>CM070768.1:5920258-6520258 GCA_036346245.1 Bonia amplexicaulis
TTTTCATGATAACATTTTTATAGTAAACTCGTTTTAAATGATGGCATGCTTGAAACATACTTCTTTTTATTTATGCACTTTTTGTGCCTTTTCTTTTTTGTTTAACCATGGCATGCTTGAGGTATACATCTTTTCATTTATGCACTTGTGTTTTTTTTCAAACAATAATATACCAATTGAGTGATCATAAAAAGATTGCAATATGAAACATACTAGCCTCATAGCCAAGATTTGAAATAAGACTCACAATCAAGCTAATCCTTTTAGATAAACATCGCAAAGTACTATCTATAGTTAATCTAGTCAAAATATTCCGCCATGTCATACTTTAATTCAAATGTAGCAAATTTATTAAAATTAGTCATGATGAAAACTACATAGCATATGAGTAAATATGATAAAGACATCTCTACTACTCATTATTTGATTTCACAAACTTGGACTTGCTATATTAATTGACAAGTATAATAAAAAAAGCTTATGTAACATTTAAACACCAAGTTCGCCCTCAGAATAATCCCAAAGAAAGCAACACACCCAACTCACTTCTCAACCGATCACAAAGAGAAGAATCAGGCAGTTAAGAGAGAAAATATCAGTAACTCGAGTATCAGAGCACATGGGGCATTGGAGTAATACCTGCTGTGAAGAATTCTCTCAATTAACTCACCAATCACTTGTTCAGGGGATGACTTCATTGAATATGTAGAGGAGCTTGTGAATTTGTCATATAAGTGATCGTAGATGTAGTCGAAGAGGTCATGTGGCCTCTACCTCATGAGTGGTCATAGGAATACCACTTGAAGGAATGGTCATAGAGGTGGTCGTAGGTGCCATAGAGTGACCCGAGAATGCCCTGTTGTCATTGTCAATCATAGAAGATGTCCTCGAGTATGCCAATTACCTATATACTTGCATTGTCGGGTTGATGAGAGCGACATACTTTAGTAAGAACTCATCCTTGAGAGTTGTCCTCAAAAGTGATCATCTCATCACTGGGGCCATGAATGAGGGAGGAGAACCATTGTGAGTCTCCAGTCATATGGCGAGAGCAACTAAAGTTAATGAACTATATGTTCTCCTTCCTCTTACGATGTGCCTACAGAGCACAAACAATTGTCGGTACCTTAGTACTGGGGTTAGTCAATAAAGATTTCGGTATCCAGAACTAAGATACTCAACGAACAGGAGCAATAGCATGCACTGGTAATGATTTAAGTGAAGCATTGGCATCTGACATATTTCGGCCAGTCGATCATTGAACATCTACTTTGGCCACTAGGCAGTCGGACCTCCTCAGTAGATCTGGTCTGACTACTGATCGGTCGGATCGCATGGATGACACTAGTTGAAAATGATCTGACCGACTATGTAACAAAGGTCTAGGTGCTGACTGGTATAATAGAGCGGAAAAACTAGTCAAAAGTCTCTTGAGGAGCTGGTCCGATTGTGGGAAACAACTGGTCGAAAATCCTATTCGACTACTCTAGTCCGACCACGGGTGACACCTGGTTGAAAGTCTTGTCCAGCTACGCTAGTTTGACCATGAGAATCAACTGGTCAAACATCTGGCCTAGGCTCGCTTGTTCGACCATGGGAAGCAGCTAGTCTGACTGGTCTGACCATCGACTAGTCTGATCGAGTGGAAAGCACTAGTCGAATCACTGGTCGTTGAAGCGCTGGTCGAAGCATTGATCCGATTACACTGTTCCTAGCATGAGAAAAAGCCGATCTAACCGGTCCTGTTGTAAAAACTTTCGACCCTCCAGAAAGATGATTAGAGAGAGTAGAGCGACAACCTACAGATGATTGGTTAGAGAGAGCAAAGAGATAATAAGCTCCCAAATCTGTAGAAGACTGTTAAAGGGAGCAAAGCGACAATAAGAAGATTGCACAAAACCCTTCGAGAACGCTTTCTTAACCTATCTCTTTTTTCTTTCTTAGCTTTCCGAAAGCAAAATTTAACTAAATGACCATCTCTCCACAACGAGTGCATTGATACTTGACTTGATGAGAAGTCATATCTAATGACTTCACAGTACTCACTTTGGTAGAGGGATCCTTTGCTATACCAGCAGATTTTAAACACAATTGGTTTTGGCTTAGATTCTACTTCGAATTTTCTAGGTTCAAGAAGCTTAACAATCTTAGGAGGATTATTCTTGGCATGCTCAACAAAATAAAATCCTGGACGACGATTCTTCACACTTGTTGTTGACTTTTGTAGGATCACATTCAAATCCTTTTTGCCAAAACAAAGCCTCTCTAAGGTGTTCTTAAGGTACTCGATTTCTTTAGACAGGGAGGAACATGATGAGCACTTAATAGATTCATTAGCAAGACCCTTAGAAGCACTAGATTGAGCCAACCTCTCCTTTTTAGCAAAATCATTAAGTTGCCTAGTCAAAACTTCTATTTCAGTGTTAAGTTTAGAACAGTTAGAGCAACAGAGAATCTCATGATAAAGCATCTATTGAATTGATTCTTGAGAAGAGTTAAGTCTAGCTTAGAGTAAATCACATTTAGAGCATGCTTTAGATGAGTTAGACTTATACTTTTCAATTTTATCATTAGCAAGTTTAAGTTTTCCATCACAAGAGTCATGTAGCATTCTTAGTTGATCAAATTTATCAGTTGCATCTCTAAATTGAACTAGGCATATTACATTAACAAATCTAGCAGTTTCCAACTTAGAGTATAAGACTTGATAAGGTTCACAAGAATCATTTTTACGAATAGATGCTCTAAGTCTAGTAACCTCAGAATTCAAGCTTCCGACTACAAAATTATTTCTTTTAATTTCTTTTTAGTCTTTTTCAATTCAATAGCATGTTTAACTAGACCTTCTTCAAGCTCATCGTATGATGTTCTTACCTCGTCAGGATCTATACTACAGAAATACTATTAGTAGACGCCAAATCACAAACGGTTTGACAAAACCATCTGTGACATACACTATCACAGATGGTTTTAATTTGAAGACCATCTATGATAATCTATGAATTATCACAGACGATTTTTTAAAAAACCGTCTGTGATAATCCGGCTATATATTTATTGCGCCACTCAGAACCGCATCTATCTTCATTTCTAGATTTGAAGCATAAACAACGAGTCATGCAATCAGATAACTAGTAACGATAGGTGTAAGATGAATGAAACCTTACCTTGCCTCGGCACTTCCTTAATTTTTTCAAAAATTCCATGGGTTTTTGATATGTTCTGCACAAGTGATAAATCTAGTCCTAGATCAAATGATGGTCGCTCTATATCGACATGCTTCACCATGCTATCTAGAAACACTACTACAAAAGAGGCTATACTGGACGGGTACAACACAGACAACACAGATCTTTGTCGTACGAACTACAGAAGCTATACTGAGACGAGAGTCAAATTCAAGGTAAATATATTACAAAAGTCCAAAAAAAAGAGATTCTCAGATTTTAATCTTATGAGCTTCATATGCTTCTTCTTCGACTCGGAGTTGGAGGATCAGTCGTTGAGTTCTCGAATGTTGTGAAGATTGTCCTTGCCCTCTTCATTTCCTCCTCTAGCTTGGGCAAATCATTGGCATGACACATAATCTCAAAGAGGATGCCATGATAAGCTTTCTCAGAATCGGTCAATTCTGCTTGATCGACAAGGTTATCCATGTGTCTCTACACTGCCGCAAGAGCTTCCTTCGCTTTATGCACATTGCAGAGAAGAACGAGGCTGAGGGCGGTTTCCTTTTCCTAAGCGGTAATGAGACACCTCCGTCGACGATGGAGGATAAGGCCCAGCTGATGGATGGAAGCGAGTCGAGAAAGGAGAGCAGGGCATGAGCGGAGGAGCTACTCCAGACGTAAATTATTGGGTGCCTGTGTAAGGTTGCGACCGAACAATTCATGATGGATAGATGAGAGGAAGGAGATCAAAAGAATTTTAAATGCCATTATTCAGAAATATGGTGAAGAAGATGAGGAAGAGGACAATTTAGAAGAGATTTAGTTTGTGGTATCAAGTAATTGTACACACGCTGCATATAAAACTAGATTGGTGTGGAAGTTTAAGGGCCGCTTGCATCAGAATATTAACAGGCGGGAGTAGGGCGTGAACATTTAAGTGTTATCACGAATGGCATTATTGAGCATTATCACAGACGGTTCGTATTTCAAACCGTCTCTGCTATTAATATCATAGACGGTTCGTATGACAAATCGTCTTTGATATTAATACCATAGATGGTTCGTATTACGAACTGTCTCTGATATGTGACTTATCACAGACAGTTCGTATTACGAACTGTCTGTGATATTGCCTTCCTATATATACCCTCAAGTTAGGGTTTTGCGCGTACACTGCAGTTATAGCTATTCTCGAGCCCGTCGCGGTCGCCATCCCCGAGCCCTTCACCGGCCACCATCCCGAGCCCGCCATCCACCGCCGTCGCGGCCGCCATCCCGAGCCCATCGCCGCCGCCATCCCCAAGCCCATCGCCGCCACCATCCTCGAGCCGGTCGCCATCCTCGAGCCCATCACTGCCACCATCCCCAAGCCCGTCGCCGGCCGCCTCCATCCTCGAGCCCGTCGCCGGCCGCCATCCCCGAGCTCGTCGCCGACCGCCATCCCCGAGCCCGTCGCCGGCCGCCATCCCCGAGCCCGGTGACATATAGGAATGTAGCTATCGGTAATGTTATATGTAACATTTAAATATATAGTTGTTTCATGAATATATATAGTTATGAATATATGTTAAATCTTACTTGTTGTTGTTGTTTGTGTATATGTTGCTGTTAAATCTTACAGTTATGAATATATAGTTGTTTCATGAATACATATACTTACGAATATATGTTAAATCTTACTTCTTGTTGTTTGTGTATATATTGCTGTTAAATCTTACTGTTATGAATATATAGTTGTTTTATGAATACATATACTTACAATAATTTTTTGTTTGAGATAAGTTGACATTGATTGTAATTGTGTATTTGTTAATGGATATTTTATTTCAATTCAATTAATTGATTTGCGAAATGGATGTTTTATGTTTGTGAAATGAATTGAGATGTGAATTGGATATATACATGTACATATTGATATGCTTGTTTCAAAGGGCATGGCTAGCATTTCCTAAGGCTAGCCAATAAACAGAAATATATTTAGGGGTAGAAGAGAATAGCATAGATGGTTTTTAAGTAAAATCGGTCGTGATAGTTGATAATCACACCGTCTATGATATTTACACCACAGACGGTTCGAAAGTCGTCTGTGATGACCTCGTATCATTACTGACCCATAAATTCAAACAACTCACAAAACCGTCTGTGATGACGTTTCTGAACCATCTGTAATATAATTTTCTATAGTATATAGTCATCATCGTTGTTGTTGCTCGCCATGAAGCACAAACCTGTTGTAGGATCGGATATGGCATAGAGGGGGGTGAATGGTGCCTTTTTAAAATTTGTCCCCAAGTATTTACGGTATTTTCTTCTCCGATAGGTAGCGAAGCTATGAAGCAAGAAAACCAAAAGCTTAATGAAAATCAACAACTGACTGACAAAATAGATTGGAGAGAGCTTGGTGAAAAAGACTACAAACCAAGAATCATTTTTCGAACCAGACCTTGCAGAGAAATGAAGTTCAGATCGGCAAGCAGAAAGATGGTGGTAGCTCAACTTGACTGACGGGGGAACAGAGGCATTCGGCAAAACAGAGTAAATACTCCTATTGTTCGAAAATGAGAAGGACACTGAGTAAAGCATAGGGAGACTGCCGAGTACAGCCCTGACAATACACACAAAAAGAACTACAAGTAAATAGCAAAGAAAGAAAGGAAACGGGACTGAAGTTTCCGAACTACTCTTCTCAGCCGAACTGACTTCACCCAAATCAACAACAGAAAGTAATCACAACAGTAAATACTCCTATTGTTCGAAAATGAGAAGGACACTGCCAACTGAAATGAAGATTTAGCGCAAGGAGTAGTAGCAAGTAGGAGACAAAGACTGGCTGATAGAAAAGAAGTTCAGAAAAATAAAAGGAGACTGCAGCCAAAGAAAAACTGAACTACACAGACTGAATTTCAGTGCCGGCCGAGTGTTTTCTTTGCTACCAAAAGCAGCTGTCGAAAGAGACACAGATTCAGACACCACAGAGAGTAAAACAATGTCCCACTAAACTGACTGAGTAGCTGCAAAACTAAAGTGAAAATAGTGCAGCAAAGAGCTAGAGAACTACCAAACTGAAAACTGAAATACAGCTGAGTATGTGCTAAGAGAAGACTGCAGGAAGATCTAAACTGCATATAGACTAATTGCCAATCAACTCAAGAACAACAGGCTGCCGAGAGAGTAACTGCTACACAAGAAAAATGGAGACAGGAAACCAGGCAAACAGCAAAATGATCTCAGGAAGCAAGGCAACACAACCACATAGTGATTCGGTTGGAGAGAGACTGCAGAGAGTGCAAAAACCAAAAATAAAGACTTTAAGATTAACCTTAGATCAAAGGCAGGAAGAAAGAAGATCAAGAACCTCCAACCACTAGAGCAAAAACTCAAAACAGAGGTTAGATCATATTGAAGAACAGCGAAACTTAAGATTTCATTCCAACCAAAAATAAGAGATACAAAGGAGTCCCGATACGCATGGACATTAGAACAAGAAAGATTGCAAGATTTTCAATCCATCCTCTCCCTCTTAATCCTCAAAACACCAAGAGCCTCACATGCTTCTTGGGAGGAACACACACAAAATAGAGAGCAAATACACAAAAACCCTCAAGGGGGTATGCAGCCCACAACACCTATTTATAGCCTTGGCTAACGGGTCTCCAACCCGTTACGCCGGCTAAACCCTAACGGAGCCGTCTCCCGCTTGTGCAGCCTTGCAAATTTACCGATTCGCCCCTCCTGCACCTTCCCGGAAGCTTCCGCGCTCCTTGCCGTCCACGACTCGCAACCACCTCGAGTTCACACCGTCTTCGACACATCTCGACCGTTCTGACCTCAATGCCACCTGCGTCTAGTCCGGTCACCCCGTGTCTCGCCACGACTCCGTCTCGACATCCTGCAGCCAACACAGACAAGAAACACATCAAATAGCACCGCTCGATACATATAAGCACAATAGAGTCAAAACCTGTCGAATCATAAGAATATGCATCCTAAATACATTGACCATGTTTGACCAAGTCCGACCGAGCCCGTTGCACCCCGCAACGACATGGTCCGAACCAACCAACTCAAACTCGACTTTTCTAAACCGATGTCAATTACTCATCATACACACGAGATGACCTCACATGGTCTCTCACCCGTGAAGTTGTTGGTGCTCTTCTTCTTGCCTTTGACATCATCTTCATCGTGGTCATCATCATCGTAGCTCTCAAAGTCACCATCACTCAGATCTAGGTGCTCGATTGCTGATAGAACCTTCTTAGTCACTTTGCGATAAAAAGATCTATCCTTAGTGTTGTTCTTGGATGGTCGACGACGATAGTTCCCATCCTCCTTCTCTTTGAGCTTGGGACAGTCCATCTTAATGTGGCCTGGCTCACCACACCCGAAGCACCTAATTGAACCTGGAGCGCCACCTCGCTTCATCATCCTCATGTTGTTGAGTACCTTGAATGCTAGTGAAGAGATCAGCACCAGGTCTTCCTTAGGTAACTGCTCGAACTGTTCCTTTGAAAAAGAAGTCAAAGCAAATATAGAAACATAAGACAAATTACTCGATGAAGCAGTCTGCATGGGGTTAGTCACAAGTGCTAAAGATAAAGATTTATCAGTCTTAGATGGTAAAGCTTCCATCGCATAGGTTTTCAATCTAGAGTACAGATCATCCATGGTAAGAGTATCTAGATCAACTGTTTGATTAATAGTCGTGATGACCATCAACCACTCTGAGCCTAAAGACCTCAAAATTTTAGTTGCATTATCTCCATCAGAAGGTACAACACTAACTCCACGCAACGAGCAAACAGATCATCAATAGATTTACCGGGTTTCATAGCAAAATCCGAATACTCTTTTTGATAGAGATTCTTATGCACTTTCTTAATCTTAGTCGTTCTTTCATGATAATCGCAATGAATTTTCTAGATTATGTGAGCAGAAGCAATATGAGCTACACGATCAAATTCTTTAAAAGAAGTTTCTTGAAATAACAGGTTACGAGCTTCAGCATTTATATCAACATTTGTTTTATTTAGGGTTGTAACTATAACAGGAACCTCATACGGTCTAGAAACCTTATTACAAACATCACTACCCTGAGCCTCGATATACGCTTGCGTCCGACACTTCCAAAAAGCAAAATGAATACCATCTAGCATGGGGAGATGGTTTACATACCTCTTTGATTCCATCACAGCTAGCTCTAATACCACTTATAGGATCGTATGACGCAATCAGAGGGGGTGAATGATAGGCTCCACATTTTGATACCGAAAAACAAATCTCAAACTAGAACAAAAGCAATCTAAATTACCCGGATGTAGATTTTGATAGCAAGTCGTTCGACTGCTTGCTCTTGACTCTTTCGCACGCGCTCGATGAACAATTCGATCGCTTGACGTTCAACCACTCGCTTTGACCAATCACTATGACCGCTTGCTTGATCTCTACACGCAGTCAAAATCTCCCTCTGTTCAAAAATTTCAGCTGCTCAAATGAGAACATGTCGAAGACAACACCGTGCTTGTAGATCGCAAGATCGTAATGCGATAGCACAACGCCGAGGCCACAGGAAAAACTATGCTCATAAAACACGTCGCCGACATAGACTAACTTTTCTTGGAATAGATCTGATCTATTATTTCTGGATCATCTTCTATGGCTATAAAGCATCCTAACGACACCCAAAAAGTCTAGCACAAAAATCCTCCTCAAAGCCATGGCTAAAACACTTAGCCTTTACCTGCTTTTATCTGGTGTCGAAGCCTCCTAGACCGTACTACCCATAACTTCTCCACAAATTACCACCTTTGATCTTCACATGCTTCAGCGTGAGCCCAACGACCTCGCATGACATACCTGACTGCCTGGACCTCAGACTTCCCCGTCCTAGTCTCGGTTCTCCTCATCACCGACCATGATCGTCTCCACGCCCACCTGCACATGCAAAGACTAAAGAAACATTGCCCCAGCATAAGTTCTTCACAACCTGACCGACATTAGCACACACATATAACACATGCTCATCTATCAATAGACAAGAACTAAAACATCCGCGAATACTAACCAGGTCATCCACGTCCACAATCTCCCCCCTCTCTAGAAATCAACAACTTCATATCACTCATTACGACTAGTTACAACAGTTATGCAAGACCATTCGCTAGCTCATCAAGTACTCCAACACAAATACTCGGAAAACGCTATCGCTCAGAACACTCGGAAATAACAAGCATCGCTACAAACCAAAGAACCATCGAGTACCGACTACCGATCACTATGACTAAAACATCATATCGCTATCCCAACGCTTACTCGCAGCCTACAAGTATGATCACATACCATAAGTCTTCGACAATCGATCACTGACCATGTTCATGAAAACCACGACTATCGAGTACTAAGTCCTTTCGACTATCGAGTACCGAGTCCTACCGCCATGCACCAGCCAGTCAAATCGCTGGCTTAATACAAGTACTCAAAGTACTTGAAGATAGCAAGAATTAAAGCACTAGACCGACCATGAAGTCTACGAGTAACGATCGTGAAGCCTATGGCAATCGATTGCAAAGTCTTCGACTATCGATCATGAGGTCTACGACAACCGATCAAAAATTCTAAGACACGATAGCAGACCACAAAGTCTACGAGTATCGAGTATCAACCAGAAAAGTCTACGACTATTAAGTACCGACTAGTAAAGACTTCAACTATTGAGTACCGACCAGTAAAGTCTACGATTATCGAGTATCGACTAGTAAAGTCCATGACTATCGACTAGTTACTATAGCTACGATCATAGAAAAGGTAATGTAGCTACCACCATCAGCAAAAGCATTGTAGCCACGACCATCGAAAAGTATTGTAACTTATCATCTTTGACCAAGTATGGTCGTTCTGCCGTAGTCGATGTTCCATGGTCGAAATTACATGATTGAAGAATGACGAGGTTGAAATACCATGGTCGGATTGCCGTAGTCGAAGCTTGACGTAGTCGAAATCTATAGTACTCGGCTTACCGTGGTCGAAGCCGGATGTAGTCGAAGCCATACATGGTTGAAGCCGGACGTGGTCAAAGTCTGACGTGGTCGAAGTTAGACGTGGTCGAAGCCAGAGGTGGTCGAAGTCGGACATGGTCGGAGTCTGCTGTGGTCAAAAGTTGTTATTCGGATCTGCCGATCGTATCATCCATCACAAGGCCGATCGGACCACCGTCCGTGGTTGAAACCCAGACGTGATCGTTTTGCCAACATAAAAACTCAAGCACATAATCGTATCGACTAGAACTTTCACGATTGCAAATTCCAATAAACTCAAATGTCAATTATTCATTATCAACAAAATGCATAACCATCACATGGTCTAACATATGCACCATCAGCCATCAGGTGTGTTACACATAAAGAAGCAAATCTCTAGCACCATAGGTGTTTAGCACTTTTTCCCGTTCTTTTTTTTATTGAAGGGATTTGAGCTTTCAATTTGGACGCCCCATCGCTGCATCCCATTTGAGATTGTTACATACAATTTTTCTAGTTATTTCTGTTGTGTTTGTATATGATCCATATATTGCAGGATGCACTGCTTCTGCCAAACACTTGAACCTCCGATGCTGATTGAGCCTACTGAACCACCCAAAACAGGAGCAATTGGAGTTTGATAAACATTAGGAGACAGAAGGAAGAAATTGAGTACGAAGAAATTCAGATTCCAGAGTTAGAGCCATAGAGTTCAAGAGGATCCTGAATTCATGATTTCTGACAAAACTGAAGTTGTGCATGAAATTGATGCTATACGTAATAGTGACAACAAAGTGGATAAGCAGAATGGAACCAATGATGGGGATGAAAAAGAGGGCTTGCGGAGCTTCTTGATCTTCCTCGTGGATCTGAAGAAACTGCATGAGCCTACTTTCTTTGGTTTACTTTACATTTCCGTGTGTTTTTTCTTGCATTACGGACGCTCTTTTATTTCCCTGCAGGTAAGAATGATTGGAGCAGGAAAGATAACATGGTATACAATTTGCTTACTTTCAGAACTAAAGATTGGGGAAATTTGCTCAGTAAAACTGCCAAGATATATAAATTGGAAAATAACATCAAATGTGAGTATGACAGGTGAGGCTTAGGACTGTATGTCGGTGACATGTTGATGTTATTTTCCAACTCGTTTGAAAATTGAACTACACGGATTTGAAGTATGTTTTCAGTTGAACTTATAATTGATGCTAATTTTTCTAGTGTCAATGATATTTACCATCACTTGTATAGTTGTAAGGTGTTTTTGCACAGTGATAAAGTAAGTGCATCCAGTTTTATTGCAATGGTAATTTTGTTATCACGTCTATTATTTACAGTGTGCAAGTGTGGACTACTAAAGACATTTCTAAAACAGTTTGTGTCAATGACTCATTTGTTGATTTGATGCTCAAACCAAAAATGTTTTTTCAAGTTTTCACCCAAATGATGGCTTTCACTGGATATGTTCCTGAATATTGAACCACTATCCTGCATACTGACAGAATTCTAAACGTAGTTTGCTATAGTATCCACCGTTTCTAAAAATTATTCTGTGTTTTGTTGTAATATTTGTATTTTGGCTTCTATACTCTTCAACCGAAATATTGGAGCTCTCCTGCTATTTTCAAAAGAAATAAAGGCCTACACAAATGAAACAATGCGTTGGGATTCATTTATGTTATGCTGAATTTATATGCCAAAACCTTTACTTCAGTGTGCCTCCCTAATTCACCATATGACCATAGTATGAAAGGAGTAATTGAATTGGAAGATGATATATGCTTTGCGCAGAAACATTCGTATATCATTAGTTCAGAATGTGCAACTGCCATAATATTGCCCGCCTGTCAGGCGCTCATACAAGTATAACACATAGCTTGTCTATAAGCATGTGCCAGTCGCAAAATAAAAGAATGCTAAGATACAGTATGCTTCTTTTATTTACAAGAGCTGCAAAATAAAATGCTAAGATACATGTAGCCACAAGGTGGCAAGCACTGACAAACTCGTTGCTTTGTGATGATCCTGCATCAATCATGTCACAGATGAACATGATACTAGTGGCCTGTTTCACAGGAATTCCACAGAAATTTTATATAAAACAGCGTAATTCCTCCGAATTTCCTTTGACAATCCTCTTTTCCAAACAGGGCACAAAAATATGTGTTTCTATGGGAGCTACTCTGGACCCACAAAGGAGGCATTTCTCTGATAAGAGAAATCAAGTAAATCCGTCTAGACAATCCTTTCAAGATTATATTTCACCATGTTCTCAAGCGTACTTCTGAACTCGCTCCTCGGAAGGCACTGCAGATTTTGGATAGCTAAGTCACCCTTTTCTCTTGCAAGCTCATTAGCCCTCCTTATTCCACCACTTCTATGAACTAACTCTATCGCAGCAGCTAAGGAATCTGTTTCACTGAACTCAGAATCGATGATCTCCCTTAGCTGTGGTTCATTTTGCAAAGCAAAAATGACTGGAGCTGTCAGATTTCCCTTTGCCAAGTCACTTCCTGCTGGTTTGCCAAGTTGTTCAGCTGATTGGGTGAAGTCAAGAATGTCATCTACTACCTGGAAGGAGAGTCCAAGATTCCTGCCATATTCGTACATTTGTTCACATATGGTGGTGCTGACACCACTAAATATGGCAGCTGACCTTGTGCTTGCTGCAACCAGAGAGGCAGTTTTGTAGTAGCTTTTAAGCAGGTAATCATCAAGTGTGACGTCACAGTCAAAAAGAGTAGATGCTTGTTTTATCTCGCCACTGGCAAAATCCTTGATTACCTGTTAGAGCATCATTTTCTGTAAAGCGAATCATGTATAGTTTTAAATAAGAGATGAAAGCTTGCTCAAATCTTTGCTTACATTGCTGATGAGCTTTATAACTTCAATGTTTTCTAGGTTTGCAAGAAACCAAGAAGATTGTGCAAACATAAAATCACCAGCAAGTACAGCCACCCGTGTTCCATATAGCTGATGAATAGTTTCCTTCCCTGAAAACAATGCAATCTACTTAAGACTAAACTGGTGAATTTCTTGATCCCCCTTTTGAGCTATCCCCTTTCATCATGATGAATAAGATGAAGATAAAATGATGCTTGCCATGTCAAAAGTAAAAGAAAAGCAACAGTTACTGGAATAGGCGGACACAAGCATATTTTCAAGCTAGACGGAATTTGAAATATAATTGTTTACATTTTTATATGATCTCTGTTTATTTACAATCATGATATATGCCCTAAAAAGAATGTGAGAAAGAAGAAGGTAGCAAAAGAACTCCAAAAATCCTGATTTCCAAAGTAATCCATGCCTCCACAAAATAGTCAAAGATACCCAGATCATGTTCTGCCATGCCAAAATATGCACAAAGTGTTTCTAAGAACATAAGTTTGTAGTATATGCATCTATAAACCAAAAATAAAAAAAAGAAAGAAACAACAGTTTCTATCATCAGTATTGCGGACTTGTTCAAACATAACATCATATGTACCTCTTCGCATTCCACTATCATCGATGACATCGTCATGTATTAAACTCGCGGTGTGAATCATCTCTATGATCTCTGCTAAGCGCTGATGCTCTGTAGTTAGCTCCCTGGATTCCAAAATCAATAGGTCTGAGTAATTAATTTCAAAACAATCTCCTAGAAGTGGTAAGGTTGCACTAACAAAAGGAGTTCAACTTACAACAAACCAGCTAATTCAGCAGTTGCTCTGGACACCAGAAAAACTAATGCTGGTCTTAATCTCTTTCCACCAGCACCAAATATTTGTTCCGCCGCAGAAACTAAAACTGGATTTTCTGCACCAATAAGCTATCGAAGTTATGTCAGCTAGATACTGTGGCAGGTTGGGATTCAATTTAACAAGAACTACTAAAGTAAAACTTTCCCTATTCTGCTGTTCGTATAATGCAGATGTTAGTATTTGATATGTAATGCCCTAAAGTTTGCTCTGTTGCTTATACAAACAGTGATGCTCTGTGGATGAAGGGTTTAAAAGAAGATATTATAATGCAGTGTTAACGGAGATTTCTGTGTCGTGGAGAATCCAGAAAAATGTATTTGAGTCAAGAGTAGGAAAACATGTCAAGAGTTCAGAAAATGTGGTAAAGTTTGCAGAAAAGGACACACAAGGCCATGGAAGAAGTTTTGGATGCTGCAAAAATACCAGACTAGAGCCAGCGAAAGCAATCTGCCCACTGTGGTGCTGGCAAGCTCCAAGCCTCCAATTCATCAAAATATGGGGCCAGTAAATGAAGAATATAGAATGGTTTCAAAACTCAAAAGGAAGGGGCCAGTAGGCAAGTCTCACTTGCTCTACTCATCTCTGTAAAATATTCCCAAGAACTCGGCAGTCTACTTTTAAAAAACCAGTGCACACTGGTGCAAAACAAATGATGGTAAGTGGTCACCTCTCTCCTTTAGGAGCTTCATGTATATTTGTCATGAAGATCATCTCCATGAACTCGGGAAAAAATTCCACAAGTCAAGTATCTATACTCAGATGATAGCATATAGCTTTTGCATGATTTTTCAATCCATCTACCCCAACTGTCCCTTAACAGCTTTGGCACATGCTGCCAATTATTTCACAATTGAAATTCTGGGTCTGCAAGTTCAGCAATCAAAGTGGGTTGTCTCCATCTATAGTTTCTTCACAATGCGATCCTTCTAATTATAGTCATGTAGCTTCTTCCTTATTCCTAAATAGAAGTAAAAAAAAAAGAACGAGCAAACAGCACACGCTTAGAGCCAGAGCCATACACCGAGAACCCCTGCAGAACTTCTCAAATCTGGGTTCCTCCACCACCCCAACACCTTTTATTTTGCAGGTGCTCTGTTTGATATTTCTGTTCTATATTAGAGAAGAAGCAATGCATGCTCTGAGGAATATGTTAAGACCGAGTCAATTTCAGCTGATATAACTACTTAGGAAGCAATTTCTACACCACGGCCTGAGAAATGCTACAGTTAAATGCAGCTGCAACCACGATATATGTGAGTATTCATAATTGTCCTTACTCATTGCAACTACGAGCTTTCTATCAAACGTACTCACGCAAAGAGAAACTGCCACCATACATGCACATCTTACAGGAATGTATAATGAGTCCCTTTCCAGATCTATAATTTTAAGTGAACCGAACAAAAGGATGTGGCCTTTAGAAGAAGCTGAAGCTCACCGATTTCAGATTGTTGTTGAGCTTCAGCAGGTCGTCCGAGACAACCTCCAACAGTGAAGAAACCGAAGTGCGCTCGGGCACGCTCGTCGTCATCGCATTAGCAATCGCCGCTGCCGGCACATCAATCGCAGCAAGATCTGCACAAAAACACCAGCTCAGTCCCACTGCCACCCTGCCATGCTGTCGAAAGGACGCATAACTAACAGCAACAGAAGTCGCAAGAACCTGGCTGGCTGGGTGAGACCACGAAGCAAACACCTGGCGCGCGCCGCCTCGGCGCCGCCCGACCGGACCAGCGGCAGCGGCAGGAGCGCACCTTGCTGGACGCGGCCACGGGGCAGCGGGAGCACCCGGTCCGGAGCTGCTGAGACGGCGCTGGCGACGGGGCGGAGGCGGCGGCGGTGGCGCGGCGGGAGAGGTGGGAGGACGCGAGGGACGACGGCGCCGCCATTTCTTTCTCCGCTGCGACGCGTCGCGCGGTGGCGTTGGTGACAGCGTGCGCGCCTTGGGATCTTCTTGGACGTTTGTGAACGCAACGCGGCAAGCAACCACAGGCGAGCGGGGCGCGGGACCCGTGCGCGCGCGAGTTCGCGGCCACGGCTTCTTTGTATGGCTGCCTGCGCCTTATCGGCGCCCACGGGATAGGGTAGTCAGTGCCGTAGATTTTGCCACGTATGCGCCGTGAGGTGGCGGGCTTCAACATGGCACCTCGGCGCAGAAAGTTTTACAGGCGACCGAAAAATACGGAGTTGCTATCTTCCTCTCGATTTCTTTTTTTTTCCTGAAAAAAGTTGGCCAAATTTTACATGCTGATGGGCCACAAGATTCGGTTTTCACGCCATAGGTGACTGTCGGGAACAACCATGGTAAGAAGACCGAGTTTGGTATTGGGATGGTAGATGCTGGACAAGAAATTGAAACGGGGGGTGAAGCATTGCATCATTTGCATGTGGGGTTGTGGCTAGGGATCATCCGATATGATTGTATAGTCTCAAATACGGTTTTTAAAATAATTATGAATTCAAATATTTTTGAATATAAATCAAATGTCGTAACGTATACGAATTCAAATTAAATATGTACTTAATTCGATCGAATACCAATATCTCCCTACAGCTTCTGTAACAAATCTCGGTAGAACAAATTCTAGCGGTTTTGCTAGATTTTCACCGGTTACCGGTTTCAAATCGCCCAAATTCGAATTTTGAATCACAAATTTCGCCCGGGTTTTCCCCGAATTCCAGAAATGGATCGAATACGAATCAAATAGGCTCGAATACGAATACGAATATTCTCGAATATGAATGCGAATACAAATATTCTCAAATACGAATGTGAATACAAATATTCTCAAATACGGATACGAATATTCTCGAATACGGATACAAATATTCTTGAATACGAATACACATATTTTTAATGCGGATTTTGTTTACCACATTCGCGTTTTCTTGGATACGAGTATCGGATAAAACGGATTATCCGTTACCGTTTTCCACCCCTAGTTGTGGCAATTTGTATGTGGAAGACAAGGGAGGGAACAATATTAGAGCAATTGTAGCGTTGTGTTCAAGCCGATTAGAAGGAGAAGAGAAGCCTTACAATCAATTCCCTCGGTGCAACAATTGATTCTACTTCTAGATCTACCACCATTTGAAGCATTCTATTGATCTCATTGATGGCAATGCGAAAAAGTCAGAATACTACTGGAAGAAAGTAGTTGATGAGTTCAACAACAATAGGCCTAGTGTAAGATCGAGAATACCGACTAGAGGGGAGTGAATAGGCGGTTTTAAAAATTCCTTTAGGGTACTACCAAATTTATAATACGGAAGTGTAAACTATTTGGTTTTGCACAAGCAAGACCTAAATTATCTAAGTTGGCCTAAATTTACCAACAATATAATTCTAGGTCATGGTAAGCAATCCTAGGTTGCTAAACAAATAGTTCAATTTCTGTAAAAGTAGATTGCAAGAAGAGATTGAACTTAAGAAGGCAAACCACAATTTGACATACGATATTTTACCGTGGTATTTGAAAACTTGTCGATTTATCCTAATTCACATTGAAGTAAGCCCAAATGAATTGAACTGGCTCCACAAATTAAGCCTAACAATCTCAATCCACTAAAGTTGCTATTCTTTTACTCCGAAGATGGTGAGCACCACACCACTCACAACACGCCGGACTTTCTCACAAACTTCTTAATAAGATCACCGGACCACCACGTCTCTAAAACCGTTTAGGAGTCGGCAACCTCCAAGAGTAACAAGTCAAAGACTCTCGCTTGAATGAATCAAGTATCACGGCTCAAAGGACATGAAGTCCACCACTAAGTGCAACACATGCATAATGTTATGTCTCTCCAAAACACTCTAAGTGCAATACATGCACAAATGAGGGAGAGAACTTGCTATTAGCTCAAGGGATGAAATAATGGAACCAATCTTACCCTCCAATAGGTCACAAGGAGATATATATATCCCACACAAGAAAAAAATGCCGTTGAAGCAAAAGGCTAGATGAAAATAGCCCGAGCCCTGGTATTACCGCTAACAAATGGCGGTACTATCGCAGCCTTTCCAACAGCTATAAAACTAGTCGTTACTCGGGCCACAGTCAGACCTCCCTGTAGGATCGGAAATGGTAACAGAGGGGGGTGAATGATGTCTTCAAAAATCGCCCCAAGTATTCTTACAAATTTTTTCTTCAATAGCTATGAAAGCTATAAAGCAAAAAATAGATTTTGCCGATTGGCCGGAGAGCCTTACAGAAGATCCAAACCAGACCGACAAAAACTACTCTGAGAACAATCAAGAAAAGAAAACTGAAGCTGCTGCCGAAAAGTGAAACAGAAATGCTAAAACTGAAACTAGGCAGGAAATCTGAAATTAGATTAAGAATCATGGAGACATCACACTAAAGAGAACAAGGACTGAAGGACTTGGCCAGAAACTTCAGTACAAATGCAGTTTGCTGCTGCCGAGAGAAACTGCAATTTGGTGACCAAGAGAAACTGCAGTTGCTGCAGCCTAAAACAGCAAGAGTGCAAACTGAAATGAACAGCAAACTGAAATCACAAAACAGGAAATCTGAAAACTGAATCGCTGACTGAAAACAGCAGAAAAAAAGAGGTGAGCTGTTCGGCAAGGTAAAAGAATACTGGGCAATACAATCGGCAGCAGGAACTGAATATGGACTTGACTGAAAACTGGAGACAGCCGAAGGCAAATATGCAGTGCAGCAGCAGACCGCAAACAAGGACTGCAGAGAGTTCAAACTGAAAACAGCCACAGCACAGGGACTACTAATGTCGGTCTGAATGCAAGCAAAAAACGGTTGGACTGCTAGTGTAATTCGGTCAGATTGCTTGATTTTTTTTTTCTTTTCGGTCTGACGGGGAAGCACAAAAAGGCACAACCGAAAAACAGTCAGCTGCAGACAGAACTGGGCTGAATGTTGTCGGTACAGGAAATATAGGGCAGAACCGAAGACAAGGAAATGCCGAACATTTGATGCTCCTCTCAGACCAAGAAAGACTGAAAATCAAATAGAATAGCCAATCAAA
Organism: Bonia amplexicaulis; assembly: GCA_036346245.1. Taxonomy (NCBI): domain Eukaryota; kingdom Viridiplantae; phylum Streptophyta; class Magnoliopsida; order Poales; family Poaceae; genus Bonia; species Bonia amplexicaulis. The sequence continues at coordinate 5,939,198 of CM070768.1, forward strand.
TTTAGGGAGAGGAAACATGGATTGAGAGAGTAGTTCGACAGAATAGTAGTCATGGCAGGTAACGATCTGAAATTGAAGGCCACAGTAGATAATCTGAGAAGACGAATTAGCAAAGAAAATGAGGCCATAAGTCACATAGCTCAAGAATCTTATGTCTTTTGCTCATAATATTCTTGATCATAACAGAGAATGGTCCCAGATCTTGTCACCTCAAATCAAATCATTTTGCTCGCTGAGAGAATCAAGAATATGAGATTCCTCTGCTTCCAAAAAGGGAAAACCTAGAAATGTTGAGAGAATCCAAATTACTTGAGTTTCTCATATCTATTTGCCAAGAGACTTTGAATATCGGCTGGGAGTAATCTCAGGTTGCTAAGAGACACAAATCAGAAGCCAAACATTACCCAAACTAATGAGGACAAGCCTCCCCTGCCATCAAACCCTAGTTTTTGGGAAAACAGGGGAAATGAGAAATGAGCAAGTTCTTGGGTGAAAAGCTACAGTTGGAATCATTTGCTTTTGGGAAATGCTGGCCAAAAGGGCCTTGAAGAGATCCCCAGCTCAAAGCAAAACATTCTGCAACTTATCTACAAGAACCTAACTTAGAGAGAAAAGAACTGAGAAAAGGACAGAACTGAACCAAGAACTCAGGGAAGCTCAAGAACCCAAACTACTTCAGAAACAACATTTCTCATATTGATGAAATGATTACACACAGACCTGTCCAAATGGGCCGGGCCTACCTGGGCCGCACCACGGCCGGCATCAGACCCGCCCACCCGCTAAACGGGCCGTGCGGCCGGCCGGGGCGTGCACAGGCGGGCGGCTTGCGGCACAAGACGTCTGTTTTAGCAATCGGCCGTTTACCGACACGCAAGACGCAACACTGCCGCCTAACGGCTCTAACGGGCCATGCCGGCCCGACCCGAGACGCTGACGCCCGACGCACGGCTCTAAACGGCCCATGCCGGCTCTAAACGGGCCTGGTCCGCTTAATTCTAAAAATAGCCGTTTTTACCGTTGAGGAAAAATTAAAAATAGCAAAAATTCGAACTAATCTGAATTTTTTCTATAAATAGGGGGGCATCCGGCCTCCATTTTTCACACCTCAAACCTCACTCTCATCTCTCGGTTTAGCTGTGAAAATCCTAAAGTGTTTATAAATTTGGTGAAAATTTGCAAAATTCAAAATTCACAAATCTTCAAAGATTTTGTAGGAGCTACAAAGGAGGTAGTAGTGTGTCTTATTTTAATTTTTGGTATTATCTGTTGGCTTAATAGTAAGTTAATCGTTCTTTCATATTTCAATTTGAAGTTGATTTAATGGAGAACTACGATTTTAAAGTCTCCGAATTCGGCCTCTCGGCGGAGGATATGCAACCGTTTCAACAAGCGTATCAATCCGCGGAGGATATACAACAAACTAGAGAGGCCCCGGTGGCGCAGGGTCCAATCAATCTATTTTCTGCTGGCTCAACAAGTGCATCCACAACCCAAAGCACGGGTGCAAAAAAACAAGAGCTAGTACATCAGTGGTTTGGAATGATTTCGACAAGAAGTTCAAGACCGACGATGATGGGAATTCGGTGAGGTATCTTTGTTTGGAAAATTTATGGTAGTGAATTGATCGCAAAATCTTCGTGTGGACGGGTCACCTACAACGACATGCGACAAGTCGCAAAGAAGGCAAGGAATACAAATGCGCAGACACAAATGCAATATAACCCCGACTACTCGAGACGACGTGGGAGTACAACCCAGAGGTAGCTCGGGAATCTCTTTGTAGATTGATTGCTTCTCAAGATTACCTTTAAATTTTGGTGAGTCAGATGCTTTTGAGAATTATATTAGGAATGCTCATAACCCTCGATTTAGTTCTGTATCTAGGCAAACAACAACTAGAGATTTAATTAAATATTATAACAATTATCGTGATAAATTGAAAGAAATATTTCATACATGTACATTCTCTATTGCTTTGACATCCGACATATGGAGTGGTAGGGCTAGAGAAGATTATATTAGTGTTGTTGCTCATTATGTTAATGATGACCTGGATAATGGAAAAAAATATAGGATTTAAATTAATTAATGTTTCACATAATGCTGAAAATATTGCAGAAAGTATTATTAGAGTTGTAGAAGATTTTGGCCTCACAGATAAGATTTTTTCTATAACTTTAGATAATGCAGCTGCAAACACTAGAGCTATAGAAATTCTTACTCCTTTGTTTAATTCTTATGCACAATCTTTTTACTGCATCAACGTTGTACTTGTCATATTATTAATCTTATTGTTAAATCTGGTTTAAAAAGATTAAATGCTTGTATTGATTCTTTTAGGGATGCAATTTCATTTATTAATTGTTCTAACCAACGAATAGCTGCATATAAGAGTTTTTGTGTAGCAATGAACGTTCGTCCTAGAAAATTTGGTTTAGACATGCCTGTTAGATGGAACTCTACTTACCTTATGCTTAAACATATATTGCCATATAAGAGCACATTATCTGTATTCCTTCACACCCAAAGTCATCAATCTCGTAGCTCCTCCAGTAGAACCCAAGTTAGAGACCCTGAACTTATTGAGGACGATTAGGTTGTTGGTCAAAAAATATTTTCCTTCTAGAACTTTTCATAAAGCTACACTTTGTCTTTCTGGAGTATACTACCCTACATCTCCTCTAATTGTTCATAACATTCTTGAAATTGCCACTCACCTAAAAGCTTTTGAAAATGATCATATACTACGGGATGTTGTAGTTGCCATAAAAACTAAGTTTTTAAAATATTGGAGGGAAATTCCTATTTTATATGCATTCGCCTTTATTTTGGATTCTAGGGCCAAACTCTAAGAATTTATAAATATTTTACAACTTTAAAGTGATGCTAGCGATTTAGACTACTTTACATACTATACTACTGTTAAGGATAAATTACATGAGGTATATGATAAATATGAAAATAAGTTTGGATCTGTGCGTTTGAAAATACCCCCCGTAGTCCCTAGCACCTCTAGGGGGACTATGCAATGGGGCAAGATTTTTGGTTCTTCGTCTAGAGATTCTTGTGCAGGTGCAAGTACACATCAGTCAGGAGGAGGAAGGCGGCAAAGCACTGGAGACCTATCAAGCTATCTCAACAGTGATGGCGTTAGCTTCGAGCAGGAGTTGAACATCCTCTCATGGTGGCAAACACAGAAGGTATCATATCCAGTGCTATCCATATTAGCACGGGATGTGTTGACTGTTCCGTCTCTGACCTCCTGAGTCGAGATTCGCCTATCTGGAAGAATAATCGAGGAGAGACGAACAAGTCTCTCCAACGAGATGGTCGAAGTCCTTCTGACCGTCAAAGACTGGGAACAAGCTGAATCAAGACTCCAACATACTGCGGATAATAGAGATTTAGAAGAATCTTTTGAGAATTTATATCTTGATAGCAATGAATAGGATTTTCAATATTTTTCTTCACATGTAGTCATTAATGAGCTTTATATGCTGTACTATTTTTTCTTTACCAAGGTTTTCTCAAGTTGAGTTTTTACTTAGTAAAGTTTTTAATGAGGTAGCCATCCCATTTTATTACACGGCACCAAGACGGCCGGTTTATTACACAGCCATAGCGGGTCAGTGCCTAAATGGGCAAGGGCCGAGGTCGGCCTGCGTGCGTCTCGGCCCAAGATGCCCCAGTGGATGCCTCTAATTACAGGAGTTCTCTCACAAACACCTCACTACGTCCCCATACGCAATTGGTATTTAGGAAATACACACAGGAGCCTCCGCTCACAACCCAACTGCTTGAGATCCTACTCACACACACGAGAGCAACACAGGAACCATACACAGAGCCCACTGCCTACAGACCACTGTCATTCTTGCTTGGCTGAACTCTCCACTCCCTTTGCTAAATAGAGGGACTCCCATCCTCAATTAACAAATCAAGAAGTGCCATACCTCACTTTGCTCTCACACCCATGAGGCAAGAAAGTTAAACCAGTCCATTTTGGAGGGAAAATAGCCTCTCCACTCCAAACTTCAGTCAATTCTCCAAATTGCCCTTAAGCACCTTCCCGGAAGCTTCCCGCAACCGGTACCTTGACAGTCTAGACCTCGACTCCTCCCTGAGTCTAGTCTCGGTCCGCTCCACTGCACACGACCGCACCCGGCATCCTGACCGTCTAGACCTCAGCTCCTCCCTGAGCCTAGTCCCAGTCCATTTCACCGCTGCCCCTCGTGTCCATCCGACACCGACCGACTGGACCTCCGACTCCACCTGAGTCTAGTCCTGGTCTGTTCCATCGCACACGACCGCAACTGACACCCAACCGTCTGGACCTCTGACTCCTCCCTAAGCCTAGTCCCGGTTCGCTCGTCGTTGCCCGTCGCGTCCACCACCGGTAGCTCCCGCTCCGGTTCCTCGTCTCCCGACTCGCAACCACCTCAGCAGCCTCGATCATCTTCGTCATCACCGACCGGCTGGACCTCAACACCTCCCGTGCCTAGTCCTGGTCCTCCTCACCTCACCATGACCTAGCTCCGAAGTCTTGCAATCACATAGACAAGCAAACTGTCACATAGCACCGCACGAAACAGCATAATTATCATTAGCATAAGTAAAAGATACTCAACCCTAGAATACCTAAGACAAACTCAAACTCACTACCACAACCGTCAATTACACATCACAAATATGGGGATACCTCCACATGGTCTCTCAATCTCCCCCTTGATGAGTATATTGACAAATACAGAAAAAGCATAAGATTGAGTTTGTGTAAGTCATACATGGTCTAAAAGAAAGAAAAAGATGCTAATAACCATGTTGACAAAAGGAGCAAAAGAAAAAAGCAAGTTTTCCTCCAAAGCTCACAAAAAGTAGCTTTTTCTCCAATACTCTCCCCCTTTTGGCAATAGAGTCATCAAGATGCAAAAGAGAGAATATAGCATGGTGTGGCTGAATTTTATTCAATACTAAGCAATTAGAGCCATGAAGATTATCCAAATTGACTATTGAGTATTACACAAAGCCATATCATATATGAATGCTATCAAGATCATGACAAGAAATGCATAATCAAGTCAAGCCACATAAGTAATAATCTGAATATTAGATGAATTTGTTAGCATGTCAAGCCATTCAAGAGTAAAGTCTAGCTAAAGGTATCCAAAGATGATGCAAGCCATGTCAATAATCTAATTGGAACCAAGAAACTAGAATTGAGTCATATTAGAGTGCTACAAATTCAAAAATGAATCATTTGTTCAAGCACTTTAGTCATTTTGTAATCAAGCAAATTTAGCACAATGGACATATTTTTCTTTGAAACTTATGGTCGTTTCCAACCAAAATTTTAGTCGTATGCTAGATCTCAAGCCTTATGCGACCACTCGAAGCAAGAAGCTTAAGAAGATGATCTTGGTAATCCAAAATTCCCCTAAGTTCATGGCTAGTCCAATGGCAAGCAGTCTCATGAGAAAGAATTGGTGAGATCAGTTCTTTCGCACAAAAGAGATCCTTTTTGCTTTTACTGAATTTACTGCAAGAGCAATAAATTGTCAAGAACTAGCATAGCTCAATCTAAAGCTCAATGTAGATTCAAGACTCAACTCAGCCTATTTGACATGGCATGAATCATAAAAGGATAACTAAAGACAGACTAGTCTCAAGAGCTAACATGACATGTCTTAATTCAAGTTGTGCAGTTTTAATTAACTTATCAATGGCAAAGGCTTGATGACACATATGAAGTTATGATAAATCTAGCAAATAAGCACGAATCATGGCATGATGTAAAGCATTGTAAACATATCATATAAGGATAATAGTCAAGGCTCCATGTTATTATATTACAATGCAGAATGTTGAAATGAAATGAAAATCCAGCTCCCCCTCAACATGTGATGCACTTTTAGTTCAAGTTGAGTTATATCAATATTAAGATCCAGAAGTTCCCAAATGAACTCCCCCTGAACCAAAGCTATAAAACGAGAAGCTGGGAAGTAAAGCAGAAAGGGCAGTCCTTAAAGCATAGACAAGAAATAGAGGATACTATGGCTCAGACTGACTCTCATCTACCCTATATGACACTATGACTATCAGCTGCTCGTCTAACACACTAAGGAGCAAACATGTTTCTTGTCTACCCAAGGGTGGCCCAACCCTTGCTAGAACCTATAAGAAGTGAGTGAACTCAACCTAGTAAGAAAAGAGACAGCTAATAAGCAGCATCCTAGAGTCACAAGATGAGAGGAAGAAGTCTAAGCAATTAGACGAGAGAATCACTCTAATCTATGCTAGAAGGACTAACCCAAATGTACCTGCATACAATGCAACAGAAAGGGGCAAGAGCATAATAAATAGGATAAAACATGATGCACAAAGCTCCCCCTCACAACAATCCATATGGACAAACCACCCCAAGCTCCCCTCGCAATGCTGAAAACCTAGAGCTATCCAGAGGCTTGGTAAAGATATCGGCCAACTGGTGGTTGCTCTCCACAAATTGGAGCACTATTCGACATGGCATGAATCAAGAGAGGAACACTAAAGCCAGACTAGTCACAAGATTGATCTAGACATGATTTAATTCAAGTTGTTCACATTTAATTAATCTAGTATGGCAAGAGGAAAGCAACACATAGAAGGGCATGATAAATCAAGCTATCACAAGATGTGGCAAGATATTTAGCATGATATCATGTCACATAAAAAAAATAGTCAGGGCTCCAAAATTTGTACAGGCATTCATGTAAATATTATGCAACAGGATACATAGCAATGCACAAGAGATGAACTACCCCTGAAAAATAGCCCGAGCAGACAGAAAGACTCCAACTCCCCCTAGAGAAGGCAAATTGAGAAGAACCAGGAAATTTGGCACAAAAACCAGAATGGAAAGGTTCTAACTCAAAGAGGTGATTCTCAAACACACTCTATCCCCATGGTCTCTAGCCTATAAACTCATACCACAGAGCAAAGGCATACTATGTCAACTCACAAGACTCTAGTGGCCAAGAAGAAAGTTCAAACTAGGTAGGAGAGAATCCTAGAGAACCACGGCCCAAACTAGGTAGTAAATAATCCTAGAGAACCATTTGAATGAGAGGTGTGAATGAGACAACATCACCTAGAGTTGGCTCCTATCTAACCAATCGGATCCTTCCTACCACTAGAATAAATAACCAATGCAAAGCCAAGTGATGGGAAGCAAAATACTAAAGATCATAAGGGAGCAAACCTCTCTCACGGTCGCTCGGTGGGGAGTCGTGATCGCAGACCTGATCGAGTATGAGTGTTGCCTTGGCCGAGGTTGAATATGAGTCTAGGACGTGGTCGTAGGTGAGTCCTGGCCGTGGTCGTTGATGAACAAAACTGATCGTAGTCGCGTCGAGTTCAGCCGAGAGTCCAAACGCGCTCGTAGTTGCTATGACATAGTTGTAAAGACCAAGGAGTGATCGTAAAGGTTGTACCAGTCTCCCCCTCATTCACAGCCTGCAGGTTAAACACAGGGACGACTGGTGTCCTAGTACTGGGGTAAATGATATACAACATGGAACCAGTACTGTGACAAATGACAACAATAGTAGCAACACAAATACTAATATCGAAGAACATATGAGAACACACACCCACATAAGCTCAATCTAGCCCTCATCAAAGCATCTAGAACAGCAAGCCTAGTGCCACCCAATACATAGAAAAAACTTGCGACCTATCCACAGTTCTCATGAAGTCTAAGCAAAAGTACCGTCTAAAGCTACCAAGATGTCATACAATTTATTTCATACCACAAATGAATAAGATCAAGGTATACATGCATCTCAATGAATCACAACCATACACATAGCAGGTGACAAGGAAGAGTCACAAAAGCATATGCTAGTATGGATATAAACATGTATATAAGGAAAGATAAGAAGGCATTAATAAACATATCATCATGACACAGAGAGATTATCCAAGATATAATCAAGCTCATACTGTCCATACACAAGCATACATCATGTAGGCATACATCATGTCAAACCAAAATCATGGAAGAGTATGCTAACATGTATAAATAATGGTGAATGGACATAAGGAGCAAGATGTGAACATTAAACCATGATAGATACTACAAAGCACAAGGTCATGACGATACTTGATTTCTAATACGCACATTCTACTCAGCTCATGAAGTCAAGTCAAAACTTAAGCATCCAATTAACTAACATTTATAACAAGGTACAAGGATACTTAAGCAACATACACATAAAGGCATGACAGGAAGGTATTAAGAGTAAAACATGCCAATATGGTACAAGTGAGCACAAGAACACGCACAACATGCTAATTATGATCATCATGAATATAAAATCATGAGGGTATATAATAGCTCACAAAGTAGGTGGAGACACAAACGGTGAAGGCATATGCCTCTTGGAGGCCCTGAAGTGGTGAACCAGCAAGTGTTCTAATCACATGATGAAGGAAAAAGACTAGAACCCAATTGCCTACATGTTCACCATCCCGCGTCTTGACACCTACAAGAACAATGTGCCCGAGTCTTGGATCCCGAAGGATTAGTAAGCATGTACTTGGGAACCCAAGACTTCGACACACACTCACACTAGAAGTATACAAGTTATCATAATACAATGATGGTTCATGCAAGAAGACTGAACCTAGAGGCACACCGCAAAAGGACAACTCGACAAGAGAAACAAGTCCCAATTTTGAGAAAGTGGTGAAAATCTAACTTGAAAGCACCAAGAAGAGAACCAATAAAAGCACCAAAGAAGCTCACAACTTCTCCTCGTCGTAGATGCGAACCTCGTTTGGGAGAACGAGGTCCACCATTTGAGAACCGGCGGAAATTCTTCCTCGGGACAGCTTGTAGACAAAAACCAAAATCAAGAGAAACAGGTCCACGATGCCAATGATGTCCATCCTTCTCACAAAATAAGCAATGGTGCAAGTGTCTACTATGAGACAAGATCCAAAGGACAAAACACCATCCTTGCTCAAAGAGAAGTCCCTTAGACCACACGGGAAGAGCCAACAAGAAATGCACTAGCCAAAGTAGGACCAAAGGATATGATACAGAAAGATTTATGCTCACTACAAGAAGGCTCCCAATCCAAAGAACAGAGGAGACTAAGTCACAAGATGCGACTTGTATCATCGCACTCTCTCCTCAAAGCATTTACATCATCCCTTAAAAAAATCACAATATATGCTAGGGAAGGAAATGCAAGCAAATTGGACAAATAAGAGGAACGTGGTTGAAACAAACAAGAGAAGCTAGAAAAGAAGTACATAGCTTTCAAATCTCAGCCCTAGTAAACTCAAGCTCCTCTGCACCTGTGCGGTGAGTCAAAATTTTAATTTCTCATTATCAGATTTTAGCATGCAAGATGAGAAATTAAATTTTCACAATCTACAGGAAAAGACTCACAACGTACACAAGATAAATGAGATTCCAACCTAGCAAAAACAGTCTTAGCAATTTATCATCTAGGCATCTCACATTCTCCCTAAGAGCAAGTATATTCATCTTTGACAAAGCCAAGGTCACAATGAGGTTTTACCTTGCTCATGATGAGCAATTGGTATTTAGGAAATACACACAGGAGCCTCAGCTCACAACCCAACTGCTTGAGATCCTACTCACACACACGAGAGCAACACAGGAACCATACACAGAGCCCACTGCCTACAGACCACTGCCATTCTTGCTTGGCTGAACTCTCCTCCCTTTGCTAAATAGAGGGATTCCCATCCTCAATTAGCAAATCAAGAAGTGTCATACATACCTCACTTTCCACCTCTCACACCCATGAGGCAAGAAAGTTAAACCAATTCATTTTGGACGGAAAACAGCCTCTCCACTCCAAACTTGAGTCAATTCTCCAAATTGCCCTCAAGCACCTTTCCGGAAGCTTCCCGCAACCGGTACCTTGACAGTCTAGACCTCAACTCCTCCCTGAGTCTAGTCCCAATCCGCTCCGCTGCACATGACCGCACCCGACATCGTGACTGTCTGGACCTCAGCTCCTCCCTGAGCCTAGTCCCGGTCCACCTCGCCGCTGCCCGTCATGTCCATCCGACACCGACCGACTGGACCTTCAACTCCATCTGAGTCTAGTCTCAGTCTTCCCGCCGCACACGACCGCAATCGACACCCAACCGCTCGGACCTCGACTCCTCCTCGAGCCTAGTCCGGTTCGCTCGTCGTTGCCCGTCGCGTCCACCGCCGGTAGCTCCCGCTCCGGTTCCTCGTCTCCCGACTCGCAACCACCTCAGCAGCCTCGATCATCTTCGTCATCACCGACCGGCTGGACCTCAACACCTCCTGCACCTAGTCCTGGTCCTCCTCTCCTCACCATGATCTAGCTCCAAAGTCCTGCAGCCACACAGACAAGAAAACCGTCACATAGCACCACACGAAATAGCATAATCATCATTAGCATAAGTAAAAGATACTCAACCCTAGAATACCCAAGACAAACTCAAACTCACTAACACAACCGTTAATTACTCATCACAAACATGGGGATACCTCCACATGGTCTCTCACCCCCACACAGGGACTGGTTTGACCACCAAGTCCAGTCTGACCACAAAAACACTGGTCTGACCAGTAGCTAAATATTCTAAAAAAACATATCTCCAAAAAATGTACCGCTACAAGAGCGGTCATACCGGAGAACCGGTCAGACTGCCACTTGTGGGACGGTCAGACTAGGGGACGGTGAGATCGCAACCAGGATGCTGGTCTAACCGCCACAACAATCTAACTGCACATCTTCAGTTAGAACTCTAGACCAGTCTGACCGCTTATATAAAGCCGGTAAGACCGGTTTTCTGGAGCAAGCACAAAGCATGCTTATTTCTTTGAGGAAATGTCACACCAAGATTGCAACTTGAATATTAGGCACTTAAGAATGGTATGAGACTCTCAATAGGTCATGAAACATATCCGCAAGCCTTTTAGAGTCATACCATACAAATGGCAACATGGACTTGAACCAATTTTCACATGCTTTTGCTCAAACTCAAGTCGCATATACCAAGTCTATGTATAATCCTCAACTGTTTTAAAAAACTAGTGAAGAACTCTAGCATCATACCACAAGGAGGGAAAGTATATGGACTCTAATAATTTGCAAAACTCATTTGCAAATTTGAAGTCACATGTCACAAGGAACTTACGCACGAGCTACCACTATTTTCAAAACACATTCGGAAATATTAGCACCATGCCACAGAGAGAGTTAGAGCAAGTAAATAATCTATCAACATATGATATATTCAAACTACTAGTCACGACCCCTCTTAATATTACGACATCCTATACTAGCAACCCAATCTTCCAACAAACACCAAAACCGGTAAAAAATTAGGGACACATCCTCAGCCCTAACTAGTCATATCTTTGCCTTGCAAATCCTCTTGAAGCTTGATAACACATATATTAACTTGAAATTTGAGTCCTTGACTTTATTCATCATCACATGATGCCTTTTCTTGGACTGGAGGACGATCACCTGCATAAAGCCTGCTCAAGTCATCCATCATTGTGGGACACTGAAGGACCAAAATGACAACAGAGGGGGGTGAATGTTGCTTTCAAAATCTCCCTAAATAACCACTTAAGAAATTCTTCTCCGATAGCAACGGATGCTATGAAGAAGTAAAGATACTAGCACTGTAAATTTAGAGAGGCTGCCGAAAACAGAGAGCACAAATACTGAAGAGACTCTCAACTGAAAGTCTGCAAGAGAACTGAAAACAAGAGATGTGCTTTGATTGATTTTTCTGCACAAAGTTACTCACTGAAATAGATGACCAACCGACTGCAAAGAGACAGCAAAAAATTGGTATTCAGTTTACTGCAAGAGTGAACCAACAGCTTGCCAAAAATGAGAGCTAGGTGGACTGCTTGATTTGTACTGTTTGTTCGGCTAGAGACCAATAAAAATAAAGACTGGCCGGAAAGCAGAAGACCCAAACTGATTGCCGGAAAGAAGACAAGATCACAGGCGAGAGAGTGAAATGAAACAAGCTTTTCTGCAGCAGTACTGCTCTGCCCGAACAAAAAGTAAAACTATAACTGCAAATAAAAAGAGACTAGCTGCAGCAAGCAAAGAGAAAGAAAGGGACAAGAATCAGAAGCTGAGATGTTGACCGAAAATAACTTGAATAGCTCTGGCCGAAAAACTGCAGGGAACATTGAACTTTGCTAAAACCGAAAAAGAGCTAAAGACTAATCAAAAGAAACGTGCAGACTAAACAAGAAAAAGAAGGCAACTAACAGCACTTGACAGAAAGGACTGAAAAGAAAAGAAGTCTGCAGTCACCAATGGACAGATCGGAAGGAGAGCAAAGAACACGCAGCAACTAGAAGCAATCGATTGAATTTTTGGACTATACAATTCTTTTGGTCGAACAAAGTAGCAGCCACCAAGAGCTAATTGGTTCTTGCCGAGATAAGAAGTACTCCTGCTGGTTTTCTTGAGCTGAAACATAGCATGACATGCTGCAGGTTTTTGACTAAAAACAGCAAATCCAAAACTGCAAAAGTATGCAGTCCAAACAGCACAGACAAGACTCAAACTTCAGTTCGGCTGGCAAGAACAGAGAAGAAGAACAACTAGTAAAAATCACAAAACATATCTTTCATAGATTGAGACAGAGAGATGTGCTATTACAGGAAATTGTTCTTACAACCCTCTCATCAAACAAGAACACACACAACACCAAATCCAAAAAGAAACCTCACGCAGGAGACAAGAAGGCTAATAATACTACTCTGCTCATACCAACTCTCTTCCTCTCTTTCTTAAAGACTAAAACCAAAACCCTAAACGCTTTTCAATCACTAGGAAAGCAAAAGCTCATTCAAAACCCTAGAAATCCATATTACAGGAGAGAAAAGACTAAAACCACAAACCCTAAAGTGCTTTTCAATCAAATTCAAAACCCTAGAAATCCCCTAACTCTCTCCCAAAGCCATGAATTCATCCAAAGAAAACAACGAAGAACGGAAAACTTCATATTTCATTCCAACCAAAAATTAAAAAGGAGTCCCCATACGCATTGACATTAGAACAAGAGGAGTAATTACAAGACTCTCAATCAATCATCTTCCTCTCAATCCTCAAGAACACCAAGAGCCTCACATGCTTTTTGGGAGGAACACAACACACACAAAGGAATGAATGAGCTAAAAAACCATGAGGGGGTATGCAGCCCCCAACACCTATTTATAGCCCTTAGCTAATGGGTCTCCAACCCGTTACGCCGGCTAAACCCTAACGGAGTCGTCTCCCGCTTGTGCAACCTTACGAAATTACCGATTCGCCCCTCCTGCACCTTCCAGGAAGCTTCCGCGCTCCTTGTCGTGTATGCCTCGCAACCACATCGAATCTCCGCCGTCTTCGACACATCCGACCGCTCGACCTCGACACCGCTCGTGTCTAGTCCGGTCACCTCGTGTCTCGCCACGACTCTGCCTCGACGTCCTGCAGCCAACACAGACAAGAAATACATCAAATAGCACCGTTCGATATATGTAAGCAAAATAATATCAACAAACTCGTCGAATCATCAGAATATGCATCCTAATCCCATTGATCAGGTTTGACCAAGTCCGACCGAGCCCGTTGCACCCCGCAACGGCATGGTCCGAACCAACCAACTCAAACTCGACTTCCCTAAGCCGAAATCAATTACTCATCATACACATGGGATGACCTCACATGGTCTCTCAATCTCCCCCTTGATGAGTATATTGACAAACACCGAAAAATCATGAAGTTGAGTTTGAAGAATCCAACATGGTCCAAAGAAGAAAAATGAAGCTAATGACCATGTCGACAGAAGGAGCAAAAGAAAGAACAAGTTTTCCTAAAAGCTCCCAAAATAGCTTTTTCTATCACTATTGTCCCCCTTTTTGGCAATAAACACATCAAGAATGCAAGAAGGAGAATAAGTCATGAAAATGGATGAAATGGCTGAAGTTTGGTTATTCTAAGCATTTAGAGCCATGAGAATTATCCAAATTGACCATTAAGAATTACATCAAGCCATAACTCAATAGAATGTTATCTAGATCATGACAGGATATGTATAAGCTAGCTAGCGCAAATAGATGACGAACTGAAGTGTAATGCATTGTGTGAGCATGTCAAGTCATTAATAAGTAAAGTCTAGCTAGAGATATCCAAGGATGATGCAGGCCATGTCAATAAGCTAAGCGGAAACAAGAAGCTAATATTGAGTCCAAATAGAGTGCTATATGCTTAAGAATAAAACATTGGTTCAAGTACTTGGTTCTTTTGTAACTTTAAGCAAATTGAGCACAAATAACATATTTTTCTTTTGAAACTTATGGTCGTTTCCAACCAGATTTTTGTTAAGTCTTGTGCTAGATCTCAAGCCTTATGCGATCATTCCAAGCGAGAAGCTTAAGGACATGATCTTGGTCATCCAAAACTCCCCCTGAGTTCATGCCTAGTGCAATGGTAAGCCATCTCATGAGAAAGAATTGGTGAGATCAGTTTTTTCGCATAAAAGAGATCTTTTTGCTTTTGAAATGATTGTACTAACCTATGCATCATCAAGAGACTAAAACAGCTCAATCTAAGGCTCAATAGAGATTCAACGCTCAACTCAGCCTATTTGACATGGCATAGATAATAAATGGATAGCTCAAGAAAGACTAGTCTCGTATGCTAACATGACAAATTTTTAGTTCAAATTGAGCATGTTTAATTAACTTATCATGGCAAAAGCTAGTTTTCACATATGAAGTCATGATAAATGAAGCAAATGAGCACAAGTCATGGCAAGATGTAAAGCAGTGTAAGCATGTCATAACAGGATAATAATCAAGGCTCAAATGTAGTTATATTATAGTTGAATGCCCGTGTGTTGCTACGGATTTTTAAAATTTATTATACTACATGTTTTAAAACTCACATGTACTTTCAAACATGTTAGGTCTTAAATAAGTTGTACATCACATACAAGATAACTATGAGCATGAAAGGGGTAAAAATCAGAATGCCAGAGTTTGTCAATAAAACAAGGTAAATTCAAAGAACAGACATCAATGTCAACATTGCTTTACACTAAGAATTTCTAGTCTTCGATCTTCATATACTACCCAACTACAAACTACAATGAACCTAAGTAGAAGAGCTCGGGACTACGAATATCCTGTGGATAGTGCGTTCACCGCCAAACGAGAGCCTTAATCGGAGAGCAACGCCATCTCAAGAACTTGGCAATCGATAACTGCATGTAAGATATGGGAAAACAATTGATTGATCACGACAGGAAAGGGTTATGATAGGCTTAATTGTGTAGTAAGCATACATGACCCTTAATTGTGTAGCAAGCATACATGACCATTTTATGGATTAAATGGAATCAAATATGAATGCTTAATATTAGGACATAAAATTATGATACACAAAAAAGAGAGTAGAATGTCAGTTATAATTGCATTGTTCAGAGAGCATACAATAAGGCAACATAGAAATTGACCTTGGTCAAGAACAACATCAAAAATTTGTCAAACCGACGTGATCATGTTGCAATAGTCTAAGCTGCACTTTGCCGACGTAAACAATATCAAATTCCTTGGGTTGATCTCGATCAGATGAAAACTAAAGCCAAAGGTAAGCCAGAAATAAATCATTAGATGAGACATTCTTATTTGTTAAAAAAAGGTACAACCACATCAATCATATATCATTATGATACCTAGATATTAAAAGGAATAAGATAAATGAATACTTTGTGGGAAAGGTCTCAACCAAGAGAAAAGGTAGGTAGAAACATAGGTTACACTTAGTAGAAAGGAAGTATCAGGAAAAATGTCAAGGCATGATGCCTAAATATACACTACCGCTGATAACCCAATTAACCATGTAGACGAATTTACTGACTTGCACTCCTAAAAAGAAAATAATTGTAGTTTGCACAACAGAGGAGCAAATCATTCAAATTAGCACCTAAACACCGAATGCTTGAAATACACATCCATAAGCATAACACAAAGAAACGAGGACATCATACGAGAAGTGTTATAAATTGTTAAGGTATCAATTGCAGTCATATCTATGGAACCAATGGAACACAAACATGATTGTTCATAGTAATAAACATCTAATTGTTGATAAAGTAATGAACCTGTGAAATTTGCAAAGTAGCAGAGTTGCAATAGAAATCCAATTGGAACACAATATATGTACTAAAAATTTCTTGTGCACATACTAACAAGGAGATTGGTGACAAATAACCTTTGCTTCATAGCGCAAACTAATAATTGTAGAGCATTGACCCAAAAACAAAAGAAAACTACACACTTGAGACAATTGACATCGCTAATGCTCAAGACCATATGAGTTATATTGAAGAACACAATGTATATAGAATAAGATGCAATCATAAGGCATCCACGAAATGACAAGTGTAGCAAGTTATGTGATGATTAATAACTATAATTTCAAAAGATTATCAAAGATTAAATTGTAACATAGGTCCTCAACCTTGTTGAATATCCTACTTAGATTAATAACCAAGCACTTTAACATTTCATATCCCTAAAAAATGAAATGTGCATAACAAGAAAATACGTGCAGATAGACAACAAAAGAGTGATATGATTGGACATTTATTTGTTAGATAAGTAATGTGCATAAGAGCCCAAACAATAGGATCAAAATATTGTTTTGTATATTCAAGCGCTCATAACTACATTTTGAGGCTCAAGCTATTATACCTTACAAGCAAATGCGTTTGAAGAGAACTTCTCCTTCCATGCTTCCAGTTTAGCACCCTGCGAAAAGGCAAATATCATGTCCTGAACAATTTGGACCATATTATCAAACAGGTCACATGATAGATATTTCAGGTCTATTCACCATTCCAAACAATGAAACACAGAAGCATAAAAAAAGATCCAAGAATATGCACAACAATGTCTGCATTTGGCATTATAGTGTTACTGCTTGCTTAAGTTAAATCGGAAGGTACAAACATGTCGATATATAGACACATTTATGCTTGCTTCATTGTAGACAATAAGAAACAATTTAATACTCATCATATCCAATGCAACCACAAAAACAAAGATGAGACCAGTGAAAAATTACTTTATCTCCTGCAATGTTATCTGCAATGTTATCTGCACTATAATAGGAAAGAAATAAGGAAACATCGGTTGGCAATAACTAATAAGTAGTGAAGAGGTCAAACCTAATGACCAATATCAAATGCCCTTTGTTTCTGTCTTGATTCCAAGAGTATGCACAACAATGTCTGCATTTGGCATTATAGTGTTACTGCTTGCTTAAGTTAAATCGGAAGGAACAAACGTGTCGATATATAGACACATTTATGCTTGCTTCATTGTAGACAATAAGAAACAATTTAATACTCATCATATCCAATGCGACCACAAAACAATGATGAGACCAAAGTGAAAATTACTTTATCTCCCGCAATGTTATCTCGCTATGTTATCTCGCACTATAACAGAAAGAAATAAGGAAACATCGGTTGGCAATAACTAATAAGTAGTGAAGAGGTCAAACCTAATGACCAATATCAAATGCCCTTTGTTTCTGTCTTGATTCCAAGAGTATGCACAACAATGTCTGCATTTGGCATTATAGTGTTACTGCTTGCTTAAGTTAAATCGGAAGGTACAAACATGTCGATATATAGACACATTTATGCTTGCTTCATTGTAGACAATAAGAAACAATTTAATACTCATCATATCCAATGCGACCACAAAACAATGATGAGACCGGTGAAAATTACTTTATCTCCGCAATGTTATCTCGCTATGTTATCTGCACTATAACAGGAAAGAAATAAGGAAACATCGGTTGGCAATAACTAATAAGTAGTGAAGAGGTCAAACCTAATGACCAATATCAAATGCCCTTTGTTTCTGTCTTGATTCCAAGAATATGCACAACAATGTCTGCATTTGGCATTATAGTGTTACTGCTTGCTTAAGTTAAATCGGAAGGTACAAACATGTCGATATATAGACACATTTATGCTTGCTTCATTGTGGACAATAAGAAACAATTTAATACTCATCATATCCAATCGCACCACAAAAACAATGATGAGACCAGTGAAAATTACTTTATCTCCGCAATGTTATCTCGCTATGTTATCTCGCACTATAACAGAAAGAAATAAGGAAACATCGGTTGGCAATAACTAATAAGTAGTGAAGAGGTCAAACCTAATGACCAATATGAAATGCCCTTTGTTTCTGTCTTGATTCCAAGAGTATGCACAGCAATGTCTGCATTTGGCATTATAGTGTTACTGCTTGCTTAAGTCAAATCGGAAGGTACAAACATGTCGATATATAGACACATTTATGCTTGCTTCATTGTAGACAATAAGAAACAATTTAATACTCATCATATCCAATGCAACCACAAAACAAAGATGAGACCGGTGAAAATTACTTTATCTCCGCAATGTTATCTCGCAATGTTATCTCGCACTATAATAGGAAAGAAATAAGGAAACATCGGTTGGCAATAACTAATAAGTAGTGAAGAGGTCAAACCTAATGACCAATATCAAATGCCCTTTGTTTCGTCTTGATTCCAAGAGTATGCACAACAATGTCTCATTTGGCATTATAGTGTTACCGCTTGCTTAAGTTAAATCGAAGGTACAAACGTGTCGATATATAGACACATTTATGCTTGCTTCATTGTAGACAATAAGAAACAATTTAATACTCATCATATCCAATGCGACCACAAAACAATGATGAGACCAAGAAAATTACTTTATCTCCCGCAATGTTATCTCGCTATGTTATCCGCACTATAACAGAAAGAAATAAGGAAACATCGGTTGGCAATAACTAATAAGTAGTGAAGAGGTCAAACCTAATGACCAATATCAAATGCCCTTTGTTTCGCCTTGATTCCAAGAATATGCACAACAATGTCTGCATTTGGCATTATAGTGTTACTGCTTGCTTAAGTTAAATCGGAAGGTACAAACATGTCGATATATAGACACATTTATGCTTGCTTCAATGTAGACAATAAGAAACAATTTAATACTCATCATATCCAATGCGACCACAAAACAATGATGAGACCAAGAAAATTACTTTATCTCCTCGCAATGTTATCTCGCTATGTTATCTCGCACTATAACAGAAAGAAATAAGGAAACATCGGTTGGCAATAACTAATAAGTAGTGAAGAGGTCAAACCTAATGACCAATATCAAATGCCCTTTGTTTCGCCTTGATTCCAAGAGTATGCACAACAATGTCGCATTTGGCATTATAGTGTTACTGCTTGCTTAAGTTAAATCGGAAGGTACAAACGTGTCGATATATAGACACATTTATGCTTGCTTCATTGTAGACAATAAGAAACAATTTAATACTCATCATATCTAATGCGACCACAAAACAATGATGAGACCGGTGAAAATTACTTTATCTCCGTAATGTTATCTCGCTATGTTATCTCGCACTATAACAGAAAGAAATAAGGAAACATCGGTTGGCAATAACTAATAAGTAGTGAAGAGGTCAAACCTAATGACCAATATCAAATGCCCTTTGTTTCATCTTGATTCCAAGAATATGCACAACAATGTCGCATTTGGCATTATAGTGTTACCGCTGCTTAAGTTAAATCGGAAGGTACAAACGTGTCGATATATAGACACATTTATGCTTGCTTCATTGTAGACAATAAGAAACAATTTAATACTCATCATATCTAATGCGACCACAAAAACAATGATGAGACCAGTGAAAAATTACTTTATCTCCTGCAATGTTATCTGCTATGTTATCTGCACTATAACAGGAAAGAAATAAGGAAACATCGGTTGGCAATAACTAATAAGTAGTGAAGAGGTCAAACCTAATGACCAATATCAAATGCCCTTTGTTTCTGTCTTGATTCCAAGAATATGCACAACAATGTCTGCATTTGGCATTATAGTGTTACTGCTTGCTTAAGTTAAATCGGAAGGTACAAACGTGTCGATATATAGACACATTTATGCTTGCTTCATTGTAGACAATAAGAAACAATTTAATACTCATCATATCCAATGCGACCACAAAAACAATGATGAGACCAGTGAAAAATTACTTTATCTCCTGCAATGTTATCTGCTATGTTATCTGCACTATAACAGGAAAGAAATAAGGAAACATCGGTTGGCAATAACTAATAAGTAGTGAAGAGGTCAAACCTAATGACCAATATCAAATGCCCTTTGTTTCGCCTTGATTCCAAGAATATGCACAACAATGTCGCATTTGGCATTATAGTGTTACCGCTTGCTTAAGTTAAATCGAAGGTACAAACGTGTCGATATATAGACACATTTATGCTTGCTTCATTGTAGACAATAAGAAACAATTTAATACTCATCATATCCAATGCGACCACAAAAACAATGATGAGACCAGTGAAAAATTACTTTATCTCCTGCAATGTTATCTGCTATGTTATCTGCACTATAACAGGAAAGAAATAAGGAAACATCGGTTGGCAATAACTAATAAGTAGTGAAGAGGTCAAACCTAATGACCAATATCAAATGCCCTTTGTTTCGTCTTGATTCCAAGAGTATGCACAACAATGTCTCATTTGGCATTATAGTGTTACCTTGCTTAAGTTAAATCGAAGGTACAAACGTGTCGATATATAGACACATTTATGCTTGCTTCATTGTAGACAATAAGAAACAATTTAATACTCATCATATCTAATGCGACCACAAAACAATGATGAGACCGGTGAAAATTACTTTATCTCCTGCAATGTTATCTGCTATGTTATCTGCACTATAACAGGAAAGAAATAAGGAAACATCGGTTGGCAATAACTAATAAGTAGTGAAGAGGTCAAACCTAATGACCAATATCAAATGCCCTTTGTTTCTGTCTTGATTCCAAGAATATGCACAACAATGTCTCGCATTTGGCATTATAGTGTTACCGCTGCTTAAGTTAAATCGGAAGGTACAAACGTGTCGATATATAGACACATTTATGCTTGCTTCATTGTAGACAATAAGAAACAATTTAATACTCATCATATCCAATGCGACCACAAAAACAATGATGAGACCAAGGAAAATTACTTTATCTCCTCGCAATGTTATCTCGCTATGTTATCGCACTATAACAGAAAGAAATAAGGAAACATCGGTTGGCAATAACTAATAAGTAGTGAAGAGGTCAAACCTAATGACCAATATCAAATGCCCTTTGTTTCGTCTTGATTCCAAGAATATGCACAACAATGTCTCATTTGGCATTATAGTGTTACTGCTTGCTTAAGTTAAATCGGAAGGTACAAACATGTCGATATATAGACACATTTATGCTTGCTTCATTGTAGACAATAAGAAACAATTTAATACTCATCATATCCAATGCGACCACAAAACAATGATGAGACCAAAGAAAATTACTTTATCTCCGCAATGTTATCTCGCTATGTTATCTGCACTATAACAGGAAAGAAATAAGGAAACATCGGTTGGCAATAACTAATAAGTAGTGAAGAGGTCAAACCTAATGACCAATATCAAATGCCCTTTGTTTCTGTCTTGATTCCAAGGATATCAATGGGCATCAACAGGAAAGTTAATCCGTAAAATTCACACAAACATATTAACCTTCACAGTGAGCAGAGCCACTCAAAAAGACATCAATCTCTGATTTACTGTAAAAGAGGCACAAATTCAACAAACAAAGAAGAAACATCAATCATGCAATCGGGCGAAGGCAGGAGAAGAAAGGAGAGAGATGCGTAACTCGAATCGATTTCTTGAAGACAACCTCCTCCATATTGCTACCGATGGTGGGCGTGGTGGTGATGGCCTCGCCACGCTGGAGCCTACTGAGCACCGCTGTCTTCGTCACCGCCGCCGTGCTTTTGTTAGTGATGCGCACCACCGCCCACCCTTGACCGATGATGGCAGCATGGACAAAGGGAGATGATAGCGAGGAAGGAGAAGGCGGCACGATGTGGCCGGAGAGGAAGGAGTAGGCGGCGCGATGTGGCCGGAGGCCGTGGCGGCGGCGTGGCGGAGGGGCCGAATCTGTCAGTCCCCATACATGGCGCCTCCCTGCCGCCCTCTCTCCACTCTCTGCAGCGTCGTTATGGCCAGATCCAGTCAGATCTGCGCTGCCAAAGTAGATCCGAAAGGATCCGGACCATGCCGACGGTCCCTCCGACCGCCGCCAAGCACCGCCGACATGTCCTTCGTCATCGGGTGGGCCACACCACCTTCTCCCTCATCGCCGATGTGCACCGCCCGCGCCGAGCAACGTGAAGGGGTGAGGGGCGAAGGCGGTCGAGCTCACCTCGGCCTTGGCAGAGGAGACCCACTTGTAGGCATAGGCGTGGCGGAGGATGGGGCACTCGGTGCCATGGTTGCAGCGGCGGTTCTAGGGTTTGGTGGTTCAGGATGGGATTGAGAGTGGAGATCAGGATAGGAGAGGATAGGGAAAGTGGAGACCGTCGGGAGGCAGAGCGGCGGGCGTGAGGGGTTTGCGGGCACGGAGGAGGTGGGAGGCGAGCATGGGGCGACAGGGGGTGGGTGGGCGTGGAGCGCCCGAGTGGAGGGCGGTTCCACAACGGGGTCGAGGGGAGGCGGGCGCAGAACGTGGGGGGTAAAAGGGTGCGACGGAGGTTGGAGAAAATGTTTGTTGTAGGTCGGTGCAGAGCAAGAATGGTCCGATGTTTTGTAATGAGATCGAACGATTGTAGAGAGCCAAAGGAGAACAGACGGACTGTCACCAACTCCAATTTTTAAGTAGTAGAGAAATGCAGAATGACATGCAGAAAATCCAGCTCCCCCTCAACATGTGATGTAGCTTTTAGTTCAAGTTGAGTTAAGTCAATATTAAGCCCGAGCTCCCAAATGAACTCCCCAACCAAGGCAATAGAAACGAGAAGTCGGTAAAGAAACCAAAGAGGGCGCCCTAAAGCATAGATAAGATGTAGAGGAAACTATGGCTCTGATCGACTCTCATCTACCCCATATGACTCTAGGACTATCAACTAGTCATCTAATGGACTAAAAGCAAACACGCACTGCCTACCCGAGAGTGGCCCGACTCGCTAGAACCTAAAAGGTGGGTAAACTCAACCCAAAGGAGAAGAGAACTTGCTAATAAGCAGCATCCTATAATCACAAGATAAGAGTAAGAAGTCTAAGCACCTCGGCAAGAGAACCACTTTAACCTATGCTAGAAGGACTAAACCCAATGCACCCGTATGCAATGCAAGCAGAAAGGAGTAAGAGCATAATTAATAATGTAAAGCAGTAAAGCACAAGCTCCCCCTCACAATAGTCCATAAGGACAAAACACCCCAAGCTCTCCCCGCAGAGCTGAAAACCTAGAGCTATACAAAGGCTTAGTGAAAATGTCAGCCAATTGGTGGTCACTCTCCACAAACTGGAGCACGATGTCACCCTTCTCTACATGGTCTCTAAGGAAGTGATAGCGAATATCAATATGCTTGGTCCGAGAATGCCACACTGGGTTCTTAGCAATGTTAATTGCAGAAGTGTTATCATAAAAGAGTGGAACACTGTCTATAGCTAACCCAAAGTCCCGCAAGGTCGACGCCATCCAATGTACCGGCTGCAAAGAATCGGCAAAGAACGTACTCGCCTCGCGGCGAACTATGCAACACCAGACTCTTCCTAGAGGACCAGGAAACGAGAGAAGTGCCAATGAATTGGCAGTGCCAAGTGCTTTTCCTATCTATCCTACCACCAAAGAAAGTCTCGCATCCGAATAGGCTCTCAAGGAAAGACAAGAAGAGGAAGAGTACCAGATACCATAGTCAATGGTAGCTCGAAGGTACCGAAAGATGCGCTTCACCGCCTGGTGGTGAGATACGCTAGGAGAGGCCTGAAACCGGGCACAAAGACACACAGAGAAGTGTATGTCCGGTCTCGAGGCAGTGAGATACAAGAGGGAGCCAATCATGCTGCGATACTCCTTCTGATCAACTGGCTCGCCATCCTCATCTGGGTCAAGAGAAGCTGTAGAAGCCATCGGGGTTGACATAGACTTACCATCACTCATGTCAAAGCGTCTCAAGAGGTCACGAGTGTACTTGCCTTGATGCAAGAAGGTACCCTCCCGAGTCTGCTTGATTTGGAAGCCAAGGAAGAAGGACAACTCACCCATCATGCTCATCTCAAACTCGGTGCTCATGACATCCGAGAACTGTGAAACTAGAGCATGAGAAGAGCCGCCAAAGATGATGTCATCGACATAACCGACAAGCGTAAAATCGTGGTCATGCCTACGAATGAACAAGGTCTTATCCACCTTACCCATCTCAAAACCATGACTCAACAGATAGGACTTAAGCCTCTCAAACCAAACTCTAGGGGCTTGCTTAAGTCCATACAATGCTTTGGAAAGCTTGTAGACATGGTTTGGGTATTTGGGGTTATCGAAACCTGGAGGCTGTCTCACATAAACTTCTTCCTCAATAAACCCATTGAGGAAGGCACTCTTGATATCCATCTGGTAAAGCTTGAAACCCTTAGAAGCTGCAAAGGCAAGCAGGATTCTAATGGCCTCAAGTCTAGCAACAGGGGTAAAGGTCTCCTCAAAGTCGAGACCCTCAACCTGAGAGAATCCTGTAATATCCCGAACGTCGTTACGGCATATGATTTTAAATCCATCGCGGAATCGCTGGTTTTTCGGTAAATCACGGGAAGGGAAAAATATAAATTGTAGAACATTGTAAAATGAATTAAATAAATTAAAATAATTAATTTAGATGTTTTGGGCTATCCGGAGGGGTGGGCCAGCCGTTTTGGGCCAGTTAGCCCAAATGGGGCCTGCACTTCTCCCAAACCCTAACACCCCTTTATAAACCCCTCCTTGGCCCCTCCACCCTTCCCCACCCCTTGGCCGCCCCACCTCCCAAATTTCGCCCCTTCCTCCCCATGGTGGCCTCCTCCCAAGGTGGTTCCCCATTGCTACGCTTGGAGAAGGAGAAGGAGAAGAAGGAGAAGAAGGAGAAGGAAGAAGAAGGAAGAAGAAGAGGAAAAGTTTCGGAAAAATCTTCACCTAGGTAGTTTTTCCTCATCCCAAATCCTCTGTTTTATGGATTAATTAGGGTTCATGGCACGGAATTTGATGGTAGATATTAGATCAATTGCCCGATTAGAGTTTTGTCGCGGATGGGTTTTAGATCTATTCGCGCAGCGCAGCTTGTCTCGCAGTTTTGATCTAGAAAAAGAATTTTTCTGCGGGTCTCCCCAAAAGAAAAATTGTAGAGAACTTCCAGATATATCTCCTCTATTTTTTCAAAATTTTCCACCAAGGGATCTGGGAGATACCGGTCGGCAATACCACCGTCCCAAGAAAGCGGACGATCGGTACAGCCCGACGGTAAACCGGAGTTTAAAATTAGTAAACCAATTTTTCTACGTGTATCCCCAAAAGAAAAGTTGTAGAAAACTTCCATATGTATCTTCTATATTTTGTTCAAATATTTATACCGTGGGATCTGGGAGATACGGAGTCGGCAATATCATCGTTCGGCAAAGGACGGATTGATACAGTCCGACTGTAATCCGGGGTTTAAAATTAGTAAACAAATTGTCTGGCCTTGGCCGTAGTTGGAAAAGTTATAGATAATTTAGATATCTAGTTGATGTATAAATTTTGGAATTTTTAGGCCTCTGTGCTGTCGTGGGCACGCGTTTGAACACGGCTGCCCAATCTGCCAGAGTAGAGTTCTTCCTCTGTTTTGGGCATTAAATTACTCCTAGCTGTGATTAAAATAAAAATAGGTGTTTTCCATGAAAATTGTAGGTTTTTAAGTCATAAATCCAGAGATATTATTTGATACAATTGCCATGATTGTATGATATTTTAATTGTGTAATTTTGCTTAATGTTATAATGTTGATCATGAAATTAGCATGTGGTGGATGTGGATATGTTGTGAGCATGATAATGTCCTTGCGGATGAATTAATGTGATTAATGAACTATCATATCATTCATATCACTCATGTCATATCATGTCCTTTGTATGTGGATGTCGCTTATAGCAGCGACCGCATTCTCAGACGTCATATATTGCCGTAACACGACGCACCTCTTCGCCCTGGAAGCATTCAGATATTGTCGAAATACAATGCATCGTACTTCCCGCCCGGCAAGAGTAATGTGGAGCATAGCATGAGCATTCATATGCATTGCATTGTGGAATGATCATTTGCATACATATGCAATATAACGTGGTGAAGTTATTTTGTGGAATGTACAACTTTATAGTTGTAATGTGGAATTGGCTCTTGTGAGCTATTGATGGAATGAAGGTTGTGGTTGTGGTCCTGGAATGTGGTTCGTCCCTTGTGTGATTGTGATGGTGGCTTGAAACTCTTTTATCTTGTTTTAATTGTTTATAGTAATTGTGGATATGAGAAGTAATATAGTATTGAAGTAAGTCATACATATGTTTTATTGCCTTTGGTAGTGGTAGTGGTTGAGGATTTAAAGTAGTCAATCATGAATTAATTGTTAATGTTTTACCGTCATTGATAGTGAATTGAGGTCGTGAATATATACGTTGTTAATTATGGAAGATTAAAATGTTGTTGATTAATCTATTGTGGCTTGTGGAGGAATAAATGTTTCTTTTGCATTTAATACGGTATAAACTGATTGCATTCATATGCTAATTAAATCTGAAATTTAAGAGGTACGATTCATGAAAGTTTATGGTGGTTTAATATTTATGAACATAAATTGTAATTGTGGATGTATGGAATTATAATGATGATATTTAAATTGCTTGTAGTTTGAATAACTTGTTAAACTGTTTGCTTGCTGAGATTTTTTTATCTCACTCTTGCTTCCCCTCCCTGGTGGACTTTGAGCATGCATTGGGAAGGGTAGAGCGCACCGACCGATGCACTTGTATTATAATCTTAATGCTGAAATAAAGTAGAAAGAATTCTAGTCTTTGTTTAGCTATCTTATTGACAAATGTTTCTTCTTAGTAATATTAAATTTGTGTACCATTCCTATGGATATTATGTTTAAGTTGATTATGAATATTAAATTGTTTCTTATTATTTCTGTTATTCCTTAGTTATTACGCTTCCGCTTATACTATCTTGCTTAGTATTGTTGCTAGTTTATTTTATTTTGTAAATTGGCTAGTCAGAGTAGTCTTAGTAGCATCTCGTGGCATTGTGGGTCCTGGGTGTTACAGCTTGGTATCGAGCGGGCTTTAGGTCCGTGGTAATTAAACTATTAAATTGACACACTTGCAGTGAGGATGGGATGGGTCAAGCATTGCATTTATACTTTTGACATGTTGCATTAATGATTTATGTTATGAGATGATCTTGTATGATTATGATTTGCACCTATGACTGTTATGAGTGAGAATTGTTAATGATAATATGTAGAGATTGCTTTTGCTGTCTTGGCATTTGCCAGGTTATACCATTGTTTGTAGCATGGGGATTAGTAATGAAGTTACCTCAGGTAACTTAATTGCAGATGTTGTGAGTGAGTTTCTTTAGAAACATTGTTATCTTCCTTGAGTTAATTTTGGCCAATTCTTGGCCTATTGTAGTTATTGAATTTCTTTTGAATTTGTGATTCTTGCGCTTGAGGGTATGCAATTGGTCTCACTTCCTTGAAGCGCTTATTGTTTCTTTCCTGACTAATGAGACACTTTTGCTACCTGTGCTTATTGTTGGCTTGTAAGGTTAGTTCCTTCGTGGGAGTTTGTCTTGTTGTGAATCATGGCTTATTGGTTCGCTTGGTATTTTCTTTTATAAATGCAAGTGTTGAGTTGCAAAACTCATTAATATGTTAGAGCCTTGGATCTATGTACTTTCTTTTAGATTATTTCGAGTGTTGAAGTTTATTTTCACTCCTCTCTGAAAGAGAGTGTTAAAACCCTTTATGGTGTATTGCTATGCTCAAGTGGAAAGTGGTAATCATGTAAACTAATTCATAAGGTATGAATTGTCAAGCTGAGATGTTAGCATGTTGCATAATTAATTTTAATTAGCATCCTCGGAAGTGTAGTTTATTATTTTGATATCACCTTGTGATAGTTTCTGGAAGAACTGTGCTTTAGAATTTGTCTATACATGATTAGAACTCAGGGAGTTATTGAGAAGTATGCAAAAAGAGTTAGAATGATTATTATGATTGTTTAAATTTCTATCATGTTGGGTAAATTGAAGTACTATTGTCTTTAGCAATTAATTTGACAGTTTGGAATGATTAGGTAAGGATGGGTTGGAATATTGCCTTGGTAATATTGATCTTTAACCTGTCATTTATTTAGATACTTTATGAGCTTGTACAATTGCTATATTCATCTATCTTTCACCATGTTAAAATTGTTGAGACATGTATAAAGAAATAGATGAAGGTCAATATATCGACTTGTAGAATCTTGTCTTACAAATCTGGTATTATTGAAGATTAAAGTTATTTCGTTCTAATTCCTGAACGTAAGGAGAAATATTGAATCTATGTTCATGTTTGTTTTATGATTGTAAAAAGAGCTAGATAATGAATGTTGTTATGATAAAATAATAATCAACTATTGCTAGTAATGACTAGAGTACAATCAATTTGTGCTAAATTAGAGCTGAGCATCAATAAGAATTGAATATATGAAATTTAATGAGAGATTTATACTAGCATATTTTGTGAGATTGCCAAGTTCTAGCATCATCTTGTTTAAGAGCTTTGCTTTAATATGGTGGCTTATGCACTAGGATTTCCTTGATTAAATAGTCGCAATCTTATCTAGATAATAGAAACATGATGAAGTGATTTCTTGTGTTTCTTTTGGAAAAGTTTATGACATGATTAGTGGATAGGATGATGCTTATTAAGAATGTATTATTCTGATGTTAGCATGATGGTCAGTAGGTGGTTGTGATGATAATGTTGAATGTTCTATAAATAAAAGAATTTGATAACTTCCATGATACTATTTAAATCAAAAGTTTTGATGTTTTGCGCGCGATCTTTTGATCTCATGATTTATGTGGTAGCTGAAATTGTTTTAAGCAAAGTGTTGTGTTGAGAGGTTTTATTGGTTCTTAAAGAATTAATGTGTTGCAATCTTCAAATCTCTTTTGTTGGAATTGTCAAGGTAATACCGTAATCAAAAAAGGTTGTTCTCTTTGTTAAAAGAAAAGTTTGGTAAAAGTATTAGAGGTTGAAGTCAGGTTGTGCATTTCTTTTTGTGGTGTGTTTGACTTCTTATTCTCGCCGCATAAGAGTTACTTGAGCTCAAATGGCAATATATTCGTCACATAAGAGCTTCTTGAGCTCGAATGGCAATATTGTATTCTTATTTGTTTGAGATTTGGTTTTTTCTTCTTGAGGAGGCATGTGCCTTCAGCTGTGATCTTATCTTTTGTTGTCCAAGATTTATTGCTATTTCTTCTGGTCTTGTGTTTATTGTGGATGGTAACATCTTCCTTGTGCTGAAATTTACTTTTTGCCTCTCTAAGAAAGGGTAATTAATTTGGGTCATAAAGTTTTTAAGAGGTGTATGGCATCTAGTGAATGTGTTGGGCGATGATTTGGAAATCCTTGGTTCAAGGAAGTTAAATTTTCAAAGTGGATGGATTGGAAAATTAATAATATCTCGAGCAGTAATATGCTCTCTTGATTCTTGTTTAAACTGTGTGTTATGGTAGAAGTCATCTGCAAAACTGAGTTGTTATATGTTGTGGTGTGTTCTTTTCCAGTTAGGAAAAGAAAATGATTGAATTGGTTTGTCGAGTGATTTTCACTCTTGGCTTGTGATGTGGATTCTCTAATGTCTATTTGGAGAGTGTGAATGGTTTTGTTGTGAATCCTTCGATTTGGATCGTGGTCCTTTGAAGGAAAATTGTTTGCTAGTGTGTTGCTTGAGAATCCTTTATTCATCCTTTGGTTGGGTTCCTTTCGCAAAGTTATTGTTTGTGCTTCGAGTAATGTTATGAGTGGAATCTATGGTTGAATTCTTTAAAAGGGGTACAATGTATTATCCCGATTATAATATATAGAGTAAAATATTCTAAGAAGGAGGATGGTATTAGTTAGTGGCTTGATAAGTTGTGGCGAAGAATTTTGTGAGACGGCAGAATCTGTTGGCCGCTCAGAGTCGGCAGAAGAGTTACGGGTGCTCGGCGTTGTCCCGCGCATGTCGTGGACTCAATGGAGTTGATGTGGAGGCCCTCTTGACGAATCAGTCCGAGCAGGAGGTGACGTGGGAGCGTGAAGTTCAAATGTAGAAGAAGGACCCGAGTTCTTCGAGGCGGGTGAGAACCCGTAGTTGTTGTTCCCTTGTGATGTTCTATCCTTGGGATGCTCTATTCTTTGGTTGCCCTTTCCTTGATTGTTCTTTTGTCTCGTGGGTTGAGGAGCGAGATTCGAGGACGAATCCTTTTAGGTGGGAGAATGTAATATCCCGAACGTCGTTACAAGATATGATTTTAAATCCATCGCGAATCGCCGGTTTTCTGTAAATCACGGAAGGGAAAAATATAAATTGTAGAACATTGTAAATGAATTAAATAAATTAAAATAATTAATTTAGATATTTTGGGCTATCCGGAGGGTGGGCGATTAGCCCAAATGGGGCCTGCATTCTCCCAAACCCTAACACCCCTTTAAAACCCCTCCTTGGCCCTCCACCCTCCCCACCCCTTGGCCGCCCCACCTCCCAAATTTCCCCTTCCTCCCCATGGTGGCCTCCTCCCAAGGTGGTTCCCCATTGCTACGCTCGGAGAAGGAGAAGGAGAAGAAGGAGAAGAAGGAGAAGGAAGAAGAAGGAAGAAGAAGAAGAGGAAAAGTTTCGGGAAAAATCTTCACCTAGGTAATTTTTCCTCATCCCAAATCCTCTGTTTTATGGATTAATTAGGGTTCTTGGCACGGAATTTGATGGTAGATATTAGATCAATTGCCTGAGTCGCGGATGGGTTTTAGATCTATTCACGCAGCGCAGCTTGTCTCGCAGTTTTGATCTAGAAAAGAATTTTCCTGCGGGTCTCCCCAAAGGAAAATTGTAGAGGACTTCCAGATATATCTCCTGTATTTTTTTAAAAATTTGTCTACCAAGGGATCTGGGAGATACGGGGTCGGCAATACCGCTGTCCGGCAGGCGGACAGATCGGTACAGCCCGACGGTAAACCGGAGTTTAAAATTAGTAAACGAATTTTCCTGCAGGTATCCCCAAAAGGAAAGTTGTAGAAGACTTCCATATGTATCTTCTGTATTGTTTTCAAATATTTATACCGTGGGATCTGGGAGATACGGAGTCGGCAATATCGCTGTCTGGCAGGCGGACGGATTGGTACAGTCCGACTGTAATCCGGGGTTTAAAATTAGTAAACAAATTGTCTGGCCTTGGCCATAGTTGGGAATGTTGTAGATAATTTAGATATCTAGTTGATGTATAAATTTTAGAATTTTTAGGCCTTTGTGCTGTCGTGGGCACGCGTTTGAACACGGCTGCCCAATCTGCCAAAGCAGAGTTCTTCCTCTGTTTTGGGCATTAAATTACTCCTAGCTGTGATTAAAATAAAAATAGGTGTTTTCCATGAAAATTGTAGGTTTTTAAGTCATAAATCCAGAGAGGTATTATTTGATACAATTGCCATGATTGTATGATATTTTAATTGTGTAATTCTTGCTTAATGTTATAATGTTGATCATGAAATTAGCATGTGGTGGATGTGGATATGTTGTGAGCATGATAATGCTCCTTGCGGATGAATTAATGTGATTAATGAACTATCATATCATTCATATCATTCATATCACTCATGTCATATCATGTCCTTTGTATGTGGATGTCGCCGCTTATAGCGCGACCGCATCGCAGACAACGTCGTATATTGCCGTAATACGACGCACCTCTTCGCCCGCGGGAAGCATTCGTATATTGCCGAAATACGATGCATCGTACTTCCTGCCCTGGCAAGAGTAATGTGGAGCATAGCATGAGCATTCATATGCATTGCATTGTGGAATGATCATTTGCATACATATGCAATATAACGTGGTGAAGTTATTTTGTGGAATGTACAACTTTATAGTTGTAATGTGGAATTGGCTCTTGTGAGCTATTGATGGAATGAAGGTTGTGGTTGTGGTCCTGGAATGTGGTTCGTCCCTTGTGTGATTGTGATGGTGGCTTGAAACTCTTTTATCTTGTTTTAATTGTTTATAGTAATTGTGGATATGAGAAGTAATATAGTATTGAAGTAAGTCATACATATGTTTTATTGCCTTTGGTAGTGGTAGTGGTTGAGGATTTAAAGTAGTCAATCATGAATTAATTGTTAATGTTTTACCGTCATTGATAGTGAATTGAGGTCGTGAATATATACGTTGTTAATTATGGAAGATTAAAATGTTGTTGATTAATCTATTGTGGCTTGTGGAGGAATAAATGTTTCTTTTGCATTTAATACGGTATAAACTGATTGCATTCATATGCTAATTAAATCTGAAATTTAAGATGTACGATTCATGAAAGTTTATGGTGGTTTAATATTTATGAACATAAATTGTAATTGTGGATGTATGGAATTATAATGATGATATTTAAATTGCTTGTAGTTTGAATAACTTGTTAAACTGCTTGCTTGTCGAGATTTTTTTATCTCACTCTTGCTTCCCCTCCCCCTGGTGGACTTTGAGCATGCATTGGGAAGGGTAGAGCGGCACCAGACCGATGCGCTTGTATTATAATCTTAATGCTGAAATAAAATAGAAAGAATTCTAGTATTTGTTTAGCTATCTTATTGACAAATGTTTCTTCTTAGTAATATTAAATTTGTGTACCATTCCTATGGATATTATGTTTAAGTTGATTATGAATATTAAATTGTTTCTTATTATTTCTGTTATTCCTTAGTTATTACGCTTCCGCTTATACTATCTTGCTTACTTCCCTCCTGCTGACTGCACTCGAGCTAGTCCAACTGTGTCCATATGGATCAGTTGTCCCGGTGCATCGGTCATAGTAACTGTGACCGGAGGATGAGAAGCGGCAACCATCTAGCCGTGCCGGCATGGAGCACAAACCAGATCTTTAACCATCTTGAGTTTCGGCAGACCACGAATGAGATCGTGGCCGCTAACTCGGGTCAAATGGTCAAATCCAATATAACCAAGTCTCCTATGCCAGAAGGAAAGGTCACGAGACTCAGAAGTAACCAAACACCGGAGAGGATCACCGAAGACTCGGAAAAATCAGCACGAAGATCCTCCTAAAACGAAATCCGCAAACCGGACTACACAGAAGAATCAAGAATTTTGCAATTGTTTTCTTAAAGCTCACCTCAAAGTTGTCATCGGTAGTCGACAATTGGAAAGCAAATTATCTGCAGACTTACTAACCAAGGCAACATGTCTCAAAATAAATGAATCATTCAGACTGTACCTTTGGCGATGACGCCCGGATGAAGCGTCTCAAGGTGATCATCTCATCACCGGAGCACGGCAAGGGAAGAAAACCAGCGGGAATCTCCGGTCATGTGTCGTGAACACCCGAGTCACGAGCCAAACCTTTCCTTCCTCGCCCGCGAACTGAGTCAAACAAAGAGTAAAGTCTCGATGTGGTAAATCAAGAGTGATTTTTGCACGAATCTCGAGTAACACATCGAGCGATGAAGTAGTCAAGCATGGTGACCTCTATCTACCCTACGCCTCGTCACCCAAAGAAGCGAAGGTCCGTGTGCGGCACTGAAGTCATGGCCGGGTCCGACCGCCACGGAGAGCGAGTGAGCACCAAGAAGATGTCGATCACGCCGCAGTAGCTATCTCGATGGGGGAAGCGAAATCTACCCTCAGGATGGCGGAAGTCACGACCAGGAGCAGCACGAGGACCAAAACCAGAAGACTCGGTAAAACCAAGTCCTCGATGTTGTCCAAAACCATCAGAAGCAACTGAGGCAAACCTAGACCTCGTGTTGGTCTTAGGTGCACTCAAGGTCTGGGGCTGACCCTGAATACGCCTAAAAGCTACAACACGGTCTCTAGGCGCGATCTTGGCGCGCCTGAAGCATCGATCGATCAAATGTCCATCCCCGACGGAAGGTACAATGATACCGCCATACGAGGCGTAGTAGCATGATGAGGCTTCGCCGAGAGGCCGAAGCTACGGTGGAATCACCTTCTTGTCGAAATCCCTTGGACAAAGCCCGCCGACTTGAATTTGACCTTCTCGGTCCTGGCTTAGTCTCGATCACACCTGGTGCTCTGGGTCTGAGCACGGCGGTGGATGCTTCTTCTGTCCTCATAGAAATCATATCCTAGGCCCCGATTAATCTGCAGATTTTAGATTGGTCTAGAATAAGATTGAGGTTCTTCTTGCCTCCTACAAATTTCTCGAGAGTGTTCATAAGGCATCTGAAACTCCCGAAAAGAGAGGCACAAGAAGAGAGGGAGGAGAAGAGACAAGCAGAAGGTAAGGGAGCGAAGAAGAACCAACAGAGAGGAAAGAATGGCTTGTGCACGCACAGCCGACTCTGAAGGGACAATCCTGCTACTAGCCAGTTGGTTCACGTCGCTAGGCGTCTCTACCAAACCCTCCGCTTCTTCCCAAAGACGCACATTACAAGCAGATGGTTGCTTCTCTAGTAGGTCCTTAGTTAGCTTCACACATTTTTCATCTAAAGCAATCAAGTCAGATTTTAGTTTGTTACAATGATTGCAGGGTGAGCTAATAGGGTCCTTAGAAGCAAACTGTGCCATTTTCTTATTGTAGTCAATCATTTCTTGAAACTGTTTTGTGAGAGATCATGTGGAGATGATCTCATGTTTGTGATGAGTATTTGATCATTGTTTGAAAGAAAATTGAGTTTGTTTTGGGCTTTTTATGCGAAGTCTTAGCCCTGACCGATGTCCAAGTCATGTACGACTTTCTCCTGGACCGTACGACCATGTTTGAAGCGGTCGGAACGAGATTGGAAGGCGTACGACTGTTTTGAGAGTGATCGGAAGTCGTTCGGGTCCCGTACGACCACTCTGCGGCTCTCTCGGTAATTTGGGCATGGTCGGAAGTCGGCTGAGAGGTCTACGACCACGCTGTGGTGTGTACGACCACATTTGGTCGTGGTCGAAGGCTCTCGGGTAGCGTACGACCACGTTGCCGAGTATCGGGTTGCGGTCGAGCGGCGTACGAGTGATCGAAAGCTTTTACGTCCACGTTACGGCTCCCTCGCGAGATTTGGCCGTGGTCGAAAGTTTCCCGGGTCAGTTTTGAACACGTTGGTCGCGGTCGGCAATCAGCGCTAGGACGTTCGACCACATTAGCGCGGGTTTAAACATGGTCGGTAGTCGTGGCTAGGGTCTACGACCACGTTGTATCGCCTGGCGTTCGACCACGTTATGCGGTGCGACCACGTTGTGGCGGTCGGATTCGACCACGCGGTCGGCAGACCGACCGTGGTCGTACGCGTACAATCAAACCGGTCGTGTGGGCTCGTGGAGTGTCCGATTATGGTGGGAATCGGTCGGTTGGATTCCTTGTGATGTTGTGGACCTTGTGGATTGGTTGGTTCACCATATTGACAAGGTTTGTTAAAGTCTAATTTCTGTGGAAAAGAGACTTGAGCTCTGTGAGCTGTGTGAGTGTCATTTTATGTGTGGATCAGTGCTGTGTGATGCTCTTGTTGTTTGTGATGGTTGCAGGTACTGGGAGACAAGTCTTGGTGAGGCTTTTGAGAGGTCGGGACTAGACATGGGAGATGTTGAGGTGAGCCATCAACCCTTTTCTTCATAGCTGTATAGCTATTGGAGAAAAGACTAGTGTGAATTTTTAGAGAGTTTTAAAGGCACCATTCACCCCCCTCTGTTGACATTTCGGTCCTTCATTTTGAGATAGATTCAAGTTCAGCATCTCGAATTTGTTGTATTCTCGCTTGAACTGGTCCTGTCAAACCATCTTGATCTGAGTGGTGCCCTCATGGTATGAATTGAGGGTCACCCAGATATCAAAGGCGGATGACAGGTGAGAGATGCGATCGAATTTGCTTCTGCTCAATCCCTGAATAATGATGTTCCTTGCCTTCGCATTTGCCTCAACATCGGGCATGTTCGCCACATTGATGTCCTCATCGGCAGGAACAGCAAATCTCACCTTCACCTTCCGCCAGATGGTATGCCCTTGAGCCTGGATGTATGTCTCCATTCGGCTTTTCCAGAAAGGGTAATCGATGCCATCAAAGACGGGAGGCTTGGTCGAGTACTTGTCTGTCGCCATGGCTCTTGAGACCGGTTAAGATCTATGAAGAAGAGCTAACCGGCTCTGATACCAATTGAAGGACCGAAATGGCAACAGAAGGGGGGTGAATGTTGCTTTCAGAAATCTCCCTAAATAACCACTTAAGAAATTCTTCTCCGATGGCAACGGATGCTATGAAGAAGTAAAGATACTAGCACTGTAAATTTAGAGAGGCTGCCGAAAACAGAAAGCACAAATACTGAAGAGACTCTCAACTGAAAGTCTGCAAGAGAACTGAAAACAAGAGATGTGCTTTGATTGATTTTTCTGCACAAAGTTACTCACTGAAATAGATGACCAACCGACTGCAAAGAGACAGCAAAAAATTGGTATTCAGTTTACTGCAAGAGTGAACCAACAGCTTGCCAAAAATGAGAGCCAGGTGGACTGCTTGATTTGTACTGTTTGTTCGGCTAGAGACCAACAAAAATAAAGACTGGCCGGAAAGCAGAAGACCCAAACTGATTGCCGGAAAGAAGACAAGATACAGGCGAGAGAGTGAAATGAAACAAGCTTTTCTGCAGCAGTACTGCTCTGCCCGAACAAAAAGTAAAACTATAACTGCAAATAAAAAGAGACTAGCTGCAGCAAGCAAAGAGAAAGAAAGGGACAAGAATCAGAAGCTGAGATGCTGACCGAAAACAACTTGAATAGCTCTGGCCGAAAAACTGCAGGGAACATTGAACTTTGCTAAAACCGAAAAAGAGCTAAAGACTAATCAAAAGAAACGTGCAGACTAAACAAGAAAAAGAAGGCAACTAACAGCACTTGACCGAAAGGACTGAAAAGAAAAGAAGTCTGCAGTCACCAATGGACAGATCGGAAGGAGAGCAAAGAACACGCAGCAACTAGAGGCAATCGATTGAATTTTTGGACTACACAATTCTTTTGGCCGAACAAAGTAGCAGCCACCAAGAGCTAATTGGTTCTTGCCAAGATAAGAAGTACTCCTGCTGGTTTTCTTGAGCTGAAACATAGCATGACATGCTGCAGGTTTTTGACTAAAAACAGCAAATCCAAAACTGCAAAAGTATGCAGTCCAAACAGCACAGACAAGACTCAAACTTCAGTTCGGCTGGCAAGAACAGAGAAGAAGAACAACTAGTAAAAATCACAAAACACATCTTTCATAGATTGAGACAGAGAGATGTGCTATTACAGGAAATTGCTCTTACAGCCCTCTCATCAAACAAGAACACACACAACACCAACTCCAAAAAGAAACCTCACGCAGGAGACAAGAAGGCTAATAATACTACTCTGCTCATACCAACTCTCTTCCTCTCTTTCTTAAAGACTAAAACCAATACCCTAAATGCTTTTCAATCACTAGGAAAGCAAAAGCTCATTCAAAACCCTAGAAATCCATGGAGAGAAAAGAAACCCTAACTCTCTCCCAAAGCCATGAATTCATCCAAAGAAAAACAACGAAGAACGGAAAAACTTCATATTTCATTCCAACCAAAAATTACAAAGGAGTCCCCATACGCATGGACATTAGAACAAGAGGAGTAATTACAAGACTCTCAATCCATCCTCTCCCTCTCAATCCTCAAGAACACCAAGAGCCTCACATGCTTCTTGGGAGGAACACAACACACACAAAGGAATGAATGAGCTAAAAAACCATGAGGAGGTATGCAGCCCCCAACACCTATTTATAGCCCTTAGCTAACGGGTCTCCAACCCGTTATGTCTGCTAAACCCTAACGGAGCCGTCTCCCGCTTGTGCAGCCTTGCGAAATTACCGATTCACCCCTCCTGCACCTTCCGGGAAGCTTCCGCGCTCCTTGTGGTGTACGCCTCGCAACCACATCGAATCTCCGCCGTCTTCGACACATCCGACCGTTCTGACCTCGACACCGCCTGTGTCTAGTCCGGTCACCTCGTGTCTCGCCACGACTCCGCCTCGACGTCCTGCAGCCAACACAGACAAGAAACACATCAAATAGCACCGTTCAATATATGTAAGCAAAATAACATCAACAAACCTATCGAATCATCAGAATATGCATCCTAATCCCATTGACCATGTTTGACCAAGTCCGACCGAGCCCGTTGCACCCCGCAACGACATGGTCCGAACCAACCAACTCAAACTCGACTTCCCTAAGCCGAAATCAATTACTCATCAAACACATGGGATGACCTCACATGGTCTCTCAGACACGTCCTATCCATCCATATCAATGAAAATATTAGTTCGACAATTCGATTGTCATTAATTACCAAAATATGTCATTAACTCATAATGACAGATCTAGATCCTTCAATCTTCTCCTTTTTGGTAATTGATGACAATACTCAATAAGCAATGAAGTAGAAATTAATTTTTCGAGTATACATCTTGTACACAACAAATTTTACTCTAGGATAGTCTTTGGAAGCATTAAATTCATTTTATTTGTTCACAAGATGAATTTGATTTTAATGCTAGGCAAAGTCGCAATATATAGAGAAAGCTCATGCACATATATGTGCATTTAGTGAATTTTGGCGGAATTTTCTCTATATTTTGGATCTAAGGAGGCATGACACAATATCAACATAATCAATAATACTCGCAATAATTTAAATATGCATGCACCTATATGAGAGGTATCCAAACGATATAATTTGGACAAAGATTACAAGATAAGCAACAAAAGTCCAAATAGAGTCATAAAGTTCAAATAGTTGTCCAATAAATTTTAACCCCACAAAGGTTCAAATAAGCTTGCAAGATGACGTTACAAGAATGCATAAGCTTATCCTCACAAAGGCTCATTAAAAAGTCTATTGACCTACAATAATTCCATAATATTTATAATTTTCTACTTTCCTTCCTTACTCTATTTTCCTTCTCTTTTCTCTATTCTTCTTCTCTTTCTATTCTTCTTCTCCTTCTCCCTCTTTGGCATCAAGAACCAAACAGGAAACTGTTGTAGGGGTGGCCCCCACCTAAGCCCAGCTAGCCTGTTAGAAGGTCATAAAGCCCAGAGTGGGACATGTGTAATGCCATATATGCCCTTGAGAGGGCACTTGGGTGTAAAGATATAATTGTAAAATACTCCCCATATGAATATATAAGGACACCCATGCCACGGGGAAAGCCCCAAGCATTGCTCACCTAACACTCCACTACCATCTGTACTATTTGGTCGGTAACCACAACAGTTGGCGCCGTCGTGGGGACGACAAGAGCAAGCTCCAAGACCTGAAGAAGGATGACACAAAAGAAGGCTTCATCATCAGCAGTGGTGAAGAAGAAGAGGAGCACGAAAGAAACGCTCGGCGACGCGTCGGCTACAGGTGTAGGAGATGGCGCCACGCCTATGGGCGCGATCAGTAGCACCAGCGTTGCGACTGCCAACCCCGACGCTTAGGGCGCGACGGTCGTCCCAACTGTTGGCGCGGCAGTCGGCATGGGTACCGAGCAAACCGCCGGGAGTGCTAATGCCGGGATCCAGGCCACCATAGCCGCTGCCACCGCGCCCGGCGAGGGAGTCACAGGAGGCCTCAGATGGTTTTTTGATAAGAACCGTCTGTGATAATGGCAAGTATTACAGACAATATCACAGACGATTTTTTATTTAAACCGTATGTGATACTTCACAGATAATTTGTATTAAAAATCGTTTGTGATATGTTTCTCGCCTCGCTATCCTCCAAAATTTCATAATCTCCCGTCTAAGTCCGAGTAAGATTATGTTCTAAGACACCTTTAGTAAAATAGGCATAACTTTTGCATACGGTGTCCGTTTTCGATATTTTTGTATTTGTTGAAAAGCTAACGATGAGCCCAATTAAAAAAATGACCAGCTTATGCTAGTCGCCCTCAAGACCCTCAAAATTGGCCATCTCTAACCCTAAATTTGTGTTTTAAGCTTTCAGTTTCTGTTTTTGCCAAACATTTTGATCTTCCCTTTAGAATTTTGGTTTTGCCTCAACTGCAAAGTTGTAGATCTCGTCGAAACCTTTCAAACAAGTATATATAAGCATATAAAATTTTGTTATTTTATCTTTTCATACTAGCTATTTATATTGTACCGATATATTGTCTTTGTGACGGCATTATGACCGACTATTTTTGTTATGAACTCTCTGTGATATCTCCTGTTATCATAGACGGTTTGTAATCTGAACTGTCTATGATGTCCCGTCACGTCACCAATTCGCGGCATATCCCCTAGGATCCCGATCTCACCCGTCCATTCTCTCCGCATTGAACGACAGGCACCGTTCTCCTTCCCACCCTTTGCCCCTAATTAACTCCCTCTCCCTACTAGAAGAACCAATACCACCAATACTATTCCAACTCATTTGTGCACGGCAAGGGTGGGAAGGGGTTCAGCAAGGGCGACTAAAATTTCGCTTGAAGCAAGATGGAAAGGAAGAAGGCAATAGCAAATCTGCACTATTCTAAGTTGTCGGCATAGAAATTGTTGATTTTAGCATAGAAGCTCAAAATGGTGTTTGTTACCTTTTTGTTTCTACTACTTGAAATTTTTCCACACCACTTATTTTAGATTGTAGTTTAATGAAGGATGTATCGTCTAGCTTGCATTAGCCTGAAGTTTCTTGTCGTGTAAGCATTTTTCTGAATTTGTAACCATGAAGCTTATCTTTGTAAAGTTGAAAGTGTCCTCTTGTGTATGCAATGCTATGGGTAACCTACCCAATATCTTGTGATGTTGGAATGGTTGATTCTAATCTTAATGAAAATATGATGTGTTGTTGTATTTGTTACTATATTTGCTTGTTTTTAGATGATATAGTTAATATTTCCTGAGGCTAACGAAAAAATAGAAAAAAATTAGGTATAAAATGAACTATCACAGACGGTTTTGTGATATAAACCGTCTGTGAAGAATTATTACAGACGGCTCGAATCAAAAATCGTCTATAATGGGGAAGTTGTTAGATTTTTTCAAACCCTAGATTAATTATATGGAGACTTTTGGTCTACCCTCTATTCCTCTGCCTTATCCGTGATGCCGCTCACAATGCATGATGAGGCTAGAGGGTAGGGACCTATTTATAGACTCCACTTCTAGGTGTTCCAAAGTGACCCACATGTTTCCGGTATCCTATGAGACTCCTGAACCATGTCACCAACCACAATCAAACATGCCAATTTTTGAGTCTAAAATATATTAGTCCCAAGCACACATGTGTGAATCATGTGCCATGATCAGATTGTTTATGAAATCAATTCCAATTTGATCATGTGGGTCAACAACCTGTAGAGCTGATCCTGCAAAACAAACCTAGTTATTCACCACGTGATGTGATGCATGCATATCAAACAAATCTCTAGTACCAAATTAATCCTCCTCGAGTTAAATTCCTCGAGTTAAATCAAAATATTTCATATCACTTGCATCAATAATATGAATAATTCCACACTAAGTAAAGTAGAAAATAACCATAATAAATTCCCAACAGAAGTATCATTGACAGTTGTATATACCAACCTTCTATGATAATCACATATCACAGACGATTGGTAGCTAGAACCGTCTATGATGTGTGAGTATAATAGACGGTTTTTGGTTCGAGCCGTCTATGATAGTGTTTTTCACAGACAGTTTTAGTTACAAAGTGATGTATTTATCACAGGCGACTCACAAACCGTCTGTGACAACCTCTGATTATCATTGACGCATAAATTCAGACGGTTTCACTACTACAGAAAGCCTCATAGTAGATGATAAATCACAGACAGTTTTGTCAAACCGTCTGTGACCGACACTAACACATACGGTTTTAATTTGGACACTGTCTGTGTTGATGGCGTCGGAGAAAAGGAGTATGACAAACGGTTCTTACTGTTGAACTGTCTGTGATACTTGCGTATCATAGGCGGTTTTTAATAAAAATCGTTTGTGATAATCTGGAATTATGACAGACGGTTTTTTATTAAAAATCGTCTGTGATAAGATAATTATCACAGAAAGTTTGTTTTAAAAACCGTCTATGATGATCTCAGAATTATAACAGACGGTTTTTAATAAAAAGTCATCTGTAATAACGGCAGCAGACATTTATTACGCTGCTCAAAACCGCATTTGTCTTCAGGAGGCAAGGCGGTGCTGTTCTCTTTCGCTCAGGAGGCAGGCTAGGCGATTTCAGGCGAATTAATTTGGTGGAAGGAGGCAGAGATTGAGCTTTGAAGATTCATACTTTTTGCTCTAGATATGGTTAGTAATGAAATTTATTTTTCTTTGCATTACAATTTAGATCGATCTAATTAGTAATTGGTGAGTGTTTATTGAAGATGGTTTGCAAAATTGTTAATAGTTGTTGTGTTTATAATATGAATTAAGCTAGCAAAGCCTGAATGCATGTTGTATATATGTAGTAATAATTAATTAATTTAATTTTTAATTTAATTTTTAATACTAAGTTATATATATATATATATATATATATATATATATATATATATATATACATATATATATATAGGATATATATATCGGATGTATAACGAGGATCGAAGTGGATGTATGCCATGAACCGTTTGAGTGAAGAGTACATTAATGATATGTACCTTTTACAAGAGCCGCCGAGGAGGATATCTTTGAATAAGGGGTGGAATATATGTCTTGTCCATGCACCGATGCGAGAATTTAAATATGTTTAAGAACCGAGGGCAAATTGAACCGCACTTGATTCGGAGGGGTTTCAAAAAGGGTTATACATGTTGGACCAGTCATGGCGAAGTCAATAATCATATATCGCCGAATGACATCGCCAGTGAAGTGAATGATATGCCGCCGGATGACATCGCCGGTGAAGTGAATGACATATCGCCGGATGATGTCGATTGTGGTTCGGATTCAGATAGGTTGCACGATGACAATCTGATCAGATGCTTTGCGATGTAGAAGAGAACTATGATGAGAGAGAATATGTTAAATTCCGGGGCTTGATGGAGGACTCAGAGAAACTTTTGTTCATGTGCTGCAGGTCAAAGTACACGAGGTTGTCGGCCGTGCTTGACCTGTTGAAATTGAAGGCAAGCAACGGTTGGTCTGACAAAAGTTTCAGAGGGCATGACTAGCATTTCCTGAGGCTAGCCAATAAACAGAAATATATTTAAGGGTAGGAAAGAACTGTGATAACCTTCTATATCATTGACCTATAAATTCAGACGGTTTAGAAAACCATCTGTGATGACGTTTCTAAACCGTCTGTAATACTGATTTCTATAGTAGTGTTTTGGTTCAAAAAATCATCTATGATGACAATTTTAAATCATCTGTGATGATTCTTTTCGTAATAGTGTATCCAACTAAATACACTAGCCTAATCTATGGTCATTGTCCAACTCGCCGGTGTGCTGCGCTGTTCGTCGGAGTCGGAGTGTACATACATGAACTTGTATTCAGGGTTGACATTCATGAGTTTTCAGGCCTGCTTGTTGGCATGCATGTAAAACTAAGTAAAAAGGATGAACCCAACTGGTTAAACAACTAGATATAGTGACTATGAACCCAACTGGTTAAACAACTAGATATAGTGATTAAACGATTACCTGATTCATGGAAAGAACCAGAAGCTGTGACCTGAGCATGGATGTGCTTATGTAATGAAACTGATGGCTAAAACTAACATCCGTGAGCTAGTATATCTGTGTGGTAAGAGAATAGAGGAATACTCTGCAGATTGACTAGACGAAATCAAAACTTAGATCTGCTCTAAACAGTTTTTGTCTTTTAGCTTTTAGAAGTCGACTTTTAAACAAAATAATTTCTCAATATGATTTCTATAAGCCGTTTGTAGAAATCATTATAGGAACCGCTTTAAACATAGTAGCTTCTCAATATAAGTATCTCTTACTCTTTCAATCACTCTCATAATTAGACAAAGGACATAGGGCTTGTTCTTTTGTGGTTGCGGCTTATGACTTTTGGCTGCGGTTTGTGACTTTTGGCTGTTCATGCGAGAGATTACGGAGTAACTGAAATTCACATGCGG
Source organism: Bonia amplexicaulis (assembly GCA_036346245.1). Classification (NCBI taxonomy): domain Eukaryota; kingdom Viridiplantae; phylum Streptophyta; class Magnoliopsida; order Poales; family Poaceae; genus Bonia; species Bonia amplexicaulis. Next base: position 5,983,509 of record CM070768.1, read on the forward strand.
CTTTTGCCGATATAAATGAAGTCGGTACAGTATGTACTATAATTAACTAGTAGACCCTATCTTAAAAAGATATTTTATTTAAAAACTAGTTATTATAAAAAGTTAAAATTGAAGCCAAAAGCTATAAAAGAACATGATACTTTTGGACATAGTATTAGTAAAGACCACTGATGTTATTAGATACAGAGACCCAGGAAAGGACTGTCCAAGAGGCTGACAAGGCAAGCTGTGCATATCAACTAGTTTGAGAACCCGAACAAAAATATGATAAATTATTCTTTAATGGTTTAGCTATGTAACAAACCTTATACAAACTAACACTAACCTTCTGAGAAGAAAGGCTGAAACAAAATATGATGAACAAGTAAAGAAAGGAAACTGAGGCAATACACAAGAGATTAATTGAATGTATTGAGAAAGACTAGTGCTGTCATAATCTGGGTAAGTCAATGGTGTACTTCTGAGACGGCCTGTCGGCTGTTCCTGAAGCAGCGATACGCGTCTAGGCCGGAGAACCAGGATCGTTCCTCCTCAAACAAAATAAAAGCAATCCTTTCCCTTTGCTAAGGGACTTTGAACACCTCGTGTGCGCGGTTATTCTCGGATGGTTCACGGCAATTCAAGGTTTTTTCTACTAGTAGCTCGGGGGCCTGTATCGATAAGAGAAATGTCTCGTAGTTCAGGTATCCCTAGCATATGTAATATGTGGCCGCCCTAGCGCCCCTTGTTCAGAAATTCCTGGCCATGGGCGGTATTCACATTGTATCGCGTTCACAAGCTTCTTCTGGCATTCAGGGTGAGATGGGTAATCCTCACACAAGTAGGGAATTCGTTGGCGTGGTTCTCACAGATGGGGTATTACCAATGGTGGAGGTTATGTGTAGCGATCTGGATTTGACAATCCGAATTTTCTGTGTATTGTAAGCTAGTCGCTGAATCAATAGCTAACCCACACAATATAGCATTGGCAAATATCACATCTATGTATACGTATAAATAAAAGGGTGTTTAATATTACATAAACATCTATAAATAGATCTTATGATCAAGTTTTACAGAACAGACTGGCAGCCCAAAGAAGATTGTTCACAATAATGCAGCACAAAGTACATAAATCAAAAGGACCTTCATAATCTACCAAGGTAATCAACTGGGGCTAACCTAGTTCTGGCCATCGTCTTCCATGTAATCGGAGGCATGCATGTGTCTATACACAGGTCATCGATTTCATCATCTAAAATCATATATTAAGCAATAATGAATACAAAAATAGCAAGTCCCTATAGCAGAATGCAAGTGTAAGTATATGTGGCATTTCTACACTTTTACCTACGTTCGGGGCACAGTTATTGAAATAGATTTTTAACACTATAGAGGTTGTACAATTTACCCATAAAACATGATTAGCTCATAATGTTGGCCACTATACACTTTCGTTGATGTGCGACTGAGAAAATCCTCTCCAGGCTAAAATCCCTCAACCCTAGCGACATTAATCATTCCCTTCTCGGGTTACGCCTCACCCAAGAATGTTCCCATCTCAGACTATGTTTTCAATGAGGAGACACGTTGTTAGGCAGTTTCGACCCTTTGCTGGGATACGGGTAGGTTATACTAGCGCAAATTAATTTTTTCTACTGTGTAAACCATGAAGCCATGCAAACAAGAGATTATGGATTGTTGCCACTAGATGTGGAGTACAACGGAAGAAGAGTTGAAGTAATCTGGTTCAACTTAGTGCGCATCAATGTAGTGAAAGTAGTCGATTGTCCAACATCCCGATTGTGTCTTCTCTTCGGATCATCCTGATCAACGTCGTAGTTATAGCAGTGTCTCTACCACACGTTTGGGGATAGAACGCCATGCATTGGTTTGCTAACACCACCATATGCGATAGGGGTTTCGAGAGATGGCAGCTAGGGTTTCGACTGGTGTGTCTCAGGATCTTGGTTTTAGGCACAACCCTTAGCCCCACGCCTATTTCAATATATATAGCCTTCTATTGGATCCTCATCCGATATGATTAGAAATCATATCCAACTTGGAGAGTCTCCGACTAGAGCCTTATCTAATACGAGTAGACATTGTATATCACTCAAAGTCTATCATCCGAACCCTTATTGTTTCAAAACACATTAAGTATGTGATCCTATAGGTTCATGTATACTTGTTTATAACTCGGAAACATATTTCTGATCACTGGTCGGTATGGTCCCTAGCAGGACATATCAACCCTAAATATATATAAAGATCAATCTGGACAAACCTTATGCAATATGATCTATAACTAGGTTTTAGTCACTTATGGTCAGCGCATAACTCCTTATAGTCACTTATGGTCAGCGCATAACTCCTTATGACCAGATCATATACGGACATGACCAGTTCATATCCCCATACGACTAGTTCGTAGACTATTCTGTGATATGTCCAACCAGGTCATGACCAGTCAGTATACTCATACTACATGTATGTGTTCAGTGGGACCTATTGACCTATTTATGTATTCTCCTTTTACCTCACGATATTCGATCGAACTAGGAGAGAGAAATGTGTCATCCATGGACTATTTAATCTTTTCCTGATCTAATAATAAATAACTTCTTGTGGTTGACTCTTCGACCACTTTCTTTATCCGACCACATCGAGGGGCCCAATGATATCTCTCCTATTATGTAAGGGGGCAAATCTCATATCCGACCAGTCACTTTCCTCCATGTGTTCCATAGTATACTTGAAAACTACCTTTATAACTATCCAGTTATGGAGTAGCATTTGGCAACCCATAAATGTATTATTACACAAGTAGAAAACTTACTGATCTCAAGTATAAGGATTATACATAATTATTGCTTGAGACCAATTGATAACACATAAAATATAACAATCTCAACAATATCTCAAGGTGGGCCATTCCAACACTATATTCTCTAACATGTGCACATTATTAATTTGATATCTCCATATTTATGACTGGTGAAACATGGTCATCAATCAATATATGTGCTGGCCTATAAGTCAGTAGCGTTCCAACTATTAACATCTGACTAGGTATACTTTTGAATTATATCATATAACAAATAAAGAGCTTCACCAACAAGCGACATACTTGTTAACATTTATAAATGATAATTAATTTAAGGAACATAATAATATTTATTCAAAAGATCATAAACATAGAAGTTATATAATCATCTCGATGACTGCCTTTAGGGTATATCACTAACAATCTCTCACTTGAACTAAAGTCAATCATACAAGTATCTAATGCCCATAGCTCTTATGTGCGCCTTATGCTTTGGCTGCGGGAGTTAAATTCATGTGCACTTTGCATATCTTTACATCACTTCTATCAACAATCTTGCGAATGAGGTGATAACGTCGAAGTTTGTGTTTGGACTTTTGATGCGATTTAGGCTCCTTGGCTTGCGCAATGGCTCCACTATTATCACAATAGATATCCATTAGACTAGAAGCACCAGATACCGCATCTAGTTCAGTGATGAACTTCCTTATCCAGACAGCCAATGGTAGAAGCATATGGTATCTTACTCATCTGATCTCACTCATAAGATGTCAATGGACACTAAGTTTTGCTAAGACTAATGCCACGTGACATAGGCAAGAAACCCTTATCGGAATCTTGTATGTTGAACCGTTTCAACATCTTATCAATGTACATATCTCGTCTTAATCCAATTATCCTTTTAGTTCCAACTCTATAGATCTTTATGCCCAAAATATATGCTGTCTCTCCTAAGTCCTTCATAGGGAAACTATTTCTTAATGAATACTTGACAAACTCAAGCATAGGAATATCATTTCTATTAGTAATATGTCATCCACATATAAGACTAGAAAGACAAGTGTGCTCCTACTAGCCCTTCTGTAAACATAAGGCTCTTCTTCATTCTTGATGAAGCCAAACCCTTTGACTACCTTATCAAAATGAATATTTTAACTTGGGTATGTTTGCTTCAATCCATAGATAGATCCTTGAAGCTTGCATACATTTCTAGCATTTTGTGGATCGGCAAAGCCCTTAGGTTGTGTCATGTATACATCCTTATTTAGGTTTCTCTTGTTTCTATTTAGGAAAGCTATTCTAACATCCGTTTGCCATATAATCAAAATATGTAGCAATAACTATAATGATCTGGATAGACTTAAACATATTGATGGGCGAGAAAGTATCATCATAGTTAACATCTTGAATTTGTTTGAAACCATTCATCATCAATCGTGCCTTGTGGATATGAACATTCCATCTATGTCTACCTTTTTCTTAAAAGCCCACTTGTACTCAATGATTTTTACACCATCAGGCGGATCAAACAAGCTCCAAACTTGATTGTCATATATAGATTGTATTTCAGATCTCATGGCTCTTAAGTTATTTCTCATAGTTTGGGCCAGTCATTGTTTTCTTATAAATCTTAGGCTCATCATTGTCTAGTAATAAAATATCATACCGATACCTTAGCGGCAATCGATGTAGCCTTTCAGACCTCTATGGGAATGTGCCTCTTCTATAGGTTCTACAATATCTTGTACATCCTGTGAAGGTTCAGTAGGACCTGAAACATTTTCTAATGGTTCCTGAATTCCTTTGAGTCACACTATGCTCCCACTAACTCCTTTTGAGAGAAACTTTTTCTTTAAAAAGACACTATTTCGGGAAACAAACATTTTGTTCTTATCCTTTTTATAAAAGTAATATCTTTTAGTTTTCTTAGGATACCTAACAAAGAAGTATTTATTAGATTTAGGTGTAAGTTTGTCAGGCATCAAACGTTTTACATATATCTCACACCCCCATATTTAGAGAAAATACAACTTGGGATGCTTTCTAGTCCATATCTCATATGGTGTCTTCTCTACGGCTTTTGATGGAATGCTATTCAATTTGAACATAGTTGTTTCTAGGGCATACCCCAAAAATACAATGGCATATCAGATTGATTCATCATGGACCAAACCATATCTAACCAGGTCTGATTCTGTCATTCAGACAACCCATCCATTGATGTGTTCCCAACGGAGTTAGCTGTTGAATAATTCCATATTGCTTTAGATGATTACCAAACCCATAGCTCAAATATTCATCTCCACGATCTGATTGTATGGCTTTAACTATCTTGCCAAGTTGATTTTGTATCTCATTATGAAATTTCTTGAACTTTTTAAAAGATTCAGACTTATGCCTCATTAAGTAAATATAACTATATTTACTAAAGTCATCGATGAAAGTTATGAATTATTGGAAACCACATCTGGCCGATGAGCTCATTGATCCACATACATCCATATGTACAAGGGCCAAAAAGTCATTTGCCCTCTCATCTAAACTAGTGAAAGGTGTCTTAGTCATTTTGCCAAGTAAACACGACCCGCGTGTTTCAAATCATTCAAAATCAAATGAGTTTAGAAGGCCATCTTTATAGAGCTTCATCATGCACTTTTCATTTATATGGCCCAACAACAATGCCAAATATAAGTAAAATTCAAATCATTAGGCTGAAGTCTCTTAGTATTAATGTTATAGACAAGCACATCCTCAATATTTAGAACATATAATCTATTCAACAGTGGAGCATGACTATAAAACATATCATTCAAATAAATTGAATAACAATTGTTCATTATTCTGAACTCATAACCTTTTGCTCCCAAACATGAAGCAGAAATTATGTTTTTGCTTAAGGTAGAAACATAATAACAATTATTTAATTCCAAAACTAATCTTGAAGGTAAAGATGATGGTAAAGTGCCAATAATCAATGCAACAACTCTTTGTTCGTTACCAACATGAAGATCAACCTCGTCTCTTACCAAACTCCTACTCCTTATCATCCCCTATATCGAATTACAAATATGAGTAACCGATCTGGTATTAAATATCCGAGAACTGATATTAGAAGTAGCAAGATTTATTTTTATAACATTTATACCTGAAGCGAAAGTCTTACTTCCCTTCTTCTTTTCTAGTTCTGTCAAGTACTTCTTGTAGTTCCTCTTCTAATGTCCTGACCCATGGCAATGGTAGCAAATGGTGTCAGGTGTAGCGCCAGTCTTGAGCTTCTGATATGATTCTTTGGTTGCTCCCTCTAAGCTTTGAGCCAATCACGATGGCTCTGTGGGTGCGAGTCCACTTGACAGTGACAAACAATTTTAAACTGGGGTTAATTAAGATTTATAATTATGTAGGTCCCACATGTCATCCTAACACTATCTACCTCATTAATAGTTAACTAATTACTTATTTAGCTATTTAAACTATCAAATGGGACCCATTGGTCGGTGAGAGGTTGTCTTCTTCCTTAGTCAAGCAGAGGACAGCTATGGCGGTCGGGTCAAGCTCAGCACCAGCAATAGAGAGCACGATGTCCACCAAGTTTCGCCAATAGTCTTAATCGGTGGGAACCCATTAGGGTTACACTAGTTATAAGAGGGAAGGAGAGGAGGTGTTAGAGCTGAAGGATTGTAAATTTAGGTTTTTTGTTCTTCCACCCTACCTCCTTCCATGGATTGACATAGTGAGAGAGAGAGTTGGAGAGCAAATAGTAGTTCTTTGGGAGAACCTTGTAACCTTCATACTATTGTAACCCTTCCTCTCTATATGCTAATGAAGATCAAGTCTTGCCCCTCAAATTGCTAGTTGTTTATGATTTGAACTTTGCTTGTATCTTGTGTTCTTGTTGCGATTTCTTCTCTCCCGAGCTCCCTCTTGGTCTTGCTATCATTCATGATGAGTAAGACGTAGAAGATGAGTCTAGTTGATCAATCTTCACACATCTAGATCACTCATATAGCAAGATTCAAGATCAAGCCCGGTTTTCTTGTTCTTGGCTCAAATTTGGGTTTTCATGGTCTAGATAGTTTTATCCTAAATCCATCCTTAGATTAGCTTACTATGACATACATGAATATATTTGGATCATCCTCTTAATCAGAAACTCCTCGAGCAAGAACTAATTTGGATTTTAGAGTTTTGGGTGTTCTTAACTTAGATTTAATTTCCTTCAATTTAGTGAACAAGAGCCCAAGAATCTTGTGATTCTTGATTTGTTTAGGTATATAATGCCTTAAGTAAGTCTCATGCAAATTTTGAAAAGTGTTTGGATGAGATTTGAGCAAGTTCTTGATATTTGAGTTTTGAGATGAGAGGTTTTAAGTCTGAGAACAAGGGATCGGTTAGACCAGCCATCCATGGCGATTGACCGGCCCTGTGCTTTGTGTTGTTAAGCGTAGATGGTGTATTATGAACTTGGTGACTCTCATAGTCCCTTGAGTGAAGATTTTGAATGTCGTTGGGGGAAGTTTCGAGAATCATTCATCTCTCTCTGATTGCTGGCATCGATACTACAAGTGGTATCAGAGTTTGGTTAAGAACTTCCTTTGTAGGACCAACGCCGATAATCAGATGTGGTGAATGATTCCTGAAACTTTTCCCCCTGAGTATTGAAATCTTTACTCAAATGACTATGAAGTCACCAAGTTTAGATTATACAACTTAGACTTAACAAGATAAAAACCCAAGCCAACAAAAACAACACCCTTCAACATAGCCTGATAAGACCGCAGGTCATGGACCAGTCTGACCACTTGCAATTGGTCCGACCACTAGGATGATCTTGGTCGACCATTTGGACCGAGGCGGTCGACCGATCCATCGTTCCCTATCTAAAAATCTCTCGGGACAAAAGCTCAAATCTTATGAACATTTTCAAATCTTATCCAAGCACTTCAATTTTTGCATGGGACTTGTTCAAGCCATCATGAACCCAAACCAATCAATAATCAAAGATTCTTGGGCTCAAGTCCGTTGAATAGAGGAAAATCAAATCTAGGTCACAAGAACACCAAAACCCTAAATTGCAAATTACTTCTTGCTAATGAGGATCTAAGATATGAGGACTTTTAGATCTATTCTCACATGTCCTAGCAAGGTAAATCAAGCAAGAGATTGAGATAGAATAACCACGAACACAGAATCACCAATCAAGCTTAAGAACAAGCAAAACTAAGGACACGATTGAGATAAAAGCTTTGATTGATTCTTAGTAGAGGAAGATATTTACAAGCTTATGAAAGATTACAATGTGTAGCCATAGCACCACTCTTCACTCTCTCAAACTTTCTCTCATGCAACCATAGAAGGAGACAAGGTGAAAGATGAAACCCTAACCCTAAAATCCTTAGATCTATCCACCTCCTCTCCACCTCACTAAATAACTAGCACACACAATTCTAATGGGTCCAACCAATTATGCAAATCGGGGAAACCCGTCAACCCCAACTAACACGGGTTTTACACACTCACGTATGCTTTACAAAGTGCTTAGAAGACTCAACCCACTAACACCTTAATGATTGATCTACTTATATTTCTAACTCTCCTTGACCTAAACCACTTCTCCTTTGTGCCTCCCCCGCACCACTGCTTTGATCAAGACACAACCCCGGTATTCGGTCAACTACCAAAATAACCCAATGAAGTTTCAGGCACCTCCCTTGACTCCATCGTTCCCTTCATATCAAAGCATCTTCGCATGCTTTGACATGACTAATGACTAGTCATCATGTCACCACACATTTGGTCTCCCCCGAACCGTCTCTACGTGCATCTGTCTCGTCACTTGGCGTACCACATGCACCAACTTTCCTCTTTACAATTCTCTATGCTTCCCACTTAAGACATGTAGTCTCACCTGGACTTACATGACCGCTTGGACCTCAACTCCTTGCCTAGTCCGAGTCCATTGCCGTTGACCACTACGTCCTCCAAGCCACCTGCACATCTAAGGACAAAGCAACCATATCTAGCACAAGTTCGATACACTTGAATCACATTAGTCAAACCAATGCATCACACATGTAGTACAACCATGATCAAAGAACCAAGATCAACCTAAGATCAAATCTTCTAAAATTGCCCAATTTCCTAGAAAACAAACCACTTCTAGTCTGGCTGCCACCACCATGCCAGTCAGACTACACCGATCTGACCACCATGGTCTAGCAAGTCAGACCGCCCCAGATACGGCGCTAAATCCTTCAAAAGACCCACTTTGGTAATTTTGGTAAAACTTTATCTCGTTTTGCCTCATAGCTCCATTTCTAGTTAAACCTAATGCAAACCCACCACCAAACAATCCCTCGCAATTGTTTAGTCCAGAAACCCTAAAATTCCACAAAAAGCACTTGGGCTAGTCTAACCACACACTCCATGCCGGTCAGATCGTCCTAAGCAATTTCATCTCAACTCCACCTCAGTCAATCTGACCGACTGTGTAGGGCGGTTAGACCACCTATGCTCAGCAGTCTGACCAACCCTGTAAATCGGTCAGATGCCCCACTGCTAGAAACACTAGATATTGAGGTTCTATTGCACAACCAAAATTCAACTCAATAAATATGCCAATTATTCATCACATATTAACCAATGACATCTCATATGGTCTCTCATCCTCGTAGATCTTAACCAATCTTAATTGCTATGGCATTGGATCGGTATTCCAGCAGGCTACTCATCTTCGATGGTGTTGACTTTCAATATTAGAAGGTGAGGATGGCAACCTACATTCAAGCTCAAGGCCATTCTATCTGGGAGAAGGTCAAAAGTTTCTATGTTGTCCCTGCCAATGATTAGATCACTTGGCAAATATTTCGGATGTTGAGGCAAACAACAAAGCTAGGAATCTTTTGATTAAACCGTGTGTCTCATCTTGCTTTAGCATACAATATTTGGAGACTCTCAATGATTATTACAAGGACTCTACAGCTATCAAGGAGGTGCATTAGAACTAGTTCAAGAAAGAACATCAGAAGTTTGAGATGAGACCCGAGGAGTCTTTGATGAGTTTTAGCTAACTTTCACAAGATTCTTAGTGACTTGCGTACTATCGGTGTAGTCTATCCCGACTCTAAAAATGCACAATAAGTGCTTGGAGCATTGGACATGTCGGTTTGGGAGATGAAAGCAACTTTTATCAATGACATTACTGCCATGAGTGAGCTCACCTTGGATAAGCTTTATTTAAGATTGAAGACTCATGAGATTGACTTGTTCTCTTACGAGAATAAGTCTCAATAGATTGTACTAGTGATTGATCCCGTGAAGAGTCCCTCTTCTTCTTCTTCTTGATTTTCCTAGAAGAGTCTTTGTTAGCATGATGTACTGTCACATATATATACATATAATTGTTGCTCGAATTGGAAGACACTTAGAAGAATTCAATTAAAGTATTTGTTTTGTATATTATTTTTATCCATATTACAGTGTATACGCTTATAGTTGCAATGTGATGACAATAAAGTCTAAAATAAAAGTTTCCTATTCACCGTCGTCTTGGATTGTTTTGAATGTGATACACGAAAGGAATCTCATCAAAAAATTGACATATGACCACCATGATTCTTTCACATCAATTCAATTAAGACGGTTTGATGGATTCGATGTACCTATGGTGTGCACCTAATAGTTTATTGTCGAAATTTCAAATCATTACATGCGCCAAGCGGAAGATTGTAAGATTGTTTTGTAATCAGAGTCTCAGAGATGTCGCATGTAATTAAACTGAATGATTGTAATAAGACATGGTCCCGTGTGATGGTTGTCTGACTTAAAGGAATTAGGATCATAAGGTATAAATTCCCTCTCCTCTCCCTTTAAAAATAAATTAAATGACTATGTGTGATAGCCTAGCGGCATAGTTTTTGTGTTGCCAATTAAAGAACCAACAGTGCTTCAATTGTAAACATATGGAGCAGTAATCCTTGGTTGCAACGTTCCAGTTTTCGTCGGTTCAATGGCAGCTCCTGATTCCTACATCTGTGAAATGTATCAATAGTGAAGCTCATGAAATGGCAATATACAAACGAGTGCTATGTTCTTTCTAAATCTACGTAATAGAGAATTGGCATAACTAAGATAGTGTACATGCGAGTAAAAGATCACACATCAAGGTCTCTAGATCTATGATCACCGAGGGAATACTGAAAGGAGAAGAAAGAATAGAGAAATACTCTTGAATGTTGGCCTACATCTCATAGAAAGGAGTATCCACCTTAAGCGGACAGAAGCCACTTGGAACCACTTGGTTTATTTCAGCTTCTGTTTTATTTTAGTTTTGGTTTATTTAAGCTAGAATCAACTTAGAATACGTCGGTTCTTAATTTCGGCTTATTTTAGCTTTTTAGATTTTTTGGTTTTTTGTCTTTTCTTTCCCCTCTTATTCCTTTGTATTGTCCATGATGATATAACTATTTTTTTTTTTCAGTTTTTTCTTTATTTTTTATCAGAAAAAACTGAGAACCGCTATAGTACAATTTCAACCACAAGTAAAAAGATATAGCTAGAACCTTAAGCCATAAACCAGTTGAAGCACCACCTAAGTGGTATCAACAAGGTACGTAAATTTATTTTTCTGTTTATTTTTCTCTTGGTTGAAAAAAATTGTGCTAAAAGATCTTGAGATATGATGTTATCCGCTCACAGGGATCCCCAAAGGTTGCATTTTTCCACGTGGTTGCATTTTATGTGTGAAGTGGTTGCACTTCCGTAGGATCAAGGTCGCCAACTAAAATAGGGTTCGAATAGATTGTTTTTAAAATCTTTCGTTAAAACTGATTTTAATTAAAGGGAATTAGTTTTGAGTAATTGAAAGCCTAGCATGCTTCAGGTTCACTAAGTGCACTATCACCCTAAATCTAAGAACTTTGCAAAACTAATTTAACAAACAATTACTTCAAATTTAAGTATGAAATGTACAAGTAAGAATCAATGAACGCATTTGATGTATCCTGTGGTATCAGAGACTACTCTACACAAGAGTCTTATTTCGATTTCCCTCGTTCCTTTTTTCTCCTCTGGAATGGCAAGCATTGTCACACACAATACGTCACTCCTTATCACAAGCTTTTTGAAGAGATAGCCAATTGTTGTACTGCCAACTATTACATTTTATTATCATGTTTCCATGCTATTTCGTATTAGGAAGGTGGCTACGGAGATATTTAAAGTGACTAGAGGGACAAAAGATGAATCTAAAGACACATGGTGGTGCAACAAGGAAGTGCAAAACACTATCGAGGAGAAGAAGATATGCTACAAGCACATGCATCATGATAGGAGCGATGACAACGTACATAAATACAAAGCAGCAAAAAAGAATGCGAAGAAAGCGGTGAGTGAGGCATGAGACAAGGCATATGAGAAAATTTATCATAAGCTAAATACAAAGGAGGGAGAGAAGGATGTCTACAAGATGGCTAAACTTCCGAAAAGAAAGATGAGAAATTTTAACCAAGTTAAATATATCAAAGATGATACTAATAAACTTTTGGTGAAAATGAAGAGATCAAGGATAGGTGGAGATATTACTTCGACAAGCTGTTCAATCATGATAAGGACGATAGTATGATTGAATTGGATGATACTTTTGACGACACCGATAAGCAGTTTGTTCGAAGAATCCAGGAGTCGAAAGTAAGAGATGTCTTGAAAAGGATGAAAGCGGGTAAGGCGTTAGGGCCTGATAACATCTCTATCGAGGTGAAGTGGTGATTGCTTAGCTAATTAATTTGTTCAATAGCATTTTTAGGTCAAACAAGATGCCAAACGAGTGACGGAGGAGCACATTGGTACCAACTTTTAAAAATAAAGAAGACATTCAAAGTTGTACTAATTATAGAGGAATTAAGCTCATGAGCCATACAATGAACCTTTGGGAACGAGTGATTGAGCACCGTTTAAGAAAAATGAGTAGCGTGACGACAAACCAATTTAGTTTTATGCCTCGGAGGTCTATCACGGAGGCGATTTTCTTGCTACGACAATTGATGGAGAGGTATAGGGAGTAGAAGAAGGACATTCACATGGTGTTTACTGACTTAGAGAAAACATATGACAAAGTGCCAAGGAAGGTCATGTGGTGGGCGCTCCAAAGGAAAAAGTCCCAACAAAATATATTACCCTAATTAAGGACATATATGAAGATATTGTGACTAATGTCAGAACATGTTGTAGTGTTACTAATGAAATTCTTATAAAGATAGGACTACACCAAGGGTCAGCATTGAGCCCATACATTTTTGCACTAGTGATGCATGAGGTTACATAAGGGACATACAAAGAGATATCTCTTGGTGTATACTTTTTGCTGATGATGTGGTGCTAGTTGACGAGAATAGGATAGGTGTTGATGGGAATATGGAATTGTGGAGGAAAATCTTAGAATTGAAGGGTTTTAGGCTTATTAAGACTAAAACTGAGTATATGAGGTGTGATTTTAGCAGTGTCAGGGCAGGTGATAAAGATGTTAGGCTGGACAGACAAGTAGTGCCTAGGAAGGACACGTTTCATTATTTGGGATCAATGTTACAATGGAACGATGAGATTGATGAATACGTGAGCCATAGGATACCAGCACGAGTGGGTGAAATGATGCTAAGCATCTGGTGTCCTATGTGACAAAAAATCTCTCAAAAGTTAAAAGGTAAGTTCTATAGGATGGCAATCTGACCCGCTATACTATATGGAGCAAAATGTTAGACGACTAAAAGATAACATATACAGAAGATGAGTGTAGCAGAGATGAGGATGCTAGGGTGGATTTGTGCTCACACAAGGTGGGATCGCATCCGCAATGATGATATACGTGATAAGGTGGGGGTAGCATTAATTGAAGAGAAGCTTGTCCAATATCATCAGAGATGGTTTGGATATATTCAACGGAGGCCTCCTGAGGCACCGGTACGTGGTGAAATTTTAAGACGTACTGAAAATGTAAGAAGAGATAGAGGTCAACCAAAACTGACGTGAGAGGAAGCAATTAAAAGATGCTTGAGGGATTGGAATGTATCTAAAGAATTAGTTTTGGATAGGAGCGCTTGGAAGTTAGTGATCCATGTACCGGAACCATAAGAAAGTTTAGGGCAAATGTTTTAGACTCTCGGCTCAGATGATAGGATGTATGGCTTAGGGTTTTAGTATTGTAGGTTTTATTTCAATACTTTCGTCCCTTTAACCTTGAGGAGGTTTCATTTTAGCCTATCTCAACTTGTTTAGGATAAAAGGTTTTGTTGTTGTTTGTCTTGTGATGTGAACCATTAATATTGTAGAAATACATGCAAATGCTATGTGTTACGAGAAAAAACTATTTGTAGGTGCGTTTAACTCAAAATCAGTTCAACAGGGGAAAGCCGCATTTGGAACAGGAACAAGAGGGGATCCAAATCATTCCATGGAGGATTCATTGTGCAAAAAAGCTCTGAATCACAAATTGAAAGCTAAAACAAAGTCTTGCCGGGCTCATCGAAATATATTTTCGTAATACCTGCTGTCTTTGTGGTAACATCAGCATGATGTTAGCTCACACGAAGCTATGGACCTATTTGATATGGCTGTAGTTTATGTGTTTTGGCTGAAATTTTTGAATTTTAGCTGTTTGCGACAGAGATTATGGAGAGAAATACTCGCTTGCGATTTTGATTGATACATATGTTGGGTTTTTAATGTGTATTATAATTAACTTATAGATCCTGTCTTAAAAAAATATTTCGTTTAAAAGTTAGATATTATAATAAAAATTAAAATTATTTTTAAAAGCCGTTAAAGATAGACCCTACATGCGCTGCACTTGCTGTCTCGCCTTGGGCCATGCCGATGTGGGCAGTGGGCTGCGCATGCTGTTTTGAGCCTCTGCATGCTAAATTAAACCCGACCGCCAAGCTGCTGCTGTTGCTCCTGGGCTGCACGCACGAAGCCATCACAACGCATGGGAAAAAAATTCAATGCGGACAGTCCTAAAATCTAGCACTTAAAAGACTCATTTCTAACTCCTCTTACCTCACCCCACTAGTGCTAGGTTGGTGCTATTACTATGTGGCACAATCTAAGAGTTTATTCTTTTTAACTATGACTTATAACTTTTAGCTAAAATTTTTAAATTTTAGTTGTTTGCGACAGAGATTGTAAAGATAGATACTCACTTGCGATTTTGATTGATATATATGTTAGGCTTTTAACGTGTACCACAATTAACTTGTAGATCCTGTCTTGAGAAAATACTTTATTTAAAAGTTAAATACTGTAGTAAAAACTAAGGCTGTGATCGTTTCGGCTTCAGCTTCTGGCTTCTGGTTTATTTTTCACTATTTATAAATTCGTCTTTTTCTGAATTTTTGGCTTTTTTTGAGCTTTTTTGCCCGCTTTTTTTCCCGTATTCGTTTATGTTGTGCGTGATGGGCTAACATATTTTTATATTTTTAATTTTTTAAATTTAATTACATTAAATAAGCCTCATCACTACAATGTTTTTCACCACCACTACAGTGCTTTTCAGCCATAAGCCACCCATAATAAGCCCAAATAATCACCACCTAAAAGCCGTTTTTAGAAATCGTAAAGAATAATCCCTAAGAAGAAGGGATCTTAAGTGCTAGATTTTTTTAGCCTTCCCTCGTAGAATTTTTTTTTCTAAGATGCATTGCACGGACGAGTGGGCCTGCGTGGTGCTGCGGACTTCCAAAACAAGAATTTTTTCTAGTAAGAATGAAATTGACAAGCATAATGTTAGTACCGCATGGATTATTCTGGTGGGATCCTCTCAAGTTTGAGGCCACAAACAGAGGGGCATCACTACACTTTTGGGACATCCCAGGAATTCTTGAGATCTTATATCATCTAGAAAGTCCAGAATTTAGAGAAGAATAGGGATTACTCAATTTGGAAGAGGTTGACACCAGCCGTTGCCGATGCTGAGTCACGCCGATCAGCTCCACAGACCCTTCATCTGCTATATTGGTACTAGTTCCGTTTTTTTAGTTTATGACTTATAACTTCTCTCAAACAAATAAGCGGGTAGCTTCTCTGTTACTGTCTCGAAACGGCTTATCGGGATAGTCTTTTAGGAGTACCTTATCAGCTTTTGATTCGCTCGCACTCGAATTAGGATAAAAACTCATAAGCTATGGTTATAAATCATAAGCCATATCCGAAAAGAATACACCCACTGGTCTTCACCAGAGAAATCAAGGATATTGTAACCAGTAATTTACCCTCTAGCCTTAAGTACAACGTCTCCATTGGAGCCTGAAAAACAGTGTGGACACTCCTCAGCTTGTAATGGCTAGTGTATTAATAAAATGACAACTAGCCAGGAGATCCCTCACTTATGATAACAAAGAGTGAGGACAAGTTTAGGTCTGTTCTCTATGACTGAGGTTTATGAATTTTAACTAAAATTTTTTAATTTTAGTTGCTCACGAGAGAAATTACGAAGAGAAATACTCGCATACAATTGCAGCTAGTACAGATGGTGGATTTTTAATATGTATT
The DNA here is from genome assembly GCA_036346245.1 of Bonia amplexicaulis. Lineage (NCBI taxonomy): Eukaryota > Viridiplantae > Streptophyta > Magnoliopsida > Poales > Poaceae > Bonia > Bonia amplexicaulis. The sequence goes on from CM070768.1 coordinate 5,999,851, forward strand.
ATAATTAACTTGTAGACCCTTTCTTAAAAAAGTATTTTGTTTGAAAGCCAGATACTATAGCAAAATTTAAAAACCGGTTTTAAAAACCGAATAGAACAGACTCATTTGCTCTCGGGTTGCAAATTTTACGAACTGAAACTGACGACATGCCTCACTTTGAGGATAAAAGTCTAGGAAAAAAGGAATTACTATAAGGTTCCGGAAAGCCCAGACTGAGTATATGTCCTCACCAGACCAAGGGTTATCATCACCTCCATTTTTTCTATAGAGATTCTTGGGTCCAAATATATGCATATATATCAGCGTGAATGCCAAATTATCCACATGATTCCGATTAGTTATCCATGTTTGCGATTGATCGATCGCCTGCCAGTACTCCGACCATAAATAACGTATTCCGTTTTTTACAACACACACCTCAACTTCCCCGCCGCCTTCAAATCAATTGACGAGCCATATTTTATCCGTTTGTGTCAACGTCAACAAGCTCCCATTATGCTTTGCTATTGCCAACACTACGAATAAGTCATCTACACTTAGTTGCCGCCACCACCTTCTTCGACCGAGAACCAAACCGGAGGCAATGCTCATGTGTATTATTCTAGTAGAGGCCATGCATGGAGGTGTTGCTAATGCCGTGATGGAAGATAGGAGGGCCAATTGCAGTGTTGTATTATGTGATAGGAGATGTTTGTATTACTCCGAGGCATCATAACCCTGGCAGTGTCCTATTAAGATGGTATACAATGGGCTAAGATTTTCGTTTCCCAAGCCTCGTTCAATGGCATTATGGGCTTTGGGCGTTTGGGTTGTGTGCACGAAAGTATACAAGTGGCATTTTGTCCTAGAGAAAATATATTGTATGTGAATAACTTCCGGCTCCACAATTTATCATTGAATAAGTGTTTATTTTTTATATGCCATTGGTTTTAAAACTTTGTAACTCTATGCCATCGTCATTACCTCCCGTTAGTGGACAGTCATTAACCATGTCACTTTTTTTTTGTAGTATTGTCCCCATACACTCTCACTCTTCTCTCCTATTGACCCAGTCAAAATCAGAAATGCAATCACAAATTTCCCCATCTCCTCCTTCTTAGTTCCCTCTCTGACCTGTAGACCGATGAGATGTACCTAGGCAGCGCCACTGCCGAGGCGGGGCCGAATAGTAATCATGGGGCTTCTTCTTCCAGTCGACCCATGGCGGGGTCACTGCCCGCGGAGGGAGCTGTGGCCGGACGTGAGCACCCGCAGGCGGAGCTTCGTCGGCCAATTTGGCCGGGGCGCTAGCCGGCGGCTCCAGGCGGCGGCAGGCGGGGAAGGCGGCGCAGTGGTGCATGGCCTTAGAGACCAATTGCGAGCTGGGGGAGCATGCTGGCGAGATTGGGGGGCTACCTCAGGGGTCGGTGTAACTCGGGAAAGGCGGTGGTGGTCCGGCGATGGAAGGCGGCGGCAGGTAGGGGAGGAGCTCGATGCCGGCGAAGGAGAGGTGGGGAAGGGCCCGGCCGAGAACGGGAAAAGCTTGGCGACGTTCCGAGGAAGCTCCGGCTCCGAGGAATTGGCTTGGAGTAGCTCCGAGTGGCTAATTCCTCGCTGACCGGAGTTGGGGATCAATGGGCTCGCTGGTGAACTACGGTGCTCGGGAGTTCGATTGTTTGGGGCAGGAGGCAGAGAGGGGTGTGGCAATGAGAGTGGAGGGCTGTACGGGCTTTATAGGTGGCAGAGAGAGGCCGGCAACAGGCGGACGGCCGTGCGGTTACTGCAAGCGCCAGTCATGTGCAGTGGCAGCGGCGGTGGCGGGATTTCCAGTGGATTCGATCGTGGCGGTGCGGTGTGAGCTGCAGCTTTGTGCCGCACACACGAGCAGACATGACAGAGCGAAGGAAAACAATGGGCGGCGGCGTTGGACTATGGGCTATGGCGCGGAACTGTGGGCGGCGATGGTTTCTGTGGGTGCTACGGCCGAGGTGAAGTGACGGCACGGAGAAACTGTGGGCGAGCTGTGAAGACCGTTGGTGACGGCGGTGTTGGCGGAGCCCGGTGAGGGCGCGGCGGCGAGCGGCGGCGGCGGTGGAGGGAAGCTTCGGCTCTGCCGAAGCAAGGAAGAAGAAGGAGGGGAAAGAAATGGGCCGGGCTGGCTCGACCGATCAAGTGTTTTCTCTTTTTCATTTTTTAAATTATTTTATTTTATTTTCCATGAGTACATGTACATTTTCTTATTTTGTTCATTTGCTTGCTCACTTATTTTCATACCTTTCTTTCCTCCTTGCTAAGCTCATCTTAGTATATGTTTAGTGTTGTAGGGGTGGCACCTACCTAAGCCCAGCCGGCCTGTTAGAATGGCGTAAAGCCCAAAGTGGGACATATGTAATGCCGTATATGCCCTTGAGAAGGGCACTTGGGTGTAAGGATATAATTGTAAAATACTCCCAATATGAATATATAAGGCCACCTAGGCTATGGGGAAGGCCCGAAGTATTACTCACCTAACTCTCCACTACCATCTGTACTGTTTGGTCAGTAACCACAATAGTTGGCGTCGTCAGTGGGGACGACAAGAGCAAGCTCCGAGACTTGAAGAAGGATGGCACCAAAGAAGGCTTCATCATCGGCAGCGACGAAGAAGAAGAGGAGCACGAAAGAAGCGCTCGGCGACGTGTCGGCTGCAGGTGCGGGCGTTGCAGCCACCGACCCCAACACTCAGGGCGCAACGGTTGTCCCAACCACGGTGCAGCTTGGCACGGCACCGAGCGAACATTGGGAGTCCGATGCTGGGCCCAGACCACCACGGCCGCCACCACCGCGCCCGGCGGTGGCGGGAGGACTGGCGGTAGCACCGGCCTCGCCCGGCCCGTCACCGACTTGTGGCCCACCGCACCAACGCGAGAGGTCCCGTGAGCGCAAGCCGTGGTTGCCGGCCACCGCGGTGCAACCCGTCGCTCGGCCATCAGTAACCTCGGCGGCGATGGAAAACGCTCTATTAGTGGTTATCGCACCACTGCAGTGGGTGTTAGTGGACCTCCACGGAGCCATGCGAGACATACAAGAGGCTTGGAGCCAACAGGTCCCGCCGGTGGTTGCAGTGGAGCCCACGCCAAAGCGGGTGGACAGCCGTGACGCCCCCACCTCTAGTCGCGCCCCGCTACGGCGCGTCGATCCGAATCCCCTCTGCGGGCGGCGGCGGTCGGCATGGCCGGAGGGCTTCAAGTTCCCCAACGCCATCGAGCCGTACAAGGGCGACACGAACCCTCAGGGGTTCGTGCTGTATCTGAGCGCCATCGGGCCAGAGGCGGAGACGACACCACCAAAGTGAAGGGGCTCCCCTCGCACTGCAAGGAGTGGCGCTCTTTTGGTTTTTCACCATAGAGCTAGGCTCCATCTATGCTTGGGAGCAGGTCCGTGATCGTATCTACAACAACTCTTAGAGGAACTACGTCGAGCGCGTTGACGTAGACCAGTTCTTCGCCGTCAAGCAAAAACCCTTAGAGAAGCTCCAGGATTACTTCAAGCGTTTCGCCAAGGTCCGCTGCCAGGTGAAGGACGTCAACGAGACAACCATTATCAATGCATGATACGGGGCTTCCACCCAGGTCACTGGCCGAGTATAACGCGTAAGCCGCTTAAGACGGTCACAAGCTTTCGATAAGATGGAAGAATATGCGAGGACGGAGGAGGACGTGCGGCGGCACAAAGGCGACGACCCTAACACCAGTCAATCGAAGGCCTCGACGAAGAACGAAGATGCACTGGAGGGCTCCTCGAAGGGCAAGCGCAAACAAGAGTCCTCGGAGGGCTCCTTTCGAAATCAATGGAGGGAAAAGGAAAGTATCCAGGGGTAATTTAATCGACATCAGTTACATATTTTTAAATACTGAACTTTAAAATAGTCATTTTTGAAAAGAGGTCTCTCTCTCTCTCTCTCTCTTTATCTTCTAATCTCTTCCAATATTCATTTATCAATCAATGTACTAATTCATTCCCATATTATTTCTATGCATAGAGCTTAGAATCCGATTGCCTAGATAATTTAACATCCACGTTTGCTATTTGCACTCAGGCTATCTTCCTCCATTATTTAGTCACGGTATTATTGTTGTCTAAAACTCCAAACAGTGAATGTTATTATTTATTTCATCCACCGATCATACACTTTCCATTATGTTATCCACCATTTCATTAATCCAGCCATGGTTATCTAATTCTCGCATAAATTTTAACTTCCAACATAAATTTGTGAATCAAATCTCATATCTCGCTATGTGTATAATCCCAATCTCAGATCTATTATTTGTCAACTTGTTAACTCTACAATCCAATGAACATCTAATACATTTACTTTAGATCCACCAATATATAATTTTTCCGTTGCATCATCCAAAATTCTATTAATCGAATCGGGGTTACCAAATTCTTACAAGAGTCTAAATTTCCACCATCAATTTATAAATCCAATCTTAGGTTCGCTATCTGCCAATTTAATCAACTCTTTATTCTAATGAAAATCTAGTATCCTTTATTTTAGATCCACCGATATCCTTTGTATCATGACTTCCTAATAATCCAATCTTGTGTTATTGATTTAAAATCATAATTTTGTTTCTTCATTATCCAACCTCAATCTTTACTATTTACCTCCAAACTAATTCGTTATCAAAAACATCCTCCGGGAATAAGGTTATTAATCAGTCTATAGTCCGATAGTTGTTATCGCATCTCTAATTTCTCAAAAAATCAGTTAATCCATCCAATAATTGGTCGTATTCTATTATTCCACTATGGTAAACATCTCCCAGAAATTATATAATTTATCAATGTCGTAATCCAGTAATCATTTTCGCACTTCCTATTTCTTCAAGAATCAATTAATTCATCTATCTAGTCAGTCTAATCCTTTAAACTCCACCAATTTTTTCCGAATTCACACTATCGTTTCCAATGATCGACTTGCAACCCACCAACATTTTTGTGTGTTCACTACATACATTTATCTTCTTTACTTACTCTATTTATTATTCTCTATATTTTATTTTGTAAGAAAAGAAATATTTTTCTAAACATAGGCAATAAAATCAAACAGGGAAAATATGTTTTTACCAACATAACTCTTTCAGAAGTAACATCTCAAGATTAACCTTTAGGCTTTATTTTTGAAAAACATGGTCCCCTTTTTTGGAAAAGTTTTCGAGAAATAACTTTTTTTTGTTCTATTTAAGAACCCAAAGTGATTTTTTCGAATAAGTTTTGGTATGTAATTTGAACTTAAGAAAATTTCCTCGGAAGATCAGTTTTTTAAAATGAGTTTGAAAATGAATTTTGTAAACAATTTGGTAATCAATCCTCCAAGGATAAAATAATTTTTGAAAATGGTTTTCTAATGTAAGCCTTTTGATTTTGCCCCAAAATAGGCTTGCAAAAAGAGCCTTTAAGAGAAGTACTAGATTTTTACCATTTTAATTTGGGATAAGGGAGCTTTTAGAGGAAAATGGCTAGGGCAGCATATAGATGAGGGGGAATCATCTAGGAGAGATGAGAATAAGCAATACTACTTATATTTTGCAAACAAATCTTGAAGAAATAACTCTATTCATGATACTATCGGCCAGGCTGTCAGACCCGGATTTTTCAATCCAGAATCTCCTATGATTACTGCATTATTCCACGGATCGAGATAATGCGCGTGTACATTGCTGTATCATTTCATACATCGCTTAAACAGTAATATTACAGACCATGGTTCAAATTACACCACGTCGGGCGATAGTTTACAAAAGGGCACTTAGGCCGAATGTCCTCATTACATGCAAGCAGCGGAAGAGAAAGCAAAAGTAGGACCATAACCTCAGGCAAGCAACTGGGGGGTAATGTGTGCAGTATATATTACCTAGATGTAGATAATATATGTGCACACAATACCTTAGGTCTAACTTGTCTAAGTTCGGAAAATACGAACGACGACCTAATTCCCATCGTTCTTCCCTCCTTCTGTGGCCGGGGCATCTTCATATTCATAATGATCCTGCGTCCCTGTCTCTATTTTTGGTAATGCGAGTGTGAGCACACTAACCACCGTGCTCAGTGAGCCATCACACAGAGTGCACTAATAACATGCTAGGCTAGATCAATGGAAGGCTTAGGTTTATTTTATTTTGCTAGAAATTGCCTTTTCAATACAATACTTAGAAATCCCTATGACCTAGCCGTTTTTGAAGGACACAAGTTTAATGGAAAATAATTGACTTAATAGTGTACAAAGCCCATCCACCATTACATGGCCTCTGCACCTTACAAAGATCTTCCAAAGATTATAGTTGCCTATCTTACCACCGACGACACCGTGACAATTCCAAACTAGGGCCTTTCACTGCCCTACATTTTCCCATTTCACCCATAAATTATTTTTGAAACAGAACTATATCTAGTTAAGTCCCCATGTCTGCCCATAACCGCGGGCACGGCTATTCGAATAGTTTTGACTCTACAGAGTTCGTACACATTCCCCACAAGAGACTGCCAACTCATTGCCCCACATGATTCCTTAGTCATATGGTTGAGCAGACCGTCACAGTGACTTTTCGAAATATCTAGCCTCTTTCGTCATCTCACCCTATGGGCTTATCCCACTTGCGGTGGGTCCTATACGTGTAACGGGATGTTTTCCACAATCACTAATGTAGCCGGGCTCCACTTCCGCATGAGCTAGGACACTGGAAAACCTCACCTCCCTTGGTGTCCCTTTAGGCCTTCCCTTGCCCTTGCAGATCCACTCCTATCCACTACCAGTGAGATGAGTCCGGGGGTTTCGATAAATTTACTTAGCCAGTTGTAATTCTGAGACTTGTGGTTGTCTTGCTTTTACGGGCTAACATGACAAGATCGGTCGTTAGGGTTATCTCGAGTGGTTCTACCACATTCCCTACTCTTTGTGCTTCCCCTGCACCACATACCAGCCCCCAAATCATCCACCCGGATACTAAGCAAGTTTGAGGCTTTTGGAGCATAAAATACAGTTCAAATTTTTCTCCATCATTCCCATCATGATCGCCCAAATTAATGTCATATTTGCAAGTGAGATATTTTGGGACAACTAAGCGTCCCTGTTTAACTAGCAATATTAAGCAATACGACATATTATAACTCTAATTCTGAAAACTACATTATGATAGTTTTACTAGGGTGACAAGGTTCACATATCCCAAGAGTTTCAACAGGTAATACTAACAAGTATAATAATGTGTGTATATCTAAATTCTATAAAACTTGAACATACTTTAGCACATAAAATAATAGCATGCACATGGATAATTTAAAGGAAATTAATTTACATAAACATGGGTTCAACATGATCAAAGTGATAACTCGCCTAGGTCACAAGGTTCTAGGAGTTGGGAGTTGGGGTCTGCCGCCGCTTACGCTTCCTCTTCTTGTGCCTCGTACGCTATTTTAATCGTGCGCGAAAATTTGCATAAAAAGAAAAGCAACAAATCAATCCAAATAACACCAGAAATTCAAATGAACTCTAAAAATTACGATTTTGGTTCCATTGGGTAGATCTTGAATTTAGAGGAATTTAGAAATTTGTCTCACCCAGTTGGAGTTAAAATGAAGAAGTTATGACATTTCAAAGTTCTCAGTTTAATAAATTCCTAAAATCATTAAACTCTGACCGGTGGGACCCACTCGCATATTTTATTTCTTTTATTACTCCTGCCTCGTGCCTCGACATGGGGTCCTCGCCGCTGGCTCGGGCTCACTGCGCTGCCGACAGTGGGACCACCGGACGCTGGTATCGCCTCGCGGTCAGCGGCGGTGGGTCCCATCGGGTAGTGGACCCACGTGTTAGTGGCCTGCCTGACAGGTGGGACCCGTCTCGTCACGCCTCGGTCCGGCTGCGGCCGACGGTGGGGCCCACGTGTCGGCAGCAAAATCAAAAAATGGCTCAACCCGGTAGCGGAGCGGGGCTCGAACGCACGGGAGCCGTGGGAGAGAAATCTGCGCTAGCCAAGTGGTTTGGGAGGCTTTGCCACCCTATATGGGCAATACACCCTTTGAGGTAGGCGCTGGAGGGGCCGAGGAGGAGGCCGAGGCCGGGAAAGGCGGTGGCGCCGTGTGAGGGTGGCCGGAGAGGTTCGGGGTCCTCGAAATGCGTTCTGGCGCCGAGGGAGGTCGGTGAGGTGTCAAGGGACTAGGAGTGTCGGAGTGAGCTGGCCAGTGAGCGATCATGGCGGCTCGGGAGGTCTCCGACGCCGGCGAGGTACTGGCCGATGGGAGGTGCGGGAGGCCGGGATGGGTTTGTGGGGTTCTGGGTGGTGCATGAGCTTGGAATCGAGCTCGGGTGGCGTGAGTCTCTGGAAGGAAGATCACCGGAGTTGGGAGAAAGCGGCCGGGCGATTTGGGGCGTTAGGTCAATGGCTCGTGGGGAGTGTCCCGGAGCGTGGGGAACTGAGAGGGACCTCACCGGCGTTTATAGTCGCACGGTGAGACCGCAACGCTCTCTTCTGTGTTGTCGTGTCGGCGGCGGCGGGCGGGAGGCGGCGGCGGGGGGCGGGGCAAGGCAGGCCGAGCTCCCTCGAGGTGCTCGAGCACCTGTGGCTCGAGGCACACCGGGCGCGGGGCGGGGAGACGGGACCGAAGGCAGCAGAGGGGAGAAAAGAGGGCGGCGGGCGCGCGTGTCGGACAGGTGGCGCGGCGCCACGGCCCGGGCGGGGACCGTTGGTCCGGCGCGGGTGCCGCGAAGCCGTGTCGCAGAAGCGAGGCGAGCGGTGCGAGGTCGCGCCTGTGGAGGGGGGCGCGAGGAGGCGTGTCGGGAGGAGGAAGAAAACAGGAGCGGGGTGGGTGCGCGCGGGGTGGGTTGGTTCTATTTGGTAGGCAAGTCCGCCCCAATTTTTGATTTTTCTTTTACTTTCTTTATTTTATTTTTACTCATATATGTGTATGTATATATAGATATATATATATATTTATATTCCTTATGTGGGTATGGATAATTATATATATTCCTTCCACCCTATTTCTATGAAGATTTTGTTTGCATAATTTCTTGATTTTATTATATATATATACATACAACTAGGTATATTTATGTCTATATATTCTTTTTGTCTTATCCTCACCTATTATTTTTTGAAATTCCAACATTTGAATTCCCGAATTTTTGGGACCAACTCTATCCGTTTTCACTGGATCATCTTTTCAGATTCGCATTTGAACTTTTTGTTTTCCATTAGTTAAACAGGTGTGCTCTTTTTCCTGACTTCTTAACCAAACTCCAAAGAAAATGCAAAAACAATTTCCAGTCAAATATAATATATATTGCAAAATAACTCATAATATTTCTTTTTACAAAATCTAAATTTCCAGGATGTTACACAGGCTAACTAGGTCACGACCTACAGTCGATATGCTCTGATACCAGCTCTATCGGATAGGGATTTTTAACCCAGAATCCTCTGTGATTTATTGCACTATTCCCTAGATCAGTAGATAGTGCTCACAGATACAGTACTGAACATCAAAATATATATCATGTAGAAGTATAGATATATTAGTAGACTTACTCATGGACCGAGATGGCCGAAATCAATAAAATGCAGCAGCGGAAATGAAACACTTAGGTAGGACCCTCAGGACGTGCCCATAGGCAGCCAACTAGGGGTTCGTGACCTAGTTCTTGATCTCTTCATCTTCTTCATCATCATGACCTGGTGTATTACTGTAGCTTAGCGATTTGACTCCTGATTCTGGATTAATTGAGTGAGCGAGGATGAGCACAAACCACCGTGCTCCGTGAGCCAATACACATGATGCAATTAGATAATATGCATGGCTTATCAAGGAAAGGCTCGGGTTATTTTATTTGCCATAAATTACTTTTGAAATATGATACATAGAAATCTCCTGAGACCTAGATGTTTTAACTAAAATAGAATTTTATCAAGGTATCAAAGAATGCAATAATAATAGCGATCCAGATTCCATCCACCTTTACATGGTTTTGCACCATATGCTAACCTTTCAGCATTATAACCGCTTACCATATCACTGGGCGACACCCAGGGCAACACAAATCAGGACTTTCCACTGCCCTCCACTTTTCAATTCCACCCATAAAGTTTTTGAAATAGAACTATATCTAGTTAAGTTTCCATGTCTACCCTTGACCGTGGGCATGGCTATTCGAATAGTTTTCACTCTGTAGAGTTTGTCACTTTACCTACAAGAGATAATCCACTCGTTGTTCCACATGATACCTTAGTCATGCGGTTGAATAGACTAACACAGGACCTTTACAATGCATAGTCCTACTGTGGTTACGCCCGCTAAGTTTTGCCTTCTTTAGGATGCGTACATCCCTCGAGCAAGGTCCCTCGTGAGCCATCACGGGCAAAGACGGGGATGAGACCATCCATCCCTTTGCTCGTGTTCACACCTTCACATAACCACTTTAGAGCTACACAAATTAGTTAGCCCTGCCTACATTTTGCTAGCTTGTGGTTGTACTATTGTACACTGGGAGGTCATCACAAGATTCGGTCCTTAGGGTTATCTGGGTGGTTCTACCACTAACCATACTCTCGTGCACCACTGCACCACACCCCGGACCATCTACCCAGATAGCTAAGCAATTTGAGGTTTTTTTGGGAGTATAAAATAATCATTCCAAAATATACCAATCATTTCCACCATGACTTTTCAAACCAATTTCTCATGATTGAAAGTGATGCTAGGGACATTTTGGTGCCCGGAGTATCTAACCAGTTCTAAGCAATGACGTATATTTACGGACTTATTTTCGAAAATCATATTATTATAATTTTTGCTACGGTGACAAGGCTTAGATATTTAAGTGTTCCAAAGGAGTGTAGTACTAATAAATTCAGTAATGAGTATATAACTAGAAGCTGGAAATCAACATAAATTTGCACCTAAAATAATAGCATGCAATTTGATAATTTAAAACAGAATTAATTTGCAGAAAATGTAGTTTTAGCATGATCAAAGTATTGACTCGCCTTGGTCACCGGTGTCTTGGTCTTGGTCATCGAAGTTTGCTTGACTTTGGCTTCTACCTCCTGGGCCTCATACACTATTTTTCCGATGCGCGAAAATTCGGATAGAAATTAGCAAACCAAATAAAATCTCTCAAAAATTTAAATGAGCTTCAAATATCATGGTTTTGGTTCCATTGGATAGATATTGAATTTACATGGAATTATAAATTTGTTTCACTCAATTTAGAGGTAAAATGAATAAGTTATGCCCTTTTAAAGTTCTCAGTTTAATTAAATATGAAAAATAATAAAATTCTGATAGGTGGGACCCACATCCAATTTTTAAACTTTTCTTTTTTATTTTTATCCTCTTTGTCTATGACAGGTGGGGTTGGGCATTATTAAATTTTTAAAAGCATGGCCCGCATGCCAGTGGGTGGCTAAACTTAACTACTCATGATTAGCATTAATGATATGTCTTAACCGCCATTAACATTTAATTAATGTCCGGACAGTAATCACACAGGCTTCTTCTTCCAGCCGGCCCACGGTGGGCTCACCGCCAGCGGAGGGAGCGACGGCCGGACGTGACACCCGCAAAATGCATGACTCACGTCCGCGCCTACCGCAGGTGGAGCTTCACCGGCCAATTTGGTGGGCACCGGACGGCGGCTCCCATGGACGGCTGTGGAGCAGGGGAAGGGCGGGCGCGGTGGTACATGGCCTTAGAGACCAATTGCAGGCTGGGGGAGCATGCTGGCGAGATTAGGGGGCTACCTAGGGGGTCGGTGTAGCTCGGGAAAGGCGGTGGTGGTCCGGTGATGGAAGGCGGCGGTAGGTAGGGGAGGAGCTCGATGCCGGCGAAGGAGAGGTGGGGAAGAGCCCGGCCGAGAACGAGAAATGCTTGGTGACGTTCCGAGGAAGCTCCGACTCCGAGGAATTGGCTTGGAGTAGCTTCGAGCGGCTAATTCCTCGCCGACCGGAGTTGGGGATGAATGGGCTCGCCGGTGAACTACGGTGCTCGGGAGTTCGATTGTTCGGGGCAGGAGGCAGAGAGGGGTGTGGCGATGAGAGTGGAGGGTTGTACGGGATTTATAAGCGGCGGAGAGAGGCTAGCAATGGGCGGGCGGCCGTGCGGTCACATCGGCGTCAGACGCTGCGGTGACAGGGCAGCGGCTACGGCGGGATTTCCAGTGGATTCGATGGTGATGACAACGTAGTGCAGAGCTGCAGCTTTGCGCCACGCACGCGATAGAGCAGAGGAAAACGTTGGGTGGCGGCGTTGGACTGTGGGTGGTGGCGCGAAACTGTGGGCAGCTGCGGTTTCTGCGAGTGCTACGGCCTAGGTGAAGTGACGGCACGGAGCAACTGTGGGCGAGCTGTGAAGACCGTTGGTGACGGTGGTGTCCGGTGGAGCTGGCAGGGCGCGGCGAGTAGAGGCGTGTGGCGATAGCGGAGGGAAGCTTCGGCTCTGCCGAAGCAAGGAAGGAAAAGGAGGGGGGAAAGAGATGGGCTGGGCCGGTTCGGCCTGCCGAAGTGTTTTCTCTTTTTCATTTTTAAATGATTTTATTTTATTTTACATGAGTACATGTACATTTTCTTATTTTGTTCATTTGCTTGCTCACTTCTTTTCATACCTTTCTTTCCTCCTTGCTATGCTCATCTTGGTATATGTTTAGTATATATATATATATACATATTTGTATTTTATTCATTTTCCTTATTGTTATTTTTACTACTTTTTAATTATTTTATTTTATTTTACATGAGTACATGTACATTTTCTTATTTTGTTCATTTGCTTGCTCACTTCTTTTCATACCTTTCTTTCCTCCTTGCTATGCTCATCTTGGTATATGTTTAGTATAATGCATGTGTGTATATATATATATATATATATATATGTGTGTGTGTGTGTGTGTGTGTGTGTGTGTGTGTGTGTGTGTGTGTATACACATATTTGTATTTTATTCATTTACCTTATTGTTATTTTTACTACTAGGCCCAATTTAATCTTTTAAAAAATTTGGTTCAAGTTGTACTCCCCTTTGACCTTTGATGGATCATCTTTTCAGATTCGATTTTTAAATTATGAATTTCTATTATTTTTATATTTCCTTCATGATTTATTATTTGTTTTATTTCCTATATTTTGGAACCTCAACCAAAATTTTAAAGAAACACCATAAAATCCAAATTTGGAGATAAATATATTCCAAAACAATTCAAGAGCTTCACACTTTCAAATTTCAAATTTTCGAGATGTTACAGTGGGACAGGGAGGACTATGAGGGCCATGAAAGACGCCTCGAGGAACTGTAGGCTGAGATGTACAACGCTGACTTGGGTTGCAAGGGCAAATAGCTACGTTCCATGCAGTAGTTCGACTCTCTTCATCCATATATCCCATATATTTTTAATTCTCTAAAGGCATGTGTGAACCGTCCGTGGTTCGTTAGCCTACATACCATGTAATCCACTAGTCGGATCAACTGTTGTGTTGTTATCGTTACGCCATTTATCTAAAGTTCTCTATGTCTGAATTCCTTATTACATCGCAATATCACTTACCTTCCTACTTACGAATTATTGCTATCTCAATCGTCCACATAAAATTCTTCAAAAATTATCGCACTACAACAACATACGACGATCACAAAATATTATTACAAGTCTAATAGATTTCATACTTTTGAGATTTACGAAAATCACAAACGAACCAACCTATCTTGTCTGCCCTTTTATTTCCAAAAAATAACAACGTACAAATAAGATTTAGTAAATGTATTACCTACAAAAATTACCATTTATTCTCCCATAATTATTTTCATCAGATTAATAAAATAATATTATTATTATTTTAAATCGCTCAATCGGTGCGTGACTTGTCGATGTGTTGCTCAGCTGTCAAGCGACTAGCGACTAAGATTGTTGGGCGACTAGCACTAGTTGCTCAACAGGTGGACGACTTAGATACTTGGTGCGCAACCATCAGACAACTAGCTTAAGTCCTTCAATAGTGAAGCAATAAAGAATTATTAGTATAAAATAAGAAAGATATATACTGTAATTTAGAATAAAAATAGATTATTTTTTTAAAAGACCGAGTATCTGGCATAGCAGTGCGCACCCAGGTCAAACACTGTATAACGGTCACTTTTTGCAGCCCCTGTGGCCCAGGCAGGCCAGGCCAGCTCCCCCAACGTACACTTGCCTCCCCACCCGACTGATTCAAATCAAACCCACCTCACAGCGCCAGAACTGTGCCTCCTACACTACCCAAATTTCGACACCAATCGCACCAGATCCCAAATCCAGCGCAGCTTATTTGCCCCGCGCGTGCGTGCCGATTCCTCGCTCAGATCCGATCCAATCCAATCCATCCTCGCAACAGTGCAATGGGAGCCGACACGGATCTTTCCCGCCGACGCAGTCGCCGGAGCCGGAGGTCCTCGACCACGAGCACCGGGTAAGCTGCACTTCTTCCTGCCGTTGGCTCTTCCCCCGTTCCTCAGAGGTCGATTTGGTGATTTCCTTTTTTTGGTTTGGTTTGGTTTTAGAGCTGGAAGGCGGACATGATGTCGGCGCTGGGGGGGTCGGTGTCGTTCGGGCGGTTCCTCTCCGAGCCGCTCGAGTGGGGCAAGTGGTCGGCGTTCACGGACAACCGGTACCTCGAGGAGGCGGCGCGGCAGTCGCGCCCGGGGTCCGTGGCCCAGAAGAAGGCCTTCTTCGAGGCGCAGTACGCCAGGAAGTTCAAGAGCGAGGCCGACGTCGACGACGAGGATGACGACGCCGGGCGTGATGTCGGTCTCGATGCTGTGGACGGCCCTGCTGCCTCTTCGGCGGACTCCTCTTGTATGACGGATGAACCCGCTGGGGAGGAGGCGCGCGGCGTCGATTCGGATGCTGTGGATCGCGGCGGCGTTGTCGCTGCTGGGCCGGTGGAAGCGTCGCAGGAGCTGGAGGCCATCACGGACGGGGTTTGTTCGTCTTGCAGGGTGGATGGAGCGTATGAACGGTGCCACGGGGAGGATGATGCGCAAGTTGGTGAATCAGGAGAAGTGTTGCGAGTGCAGGAGAAACAAGAGGATACTAGTCAAGATTTGTGTGGTGACAATTTGGTGGTTGTTGATGCAGTCGAGAAGCAACCGTTAAAGGTGACTGATCGGTTGATTTTCCAAAGGGAATTTTGGTCATAATGTGCAATTGAATTGGATGTTTGGATACTAACGAACTGAAGCAACATAACATGTGGATTCTTTGCAGGAGAGCTCTATTGTCAATCAGGGTGTAACGGATTCTGCCAGGAAAAGGAGGCTTCCGATGTCGTCGCTGCTTCAGAAGCCCACCAAATTCAGCTCTCCCCCCTCTGGAAAGAAAGGGGTGTCTTCATTGGTGAAAAGGCGGTCTTTGCTGCATTCAGCAAAGGAGAACAGCTCACCTCCCCCAACTACTGACAGTAGCAAGCAAGCAGCAACTTCGGTCCCTCAAAAGAGGTCGACACTGGCAGCGTTGCATATGTCTATGAACTTCACGAGATGTGAAACCGGCAATGCTGCCTCGAGCTCAAGAAATCTTGGATCCACAATTGCTGCCAGGATTAGTCAGTTGGAATCTGTAAGCAGACCTGTGAAAGATGCTCAGCCTGAAGCGAACCAATTCAGGTCACTCAGAAAGGTTTGATTTTTCCTAATGCATGGAGTGGATTTAAATTTTTTGAATTAAAAGTTCTCAGTCTCACTAATAAGTTAATTTGCTGGATATCTCAGGCATTTTTCAATGGTGTGCCAGAAATTGCTTCGAGAACATCTCAACTGGAAGAACAAAGGTAGCACTCGAAAGCCGAAAGCCTTAAAGTGATTTCATCTCTGTAGCAATTGATCGGAACATCAGATCCTTATAGTGAAACATTTCATCTCTGTAAGACGAAAATTCTAGAAATGAAAATGAAAATTTTACATTCTAGAAATGAAAATGAAAATTTTACATTCTAGAAATGAAAATGAAAATTTTACATTCTAGAAATTTTACATTCAGTTCAAATAGATAATGGTGGTGCTTGTTCTCTCCAAAATCTAACGGTATTGCGTTGACAGAATGACATGCTTCCTTTCTCATGCTAATGTAGCTCATCAAGTACCATAATTTAAAACCATCCTCTAATTGTATCCTCTTGCATCATTCAGGTCTTCACATGTAACGAGGGTCAAAGAAAAGTTATTTGATTCAAGTTCACCATCAGTGCATCAGAAAACCAATATAACTAAAGAAAAGGTGGTAAGCACTTGAATACCTCAACGAGATACAAGGAAAACAGCATTACTGTCTTATTTTGATATGTTATGTCGAGTTCCCTGCTGCTATATTAAATTTCTTGAAGAAATGTGACAGTAATAATTTTTTTCAAGAATATTGAAAAAATACAAAAATCGTAGTGGTCAAACTTTGTTTGTAAGCATTTTACTTACATCACTTCTGACAGTTGAAAACTAACAAGGATCTATTAGATAATTATTCCATCGTTCTGTAGTCAATAATGGTTCTACAAAGCTACATGCTTCCAAAACGAAAACTTAAGACTGCAAAGAAATTATAGTACAATATATAAAATCTTACGAGCAACTATCATTCAGGGAAAAGCCAGCAATGTACCTGAGTTAAAAGAATCGCGCCAGAGCATTTGTTTCAAGGCCAGGCCACTGCCAAATTTCTATTGGAGAAATAAACAAGTGAAGGATTCAAGTCAGCAGGTACAAACCTTTACTGCAATTCCCTAAGCTAATTGAATGCATGGTATCAAATTCTTCTTGGCCGTTAGCAAGCCAGTCACAGCAATCTACCGGCAACACTTTACGTCTGGTTATTAAAGGAGGTCTAGCAAAATGCTAGGCTAGTTGCTTTTGTATAAAAGAAAAGCATGTATGTGGGATCATATTTTGTTACATTCTTACACCAGTTACCACTGGTTGCTTCATGTTTTCTTTAAAAAACAATGTTTGGTATCAAATGTAAATTAAAGTATTTTTTATACTTGCTGGGTTTAATATTAGTGTTTACCTGTGACGACCAGTTGGTTAGCATGGAGTTCATCTTTCAGTACTTTCAGTTTTTGAGCACATTAAAAAATCGTACCAGAAATGTCTCTCTTACCTATTGGTTGTTATCACTAGGCAAACCAAGGTACTTGTTTAGCACTAATGAGCTTCACATACATCGCAATGAACTTGTATTTTGTTCTGCTTATATAACGTCAAGACCTCAAGCACTTGTAACAAGTACATCATAGGGTGTGAACATGTTCCAAGAACAAGAACTCTTCCTTTACTCTAAACATGTAAATAATGGTTTATTTCTGATAGTCAGAATAGTGTCGCAATTAAGCTTTTTCTTCAGAACCATAAACAAATGAGACCTAAAATATGAGGGAAGTAAAATAATGGTTTGTATCTGATACATGGAAGTTGGAATAGTATCAAAATCCTGGCGGTTACCATTTCGACTGGTAACCGAAAAAACCGGCCGGTATCAATTTTTGATTTTTGAATTTTGGCAGGTTTTTTCCGGTTTTTTTGGTTACCGGCCAGTTTTTCCGGTTACCGGCCGGTTTTTCCAATTATCGATTTCAAAACATCCCAAAATTCAAAATTTGATTTTCAAATTGTGACCGATTTTTGCGGTTTTTCGGTAACCGGCTGGTTACCGTTACCGGCCGCCAGCCGGGATTTCTCCCGGTTCCGGGTTTTGGATTATCACCACACTTTCATACTTTCTATGCAAATTTTCATCCACTTTTTCCCCCCTGAAATAGCTTTTTAACATATGTTTATATCTTGGTTTGATATTTGACTAAATCTTATGCAAAATAATTTGTATGCGATAGGTAAAGGGCACCGCACTACAATCTTTAATATAGAAAGAACCAGAGATAAACCAACACCACTCTGTAGATAACCAGCCTTCATACTGATGGTAACACTTTTATTTGAGATCACGGAATATTCGCACATTTCTTCCAGCATTCCTACCTCAAAAGTGATTGCTTTAATACGTAGGGTGAGCTTTGTTGAGAGGTGTTAAGTACTTACGGTCATTGATCCATCCATCAGACAACAGCTCATTGCTATGGTGTACCAATTTCACATGTTCCTTTATGTAAACATTTACGGGGATCGTCAGGGAACAAGTCCATAACAACCCAGAAAAGTTCAGAAATATTCATTCAATGGTTCAACTTTTGTTGCTAATGACTACATAGGATGACAAAGCAAAATTATGCGCTCATCATGCTCAAAAGGAATATATAGGCAATAGAATAGAGAATAGCCAAAATTGAAGGGGAAGAAATAAATTATAGTCATTGTGCAAAAATTCGGCGTGTATCCTGCATGTTTGGAAATGGCATTCACTTCATTTGAAATTTTTGCAGAAGCAAGTTCCTTCTTATTTTTTATGAACAATAGGAACACTGGCAGGAAAGCTCAGTTGCATCTCATTTGGCATTGCACACTATCGAACTCGAAATCCAATATTTTAGTCTCTGATATGCGATTTTTCATAGAAGGAATAACAGCCATATTAATGATGTAGCAACAACATTTGGGCTATATTGTAGTACAAATCGATTCCATTATAACAAAGAAAAGTTACTTAGTTGTCGACGTTTTCCATCACAAGTCCTGTGAAATTTTAAAACATTACTTTTATTCCTCGTTATCTCCAGGATTAGTCAAAATTATGAATTCTGGATGCAAAAATACAATGGTTAATCCTACACATAGCCATTTCCGGAGCTTATTTATCTATTGTCAATTGTCTGAAAATTGATTGAGCTGCAGAATGCATAAACAAATGAGAGCTGATATATAGTGTTTCGGGGATCTTGTATTACTCTGAACTACAAAGATATTTTTCACCCTACTGTATATAGATTTGCTCCTTTCATCAATAGTTGCATCCCTGTGCCGAAGTTTTGATTCTGTTTCTGACAATATGGATGTAAATGCAGAGTGCACAAGAGATCACAAATTTGACAAATTATGAATTCTGGATGCAAAAATACAATGGTTAATCCTACACGTAGCCATTTCCGGAGCTTATTTAACTATTATCAATTGTCTGAAAATTGGTTGAGCCGCAGAATGCATAAACAAATGAGAGCTGATTTATAGTGTTTCTGGGATCTTGTATTACTCTGAACTACAAAGATATTTTTCACCCTACTGTATATAGATTTGCACCTTTCATCAATAGTTGCATCCCTGTGCCGAAGTTTTGATTCTGTTTCTGACAATAAGGATGTAAATGCAGAGTGCACAAGAGATCACAAATTTGCCGAACAGCGATCATCTACTGAATGATGTTAGTTATGCACACCCAATGAGCAAAGGAGCATCAAAGGACAAACAAATATGTTGCTTCCCTCTTAGAAGGCTGTGCTAGATCTGTTACCTTTTTTTTTCTGTCTTGCTCATTTTAGGGCTTCCAATAAATAATAGCTTATTCTTTTCATTCGTATCTATTGTGCTGTGTTGTGTTACCTACTTAGGACTTCTAATCGTAGTCATGCTAGCTTCTGTATCTCCTTGGAGGATGTCATTCTCACTCCATCTAATCGTGACTAGCATTTTCTGGCTTGGAAAACAAAGCAGACGAGTTTGTCGAGTAGTGATTATATTGTCTATCTTACAGGACTAATAATGTCACACTTGCCAATGCTCGTCATGTTGACAAAATTTAGCAACGCATACTTTTAGCAGCAAAGGTTCGGGCAAGGTATCCGGTGAAAATTTACAACGTGGACCGTACTTTCAGATTTTTCACCACATATCCATTTTCACCGCCAACATATACAGCCTAAATATAGTCTAAATATGTAATGATAAATCATTTTCTAAATGTTGGTAAGTTCAGCATAGAGTGGATAAGAGAATACACAATCATACGGTATTTAGGCATAAAGTAAGAGGTTTTTGCAACCACATAATTAAGCTGTCGCCGCTTAATAACGCAAGGGCCGTATAGCCGCTGCTCAACGCAAGGACGATGTGCCGTCTACGATGGTGTCGCCGCTGAGCGCCGGCCTGGGCATTATCTCGACATCGGTCAGCCTCGTCGGCGCTTCAGTGAAGTTGGTGGCGTCCAATAACCTGTTCAGCATCTTCTTCTGCGAGGCTAGGTATAACCACACAGAACGAAGGAGCGATGCGGCGAATTCAATGGAATGGTGTTCGAGTATACTGCTTATTTTTCCTCAGCAATTTAAGTTTTAGAGTTATCAAAGCCAGGAACTCGGTTAGCCTAGTTAAGTATATTACCAGGGCCGTGCCGTGAAATTTGGAGGCCCTGTACGAAGCTCTAAGTGAGGTCTAAACCAAAGTACCAAATATAGCCAAAATAATATATGTATTGTAGAGCAAATGCGATATATCAAGAATAGTACCTTTTGAACTCTTGGTTTGCATAATCTTTACTTGAATAACATCATTCTCTTAGTGTTCTTTGAAATAAAATCTTCAATAATATGTTCATAATTAATCTTCTCTAGTAATCCACTCTCAAGTGCTATCGTAGCCAAACTATTAAGATATGTTTCTTCTTACGTTTTTGGGAATCGGATTCATATTTTCTAAATCGATTTGCAGAAGACATGGCTTCAAAAGATGAAAAGAACAAAATTAAAATTATACAAACAGTTCTAGACTTTCATACGAAGGATTTAATTAGTACAATACAATCCAGAGCTGCTACTGCACAAGAGATTCTCGTCGATCTTACACACCTAGCAGCACGAGAGAAATCCCATACACTTAATTTACGTACGCACGTACCTTCGGCAGGATCAGTCTTGGCTTCTTTCTGAGCTTAATTGGACACCAGATCTTTCTGTTGCTTTTTTGCTTAGTTGGACACCTGATCAGCTGATCTTTCTGTTGATAGCTGAATGGTCCTTGACTCCTTGTGATCGTATATTCGTATGCAGTTTGCTCAGGCTGGCCTAGGAGTGGATTATATATTTATATGAAGTAGCGACGCCAAGGAGTCAAGGAGAAGAAGAAAAAGCAGCGGCAGCAACCGATCGAATGAATACGAAATTACGAAGCGCCACGGGGTGAATGAATAATTGAATAATGAATACGAAGCGCCGGCCACGGGGTCACGTATCGGAAGACGAGCCGACTGCCGAGACCGTCACCCAAGAATACGAAGTATACCGTATACGATACGAACTACGAAGCCGAACTGCGGCGCCATGGTCGCACGCGATGACGCGAAGTCGGGAGACGAGCGCCGCGCGGAGGCCCTGTTCCATCGCACGGGTCGCACGCCCATGGACCCGGCCCTGTATATTACCTATATTTCTTTATAAGCATACTTTTAGATGAACCGGTTGATCCCAAAGCAGGCAATTGATGCCATCCAGGTAGCTCATTGAACCAGAGAGGAAATTGATCAAGGAAGGCTAGCATTTCCTGATTAGAGACTCGGTGGAAGAATGACGTTTTTTCGATTGTCGTTTTTTGCTACGGTTCTTTTCCTCGGCTAAGATTGATAGTTGTACTTCTTTTCTTCTAATAGTGACTGGCAGAGGTCCTACCCTTTTTCAAAAAATAATTGCTACGGTTCAGCACTTTTGCCTCTGTTGCTTCATTGTAGCTGGTTGATGTGTAATTGTGCAGCCTCGTTAAAACTCTGTACACAAGGGCGGACCCACCATTCCGGCGAGGTATGGCGTCCACCGAAGCTAAATGCTGGTCGGAACCCCTTTTCCCGCGCGCGCCAGGTCTAAGCCGATGTCCGAGAAGACACTTAGGTATGTACAATGAAAGCACCCATGGGCGGTGATCTTAAAAGAAAAAAATGAGTTACATGTAGACATCGATGTTCTTAAGTTACTTTCCACTTAATGCGTGGTAGCTTCAAATGAACCCACAGATAATTTTGCATTTCAGCCCTCAAAAACTTCTATTTCAACCCTTCAATTTTATTTGTATTCAACATTTTACAGCAGAGACCCTACAAGCAAAAAACTTATTACAAACACCACCATGTCCCACCTGTCTACATATAATTTTCTCCTCGGTCCTCCTCTCTCTCTCTCGCCTCTCCCTCTTCCCCACAAATGATCATGATCATGGTGCCGCCCCGGCCAATTGGTCGTCGTCATCGTTGTTTCTCTGCAGTAAGATCCGATCAAATGTAGTCAGGCCCATCTAGATTTGATCGGATCTGGCCACCGCTACCCAGCCACGCTCGCTGTTGTCATCCTCGATCCATCTACATCATCAGTGTCATCAGCTGTGGTACGCTCTCATCGTCATCCTAGCTCTTTGCCCGGAGCCTCGCCACCATGGAGATCTAGCAGAATCCGGTTGTATCCACCTAGATTTGGTGGGATTCTGTAGCCTTCGCTGTCCTGGTGGTCATTTTCATCTTCACAAGCATGAACTCAGCCGTCGTGACGCACTAGGTGCCTTACTCTCCTTTTCTCTCCCTCCCTTTCTCTACCATGACCACACCCTTTCTCCTCAAGAGAAGTCTTTCGCTTCTGCGGTGAAGGTGGCCCTACCGGGGGCACACGGTTGAAGCACCGTATTCTACATGCTCTTAGTCTCCGGCGACAGGAGCGTAGTAGACTCGTATCTTTTTGGGCCAACTCGCAAACCTACCATAATAGTGGTCGATGCCCAAGGCATAAGGCGTCTTTGCTCTAGCCCGTGGGGCCTATGGTGTTGCTAATTGTTAGTGCTATCAATTGGGCCATGCCAGGCCGGCACGGCAAAGGCCCAGTCTAAGCACGGCACGATAAAAAATTTAGAAAATTGTAGAAAATTAAGGAAAAATTGTAGAAAATTATAAAAACATTATAGAAAATTTTAGACATTATTAATCATCAAGATAATTTTTTCAATGATATAATGAGCTTTAATAACTTTTTAAATTACACGGCATGGTTACCTCGTTAAAAACTTTACTAAGTAAAAACTCAACTTGAGAAAACCTTGGTAAAAAAAAGAGTACAACCTATAAAGCTCACTAGTGACTATATTTGAAGAAAAAATATTGAAAATCCTATTCATTGCTATCTAGATACAAATTCTCAAAAGATTCATATATGTCTGTATTCTCTGCAGTATGTTAGAGTCTTGATTCAGCTTGTTCCCGGTCTTTGACAGTTTGAAGGATTTCAACCATGTTGTTCAAGACACTTGTTCACCGCTCCTCGATTTTTCTTCCAGATAGACTGAAGGCTAACTCCGAGGAGACCGTAGAGACAAGAATAGTCAACATATTCTGGATTGCCAACACGAGAGGATGTTCAACTCTTACTCGAAGCTCCCCTCTCCTTCGCTCACGTGCTGCGATGGCTGTGATGTGCTCGATGCTGTACAACTATTGCTGCCGCCTACCCCTTGCCATCATGCCTATGCATTATCCCATCTAATCACACGCCAGCACAACTATGTACTACAGGGGCAATTGCCACACCTTGGAATCCTGCGGCGTGCAAGACCCGCTCGTCGCGACCTCACCGGTGCGCTCGTCCTTGAGATGTCATGCCATCACTGCGAATGCTCGCCCCATGGTGGTCAGAATGCCCTGGCGATTTTTGCCCTGATGATCACTGGCTTCTTTGACCACGTACTGAAACTGGTCAGACTACCTCCCTAGTGGTCAGACCTCCCTGAAATTGGTTATACCGTTCCTAACAGAAACTTCTCCCCAAATTGTTCATTTTCATTTTTGCCAACTCAAATTCAATTTTATAATTCTTAAAATTGTCAAATGCTCATCTCAAACTTGGGTTGACCTCCACATGATCTTACAAAATATAATACAACTGGTAGGATTCAAGATGCCCATTCGCTAAAAAAGCTAGAAATTCCCATATTAATAAAAAATATAAATATCCTATATACTTCTTATTAATTGAGACAAAAAGATAAAGATCTACACCACTTATTTTGTTGGGGTAATATTATAGCAATGTTGATTAATTAGTTATAGATATTACACGTGTTAAACTCGTATTACTAATATACGACTATGTTTCGATATGTATAATAGATAAAATATGTTGTAATATCTAGCTACACAATTACACGAGTAATTCTGCTAGTTTAATTAACTTCTGATTTTCCCTATCAGTATACATGTTAATTATATATCTATCCATCTTATATACATAAATAAAATAAAATAATAAGTTGTGAGTTCATACTTTGTTATACTCTAATCACTCTTCTAGTGCGTAGCAACCCTAGATCGGATCAGATATTGTGAGATACAACATGAGCATGCACGGTAGTAAGAACAAAGTAGACGAATCTCGTAGACACAACTGAAATAACGACAATGAAACAATCCCAACAAGAGAGAAATATTTGGCGAAACTGACTACATATTCCTATTCTTTATGGCCATACCTCGTGGATTTATATAGTCTCCCTAGTCCCCCAAAGTGAAGTAGGAATCCTAATAGGATTAGGATATGAGTCACCATGTCTCAATAATTTCCACCATGACTCTTATTTGTTGAAGTCATTGTGCTACTCCAAAACTCACTTCAACTTGCCTCCACTTTTTCTCTCACCTTTGAGAGCGTCCACACCACAAGGGCTCATGCACACATCACCGCGATGTGCGTGTTGGTGCTCGAACTAGACTACCCGGACCTATCACCTGAGAGCTTCTTCGTTGTGTAGTTTGGTTAACTATAGTACCTGTTCCAACAAGCCTACATGATGTAGGTTTGTACCGCTTTCAAGCTCCAACTGCTTGCTAGTACCTCATGGTTGGTCCCACCATGATTTTCGTCTTCCAACACTCACACCTCTTTGCGACTACAAGTGTTTGCAATTGTATTTGTAGTTCTGCACATAACTACATATGAACCTACCATTGACGATATGGCTTCCTTCTCCTAGCTATTTTCCCAAATACTTTTCATGATTGTCTTCCCTTTGCATGTAACTCGCATGAATCTACCTCGAAGTGATAGCTCACAACCACAAAGTTCAAGCAGCCTCACAAATACTAGCTTCTTCTTTAATCAAGGAACATGCCAAACTCCCTTCAATATGTGATGTGTTCTATCATACATCTCCAATGTAACCATTCCCACCTCAATGAAGTAACCCTTGGATTGTATCAAATATTGTGAGATACAGCATGAGCGTGTAGGGTATTAAGAACGAAGTAGATGAATATCGTAGAGAGAACAAAAATAACGATGACGTGAGAGAAAGATTTGGCGAAGCCTGTCATAAATCTAAAGTACAAACTCAAAAGAGTACAAATGATTGTAGGAATATCAGATCTTTGTCCTATATAAGAATCTAGCGCTAAATATTTAGTTAGCTTCTAATCCTCTCGTGTGCCTCCACTTTGGATGAGCTCCTCTTGTTTGGCTTTGTGCCATTTTGGGTTTCTCCATGGCCACACCTCATTGCTTTGTATAGTCCACTGCTACAAAAAGGCATTACTGAATACCTCATTACAAACGGTTGATCAACACCTTCAGTATTAAATACAATCACAGATAGTTTTGTTTCAACGACCATCTGTGTTACTGGCTATGCTAAAAACCGTATGTGAAGAGGTAATATCATAGACGTTCATGTTGAATATCGTTTGTGAAGTATCACATATGGTTATGAACAAGAACGGTCTGTGATATTACTAAATATCATAGACGTTTTTTCTTAAAACAATCTGTGATACATCTCGTCAATTATTATAGATGGTTTATATTAAAAACCGTCTATAATAATTTCACATATTGTAGACCCGACCCTCACAGATCTGTTCTCACAGGTTATTGCTTTAAGGAGGTGGGGCTTTGAGGCCATTTGGTGAAAGGAGAGTGTGGATTTGGGAAGAGTGATTGTAGATCCATTTGTTCTTGACTATCTATGGTTAGTAATTTGTTTCTAATTGCATTATATTCTAGATCTAGCTTAGTGAATAGAGAAGTGAAGATGGTTGTAGGACCGAAATGGCAACAGAGGGGGGTGAATGGTGCCTTCAAAATCGCCCCAAGTATTCACACAGATTTCTTCTCCGATAGCTATGACAGCTATGAAGCAAGAAACTCAATGCTCATCGGAATCTACTACCGGAAAGGAGAAACGAGGCAAGAAAAGAAGCAGGCAACCGAAAGCAAGAGCGGTAGTACCAGAGAGAAGTGGTACCGCCGAAAAATTCGGTCTGACCGAAGAGCGGTAGTACCGCCGTGAAGAGCAGTAGTACCGGGCAGAGAAATTCGGATGCTACAGAGCAGAGCCGAAGAACAGAAACACAGAGTTACTGGACACAACTGAAAACAGGAAATTCATCGAATGTTTGCTGCTCTTCTCAGGTCAATTGAACATGACTTCAAATTAAATAGCAGCTCGATCTCAGGAACCAGAAAATTCAAACAGAAAAGCAAGGAACCAGAATCTGGACTGAAATCTGAAAACCAAACCGATAGTGAGACCGTCATTCAAAAATCTTGTGGTTCTTGATCTTTTCAGCAGGAAACCCTTTAATACAACATGAAAGGGCCT
Organism: Bonia amplexicaulis; assembly: GCA_036346245.1. Taxonomy (NCBI): domain Eukaryota; kingdom Viridiplantae; phylum Streptophyta; class Magnoliopsida; order Poales; family Poaceae; genus Bonia; species Bonia amplexicaulis. The sequence continues at coordinate 6,026,387 of CM070768.1, forward strand.
CAGAACAAGAAACACAAAGCTAAGAACAACCTTTTCGAAGAGAAATCAAGAACTCCAAAAGGCTCTGCCTCCAAACCCTAGAAAAACTGAAACAGAGGAAGTTGAGGTGCACAACAGAGAGAAGATAATACCCATTAATTCTGGTTTTTGCTCTTGGGAATGGACTGGCCAAATGGCCTTGAGGCAGATTCCCAGCATGGAGTAGCAATCAGAGGCTACTTTTCATAATAACTCATCTCAATACCAAGAAAACAGAAGGTTGTAAGAGAGAACTTGAGCAAACAGAAGGAGGCACAACAAAGAAACAAATGCACATCACAAAAAGATGCAAACAAGACAAGACATTTCAATCTCAAAAACTCTCAGATGCATACACAGATATGAATGATTACATAGAGTTTTGCTACAGCCATTTCATATGCTCTATCACATTCTGAGCAAACAAACACCAAAAGATAAACAAGAACTCTACTCCACTCACAGACTCTCACGAAGACATGGGGAACAAAAACACAACAGACTCTGCTCTGCCCAACCACTTCTCAATAGACAAAGAACAAAAGCAAAAACCCTAAAACCTTAAAGCCACTAGGAGACACCCCTCCTATATATAGCTTTTGATTACCGGGTATTCAACTCGCTTTACCCGCTAACTCAAAACCGAATCCGCTTCCTCTTTGCAGCCTTGCGTATTTACCAAAATGACACTCCTGCACCTTCCTAGAAGCTTCCTCTTTTCTTGTTGTCCACGCCGCACCACTTCGAGTCCTCGCCGTCTTTAGCATCTCCCAACCACTTTGACCTCAGCACCGCCTGTGCCTAGTCCGACCATCTCATGCCTCGTCACGACTCCACCTCAAAGTCCTGCAACCATCACAGACAAGAAAACATCACATAGCATTGCTTGAAACACTGTAATCAACATTTGCATTAGTAGAAAAAGCTTAAGCATGAAATACCCAAATCAAACTCAACCAATCTAGAACACGTGTCAATTACTCATCACAAGCATGAGAGCACCTCCACATGGTCTCTCAATGGTTTAACCAATTCATAGTCTATTTCTACTTAATTTAATTAATTAATTATTGCTACATATAGCTACTTTAGATCATATATAGTACACTAATTAATTAATTCAATATTTAACACTAAATTGTTATATGCATAGTGTAGGACCGAAGCTGGATGTACGCTAAGAACCATGTGAGTGAAGAGTACATTAATGGCTTGTATGGTTTACAAGAACTATCGAAGAGGATATGTTGAATAAGAGGGTGGAATATATGTACTATCCATACATTGACTGTGATAATCTAAAGATTTTAAGAACCGTGCATAGATCAAAGCACACTTGATTGAATTGGCTTCAAAAAGGAGTATACATATTAAACTAGTCACGGTAAAGAGCAAATTACTCAAGAAGGTAGTAATAATGACATCGCTGATGAATTCAATGATATGGTGCCAGATGATATCGATTGTGGTTCCGATTTGGATAGGCTACACGATGACAATTTGGATCAGATGCTTTGTGATGCAGAAGAAAACTGTGATGAGAGAGTATATTAAATTCTGGGGCTTGATGGAGGACTCGAAAAAATCTTTGTTCACATGCTAAAAGTCAAAGTACACAAGGTTGTCAGCCATGTTTGAACTGCAAAAATTGAAGGCAAGCAATGGTTGGTCCGACAAGAGTTTCACTTGATGTTAGGTCTCTTATCGGACATACTTCTGGAGGGAAACGAGTTGCCCAAAACCACCTACAAAGCCAAGAAATTTCTTTATCCATTAGGAATGGAAGTAGAAAGAATACATACATGTCCGAATAACTATATCCTCTACCATAAAGAGTATGCAAACATGCATGGAGGTCCCAGTGTGCAATGCATCCCGATACAAGTGTAAGAATCAATTAGATGACGGTAAGAGAATCGAGGTGAAGAAAGAACCTCTTGCTAAGGTGGCGTGGTATCTTCCTATAATTTCCCGTTTGAAGTGATTTTTTGCGAACCCAAAGGAGGCAAAACAGCTATGTTGGCACTCAGAGGAGTGTAAGAAAGATGAAAAGCTAATACACCATGCTAATTCGCTCAGTGGAGAAACATCAATAAGTGGTTTGCAAACTTCAGTGCGGAACCAAGGACTATAAGGTTTGAATTGAGTATAGATGGAACGAATCCTTTTGGTAACATGAGCATCCAACATAGCACTTTGCCCATAACTCTCTGTATCTATAATCCTTCTCGGTTGTGTATGAAGCGAAAAATATTTTACTATCGATACTTATCAAAGGGCCGAAGAAACCTAGGAATGATATTGATGTGTACCTAGCACCCTTGATGAAAGATCTAAAAATATTGTGGGTCGAATGGGTACAGGTCTGTGTGCATATAAACAAGAGAACTTTACTTTATGCTCCCTATTGTTCTGCACCATAAATAATTATCCTGCCCTTACTAACCTGTCGGGCCAAAATACAAAAGGGGTTAAAGTTTGTACTCACTGCTTAGAAGATACCAAGAGTGTGTGGCTGAAGCACTCACGCGAAACCATATATATGCGTAATCATAGGTTCCTTCGGAGCGCTTAGCCATACCATAGGATGAAGAAACAATTTGACGGAGAGAAGGAGGACAGTTCAGCTCTGAGGCATTTAAGCGGAAATGACATCTATGATATGATTAAGGATTTAGATGTTATGCTCAGAAAGGGACATAAATTGAGGACATGTGAGAAGAACATGTGGAAGATGAGATCATTATTTTGGGACTTACGTTATTGGGAGCACATAGAAGTTCATCACTGTATCGATGTCATGTATATAGAGAACAATATATGTGACAACTTGATTAGTCTCTTACTAAACATTCGTGACAAAATAAAGAATGGTGTCAACGCACTACTTGACTTAGTTGATATGGATATTTGACCAGAGTTAGCACCGACAAAGACTGATAAAGGACAAACATATCTTTCTCCTACTTGTTACACTCTGTCCAAGATGAGAGAACTGAACTATTCCAATGCTTGCATAGTATGAAAGTTTCGTCCGGTTACTCCACCAACATAAAGAAACTTATTTCGATGGAATATTTGAAGTTAATTAGCATGAAGTCTCATGATTATCATGTGCAGATGACACAAATGCTCCCTGTTGCAATTAGAAGTATTTTATTGATCAAGGTCTGAGAGACAATCATGAGGTTGTATTTTTTTAACACAATTACTCAGAAGGTTATCGATCCCAAAGGACTAGATGCTCTGTAGGATGAAGTGGTGACAACTCTATGTCATCTTGAGATGTATTTCCCTCTATCATTTTTGGATATCATAGACCATCTCATTATTCACATTGTGAGGAAGATAAAGATGTGGGCCCGTGTTCCCATGTAGCATGTATTCGTTCGAGAGGTTCATGAAATTCTCAAGTTCTATGTATGGAATTGATCTTGGTCAAAGGGCAGCATCGTCGAAGATTGTTAGACCATGTGGTGGTCGTGCATTTAGTGATAATGAATAATTGACATTTGGGTTGTATTGGAATTTGTGTTTGTGAAAGTTCTAGTCGATGAGCTATTCTTGCAGGAGTTTTTAGGATGGCAGAATGAGCATAGCCAATGAGCAAGGCAGGTCAACCATGGTAGATGACCACGGTAGGTTTGCAATGGCAGTTGACCATGGCAGATGTCAACAACGGCAAACAACCATGGTTGAACGATCATGTCAGAACGACCACAGGTGAATGATCACGGCAGAACAACCACAAGTGAATGACCATAGTGGAGCAGCCTCGATGTGGAGTTTTTAGAAGTCAAAGACCCCAGAATAAGAGATTCTAGATAACTCGGTTGTAAGCTGAGAGGAACCGGTCATATGACATAGTGAACTGGTTGCAAGATACAATGGACTACGGTCGGTAGTTGATAGGCTTCGACTAGGATGATTGGGGTCTTGAGCTTTAGTGGACCGGTCGAAAGTGACAGTACCAGGTCAGTACTCAGTGGTCAGTACTACAATACTTGTTGATGGTAGTCTATGCTATAGTACCTAGTCGGTACTTGGTACTCGATGGTATAGTGACTGGTTGATGGTCGGTAGTCGTAGAGTGGAGCACCACGATGCTTGTGATTTGCAAGTCTTCTGATTGGTGGTAATTCTCGAGTACTTATGGTTTTAATCCAAGATTGGTTCAGCTTCCTGAGATCTTAAGTTCTTTGTGTACAAATTTCTGAGGCCATTTGATCTCTGAATCAAAAGATTTGATATTTTTAGATCTGGTGGTCATGTGCCATTTTGTTACTTCTAGTCGTTCACGACCACAACTGATTTTCTCAATGGCCTTAAGTAGTGTGGTCGGGTGCCTCTGGTACTTCTCGTCGTTTACGACCACATCTGCTTTCTATGGCCCATGGTCCTAAGTCGTGTGGTGATGCGCCTTCTCTGCAACCTCTAGTCGTTTATGACCGCACCTATTTTCGATCGCTCAATGCTTGTACATCTCTCGATCTCATTCTGAACTGTTACGACCACATACTAGTTTTCGGCTGCACGTATTTTCTATCCGCACTTTGGTCATCGACTACGGTGGTGTCGACCATTCATTGGCCTTCGACACGTTGTTTACAATTGTGTCGATCTTTGATAGCGTTGGTGTCCGACCACTCATTGGTCATGAACTACGCTGGCCTTTCGACCACATATTGGACATTGACAACGTTGGTATCGACCATGTTGGTCTTCGACAACGTCGGCATTTGACCGCGTGGTTTCAACCATCGCTGTTTCGACCACTATGGTTTTGACCACATTGGCTACGATCGCATTGGTGTCAACCACGCTGGTTACGACCACGTTGGTTTCGACCATGCTGGTTACAACCATGTTGGCTTCAACCATGTTGTCTACCCTTCGACCACGTTGTCTTCCCTTCGACCATGTTGTCTGCCTTTCGACCACGTTGTTTTTCTCTATTGACTGGTTGCGTTCAGTTTGGTTGTCCTGTACTTTCGACCAGTAGTCATAATCAATCATGTTATGTTTCCGTTGAGTGATCGTAAGTCAACCACATTGTGCTCTGATCTGGTAGTATTGAGCTTTGTGTTCCTCTGTTTTCATGTAGACCTCATATCCTAATCTTCATAGCTTTATAGCTATTGGAGAAAAGGAATATGTGAATATTTGGAGGAAAATTTTTCTAGGCACCATTCACCCCTCTCTTGCCTGTCCGATCCTACAATCTCTAAAAGCAGGGAGAGGCTATGGGTTAACGTACGGTTTTAGAAAGATTAGAGCAGGTTTTTGAGGGCTTTCAACGGGAAGGCTTTTAGGAGTGTTTATGAGGGCACTTTGTAAATCCACGAAAATCCAGCAATAAAGATCATATTGAATCAGACTAGTTCATGGTTTGCTTGAAGAGTGCTAGTAGATTGAAGTTTACGACCACGTGCAAACTGGTTGTGGATTCTACAGGTTGAAGTGGTCGAGCAATCAAGTGTTGAGTGGTCAAAACCATCTCAAAGTATACGACGACCAAGCAATTGAGTGTTGAATGGTTGAAAGCTTTGTTGACCACCAGGAGACTTCAAGAAGTGATGATAATCATTCACCCCTCTGATTGTAGTATTCGATCCTACAAAGTTTATGGAACCAAAGAGGTCATTTAGTTCTGCGTCGATTACATGGTTTAGGTCGAACCAATAGGTTTGTGTTGTGGTTACAGACCAAACAGAGAGAGAGATGGTAGTGGAGAGTTAGGTGAACAATGCTTCTAGGGTTTTCCCCTGGGCTAGATTCCATATATATACGGTTACATAGGGAGCATTTTACAACTATACCCTTGCACTCAAATACCCTCCTTAGGGGCATACACGTCATTGTACATGTCCCATTTTGGGCATTACAGATTTCTAGCAGGCTGGCTGGGTTTAGGTCGGGGCCACCCCTACTATAGGAGCCTCTCATGGTGAAGGACCTCACAGGCCGAAGCCATGTTGTCTAGCCATTTGGCCCCCTCCGTCCCTATGGCCTATGACCTTGAATGATCCTAGATAGGACCGTTCCTTGCCGGTCTGACCGTCGTCTTTGGGGATGTGGGGCGGGCACGCCAAGGCGGCTTGGAACCCGCTTAGCCGGTGGAGTCAAAGATGCCGGTGGGCTCGGAGATGCCAGCGGAGTCGATGTCGGGCGGAGGCGGCTTATGCCGTGGATACCCCTAGGCATGACGTAGATAAGGCTTCCACGTAGCATCGGGGGGCGGGGTGTTCTTCATGCGGTCTGGTATTGGCTTGACTTGACAGCTGCGTGGTCTGGAGATTTTGTCTTAAATGATGGCAAGAATCGCGCCAACCCCTGACTTGTCAGGGGTGGGCTGCTGCAGCCATACACGCTATCCCGATGGGAAGGTACACACGGCGGGACGCGATTAGCGTGTCATGGGTTGTCAGTGGCTGCATGACCCCGGTCATGCGCCCCTTCCCGAGAGAAGCGGGACGTGTGGCGGGATGCTACTGGCGCGTTGTGTGCTATCCGGCCGCCTGCCCCAGCGCAGCGGTTACGCTCCCCGATCGTGGGGAGTTGATCCGCTGGGCTCCCGCCGGTTGCTTTTCGATCGTGGGGGAGGCAGGGGGTCTTTATAAGGCGTCGCCACGGTATGTGAACGTTCCCCTTATCTATTTGCTTGCGTTGTTTTGCTCTTTTCTTCGTCGTTCCTTTTTTTGGCACCTCTCGCTTCTCCTCTTTGGCGCTCTGCTTCGGAGAGGAATGGCTTGTCCCGAGGGTACCATTCGCCGGCTCAATGACAGCACCTTGTCTAGCCAGCGCGGTTTGTCGCCTCCCCCGGCGGAATATTCTCTTATGGTGCGAGAATCAACACAAGTTGACAAGCGGTGGGACGCCATGAAAAAGTCAGGGGGCCACTGCTCCCGTGCGCTGGGGCGGAGTCGTGTTACGGAGAAGATGATCCAAGCTCTTGTTTGGGAGAAGAAACTAGAGGAGCGTGCGGGGGCTCACCTGCCCGGCCCCGACGAGACGGAGCCGCGTCCGGCAGAGACAGGGGTGGTTGTCTTTGTCGCGTCCACGGCATGTTACAACCACGTTCAGCTTACGACCATGGCATGCTACGACCATATTCAGCTTACGACCATGGCATGCTACGACCACATTCAGCTTATGAAGCATGCTTCGACCACGGCAGTACGACTTCGATCATTCGACCACGGCAGTACGACTTTGGTTTTATGACCACGGCAGGTAATCGTAGCTACAATACTCTTTTATGGGCATAGCTACAGTACTCGATAGTCGTAGACTTTATTGGTCGTACTCGATAGTCGAAGGTTTTACTGGTCGATAGTCAAGGGTTTTGCGGTCGATGGTTGTAGGTTTTGTAGACTGCCTCCATGGTCGTAAGTTTTGCAAACTACTTCCTTGGTCGTAGATTTTGCAGACTACCTTCATGGTCGTAGACTTGGCGGTCTTGTCGATACTCATAGGCTTCACAATTGTTGTTCCGCCTTCGGTAATCGGAGGCTTAGCGATCGGTTGCCGTTGACTTCACGGTCGGTACTCGTAAGCTTTCATGGTCGATATGAGTGCTTCACTCTTGACATCTTCGAGGCGTCGAGTACTCGTGTGGGTCCAGTGGTTGACTGGTCGGTATGTGGTGGTGATGATGGATGGTCGTTGCTGCAGTACCAGGTGGGTACTCGAGGATTTAGGTACTCGTAGATGGTACTCTATTGTCGTGTGGTTTCGAGTACTTGAGGGTTACGAGTACTCTGAGGAAGCAATAGTCATAAACATTATGAGACATGGTCATATTGGGTAGTCGGAAGATCTATTTCCATTAGCGATAATGTTGTGTGGTCGTAAATGACCTGGCGCATGGTCGTAGGTGGTCTATGTCAATCAGCGATAGTTTGTGCGATCATAAACGACCTGGGAGATGGCGTAGGAGGTTTGGATCTTGTCTGGAATAGACAAGGATGTGTTTTGCTAAGGTGTTTTGCCAGGAGTTGGTTTCTTTGGTCTTTGCATGTGCAGGTGGGCATGGAGGCGACCATGGTTGGTGACGAGGAGGACCGGGACTAAGAGGGGGTAATCTGAGGTCCAAGCAGTCGTGATGTCATGAGAGGTGGTCGAGCTCATGCTGGAGCATGCGAAAGTCAAAGGTGGATGTTGTGTGGAGGCGTGGAGACGGTTACAGTCGGTGACGACGATGGCCGGGACTAGGAGGGGGTAATTTGAAGTCTAGGAAGTCAGGAGGTCATGAGGTGATCGGGCTCACACAAGAGCACACGGTGATGGTGCACAATAGGGATACAGGAGGTGATATCCTGGATGCTTTGTCATGTGTGTCGTATGGAGTTGTGGATGGAGTCCATGATCTATACGAGGTGGTTAAAACCTATGTTAGGAAGGGTTTCGGGTCCCTTGATTTGAAGAAGAGATAGGATCTCATGTCTAGGTGGTTAAGGGCATGATTTTGAGGTGTTCAAGTTGCACACGGTGTATGCGTGGCTATAAAAGTAGGGGAGGCTATAAGCTAGCGTAAGGGTTTTTAGGGCTTTTGTGGAGAAGATATTTAGGGGTGTCATGAGACGCTCTGAAGCCAAGAACTTGCTAATGAAATAATCGATCTGATTCTTTCATCTCTAGTGACTTCGAGAGCAACACTGTTTTTCCTCTATTTTTCGCGCTCTGTGTTGTCTTTGACGTGTACTCGTTCGGGCGGTGGTCGAACCACGTGCGGCGTTGTCATGCAGAGCAATCAGAACAAGCAGGCGATCAATCTGAGATCCTGCAGAGTGATCGGAATGATCAGGCAACTGATCCAAGATCATCCGAGCGTTTCAGAGCAAGTCGGCGGTTGATCCAAGAACTCGTAAGAGAGAAGTCGTAACCAACCGGTCGGAGCGAGCATTCAGGTCAGAAGCGGTCGTAACAAGTAGTCGAGTGACAAGCAATCATATCGTGTGGTTGTAACAAGTAGTTAGTGATGAGATCTATGACCACATACTATCAAGCGGCTGCGGTGCGGTCTCTACTTCCGCTCGATAATCTAGATTTCTTTGTTTCTATTTTTCTGCATTGTGTTTTGGTTTCAGGTGGTAAAAAGCGGAGACAATCATTCACCCCTCCCCCTCTGACTATGCCATACGATCCTACAAGATGCAATGGTAGATAGAGAGCATTGAGGAAAGGCTTAGGTGAAATCAGTTGTAAGCCCTCACTGCTACTTTGCTAGCTGGACCTCCCAACCATCGGAGTAGCTGCACATCCAACCCTACCTCAGAAAGCGACATCACATTTCCTATCGATGACATCTTGGTAATAATTCTTATCTCTTGAATGATCGATCCATTGATAGGCCCGTTGGAGTAGCTAATTTTTTTTTGTTACGTAGATGGTTACGAAGTGCAAGTTCCATGTGATACATGCGTATGTTGCCCTAGACGCTGTATGGGGCTAGGCGTATCCATCCGGTGCTAGGGCCTTGGTGCACGTGTAACTCTAGCGTCGGGTTTCGCAAAAGTGAATGTGGATGATGTTCATGCCAATTTTGAGGTTGTGTCACTGTATATTCCCCCAAATGATGAGGTTGTGACTCTAGGGTAAGTCATGGAACATTCATCCAGTGGCCAAATAGGGACATCTGCCGGGAGGTAACTACACCGTTGTTAACTTCATGGGAAAGTCCTGCAAGGTGGCAAGTCTACGAGAGCTATCTGTATCAGAGCCTCCGCACTAGAGTTACCTACACTGATGTTAACTTCATGGAAAAGTCCTACAATAGTGCCATGTCCACAGGACATATCTGCACCGGAACTACTTGCACCAGAGTTACCTACACCGATGCGGCGAGGGCGCGGTGCATGACATGTATCTACACCTCGTGCCCGGTCAACTCCCATGATGTCGACCTCTAAACAGTGAGGTAGCAAGGGTAAAGTGAAGAATCCTGATGATATCCCATTCTTGTTGTTGGCCTAAAAATTCATGTCACATGAGCCATTGATCATCCCAGTAAAGCCCCTCCAAACTTTAGGATTGGCTTACTAGAGATTACATGGATGGTACATGGAACAAGCCAACAAGACAGATGGACAATGGTGCTTGGGTGTCAACGTCAAGTTTAGACCGCATCATTTTCACCACGAGGTTCAAGATTGTGTCTTCATAGTGACCTTTGAAAACTTGTTCTTACTCTTCAACCTTGACTCCCTCGACGTCTCACTCATGCAATGCTAGACACTGTAAGTGTGTACAATCTCTATCTATGTTCATGTAATACTAATAAATGTAATACATAACTCTGTGCTTTTGTATATATTTATATACATGGTTTTGATGCCAAATCAAGGAAATCATCGGTAGATTTCCTCAACCCACACTTGGTCTCCATGCAAAGCATCCAGGAGAATACATCCTTTGTTGAGGCTTACATGAAGACATCATTGCTGGTTCACTGCAACAAGAAATTCATACTTTGCCCTACAATCAGGGATAAGTGTTACACTAGTGGTTATACTGTTGATTTGTATTTTATAAACAACATGAACTTAGGTTTAATGACCATGACGACATACCTATGTAGGTTCCACTAGATTATAATTGTAACTATACCAAAAGAGAACAAGGTAATATACATTGATTCTCTAAAGAGGGCCAAACACAGCATCACAATTGTTCGATAATTAATCGATAGGTAAACATATTTTCTCCAAAGATAACTCTATTGTAGTCTTTCCTTCCTTTGCAGTGGCTAAGACTAACTTTTTGGAATCACGTAGGTCATTCGTCGCGTACGTTGCTACTGGAGGGAGATCCAAGGGAGGGATTAGTACCCTACGACACAATCTAAATTTTTCGGTATTCCCTAGTACACATTAATCTAATATAACACTTTGTAGTCATGCTCGAACCAACCAATTCTCTACACAGCCAACTACAAATGCCGAACAACCCACAGACACATCTCACGTAGGAGATGGAGACCAAGCAAAACTAACTCTCTAACAACCAGGGCACAACCCTCTATTTATAGCTTCAAATTACCGCGTTTACAACTTGCTTTACCCATTAGCTTCAACAAACTCAGCACTTTACCCATTAACTCCAACCAAATCCGCTTCCTCAAGCCTGAGTCAATTTTACCAAATTTCCCCTCACTATTCTTCCTGAAAGCTTCCTCCTCTTGCCTTGTTATCCAAACCTTGCAACCACCTTGAACCCTCGCCGTCTTCAACATCTTCCGACCGCTTCGACCTCAGCATCGCCTGTGCCTAGTCTGGCCATCCCATGCCTCACCACGACTTAGCCTCAAAGTCCTGCAACCATCACAGACAAAAGAAACATCACATAGCACCGCTCGAAATATTATGAACAAAAATCTGTATCAAGAAAAGTGTACTCGCAAAACATCCCTGCTGGACGTAACCTAATTACGACAGGTTGAATTCACAAAATATGCAACACTCATAGTCTACAACCACATACCACGTCGTTATGAGCAAATCAAAAGTCCATATGGCCGATACCTAGATGATACAATGAAATCGGAGCCCTTTCGACCACAATTGTCCCCATCCGACTTCGTCCGACCGATGTCGACCATACTGCGCCAGACTGCGCTATGCTACGACTTGACACAAAACATATAAATCAAACTCAAACTTTTTAAAACAAATGTCAATTACTCATCACACACATGAGGTCACCTCCACATGGTCTCTCATCGTCATTCTGCTTCACTACAAGATTCACCCTCACTCTTTGATTTGGCTTTGGACACTCTTTTGCAAAGTGCTCGTACTTGTTGTAGTTGAAGCACTTGACCTTGTTCTTGTTGAAGTCTTGCGGCAATCGTTCATCTACAATGCGATTGCCATCTCCTCGGCCATTGCCTTGTCCATGGCCACATCTCCGACCTCTTCCGTTATGACCTCCTCTGTGAGCACTACTCGAGCCCTCGTTCTTTGGCCAGTGTCTAGACGAGTGATGAACTTGAACTTTGAGATCATGCACATGAACACGAGTAAACATAAATAGATCTTTGGCGACGTGATGCAATATTATGTCTGTGTCCATTTCCACTTTCTTATACAGAGAAGCAACATACAAGACTTTGGAACTAACGTGGTATACCACGCTGAGAATCCGACTTGAAAACATCCCGATCTTCCTTTTTACGACCACTTTGAATCCTAAACGGACTCTGACTCCTGACCCTTACGATTATGACTGCTACAGAGTTCTTACGACTTACGACTGTTACAGTGCTTTTACGATTGTGCTTGCTACAGTACTTTTACGACTTACGACCGCTATAGTGTTTGAACATGGTCGTAGTCTACCATGGTCGTAGAACTGAAGACAACTAGATTAACTCTAATAAGCCATGCAGCCTTCCAACCCCACCGAGTAGAAAGGAGGGCGTTAAGTGCCATAAATTTCTCACACACATTGAATAATTACACGCCTCATGTTCTCGTATAGTACATTCTGTATGTGTATGTTTGTATCGTGCCTTACAAGAATATGTTTGTAAATCTGTGAAGTCACGAATGCTCTGTAAATATACTACCGAAAGCCATTTGGTTTAAATTCACTCTTCTGAGTAAAAAGATGGTCAAGTACGTTCCCAGGTCTAAATATTATTCAAGGAAATTCTAATGTTGAAAGATGGAAAGATTTTGAGAACCATAGTTTGGTGAAGCTTAAAGGTTCCCGTTACTTATGATCCTGGTCAAGAAGGACCTGAATTCTACGTGGTTCTCGCAGCGTGTCATTCAAAGTTTTGCCAATAGCTGCCCTATTGGAGGCAATGTTCAGCATTCAACTCTATCAATTTGGCTTTGGGTTTTCAGTCTCTCTTTGTAAGCAAGAGGCATGGGCCTTTGCTATCTGAGTATAGTAAGAGTATCCTTCACTTCAGCTTTGCAATTTTTGTTCATCTTTGACACCCATGAGGAAGGACCTCATTGGATACTTGAAATTCTATGTAGTTAGATTGGCTACTTGAAATTGGTATCGATATATCCATCATGAAATATATTTTCAATAATATATAATTTTTGTGATTTTTAACAACATATTATGGTAAATTTTAATTAGTGGTTGAAGTGGTACATTGGAAACTGTTGTATTTTTATAATCTGAATCTGGTCGGTCCGACCACTTGAACAATCCTATCAGGTTTCACTCAAAAGGGCATATTTCGACTAGTATGACTGGTCGGTAATGTAAATTGTTCGGAGGTTATAATTGGGATCATCTTTGTGTTTGTGATGGACTCTGCATCAACTTGCATCAAACATGGTGTTCAAAGGTGTTTGCACCGACTAGAGTCAGATGTGGCACCACCGTCACGAAGGTTATTGTTCCAATTTTTGAGTAGGTCTTTATTTCCATTGCCGGTTAGAACTTTGTTCCTTCCTCGTCTGGGACTCTTGTTCTTAAGGCTATTATACCCCCCTGTAAGCCTCATAATTCATAGTGCGTAGCACAAGTTATCTACATATATAATACACTAAGGGCGTTCTGTAACTTCTCTCCAATACAGTGATTTCACCGATTGTATATCCATGGTTTTTTCTTGCAAAGGTTTTCTTGGTTAAATCTTTATCTTGTGCTCATGATTATTCTTCATTGTTTATCTCATCAAGTTAGTTTTCATAACAAGTGGTATAAAAGCTTGGTTCTTCGCTTGATCAATAGAGCATACTGGACATGATATTAATGAAGTATGATCTTCCGATGTTGGATCGTTACACTATTTTCTCACTGGCAAGTCAAGATGCGAGTTGTTCCATCATAGCACGATTTGGATGATGCGTTATTTAACATCGACAAGATGCCTGTTGTATGGTCCATTGATGAGAAACAAAGGAGAGATCGTAAGGATCTCTCTCAGATTCATCTTGATCTTTCTAAATTTGTAACAGATTTGTATGGCCAAGGATATGACCAGCAAGATGCATTTGAAGTAGAAGCTTTTCTCACTCAATTTGGTAGAAGGAAGATCAGTGCAAGATCATCCGACTCCATTTAAAGATATGGTCATCGAACTTGAAGCCATAGAGGTCAAATACGATACTGAAGATTTATATCTTATCCTTCTCTATGCACTACCTATTTCATTCTCTACAGTTGGAGACACAATTATCTACAATCAAAATACTCTTACCCTGTAGGAGATTTATGAAGCTCTGTATGCCAAGGAACAGATGAAAAGTACGGATTCAAGCGAGAGCTCGAGTTTTTATGCAGGAGGTTTGTCTATTCAGGGCAAACCAGTTGAGTGGTCTCTAACCATTGATTCCACAGGCCAAAGCTCGAGCAGATATAAAGTCGATCAAAGTCGAAGACCAAGAAGTCGCGCGGCTATTGCAAGAATGGTGGACACGATATCTCCAATATCTCCGAGTGCTGAAAACTCTAGAATAAGGAGATAGGAATAATAGTTTCAAGATATATCAAAAAGATGATGAAGCTAGGGCCACCATTGCCATAAAAGATGGTTCCGAAGGGGAGACTCTTGTTGCCTTTACTGGTGATTCAAAAACCAGTGATAAATAAATTCTTGATTCAACTGCACTTTCTACATGAGCCTGAACCATGAATGTTTGGTTACATATAAGGCTATTATGAGTGAGCAGTGTCAATGGATGATAATACTCTATGCAAGATTGTAGGCATTGGTTCCGTCTAGATAAAGATATTTGATGGTAATATCAGAACCCTATAGGAGGTTCCACACATTCCAAATTTGAAAAGAAACTTTATCGCGTTGAGTACTCTTGATACCAAAGGGCATGAGTTTTTAGGTAGAGATAGAGTTATGAAAATCTCCAAAAGCTCTCTTGTTGTGATGAACTGTGATATGAAGGCAGCAAATATTTATCATCTTCGAGGCACTACCCTGGTTGGGAAGGCTATTGTTGCCTCAACCAGGTTGTCCAATGCTATTAGACAGCCCTATGAAATATATATCTCGGGCATATGAGTTAAGTTGGCTTAAAGGAGTTGTGCAAAAGAAGTCTGCTCGATGGTCAAGGTGCCGACCAGTTAAAGTTTTATCAACACCGTGTCTTTGGTAAATAGAGGAAGATCAGCTTTAGTTTTGCAAATCACCCTTCAAAAGATATATTGGATTATGTTCACTCTGATCTATAGGGTAA
Source organism: Bonia amplexicaulis (assembly GCA_036346245.1). Classification (NCBI taxonomy): domain Eukaryota; kingdom Viridiplantae; phylum Streptophyta; class Magnoliopsida; order Poales; family Poaceae; genus Bonia; species Bonia amplexicaulis. The sequence goes on from CM070768.1 coordinate 6,041,569, forward strand.
GTTCCACATTCCATCCTATGGATATGCCAATTTATATGCTAATCACAATCGACAACTACTCTCAAAGAGTTTGGGTGATACGACACAAATTAGATGACCTAATTTCTACATGAATTTGGCTCTATCTTTCATGGTACAAATGTTGTAACCTTCTCTTGATCTCCATGTAACACTAGCAATCTTCCCGTGAACGCAAAATTCAGTACCACCTACATCCTTGTTCCTCCCTACAGCAAACATGTAATCACGAGTATCCTTATCGGCCACACCATGAAATTAGATGCTCCTCTCCAACTGAACAGCAGTAGCAGTAGACAGTTGATTTGATAGCAGATTGGTTGAAGCTACCGCCAACACCTAGATAATCTTCGGCCCAAGCGCTCCATGACACAGGAATAGAAGAAAGGATTGAGACAATCAGCATGTAAATTCGATCCACTAGATCAAATCCACGATGCCATATGCACAACTCTAGATGAGTTTAAGCAAAAGCTAAAAACACAACATGGCCGGCCGCCATACTCGGCGATTTTCTGGGTTTATCTTGCTCAAAAGAAAACTGAACTCCCCTTGATGGGATACACTCCTAAGCCTTATATTGGAGCTCGTAGGCATAGCCATTGACTCCTAATACACACGTACACATCCAAAAGTCCCATTCCAACTCAACTTCTATTATACATTACATAATCCCTACATACGTGCACGACTAAACTAGAAAATTAAATAACCGACTTAAATAAATATGCAAAGCAATCAGTCTCCAATCTGCATGTAAACTGATTTGAGATCTAGTTCCCATGCTGAATTAAGATATGCTTATTTGGATCCATATTGAGCCCACGTACATGTCGAGCTCCTAGCTAGCCGTTTCTTTTTCTGGCTTTTTATTTCTTTTTCTGGTTTGCAATCTTCTGGCGTGATTCGTCTTGCTCACGTACGTGTGAACCAGCCGTGCATTGTAGGAACTCCTGACGCCTGCACTCCTCGTTGCCTATGCGCAACATGAGCCACACGCCACTCATGCGCCCTCGCTGGCTTGATCGCTACATGGAAATTACTTGGCCCACGTGCCTTCTCAAGCGTTACCCATTGGTCACATGCTGGATGTGCTTGATTGCACAATTGCCCACGCCAGCTTGGTTGCCTTGTTAGCACACACTCGCACCTGGGCAAGCATCCATGAGGTGATACTGTTCCACGTGGCTGCAGCTTTTCTCTCCTCCACAGCCGTCTTCCCTCTCCTCGCTCTTGGCCTCTGTGGATGTGGTAGTACTAGGCGTCGTATCATTGGGCATTCTTCAGTAAGCACAAGTTTGATGTGTTCAAAACATCCAAAGAACAAAAGATTATCATTGAGAAAACAAATTGGAAAGCATGTCAAGAAACTCCAAACAGATAATGACTTGGAATTCCATTTGAGAGAATTTGAAGTGTTATGCCGATCAGAAGGTATTGTAAGGTATTACATAGCATGTTATCCATGTCTACTCTATCAAAGAATTTTTGGGCTAAAACCGCTTCCACTACTCTGTGGTTTGGTACCAGGAGGGACAATGATGCCTGGTAGTGAGGTCGAAGCAGCGATGAGATCACGGCTCCAGTGAATTCGAGATCCCAACGGTGTTCTAGGGTAGAGGAGGGGCGGACGTGGTCGAAGGTGATGCGGCAAAGCTCGCAGTGATTATGGCGTGGCTCAGCTCCACTTGCTCTGATGAGAAGAGCTTGCCAATGACCTCACCGGAGATCGAAAGGAGGAGGAAGCCGACACTATAACACTAGGGCTTTCAGGAGGAGAGGAGACAGCGGGGAGTAGTGTTGTGGTGAGAAGTGGTGTCAAGGAGGGGTTTATATAGGGTTGAGGAAGAGACACGATGCGGAAATTTCTCACTAGAGATTGTAGCGGCGGAAAGGAAAGAGAGAGGAAGAAAGAAAAGAGGGGTGCGGGGATAGGGGAATGTGATCCCATGGTGTGCGACGTACGATAAGAGGAAGAAAGGAAAGAGATCCAAGCTTTCCTTCGGTTGGAGCAACAAGTGGATCGTGTTCTCCTGTTTGAACTCAGCAGCGACATCAGGAGGAGGACGACGAAGCTCACAGGTGGGGCCGAGATGTCGATGAGATGCAGAGAGACACGAGCCGATGAGCGCAGTTGTGCGAGTGGTCTATTAGGCGGGAGGGAGAGAAAAATGGATTGGGTTTGAAGGGAAATGGGCCAAAGGGAAGAAATTTAGCCCAAGAGCGAATTGAGTATTTTTAATTTATTTTTTATTTTAGAAATCATAGGAAGCTTAAAAAATAGCAAATTTTAGGAAATTCGTGGAAAATCCTTGAGACATTTTGAACTTGGAAAAATATTTTCAACTTAAAATTGGTTTTTATTTTTACACAAATTGGAAAATCCTTTTAGAAACTGATAATTGGAAAAAAAAATCAGAAAATTCAGGAAAATAATATTTTTATTATTTTAATTCAGAAATGAAATTTTGGGTTGTTACAATTTATGGTGAGATGAGACACATCTGCCCTAGAATTTGGGGTGGGAGGAGTAAAGAGGCACGGATTTTTGTTCGTTTACTTAATATGCACAATTTATGGTGAGATGAGACTGATGGACGGATCCTGCTTGGACAGAGATGTGCCGTGCTTAAAATCTCGTGTGTCATAGACTCCTAGCTTAGGTCTTTTTGGAATGCAAAGTTTTCATAGGAATTTCGCAAAAAAAAAAGTTAAATTCCAGCACGTAGATTGGAGTTGAGCTAAAACATTAAAGTTGCATTAAGGCCTGCGCTAGCATCCATCAGTTTGGTACGAGTGACCTGGAAGCACAACACAAGCGTAGTTTCGATCTAAATTGAGGATAGATATATATGACTAGCACGTACCATGCATGCATGCAAACGCATGGACAAACTAAACCAAAATAAATAAATAAATCATCGCACGCAGCCTAGCTAGCAACTTGGGGAAGCTAGAAGGAACTGATCATTATAATAATAAAATGCAAATTATGGAGCACAATAAGGGAGATCAAAGCCTTCAAAGTTGCCGGATTTTCAGTGGTATCTCTTCAGAGCTCCTTTTGTATCCCTGAAGACTCCAATTAGGATTAGGATTAGGAATACGATATACTCTCTTAAGATTAGTAGGAATATTTTAATATATGTCTCAGGATTATTGGGGACATTCTTTTGCAATACCAGGTATCACATACAAGATGGGGCAGGAAAAAGAACAGAATAGATGGCATATAGTAACATTACAGCTACATAATATGATGAAGAAACCTGCATCTGTAGAACCACTGCAGAGAGGATAATCCTAATCACAATTGGGAAGCTATGCCTTCAACCAACTTACACCATACAAAATCATAATGTAGTAGTAATGTAGCAACTAAACACACGCGCTCAATAAGCAACAAACAGAATTAAGAAAACTGCAAATTTTCTTTATGCAAGACTTCCCTTCTTTTTTTTTTCCAACCCAAGTTGGGGCTTATGCGTAATTATTGTATGAGCACGGGAAAAATAGCACGCTATGGACCTGGCCAATCTGAATAATACAGACACAACAAGATTACAAGTAGAAAATATACACCACACTATACAACACGAGTAATTCCCATTCGAATCAATCTGATTGGTTCGGGAACTATCCGGAGAGCAGCAATCAGCAAAACTGACGTGGTTAAACTGGGAACGCAATCCGGGATTTGGCACGCACAAACATTTTTCTACGTTCTTCTGCAACTCAAAAGAGGATCTGCAATCGATGTGTAAAATAGAACTAGCCTACTTTTCGGTAGCATGGTCATTGTGTCCCCATCTTGGAAAATATCCCAGAGAAATTGGGCAGCTTATCGACATGCTTTAGTGCTCGTTCTGCAATTTGTCTTGTCCTGTAGTCACCATGCCTGAAAGCTTCAACTAGGGCTGTACCAACGTTTTGGTTTCCTGAGATCTCATAAGCTATTTCGTCCATCCTCAGGATCCTCTCCACAGCCCACACCGCTCGCTGTCTGAGTGTCTCAGTCCGATTCTCATACAATACATCAAGTATCGGATTGACCCCTTGTGCATCACACAAGACCATGACACCTTGATCAATGTCCACTCCATCCTCCAATAAAGTGGACAATGCTGCTAGAGCAGCTTCGACCACTTTCTCATTGTTGTGATCCAAGCAAGCAACCAACTTCTCCACTGCCTTCCCTTCCAAGAGACAGAAACTCTCCCTTGCAGAACATATCCCATGATGAACTCTGCACACCCCGGTTGCTACAGACTTCTGACTGAGGCATGGGAATATTGAAAAACACAATCCTGGGTTGGGAGCTGGCAGTATCCTCGTTAGATGCTTTGACTGACGCGAGAGATTCTCTAGTGCAGCAGCAGAGACAATCTGTACAGTGTCAAGACCATTCATCTGAAGCAGATCAGTGAAGAGTGCAGTGAGATTGTATTGACGAGAAACAGCAATTATATCTGGATCATCATCCAAGATAAATGTGATCCGGGAGACTACCCTAACTAAACCTTCAAGAAAAGGGTTGACAAAACGGCCCCCACGAATCTCCCCCTGTCGGATCATTGTCACTTTTAATATGATTATGGCAAAGGCCCCATCTTGAAGAAGACGTCTGGTGAGCACCGAGTCGTCAAGAGGAAGATCAGCTATGAGGCCAGCAGCTGCTGCTTGCTCTTCAGAAATACCATTGTTGTCAGCAATGACCCTGACCAAGCTACTGAGTTGACTAAAATTTCCACGAAAAGCGTCAGCCAGTTCTTGACCCATACAAGGCGAAATTTTATTCAAGAGCTTGATGGAAGCCATGCGAACCTCTCTTTGAGGTGCTTCAACAAACTGAATCAAGCTGACAGTAGCACCTGAGCTTTTGATGGCATCAACTATGTTTTGGACAGTTGTAGAAGAACTGGTTAGACCAACAAGGACCTGGAGTAACTTGCACTCGATTGCAGGTCCTGTGTTGCTGATGAGATGAAGCAGATTGTGAACAATGTCCTCTGACACCAAGGTCTGGTGGTTGTGATCAAGTGGAATGGACTCAAAACTTGCACCTGATGCCACAACATTTGCAAGAATAGTTGCTGATACCTCCTTCAACCTCATTGGAAGCTGGTTACTGCCAACAGTGAACAGGTCTGTGATGAGAGGTGGAAGAATACCTGCTTCAATTAGTATCTTTGCACTGGTATCGTAAGATGAAATTTGGTTCAATGCCTTCAGAGCTCCTTCTCTGGCCTCCCTGTTCCCACTTTTCATGATATTGACCAGTGCAGAGCCAGCTGTTTGTGCCACAAAGACCTTCATATCGTTGCTTAAAACAAGTTCCCCAAGATATGCAGCCATGGATAATTGTGTATCAGGTGAACCTGCAAATGGTACACAAGAAGCAATGAACTTTTGAATACAAGAGCAAACAAAAGAGAACATTGAATAATAAAAAACATTTGTAGCAGCTAGATAGCTTCTGTAATATTCCATTATTCCAATAATACCGTTTGGAAACCATATAAAATGCATGCACTTACTAGCACACACGCTTAATGAGAAATGCTCCAAGGCCAACATTGTTATGGGCTTGCTTTCAAGGAGGGTAAACACCATCCAGAGAATAGCCGCACAGCGGACGGCTTGGAGGGGATGTAGGAGACTATAGATAAGAATGAAATATTGGCCCTGTTCCTTTCGGATTCTAAAAGCTGTTTTTCGGCTTTTCTACAGTAACTAACTTTTAGACGGAATATCTTTTTAAGATAGAGTCTACTAGTTAATTGTAGTACATACTGTACCGACTTCATTTATATCGGCAAAAACCACACGTGGATTTCTGTTACTCTGTAATCTCTCACATGAACAGCTTAAAAACCACATGCCACAGCCAAAAGCCACAAGCTGCAACAAAAAAGAACAAGCCCATTCTTAATAATGAAATATTCTTTCTTTCTGGCCGATAAGAGATGACAATGCTATGCTTATATAGAGTCGGCCACCTAACAATCAAATCTAAACCTTCCAGCTAATGAAGACAGCATCCCAAACTAGATAAGGAAAATTATAACTAAATATGATAACTAATCAATTTACTCTCCTTAATTTGTGGATTGATGCTACTGCTGAAGCTTCCTTCTTGCAGGTGGCCCATGGCCATAACACTTCACCCTTTGCGGCAACATAGTTATAGCTGTCCGGTGGTGGCCACGGAAGACGACCTTGCTAGCCCCATGTTGAGGATAGGACACGGCACACGAAGGTGGTAGGCCATATTTAGCACCATGGTAACGTTGGTCGGCGCAACAGTAGAGGTGGTCAACACCGCAGCAGAGGCAGCCGTGCCACAGTAGGCTGTGGCAACACCACGGCATATGTGGTAGGCATTGCGACCGCTCCGGCAAGCATTGTGACAACATAGCTGATGCTGCAGTAGCACTGTGATTGCCACAGCGGGCTTCAAGAGCGTCGTAGTTGCCGCAGCAGGCTTTGGGAGCGTCGCTGTTGCTGTGGCAGGTGGTGGTAGCACCATGGAAAGCTGTGGCAGCACCTCGGCTGCCACGGCGGACTCCAGCAGTGCCTCAATCGGCAGCACCACAACTGCGTGACAAGCTCTAACTGCGCCTCAGGTGCTGTGACTGCATCTGTCTTGCCACAGTAGCCTTCTCCAAGTGCACTAGACGCACATCATGGTTGTCAACGCGGTTGTTGATAATGGCAAGTTGTGCCATGATCTGATCTAACATGGCGCCCATCCTCTTGATCGAGAAACCCTCGCTGCCCAACATGATGGAAGTAGCAATGATTGGCTCTGATACCAAGTTGTTGTGGGCTTGCTTTCATGAAGGTTAAACAACGTCGAGAGGATGACCGGACAGCGGACGGCTTGGAGGGGAGAGAGGAGACTATAGATGAGAATGAACTATTCCTTTCTTGCCGATAAGAGATGACAATGCCATGCTAATATAGAGCCAGCCACCTAACAATCAAATCTAAACCTTCCAACTAATAAGATAACATCCCAAACTAGATAAGGAAAGCTATAACTAAATATGATAACTAATTAATTTATTCTCCTTAATTTGTGGGATTGCTGCTACTGCCGAGGCTTCCTGCTTGCAGCTAGCCCACGGCCATAAGTTGTTATGTGCTAGGATAGGGAAGGGTAATTGGGGTAGAGAATTGAAAGTAGACAGAAACAACAAGAAAACAGAGAGATAGGGGCTATGGCAGAGGAGAGATAAGAGGGAGACGTGAAGGAGGAGGTGGGATAATTCTGTTTACACTTTTCTTAATTGATCTCAATGGTTTGCCTTCCCTTTTATAGCGGTAGGCCCTAACAACTTCAACTAAAAGATGGAATGGAAAATAATCTTTCCTAACTAATTGGCTTAAGGCCCAAGGAAATGCAACTAAAAGGAAAACTCCAAATAAAAATATCTAAATGATTGCCGACTGCTGCCATCGCCTTCCTCGCGTGCCCAGGCTGGCCCACAGCCATGACAAACATATACCCAGTCTGTGCTTACTTGGCCCAAAATATGGGACAATTCTTATCGAAACATTGGAGCATACCACAATAAGAAAAATATATATGAGTAAATTTAAAACAATAGCTTGCAAACTGTACATATTTGACATGTAGTAACCCCATCATTGATTACCCCCACCTTCGAAACTAATCTACTACCATAAATTCTAAGGTAGTTAGCCGGTTAATGCACGATATCTCAATGTGCATAATCCCTCTGCATATATGATAATTTTATGCTTTACATATTGGAGTTGACAAATAGTTTTTCATGCGTATGGAACCAAATATTGCTTAGCAATTACTATTCAATATGGGTTGTGAGACAAAATGAGCAACAAAAAAGAAGGGATACAGGAAAACAAAAATGCAACCAAGAAGCAAAGTAATTAGAATATTGGGTGGCGAATATCACTGCCTTTCTGTTGTAAAACGGCAACAAATGCAATCAATTTTGTTGAGAAAAGCAAAACATATAAATCATACCTTCAAGGAGAAGCCTCAGAAGGGGTTGCAGCCTACCATTTTCAGCCATCTGTCTAACATTCTTCTCGCAGCTCTCTAAATTCTCCAGCGTTTTCTCAGCTCTATCAATTGTCAACAAATTTTCTACTTTACCACTTGACAAGCCAACAAGTATAAGAATGGCTCCAGGAACACTGCCAATTTTTTCTGAAAGAGGTTTATATTCTGAAAGTTCATATAACAGAGACACGGCCTGTTCTTTCTCCTGGATGTGCCCATGAGATAAGAACTTCACAATTGTGCGAATGTTGTCCCCTGCAGCAATCTCATTCTGCAAAGAATGTTCCCAGATATTAGAAACGAAATAGTAACAGGTTGAAAACTAAAAGAAACTAGATTCGGAAAAGAGCACCTTGTTTTCATTGTCATCTTTTGCTACAAAGCGAAGACATTCCAATGCTTTTTGCCGTACTTTTGTACTGCTATTCTTCAACAAGTCGGTAATTAAGCTTATCAAGCCAAGCTTCCTCACTACAACCCTGCTGGATCTACTTCTCTGACATATCTCCGCTACATATTCAAGTGCTTGTAAAATATCACTTTCTGAGTTCTCAGAAGTTAAGGATTTACGGGCTACGTCAAGTTTTGCTGCCTCATTTCGATTCATCCATTCATCAATAGTGTTTCTCAGAGCAATACTTGGATTCAACTCAGTGCTGCTAAACTCCTTCTTAGTAACAGGGCAGACAAGTCTCCTTCCACTACTATTACATTCCTTGAACCACTTCAAAATGGCTTCCCTTTCGAATGTAGCACCGCTCTCTATAGTGACAGGATCCCGCATAACTTGTTTTGTGAGTGGACACAGGAATGATTCATATATAGGCTCAACACGTAAGCTGTCAGTGGACGAATCATAATGGCCATCCTGAACTTCTGCCATCACTTTACCACAAAACTGCAAACAAGTGCAGGGGCGCTACATTATGCAGAAATAATACGTGTGGCAGGTTCATAAGAAAGAAGCAACGAATGCAAGACGAGCAACAGTTGGAATGATTTATTGCAAGTGTGCAATTGAAATTCAGATCCTTATCCTCAAGCTAAGGAAAATCCATTAAACCCAGTAATATCATGATACAGAAAGAACCGTTTAGATATCACCACACCGCAGCAATGGACAACAAATTAGCAAAACAAGAGAGCAATGGGCTCATCTCATCAAAGTGCGGCCACAAAATTTATGAGCTTTTCGATTCCTTGTTTGCAGACAATAAAAAGAAAGAAAGATTCTGTCTGAAGTTGTCTTAGTGCAGACATACTCAATAGCCACTGAAATTGAGTGTATAGAATTTATGTGTATATTTCTTTTTTCTTTTTTTGAGGTGAATGCATTACGCGAAGGACCCCAGGCTCAATAATCCAAAGCAGTATACTACTAAGCAATCAAAACTAACCAATCTCTTACCCCGAACGACCACTATCTTAAGCTAAATTGGCCCAGTCCCAACACAGATCGGGCAAGAGGGAAGGATTTTACCTCAATTCCACGAGAATTAGGACGGTAAGGGGCAGCAAATGGCAGCGGCGACGGGGTAACACCTGCAGACAGCAGTACGGCCAAGCGATTAGCAGGGACGAGCGATGCAGAGTCTTCACAGGGAGGACCAAGAGGGACGCGGCGCGTACCTCGGAGGGTCGGTAGGGACGCTGGCAACGCTCGGTCGCCGGAGAGTACCGGCGGGCCACCGCAGCTCACGCGACGGCGGAGGCACTACCCGGCCATAGCGGCAGGGAGGAGACAGATCCGTACGGCGGGGATCCCCAGGAACCTGGGGGAGGGGGAGAGAGAGGGATCTGGCCGGTGGGGAGAGGGCGGCGGCGCGCGGCGGGCCGGCGAGGCGGAGGGCGAGAGCCGAGAGGGGAGAGGAGGGAAGATGCTTCGCGGCGCGACTGCTGCTAGTCTGGCAGCCTGCTGCGAATGGCCTACGGGTAGTAACACAACACCCGGACGCGCTCCTCCCGAGGACCGGGGCACCGCATCCCGTGCCGTCCCACGCCTGATCCACCGGTCGTACGCATCCAACGGCTGCCATCCCTCTGCACTGTACCGGCTGCAAGGCGCAGCGAGGGTACGGAGGGGTACGCCCATGATCGGGGCATGATTGCGAGGTTGCCCGGCTTACGTTGTGCTATCTATATCAGCATTTTTACTAATTTTAGTAAAATAGTACCGTCAGGATGGCTTATGAAAGATTCTTTCGTATTTTTTTTTCCAGAACATGTCCTTGTTATACCAAACATATAAAAACAGAAGAAAAGCTACCCATACGAACCGGAGCTTTAGCGAAGTTGAGCAATGCGAAATTGGTGCACCGTAAGTCTCTACAGTGTGCGGGCTAGTCGTTTGTGTCAAATTTAAGAATTATATATTTGAATCTCTAAACTTGTATTGATGGAACAACAAAAATCTAAATCCTTCTTTATTGGTAATGAAGGATAACATGACACCATAGCTCAATATAAATCATTATTTGACCATGAGATCGCCATTTAAAATCATGGGAGAATTAGTACCTTTCGGATTCTACGGAAGTTTTCAAATGTTACTGGACAACTTTTACGAGCTTCTGATTGATCTCAGTAATCAGAGGTCAAACTTCAGCTTATATAGGGTCCAAATGTTACGTAATCATTAGTTGCTAATTAAGTATTGTTTGTACCTCTATGACATGCTTATATAAGCTTCGGGTTTTAAATATACAATTAGACCCAAGTGTTATGTCCGCGCAAGTTTAGGGCCTTAATTATAACGCACTTTACTCGTAAATCTGTCTTAAAGAAGCAATGAAATATTTGCCGGGGCCGGTTCAACACCGTGTAATTATTAATTGAAAGTTCGAAACCGTCGAGGAAAAAGAACCGTGCGTAGTCCATGATGCAATATTACTAGGTCTAGTAACGTAGTTTCTACTGTAGTGATTAATTTAGTATATTGACATTTCAGTTGGACGGCTGACATTCGAGGAACGGTAATTCAGAGTAGTTTGATGTGGATGGGCCAGTGTAACTCCGAGTCATCTTTGTGCCAAACAAGCGTCTCCATATGGACCAGGTGCTCATTTAGATTTAAAAATCTGAGTTCCTAACTTAGTTGATACCGTAGAAGATTTTTTTTACTGTAACTGCTGGTAGCTTTTTTAGTGTAATTAAAATTTAAAAAATAAAAAGAAAAAATAAGTTATATTATCCCGGACAATGCAAAAAATAAGAAGAAAAAAGATAAAAAAGCGTAAAAAACTAAAAAAATAAGAAAAAATGAAATTAAAAAACTAGAAACTTCAAATTAAAAATTAAACTCTAATGAGTACAACCTGATCAGACACCGGACTTTTTGGTGTTGCAGCACGACTGTATTCCTGTTAACTAATAAATGAAAGCTCTTTCACCAAAAAAAACTTCTTCCAAGTCAAGTCTGCCAGCAAAAATAACATCTCATTTTTACCTTTTAGGATTTTTACTTGATTTAGACTCGATTCGAGCTCGGTTTAAGCTTACAACGAACCAAGCTCGAGCCTTATCATAAACTAGTGAGCCTGTTCGAGCCGAACTCGTATAGTTCAACTACGCTCGGTTCATCCGGTCATTCAACCCTTAGGTCCATCCTACTACTGTCCGTCACCCCACTGCCAAACGGCCCCAACCCACCCGACCCAACCAGGCGAGAAGACATCCCAGGTCCCCAATGCCCCAGATTTCCCCACCCCATTCGACACCCTAGCCCTTAGATCCTATTCCCCTTCCCCACCCCAACTCCTAGACTCCCTCCTCCCCAAATTTCCCTAGATCCGGGCCATCCGGCACTCTACCGTCCTTGACCCTTGCGGGTCAGAACGGCTCCCTACGCCGCTCGGCCATCTGGCGCCTCTAGCCTCCATGCTGCCAGCCACCGCCTTCCCAGGCGTCGGCCAGCTTGCTCTAGCACGGCCATGACTGTAGCCATGTGCGCCTCCTCCGGCCCCGGCTCCGACCCCCTGCGCTTCCTCCGGCCCCTCCAAATTCGGTTTCCTCTAGCTCCCGTACCAGCCTCCAGCGAGTTTGATACGGGGTCGCCCGATCTTCTTAACATAGGATTGGATACTCACATGCCTTCTCTTGAATTGTAGCGATCCCCTGTTGCCAATGCAAGAACGAATGCTATTTAATTCGCAAGATCATACACGCCGGACTTCACGACCACCAATGCGAAAGCTTTATCGTGCTCCTAATTCCCAGCGGAAAGGTTGAACAATCTCAATTTGTAAGAACTCTCAAATTTCTATTGAATTTTTGGTGGCTATCAAAAACTCAAAAACATGCAGCTGTTCATCTAGTCAGGGCATTGTTCATCTGTGTTTTCCATCTTCTAGTCGTGTCTTTCTTTTTATACGACAGCTGCATAGTATTCGTTCCGCCACACATGGGCTTTGGGCCGGACCTTTTTTCCCCTTGCGCATGGGTGCATGTATGTATTGAACTCATGTGTGAACAGTAGTTTGTTTCTTCTTATGGACAGCACAATAAGTATCCCTCCTTCCTCATGTGGCACCAATTGAATTCTTATTCTGAGTGGCATCCTGAAATTACACAAAATATTTTTGTGAGGTGGTGAACATGTCTCATATAAATTAAAATTAAATTTAATTCGGAACGAGTTCACCTGATAATATTCAATATGGCTCAGTAATTCTTTCCAGTTAAATAATAAATTTAACTAAAAAGCGTAAGACATGAGCGTATTCACACAATAGTTTTTCCCTCTCCTTTCTTCCCCTTTATTAACTATTTTCCTTATGCTCTTTGTATGCTTTTAGTTATTTTTAATTTGTGGATTTGATCTGTTGCTTGTTTGGTGATTGCCCTGTTCGTCGATGTGAGAATGAAATTTTCTTAATGAAAACATAAAGTCATGTCTTACCGAGGCTAGACGAGATTTGTCAAGTCGACTTTAAGCTTCGTCCGAGCTGAGCTCGAGCTGAGCTCAAAGCTCAACCACTAACTTAGGCTCGCTCGAGCTTCTATTGAGCTCGAGCCTGGTAGGCTAAGCGCGTCTAAACTCAGCTCGTTTACAACCCTAATAACACATGGTTGATGATGAGCAAAGCTCTCCTGGTGATGAGGACAACCACACCTATGAGACTTCTACGCATCCTTTTTATAATGCATTAAGTGATCTTAGTACATCTATTTAAGCTCTAATTTCAGTTGATACAGACAAAGAGATGTCCAAACGATCAATCACACATACAATGGCTAAGAGGATAAACGAACAGATGAATTCACTTCTTAATGAGCTTAACTTTGCATCTAATAAGAATAATATACTACATAATATTTCTACTTTGATTGTTCTTAGGTATTTGGTGTTGGAAATGTAGGCAATATTTTAATTCTAAATTTTACTAGGAGACAAATACAGTAAAAAAACTAGTGATGCCAAACACAAAACTAACAGCAGGCTACTCATTGTACATCAGAAAATACGCAAAGAAAAATATAATATCAAAGTCGATCGAACGCGCGAACGACTTACTATTGGGCTTGATGAAGAACAGGAAGCAGTGCAGACTCGATGCAGTGTAGGACATAGATGAAGCAGAGCAGCGCGCGGTCGTGCAGATGTGCATTGCCCCCAAAACCTTATTGCCGCCCTTGTGCAGGTCTTCACGTCAGCAACGGCTCAGAGATACCGCAGTGCATGTCGGGAAGAAGAGTCGACGAGATTCAGACGGCGCAGCACAACAGCAAAATTGAGAAATGGAGGCACTGAGATTCTCAGCTATATACTTTGAATGTCTCCAGGTATATATATAGACAGACTGTGAACTGACAAAATTAAACAGCTATTTACCCACTGGCAACTAACACATTTAACCAGTCATTTACCCATTGGTAACTGGGTCATCAAAACCCAATAAAGCCTCAAATTCAAACGTTTGAATCTCATTCAAACAGAGAGAGAGAGTGTGTGGTGCAGGGTTCAGCAAAAATAAAATGGACTTGGTCTACCAAGTGGCCTGCCACGTCACAAGTCACACGATTTTTCACATGAAAATGCGTGAATACGCGCACGCGTGCGTGATTAGCCAAAACCCTCCTCATGTCATCTCTATCCATATTCAAGGAGTGGTGAGGTCTCCATCTTATAAATTATCTCTCCTATCTTATCTTAGCAATGTGGTACTAAACTATACATGTTTTGGAATTAAGCAATGTGGTACTAAACTATACATGTTTTGGAATTAAGGAAATGGACGTTATTCATATAGGCCAATTTCTAACATTTGGGACAAGAAGCATTAGAGAGCAAAGAAGACCATGAAGAAGGCCATTCACTTTGTTTACTTGGAGGTGCTTCCAAAAGGGAGGAGAGGGAGGTTTGGGACACCAAAGAAGACAACCATGCTGCATGACGTGAGTGCCATGCGTGTGCGTGTGCATGCATGTGTGCATACGGCCATGGTACATGCACATGGGCCGGACAACACACAAGGAGAAAAAGAGAAGGAAAAGAGAAAATAAAATAAGAGAGGTTTGAGAATATAAAGTACTAGTTTTGTATAACATTTTTAAGTTCAATTCGGATCCATCACCTGCCTATCCGAACTCAAATTCAGATTCAAATCTAAAATCAATTTGTACTTAGTTCGGAACAGCCAACAGACCTGATTAAAAAGTTCATAAATTTTTGCAAATGGTGTTCGATTTGAGTACTCTTGTATTTTTTTTTTTGGAAAGCTTATTTCAAAATCCAAGCAATAGATGAGGTCCCAGCTTCAGAAACATCACAAATCGACCGTTGTCTTTGAAACAAAGTGGCGGTCGAAAATTTATCTTTTCTTTTTGTGTTCATATTAGAGTAAAGTCTTATTAGATATCTTAGGAGAGCTATATAGCCAAGAGGTGTGCTTCATGAACCAGTTTGGATATCTTAATTTTTAGATTATTCATCCACTCTTGATTCTAGGGTTTGAGCATACATTTGCCCCACTATAATACAGAGTTCCAACCTATTATGTTGTTCCATTGTTCTTGTAATTTTCTTTAGGTATTACAGTGTTAGGATACGGAGTAGGCTACACTAGCATAAAATAATTTTTTCTACCGCGTAAACCAGGAAGCCATACGAGTAAGATGTCTTAATCACTCATGCTGCTCTGTATGTTTCATAGTAAATTCGAAACCTAGCTTTTATGACCATATAATTATGGAGTAGTGTTTGGCAACTCCTAAATAAACTATTACATATGTATGAAACTATGACGATCTCAGATCTAAGGATCCTGCATACACTGTATATGAGACCAACTAATGGCACTTAAGAATATAATAATTTTCACAGTGTCTCATGGTAAGTCAATCCAATACAATATTCTTTAACATATGTCCATATTATTGATTTGATATCTCTATATCTATGATCCGTGAAACATGATCAATCAATACATGTGATGATCTATAAATCATAATTGTCTCATATAATGATTTAAGAATAGGGATAATTTAAAATAACATCAAAACATAAGTAAAGAGTTCCACAAACAAGTCACATACTTATTGATCAATATAAAGACATTTATGCAAGAGAGCAAATAACATATTATTCAAAATATCATAAACATATCACTAACATGAAGGAGCACGTCCACTTCTTTGCATGGGGAGTACATAAGAATCAACACGTATTGTTAGGTGAGTTAAATTTCGTAGGCTTCAGTTATACATACCGTTATTGGTATCGTCACCGTTCGTCAAATTTTACAGATTCTCACAAATAAATTGTATCTTGTAAATATTTTTGATATAGGTGACGAAGATTGGGACCACAGATACACTTAGCTTCCGCGCAAGGTCAGCAGTTGACTTGAAATTTGACTTCACTCAACGACACTTGCGACCGATATTTTTCTTCACCTCAGTACATTACACAAACAGGTGACCAGGATAGAAGAATTAGAGAACATGGTAAGAATTTGTCCCGTTGACTGTTAAAATGGCGTGTTCTCGGAGTCTTGGAGGCACAAACTGACAACTTACAAGTTGAAACCAATCTCTAGGGCCTCTTCGGAATTAAATATATATTAACCCGTCAACCCCATTCGAGCGCGCACAGGGCTCCTGCCCGGTTCTGAGCCACGCCGCGCTATCCACGTCGCGCGCGGCCTGCCCACCGTCCGATGAAAGCTGCCGCCTTACGGGAGCTGCACGATGGAGGTTTGGCTGCTGCGCGCGGTCTGTGTGCTCGTCTGGTCGCCGTGACCGGGACTGGGCTACTCGGACGCCGCTGAAGTTATGGCTTTTTACTGGAGAATACAAATCTATTCCCAGAAGTACATGATTTCAGGGTAGAAGAACTAGCAAATTTCAGATGGCATATATAAAAGATGTGAAACACCTCAAAATTTCAAATAATTTGAAATTTTTCTTGAATTGTGTTTGAATTCCAAATCTTTCCCAATTTGGCAACTTCCTTTGAAATTTCGCTTTCCCCTTTTGGAATATCCGTCTCTCACTCCCGCTGGCGCCTCCCCGTGCTGGCGCCGCTGCCGAACCGCCTCACTGTTTCGGCTATCCATGCGCCACATCGTCGTTTTCACCGGTTTGCGGCAGCCCGCTCTCGCGTGTTCACACCTGCCGGTCCACGCGGTCCCACCGCCGGCCGCCGCCGCTCTCGCTTCGCGCGCCGTCGCTCTTCGCCTCTCTCTCTCTTGCTGCACAAGCCGCGTTGTACACCGCTGTCAAATCCCCATCAACTCCTGCAGGGCGACAGTGCCACCTCGTCCCTGCTCTCTGCACAGTGGTAGAGCTCGCCTTATCGCCTCGCTCGGACGTGAGAGACGAGCCCCAAACCGCACATTATGGCCACCGACGCTCGCGGCATTATAAGCCCATTAGCCACTGCAGAACGCTCCACACCACTCCCACACACTTCACCGATCCACCAATTTCAGCTCAAATCGACCGCATCGCCGCCGGCGACCTCCCCTGTGCCCGGTGAGCTCTCCACTCAATCTGCTCCATTCTTTGTTTAGAACTCAATTACTTGTGTTAGTAGTATCTCTGTGGCACCTTCAGCATATTTGTAAACTCACCTTGGTCGGAGCATGTTCCTAGACCTTCGGCACCATGAGCCACCGACGGTCAGAGCACCCCCTCTATGGGCAGCCCAGCTCAGATCATCCTAGTAAACACCACCACCACCTCTGAGTTCGCCTTGTCCAGTAGATGGTTAAAAACCCTATCCCCTCGCGAGAACTCCACCGGAGCCGCCTCATGCCATACTCTGGTCGTAGCGCCTCTTCTTGCCGTTAGCCAAGGCCACCGCCGCTCAACCCCAGCCAACCTCAAAATCGGAATCCTTGTGATCCCAGGAACCTACCATAGTCGCTAATTGTTGTTTCAACCACAGATTTCCTTTCTACCTCATTGTCGGAAATCCCCAGCCGCTCCCCTGTTCCAGCTCCGACCACCCCACCGCTTGGGGTCTATGACCACCTTGTGGTCGAGAGAGACATCGACCACTTTGCTTCGAGTACTGAGTTTGAACCACTCGAACGTCGTTCGATGCGCTCAAACCACTCGGTCACCGTCTGATCTTTTAAGTCACTCGGACGCAACCCGATCTTTGTAGTTACTCGGACGTCGTCCGATCTCCGCACTAACTCGTCCACCGTCCGATCCCCATCGGCTTCGTGGTCGAAGTTGAACCTCGACCACTCACCCTACTTCGTAGTCATAGCCGAGTTGCTGCGAATACTCAGAAGTCGCTTCGACCACGTTGTGGTTTTTGACCACGCTGCAATTTATGACTGCGCTGCGGTTTACGACTGTATTGGACTTCGATTATCGTGGTCGTAACTCGGATACGACCACGTCCTCCAGTTCCGCAGAAACCTCCGACAACCTGGGTACTCATGGAGTTCTACGAGTATGAGCAGCAAAAATCCATAGTGAACAATGTCAAACCCGTTATTGTTCATCCAAAACCCTAAAAACCAAAAATACCTCCTTTTGATCCTTTCGACGCTGAGAATCCATTTTTGAACTCCAATTGACCTAATTCAATTTCAATAAATTCAAACCTATTCCTTTGGGATTTTTCCTAGCTTGATTAGATTCAAGTATGGACTTATTGTTATTTGATGTGTTTGCACTAGCTTCCGATCTTTCCGAGGTGACAGTCCAAGGTCCAGAACCAGGTACTGAATTTTATGAGCTCGTAGAAGTTCTAGAGCAGCAAGGCAAGCTACAAGTTTTTTATCATTTTGAATCCCATGGAATTTAAATTATGTAATTACAGTATTTTCATTATTGTTAATTGTGAAATGTTAATTGATTAAAATAAAGGTTTAGAATGACATGTTAATTAGTTAAATCCTACCACTGATAAATACCATGTTTAATTTGAGGCTATATTCACCTTGACAGCCTTAGTAATATTTAAATTATGCTATAAATATTTGTAGATCATCTCATTCAAAGTGTTGTACTACTAAGTGATTTGGCCGTTGGCCGGTTGGGTTTGAAAATTGATACTAGGGTAAGGGTGCACTGTGGAAAGCCACAAAGTGACCTCCGTCCACGACCTTACCCTAGGGTGGAGGCTGGCTCGTAAGGGTGGTAGTGCCGTTGAGCACAGTTAGGGTTGCGGTTGATGCCTCAGGTGAAAACTTAAGGACGAGAACCTTATACTGAGTAAAAGACATAGTAATCATTCAATCACGGGAGTTGACTTGTCAACCCTGGTTTAGTAGCTGCTCAACTCGATTGAATCTCTATAGGATGTGGGCGTGTTGATGATGGGGAGTTAGGTATGTGGAACGGTAAAACCATACCTAACAATGATAGAGGTCACTCAGAGCGGGCAGAAGAGTTTAGGGTTAGTGTGTAAACCGTGTTTGAGTGATTCTACTGGGTAGATCCTATGTAAAGAATGGAGCAGTGAAATGACCTGGTTTTCTTAACTCTGTCGCGGGAGTTAAGAAATTGTGTGGGTAAAGCTGAGCAACTCTGCAGAGTGAAATTAATGGTATTCGAATACGTCGTGCTTCCGGTTAGGCAAGCTGTGTTAATTGGGTGATTCCAGCAACGAGGTATAAGTAGATTTCAAGATGTTTTGAAATCTGCAGTTGTAAGCAACGGTTGAAAGAAAACACCATTTATCATATGGAGAATTGTTTTGTTTTATCTGTTTACAAATAAAATTGCATTCACTTAATTTAATAAAACCAGTATATTCCCTCCCTTGAATATCCATGCAAATAGTAAATTAGGATTTACCCTTGTGACTTGCTGGGTACGGTTGTACTCATTACTTGCTAAACAACAAACAGAAGACCAATGGAATCAAGACATCCAAGCAGAAGATGAAGTTCCGGAGGAGTCGTTCTTCCCCGAGGACGAGTGGTTTTAGGTCTCAGCTGCGCTCAGGTCGCCTAGGAGTTCTTGTTTTGTATGTTAGTTTTGGGCTTGCTCACCGCTGTGTATAAAAACCGGTTGTTAAATCCTATGTTTGTAATAAAAGTTTGGCTCTTTTGTTGTAAACATGTGCTGTTGTGGTGCTCACTCATGTACAATACTCCGTAACTGTTCAGTCTTGAATAGTTACGGGGACTACTAGCGCCTTCAGAAATGGAGGCGTTACAAGATGCATCCTGGAGCACACCATTTGATGTGTACATAGCGCGTTCCTAACAGTTTCTAGCTTCTGAAGCCAAAAACCGTTTAAAATGCATTGGCTTGTTAATGTGGTCTTTTTTCTTTTTCTTTTGTATTATTCATGGAAATATAACAGCATACAAATCTATGCCTAGAGTACATGATTTCAGGGTAGAAGAACTAGCAAATTTCAAATGGCATATATAAAAGATGCGTCCTGAACACCATTCCATATATACATAATCCGAAGGTCGAAAAGTATATGTTTATACACGGTTGAAATGGTATCAGTATGTTTGTGTGATATGTGATGACTGGAAATGGGTGACATTCCGCCCCACGTTATTAGAGATAAGTTGGTTAAATTTAATTAGAAATAAAATAAAGAAATTATGTATTGCAGGTCCATTACTTCCAGAATTAATATATTTACATAAAAATTATGTTAATTACATCTCTTTGCGAAAAAACTCTTGATTAAGAATTCCAACATAAATATCACAACCAATTATAACATATGACGATTACAAAAATATGAAAGAAATAATCTTCAATCTTGATGTCACTGATGGCTACTTGCTTGGGGGTATTTTAGCTGTATTAATATTATTTTTGCTAACACGGTATAGTATTTATTCTTAGCAAACATATGCATACATCATGATTGGAGTTTACGACTACGACCACAACAACGTGATTAGAACAACCATGGATGGTTGGAGCTACAACGTATGGTGGATAGTCGTAGCTACGGTGCATGCTGATGGTTATAGCTACAGTATATTTGGAGATGGTCGTAGCCAATACTTAGTTGATGGTCATAGATACAGTGCTAGGTTGATGGTCATAGCTACAATACTTGATTGATGGTTGTAGCTACAGTGCTGGGTTGATAGTCATAGCTACAGTATATGCAGACGGTCGTAGCCATAGCATTACATAGTGCTTGCGGATATCGAGCGCCTGAATGTACATAACTGAAGTGAATGGTTTTTTTATATGACTAGCGTGACAAGGATTTTATGCACGTAGTGTAAAAGAAGTTTGAGTATTTTATTATATTGTTTTTTATTTGTTTTACTCCGCTTTGTATTACTACCAGCATTGCATAGCGTCTGCATGTATTGAACGCTTGCATGTAGCGTAACCAAGGCGAAGGTTGTATTTCAGTTATTTCCTCTGTGCATTATACTTATTATATTTTTTTTTTGGCAGCATACACCCACCCCTAATTCGTATCCATTTGAGGGGATCGAATTGAGGAAATGGGATCTTCACGCCTTTTATCTTGTGTCCGTATCTATTTGCAAGAGACCGAACCAAGGAAATGAGGTCTTCACGCAAATTTCAATAAAATCTAAATATTAATTATTCATCATCACTCAAATGCACAACCACCATATGGTCTAATAGTTTCCTTCTCCTACCAAATGTTCTCTGTCCCCCCTCTTTGCGCTACCTTTCACCCCTATTTATAGAGCCAGGATGAGAGAGTGGTTCATAGAGGGAAGTTACGTCAACTTCTCTATTTGATTTCTTCTCAATGCTAATGGGCAGTTCAGGTGCTGCAACCGAACCCGCTTGCGGTCGTGTAGGACGTGGGCTAGTGGTGCTTGGACTACGTCTTCATATGTGTTGTGGCTGAACCGTGGCCCCATTAGTGATTATTATTAGTCACTATTAATTATTTAGTTGGAGCATGTTTAACTTCTGCATGAATGCAGTTACGGCGTGTCGGACCCCGGAGCAACAACTTCTGGATCCTTTGTATAAATTGCACTAGTCTAGGATCAGCTAGTGCACATAGTAGACACAAAAATAAATATCAACCATAATAATTTTTTTAACTAAATATGGGCATGATTGCCAAAGTTTACATCGACGGCCCATAGCCAAATTTAAACATAAGCAGCGGAAGAAAAATACCGAAGCGAAAGAAGCCCAATAAGCCTTCCCACAGGAAAACGACAGTAAGACGTGGCCTACTCGTCTATGTCTTCATCGTAGTTGAAGTCGTCTTCCTCTGCGTGGAGATAGCAAGGTGAGTATAAACTTGTACTCCGCAAGTCACACGAAGATATGCAATATAATGATTAAGACAACAAAGGAAGGCATATAGGGGTATTTCAGCATAAAACATCATTTACAGAAATACAGTAAATATATTAGAAATTGTTGAATTTAATACAATAAGTAAAAACAAAAAATTAAGGAAAATAGTACCGTTGGAGCAAGCACCGGCTAGACACCAACCTAACCACGGGCATCCCACCCAGACCATCTTTTCCCAAAGATCTCATATGGATTCCATCCATCCATGCGCTTTGAATCTCTCATGGATTCCATCCATCCATAAGCTTTTCAAAAACTATTTTGAAAAACAAAATCTAATCCGTGAAAAACTTTACTCAGCTTGGCCATGACCGTGGGCACAGCCATCCAGGATAGATTATACACTTTACAGAGGTTGTACAATATTAC
This sequence comes from Bonia amplexicaulis, assembly GCA_036346245.1. Classification (NCBI taxonomy): domain Eukaryota; kingdom Viridiplantae; phylum Streptophyta; class Magnoliopsida; order Poales; family Poaceae; genus Bonia; species Bonia amplexicaulis. Next base: position 6,063,758 of record CM070768.1, read on the forward strand.
CCACAAGATAGGATTATCTCACAATGTCTTACACGCTTTTGTAGGTGTGCGACTGAGTAATCATAACAAGGCCTTTACAATGCAAAGCCTTCAACCTGGCCGAACCAACACTAAGATTTCGCCTCAATAAGGAATACACCAGATCGGGGCCCCCTTTTGAGCCGAGTGAGACTTCACATGGCTTACGCCATGCTCACTTTCAACCTACGATGAGACTCAGGTTGGGACCTACAAATTAATTAGCCAAGACTGTCCCATACCAGCCTTGTGGTAGTACAAAAATGGCTTTATAACAGTAGCTCACAGACCAGTCCTTAACTTGATTTAGGCTCAAACCACATACCCCTTGTGCCTAACAATCAACACTGTGTCATCGAACAACAGTGCATGCCTACACCCACCACTTAACCATTAGCCTAAGTCTAAACCAGCTTTTATATTTTATTTTGAAATATTTTATAATCCTTCTTGACTCACCGATGTCAAGAATACATTTGAAAAGCTCATCATTTTATGTGAAAAGGGTATCCCAAGTCTAAAGTTATATCTATGCAGGTCTAAGCATTTGCTACAAAAATTCTCTAGCTATACTAGTGTACTAACTAGAGTTTTATTCTAGGGTGACAAGGTATTGAGGAATTCAATGTCAATGGAGGTATTAACAAGTATGCAATAACTAAATTTAAAACTAGAATTAAAACACATTGAATAAAATTAAGCATACAATATAATTTAAAACAACATAATTTTATTTCACAATCTAGAATCAACATGATCAAGGGGTGTGACTTGCCTTGTACTGCAGTCTAGTGCGAGAGTATTCTCCCGAATCGTCACAGTCTACACGTGAAAATTCCCAAGCAAACTCAAATAAAATCAAAATAAATTCAAATAGACTGCAAAAAATAAAAATAAGGACAAAATGGATAGATTGGAATTTTGAGGAATTTAGAAATTTGAACATGCTCAATCGGAATTAGGATGAAGGAGAACAGTCTTCTCGAAGTTTGAAATCAGAGAAAAAGAATAAACTGGAATTTTTGGATTTTATTTTTCTAATGGAAAAAGCATTTATGATGTCAGCCCAGGGACTTTCCTTCTTGGGTGATTTATTTTTCTGCTGAAAAAGGGGATTATGATGTCATGCCAACATCAGCCCTTGGTTTGACTGAGACTGACCAGTGGGCCTGGTCTACTGTGGACTGAGTCCTGGAGCCAAGGGAAGCTGAGGTGGCAAGGGAGATTGCGTGGTGTTGACATGGCTCGGGAGGGTTCGGCTGCTGACATGGCATGCCACGTGGCTGACACGTGTCACCACGTGGACTTGTGCCATTAAGTGGCGTGCCACGTGGTTGCCACCTGGGCGTGCGGTCTGACGCGGCAGGTGGGTTGAGGCATGGCGCCTGCATGGCTGCTCGGTGCTAATGTGGCACGTCATGTGGCACCATGTGAGGGGGTGTAGAGCTCGGGAGAGGAGAATGCGAGTGGAGGGAGGCGGGGCGAGGGTGGGGGGTGCTCGAGGGTCCCTTTTATGGGGCCTCAATGGAGGACATACGTGGCAATCTCTCACCGGAGATTACGAGCGGCGGCGGTGACTGCGGAGGGATTAGGGAAAGTGAGCGCGAGGATTAGGGAATACGGCGCGGGAATAGCGAAGGAGACAAGCACGCGGAGTAGGGGAGAAGAAAGGGAAAGGGAGCGGCCGTTGCGGAGAACGGAAGGGTGGGGCATCGGTGGAAATGGCAGAGCCGGCGGCGCTCGCGTGGGGAAAGGAGAAGGGAGGAGGAAGGAGGAAGGAGGGTGGGGGTGATGACATGTGGGATCCGCGGTGCGGTGAGAGAAGAGAGGGCGACGAAGCAGGCGACGGGGATTTTCGGCCGACACAAGGTGGCGCGATCCAAGCCGACCACTTGTCGGCCTAGGGGTGGGAGAGGGATATTAAAATTTGAATTCCGATTTTGATTTTTAGAAAAGCCCATGAAAACCAAAAAGGCTCAGAAAATACCAAATAAATTCCAAAAAAATTCTATAAAAATTCAAAAAAATTATGGAATCGTTTTGGAAATAGGAAAAATATTTCCAACTTATATTGATATAAGTTTTTATACTTAAAATACTTTTTAATTTTAAAATTAGATTTTAAACTCCAGAGAATCACAGAAAATTCAAATAAAAGCCAAATAAATCCAAATATTTAATTTGAATAAGGATTTTTATAGAAATTAAAAATATCCTTTCTTTAATAATTTTTTAGATTTTTACTTAAATTACTTTACAAAATCAAAACCATTTTAAAAGTAGAAAGTCAGGGCAAATCAAATTCAAAACACAGGCAACCAAAAAATTTATTTTTATTTTGAACCAAATTAATTTTAATTTAATATTTTTTTACTCAGAAATTGAAATAAACAGTTGGGCTGTGACATGGCGATGCTTTCCTATTGACATTGGAAAGGTATCCATGCATGCGTTTGGCTAGCCAGCACGTCGTTCAGTGCACATCGAACAAAGCAATGTAGTTAACAACGTGTGGTTGATATAACATGGTCGACATAACATGGTCGCAACATCATGGTCGACCAATATGGTCAAAATATCATGGTCGACCTACGTGGTCAAAATATCATGATCGTCCAATGTGGTCGAAATATCATGGTCAGCTAATGTGGTCGAAATATCATAGTCAATCCACATGGTCGAAATATCATGATCAACCAACATGGTTGAAATAACATGGTCGAACCAACACGGTTGACATATCATGATCGAGATATCATGGTCGAGCCATCATAGTCGAAACATCATGATCGACCAACATGATTGAAATATCATAGTCGAGCCAACGTGGTCGAGACCAGCGTGGTCAACATCAATATAACAAGGTCGACATTGTGTGGTTGATACAACGTGGTCAAAACTAGCATGGTCGACCAAAGTAGTCGACATAACGTGGTCGACACCATGTGGTTGATACAACATGGTCGAAACCAATGCGGTCGAAACCAGCGTGTTCAAGACCCATGTATGTTGTGGTGGATTTAAACTTTTTGTTAGATATCTGCATAGATCATCGATCGGCCCTGGTTGTCCTGTTGTTGTCACCTACCGTGGTCGACCTGCCGTGGTCGTTACGTGCCACTAACCACACGTATCTTTTCTTCCTTCCTTATCTCCTGTGTATTGTTTCTTTAATCTAGTTGTTCTGGAAGAGGCATATATTGTAACAGATTTTAGCCATCAACATAATTTATTAATTTGATTATTATTATTATATTTTTTACTTATTCATAGTTTAAGTTCAGGACAAAATCGGCGTCAACGAATGCCCCCTCTATTTTCAGGTGCGAAAAATATTTGTTTTTGGATCCGGAGCTCGACATGTATATATGCATCATGTGTATTTTTAGTATATTTTAGATACATCCAATTATATGTATTTGGATGTGGATATATGAACACGTTTCAGGGTCATGAATATACATGGGCCATACAACCATGCATGTACAAAATCTAAGGTACATGCCCTCATGTCATTAGTGCTTATCCTAATTAAACCGCTCTTAGCTGATCTGTAGGAGACGTGTATTTCTGTCATGCCGTTTAACTGGTTTGCTCATGATTTACGAACTAACCGAACACTCACGTTATCAACCTCTGTCTTTGTGGCCATCTATTCTTTCCTTTTGATTTCCTCTTGAGTCAAATATCCGGGGTCTTCTTCTTCTCTGATTGAGTGATCGACACTTCTTCATCACTCGATATGCATGGCTATTACTTAGTCGACCTCTACCTTCTTTGTCGAGGCATCTTTTTAATGACAACTATGCGTAATAGCCCTTTATGATTTTCACCATGGAAGGGTTGGATGCTGTATGGAATCAACGAACTATCTTTTAACTGGGTTTAGTGCATCAGTTTCTCTTTAGAAGGTGAGATTTCTCAATCCTCTTTATTTTTAGTCGATTGCGTTGTACTTCCGTAGATTGCATGTATACACATCATCTCAGATTGAATATTTGGAGATGACCAACCCCTCCTTTTTTATGCATGTGCTAACATTTTAAGGCCATTATCTTTTATTTCGTCAAAGCATTTCTTTTAACCACACTACATGTATATATATTTTTAGATGGCGTGGGATCAACAATCCCTTTTGTCCCACTCAATGTCACTTTCACGGGTAGTAGGAAGGCAACTTTTTGAGCCTGATCTTGGTGAGGCTGTCAATCCTATAATAAAAGAACAGGAGATGCCTTAGGGGATCATCAATTTCAGTCTTCGTGGGTGGAAATCAGGTTCTTCATTCTTAGGTCTTTGTTATTATCCTCCAGCACCCTTGCCTAGACTTTACAAACTTGTGACCCTAGGAGCCAGAATGATTGAAGAAGGCCTCGGTTGGGAAAATCATGACATTGAACATATTTCATTTCCAACTAGGTATGTTGAATGGGGAACAGAAGTCCTAAGAAACCATTCTTTGGTTCTAAAAGGGCATGAGGCCGATGTCGATTACATTTATGGTGCCATCAATTGCTCTTTGGGTGAATATTCCACCTCCCCTTCTTTTCTGAGGTCCCTATTAGAAAAATGGAACCCATACACCAACACCTTTCTGTTCCATTGCGGTGAGCGCACCATTACACTTCTCGACATGCATCAAATAGCTGGATTGCCTTTAGATGGAGACATGTATGAGGAGTATATACCACCAACCCATGAGCTTGATCCATCTTTACTGCTATATCCCAACTTCTTGTCCCATCTCTTAGATGTATGGAACAATCTCACATTGGGTGGTAAAGTTTCCTTCCAAGAATGGTGCGTCTATACAGCGGCTTTTCTCACTCTTTGGCTTTGTCGCTTCGTGGTTGTTGGAGGTGGACCCTACATCTGCCAAGGTGTATTGGCAATGGCGTCTTGGATATCATTAGGGAGCCAAAATTTCCTAGCTCCACTGCTTTATGTTTCTTGTACTATTCTTTGCAGTTGATCACTACTCATCCAATCGGCCCCTCCTACACAATGGCTGGTCCATTTTTCCATTGGCTGGATGGGTGTGTGTTTAAAAAGGGTCTTTGGTAATAAGGTGAGAACACCCTATTTCCCTACCCCCTCTACAGCTGGTGAAAGATAACCACAATCTATGTGATTCTAGGTTCACCTCCTCCTTTACTCCCCCATTACTCATCTATGCCATATTCTTGAAGAACTGTCCAAGATTAGTAACTTAGATATGGGTTGCCACTATTCTCGCAGCCATCCAAGTAGGGCCGGCCCTAGGCCTGGGCAACAAGGGCGACCACCTAGGGCCCATGCAACCTAGGGGACCATAGCCCATATATATTAGTATGTATACATGTATGATATAGCCTATGTATAGAATACTGTATAGAATACTGAACATAGTTGAGTAATGATTAGTTGGGTTGACTGTCAAAGTCAAGTAATGGCCTATTTCGTTTATACTATGCATCTACGTTGAGCGCTCCCTAAATACCCAAGCATGGACAGTCACAAAGAGAATGCATCGAGTGAGTCATCCATCAGATCCAATCGACCACGCAAACCGCCTGCACCCCTTGACCTCTCCACTCCTCTTCCAGTTTTCTCTTCCCCAAAACAAATTCTGCGCGTTGGCAACTATTTGGTGAATCAACAAATGAGGATCATAATTTCTTTAGGTTTTTATTTGTTACCTACTTAAGATTAACAGTACAAGTAACTTCAGAAACAATAGAGAACTTATCACCTGTGAATTATTGTTTGTCCTCCAAGAAACTTTTGTTAGCCTTTTCTAATTAACTTGATCATGGATTGAACTTTACTATGCAGTACTATGCAGTGCTTCTTGGAAATTCTGCTACACTTTTTCATCCTTCAATTTGTAGCACAACTTGGTATTCCAGTTACAAGCACCAGTTGGTGTGCTTTGACTACTTCTAACAGGTAAGTAGTTATATTGCATAGGTGCTCTGATCTAGGGTCTTTAAGCTGGATTGCTTTGGTACCTAGCTCCTTTCCCCCTTTTTTGTATCTATTAACATGTTGGGAATGAAATATATGAAGCATGTATACATGAAAAACCTTCTTTGTTGATATTATTATTATCCCTGTCTACCAAATTAGATGTAATGCCGCACAGTCAGTGCTCTGTGTACATTTATGTTTATTATATCTGCATGTCTTGCACAAGACAATTATGTTAGCTGTTATAATGTTGCCCGTCGTGACGTGCACACAACAGGCAGGTTCAGTGGCACGACGAAGCGTGCTTGGACATCACATCACTCATCATTGCTCTTAAACTGTTCAATCCAAGGATGGAATTCCTGTCCGTCAGCAGCACTCTACCATTTGACATGGAAACGATCGACGGCTTTGACAGCGCACTTCTAGTAATGTTTAAGAGGGAAGTGACCCCACGAAGAAGGGTTTCATGTAAATTTGAAATGGTTGATTAGTCTAGGGCACTCCAAACGGTCTACCCTGTAGCTTATATAAGAGTAGAGGTGGATCGAATACGAATCGAGCAGCGGTCTTTGCTATATTCGTATTCGTATTTTTTAAACAAATTCGAATGTACTTAAATACGAATTAAATATTATAAAGAATACAAATACCTACTCAATTCAGTCAGATGCGAATATCCTATGGCATAATGAAGTTTAGCAAATTGATATCGGTTTTATAGTAATATTTATGCTCATTTTGCTCTAGTTTATCATGTAATCATTTATCATTAGTGTCATTTTACCACTAATCCTAATCAGTTTTAGATATACTGCAAATAAATCAATTATAAACATATTGAATTTGGCTAGAAAGAGCATGCAAAATGCTTTGTTCGTATCTGTATTCGATTCGATGCCTATTTTACATGCCATATTCGTATATGTATTCGACAAAAAATCCAGATACTATCCGGATTCATATTCGTTTTACAATACGAATGCATTTTTGCTTGCCACATTCACTACCATTCGAATACAAATGCCAGATAAAACGGATAATTCGGATCCATTTGACACCCCTATCTAAGAGTATCCATGTAGGATGGGAAGCTAGTACCGGACGGCTAGACATCCAGGTGTGCACCAAGTCCACTAGGATTCAATTGACTTGGCACTGGTGTCTACCGAATTTAGGAGTACACACATATACATGCATTTAATGGGAAATCATGTGCCCATGCTCTTTGAGGCCTTAGGTGCCTCTGATAATTTCCATTCATGTGTTGGAGACATACACGTGTGTGTGGGCATGGGTGGTGTGAGTGGTGTGTATTGAGTATGTGTCTGCCTTGCAGTGGCAGACCCAAGATTTTTAGGATAGGTATTCATATTTCGAAGCTAGGTTGTTTGAATACGTTGATACCGATACGTCGATACCACAACACACTGTTTCACACAAAACACCAATACAAAAATATGTTTATATAGATATAATAAAAATACAGAAATTATAGAAATTAATGATTTCTTACAAGAAAATGGGCGAGACTATGGTCTTCGATTGACACATTAGACCGACTCTAAAGGGGTGCTTGGACTGTTCCATTGGACGTGTGCCACCCCGTAGTTAAATTGGCATGCACAAAATAGATTTGAGCGTTCCGCAGGTCACGTTAGCGATCACTTCAATAGGGTATTGGACGCGGTTGCATTAATGGCAAGGGATATTGTACGACCAATGGACCCACAATTCCACATGGTCCATAGGAGGTTGTAGGAGGCACGTTTTCATTTGCATTTCGACAACTGTATTGGGGCGATTGACAGTACGCATGCGGCAGTATCCATACCTAGTCGTGCAACACCGAGACACTACAACCGACATGGATACACAAATTAGAATGTGATCACGGTTTGTGACTTCAACCAACGTTTTACTTTTGTGTGTGCTAGCTAGGGTGGGGTAGCCCATGACACGTGTCCTTCCATAGTGACTTACCAAGACCGCTTCCCACACCCTTCGCCAGTTGTGTTTGTTCTCATTGGAATGGTACACATTTCTAAATGGATTCGGGTGCAGTCATTAACTAGTCCACCACTTTTATTTCATTGTAGGCAAGTATTACTTGATGGATTTTAGTTACCCGAACAAGGAAGGATTCCTAGTTCCATATAAGAACCAAAGTTACCACATACCTGAGTTCGCACAAGGTGCATGTTGGAATCAACGAAAATTTTAACTACCACCACTCTTCCCTTTGGAATGTGATCGATCACACATTTGGTGTTTGGAAGAATAGGTAGCATATCCTATTGAGTGTGTCGAGCTATGATGTCGAGACATAGAAGAAAGTCATAGTGGCGACATTGGCATTGCATAACTTCATCATCAACACAGCAATGCCAGATGATGACTACTTGGACATCGACAACAATGAGTGCTACGTGATAGGTGAGGGTGGGGACATGGAGTCTCCAGATGGCAGTCTTGAAGGTCAGACAGACCTATGGACACGCTCCAAGATAGCATTGTGCCCACTTTTATAGGTTAAGTTATGGTAGTACATACTATTGATGAATTAATGTGTTGTAAGCAATCCTACCATGTTGTACCTTGCTATATTGTAATTTTCTATGTTAAGCTTTCCCATATTGTAACAAACTACATAATTTCATATGTCTTAATTTGATACATCGCATGGTGGTCCCAACGTTGTAGTATCAGGTATTGCATCATCGTTTGCTTTCTTTCTTACATACTGCATTCAGTCAAAAGAGAAAAGCCAATACGAACATCCCAGCTACTATTTATCTGTACTCCTTAAAAGTTTAAGTTGGTGGTAGTAGCTCCATTCTCCCTTGACTCTCAATAGCCGTATGTTCTTCCTCGTCTCTCCATAGCCGTTGGATCTCACGATCTCCCTTTCCACACGTACGACTCCCTCACCGCCGCGGCCGGTGACTCCTTGTTCCGTCTTGTGGACGCCAAGCCTTCGAAGTGGGCCCAGGAGCGAGTGGAGGCGTCCGGCCCATCGTCGCCAATGGGTTCCGCTGGTCAGACGTGCCTGCTGCTTTTTTGTCCTAGTGGCCAGAATCGCCGCCGCCGATCAGATCTTCACCACTTCAGGTAATCGCATCAGAGCCTGGCTAGATCTCTAGGGCCCTCGAATCCCTTCCTGCTTCTTTTCTTTCCGAATCCGATCTACCGCTTCTTTGGTGCATTTACCATGTTTGTTCATCGCTTCCTTCTCGATTCAAGAAGCTATCCAATTGTTGAGTGGCTATTGCGAGTTCCTTACTCTCCATCTACGTTTCTTGGCCAAATCTAGCACTCTGTTGTTGAAAAGCCTCTTCCTCGTTGTGCTTGTGGTCTAAAATTGCTAATGGATTGGTAGTTTGTTGGTTTTGATTCGTTTTCCCAATGTTTTGCTATCGTTGCTTACTGAACTGCAATTGAATTGCCTCGCAAAAGAGAGAGGGGAAGAATTGCATTGAATTGTTGTCGAATATTAGGTGTGTCATTTGAGCGGTATTTGCAAAACACGAGCTTTCGTTAGGTCTCACTAAGTTTACACACTTGGTTGTGGATAGCTCTTAGGTAGGTTTGTGAGGCTTATTGGGTATAGTAAACTACAATCGAAGCCACAATAAGATTCCGGTCAAAGAACCAACTCTTGACCTTCTCAATGTAGCTAGGAGTTGGAAAAATGAGGATAGACATTTCTTGCTCTGTAATCTCTCTGTTTTTTTGTTGGTTTTGGCAAATAAGTGATTTTGTTATAAACAATGTTAATTCACCATGTTTATACTAAATCATGTGTATTTCATGTCATTTTCATATGAAAACCTTACTATACGTCTTCTACCTCAAGTGCTTGCTGCAAAGGTTGCTATTTGGCATAATTCAGACATACTTCCTATTATCATAACTATTAACTAATAATACTTATGGTGAATCTGCAGGAGAATGCCCAAGAATCTGTACCAATGACTAACCATAAGGGAAAACATTATACATGCTTTCTACCAGTTGAAGAAACTAAAACCATGAAGTCAGTTCTCTCACAAAATGCAAATAACATTATCATATAAAGTGAATGGAGAATTAAGCCAAATGATCCAGATGAATTGCTGGAGGTTCTCAAGGATCAGTGCTTCTACAGGGTGGGCATGTGGCCCTTTGTTTATGCATGAGCACGTGTGACGCATGGTTAGCTGTGTGTGCATGTGCCAGGTAAAATGAATGCCTGAAAAACATTTTGATTATTACTATTCTTTTGACACAGCACAATGGTTGGTGGTCTTATGAATTCTGTTATTATGGGAAAATCTGACAAGTTCAAGTAGAGGATGAGAAGGTAAGTTGTTTCCCCTGTTTTTCCCCTAATTGTAGATGTCACACTAAATTCTTGGAAGGTGCTAATTAGTGTATTATTGCTTTTCTGGTTGTTAGCTGAAATGAATTAGGGGAGGAACTGAATGGTATACGATAGAAGATTCAATTTAGATGCAAATTCACTTCTTTCAAATATGCAGAAGAACGACCACTGCTTATTTTCTTGAAAGTCAAACAAGAAACATTACACTTTTCTTAGTGTAAGAAAGTTTCATTAGCATGTGGCAAGACTACAAGATTGTACAATAGATAAGTGTACAGATGGATTCAAGAGACGTCCCCTGCATGTGGCAGGTAAGCTGTGCTGTTTTGGTTGCCGTTTAACCTAGTTTTTTACCATCTGATATATCTGCGTTTGGCAAGATCAACTAACCTGTGTTCTGAATTGCTGCAATATAATAGGTTCCTAAGTATGAGTGGCCAGCCAGGTGGTCATCCTTCATTCCTGACCTTGTTGCAGCCACAAAGAGTAGTAGAACGATATGTGAAAATTGCATGGCTATATTCAAGGCAAGTTGTGTTTCTACTTTTATCTGTTTAATTAACATATTAGAAGAACTATTGACTATGCACCTATTTTCAGCTTTTAAGTGAAGAAAAGTTTGATTTTTCAAGAGGTGAAATGACACAACAAAAAATTTAAAGAACTAAAGTCTTCACTTAACAGGTTGGATTTTTTTTGCCATCTCTTATATTTTATGGCTGCCTAAGAGCTTCTATTTAATAGAGTAGATTCAATTACTTTGCGTATCCTGTACTATAGTGGGACTACTTTTATTTTTAAGTCATGTAACATGATTGTTCTTTGTTATTGAACAGTGAGTTTCGTCTCATTCATGAGCTGTGTTTGTATGTCCTATCTGCAACACAAAGACCTGAGCTCATCCGTGCTACGTTGACTACACTTCATGCTTTGCTATTGCGGATCCCTGTAGGCTTTATATTTGAGTCACCATTGGTATGTAGCCTATTTATAAGCTCTTTCAAAAAGATCTTATGCTAACTGTATCTATTTAAAAAATCTGTGTCTTATTTTTTCCTCGATGGCTTTTAGCTGGAGACACTGCCGAAGTTCTTTCCTATGGTTGCTTATCAGAACCTCACACTTCAGCGCCTGAGGTAAAACAAATAAATTATTTTCTGTGTTTAATTTCAGTTCTTCCAAAAATTTTAGTGGAGCAATGGAAAGATACATTTTATCCATTAGTTTGATTACTATGGTGCTCTATCTATCACTTTACATGAATGGGGCAGTAAACTGGCCCTATTACATTGAAGAATCATGTTTCTGTGCTAGCTTAATGTAATAGGGCTATCTTAAACAAACATATAATGGATATGTGGAGCTATCTTACTGTGTCTAATAGGGCAGTAAACAAACATGAATTTAAGGTAGGAATGTTAGAACTAGATTCAGCATATGTTGCAGAATTTGGTTCAAATTTTATATCTTATAAGGTTGGCCAATTTACAAGTGTGTTTGGATTACTGGAGTGTGTTTGTTTTAGAGCTATTTGAAGCACACAATCAAACGGAGCCTGTTGCAGCTGTAAGTGTGATGGGACTTCAGGTGCTTTTAATTTGATTTTTTGTTTATTTATGGAAATGTTATCCACATGATGTTAAAAATCGGTCCATCATCAAATGTTTTTCTTTGTTAATATTTCATGAACTACAAACACGTGTTTCCCCCACAGATCCATGTCTGTTGAATATTTTTGTTCCGTAGCAATACACGGGTACTCAACTAGTTTTTAGTCAAAAGTCAAAAACTGCAATCAAAAGCTATCAGCATAAACCAATACAAACGCTCCCTTAGCCTAACCGAGGGGTGGAAAACGGTAACGGATAATTCGTTTTATCCGATATTCGTATCCGAGAAAACACAAATGTGGTAAGCGAAATCTGTATTCGAAAATGTTCGTATTCGTATTCGAGAATATTCGTATATGTATTCATATTCGAGACTATTCGATCCGTTTCTAGAACCCATGAAAAATCCGTACGAATTTTATGATTCAAAATTTGAATTTAGGCGGTTTAAAACCAGTAACCGGTCAAAAACCGGTGAAAAATCGGCAAAACCGCTAGGAATCCGTTTTTATCCGATATTCATATCCGAGAAAATCCGTATTCGAAAATATCTGGATTCGTATTCGAGAATATTTATATCCGTATTTGAGAATATTCGAATTTATATTCATATTCGTTTTAAAAATATGGATTCGTTTTCGTATTTAAGGCTATTCAATGGTATCCGATCCGTTTTCACCCCTAGCCTAACCCCACCATTAATGTCTCACCGTTTGACACCAAACAGCTCCTCACCACCATCGTCTTACCATTTTCTCTGTCCTTGTCGACAACCAGTTGCAGCTAACAAGGCCGCAAATTACCAATTGCAGCTAACAAGGCCACAAATTACCACTGTGGTTCTATTGCCCAAATCTGAGATAAGGAGCAGGTGAGGTTTGTACGGCATCGATATGTCAGGTTTGGCTTCTGTTTTTGCTCTTTTACCTTTTTGCTACAGTACTTGATTTCAATCCGCATATTTTTTAAGATGGGTCTACAAGTTAATTATAGTAAATATTGTACTGAGTTAAACTATACCGGCTAAAATCACATACGACTGTTTCTCTCATCATCTTGTCTTTCACGAAAAAACCCTATAATTTAATCTGAACTCTCTAGGTACGCTTTTGGAGTACTAAAAACTACAATGCTGGTGCAACATATACTTAGTAGTAACATCAGATCCAATTCTTTCTTTTCAGCACGTACGTGGTTCGACCAACAAGGCATGAATTAAAGGTAGTTTGATAGGACGGCCTTTCCAAATAATAGTCAAGCGATGAAAGTTCGGTAGTATGCTCATGTGAAACCTTGTGCTGGAAAGGCTTTTATTTTGTTGACTTGTGCGTGAACCAAAAACACATACGCGATTCATGATTCTTCTGCGTCTTTTCTATAGACGAAATGATATTGTAATTCCCAAACAACCATTTCGTTTCATGTTATTGTGCTAGTGTCAGCCATATCCAGTTAGATGCTAGATTGGCACTGGGGTGTCGGATTGACAAATTTGTTGCATCAGTTCATACGAAATGTTACGGTAGCTTCATCCGGAAAATAGAGGGAGAGAGAAATGTTACAGAAGTTGTAAAAGAATAAGAGAGGGTGATGAAATTGGGTCGAGGTCAAACGCGTACACACGAAAAATACGTAATAAAATATGAGCTATATATTCATGTTAAGGGGGGGCATATTAGGTCCAACAACATTCTTGAGAGTATTTAACATGCAGTGGCATTTCTCAAAGCCATTCGATTACAGTGGTATTTCTCAAATTATGAATGATTGCAGTATAATTTATCTAATTTCTCTACTAATATAAAAGAAAAGTTTATCCGCCATCTCACCCTATTCAACCATAATTGTACACCACCCTAAAAAACCAGGCAAAAAACCTCCCAAAAAACCCCAAATAAACCAGGAAAACATAAAAACAAAACCAAAAAATCGGGAAAAAAACTCAGATAGAACCATGAGATGAGATCTGTTGTAAAGCACAGACAAGTTACTAATACCTATTTTAGTCATGGTTACGCCCTCTTAAGGCCACACATGTGTTTGATTATTGTTTTTACCTACTAAGGGCATTCCCAGTGCATGGTTTTGATAGTCATATCTAAAAGCTTCCACAACATCAACAAATAGTACTACTTACTACCCTTCAACCCTTTATATTTTGACATAAATACGTACAGAACACGAAATAAGTATCATCATTTTATAATACTTTCACAGCCTTGTGCCCACTTGTCATATCCTACCTCCTCCCATCCCTATCTATCTGCCTCACCTACTCCCTCCACCCAACTTCTACCCATCTTCCTCAACATTTCCACTGGTGCCGTACGCTGGCCTCCCCTCTGCCTGCGGCACTTGGCTCCCCTCCGCCCGCCACCCCTCTGCCAGTGGCGCTCGCCTCCCTTCTGCTAGCTATCCTATATCCCCTTCATCTGACGCCATTGGTTTGTCTCACACGCTCCCTTCGCCCATTGGCAACAGAGATCATGTCCTTCCCACGCTGTCCTCCTTGGCCATGCTCGCCCGCCAAGCTGGTGCCACTCAGATCCAGCCAGATCTGAGCTCTAAGATAGCCAGCGATGCGGTAGCGCTCGACTGCAACTATGGGTGATGCGACGGCTAGAGGTGCGCTAGCTAGAGGTGGTGGTTCTGGCACAATGGCCTAGCAGTTCCGACGAGGCGGCACGGCCCTCCCAACGCCAAGGAGCTTCTTCATGTGTAGAGAAATAGGCCCCACGAAAGCAAGATTTAGATACAAGTTTCTCTCCCAAAACAGTGTTATGCAAGACATAGCTTTCCTCTCTCTTTTAACTCTTCTAGTCACCTCATATCCTACGTGGATATTTTTTTTAGAAGTGACTAGCGTCCGGACATACAATGAGAAGCTTTCTATCGTATGTTTTCCGCACTCCATTAGGTCTAACTTGGATAGATTTCGGCTGTTCAATTTTGATGAATTTTGGTCGCTCAATTTGGCATAACAGACAAGCTCATCTCTGCTCGATCTTTTGCAGCCGTTGCCTCGTTGGAGCTCCAACTTGTCAAAGGAGGAGGAGGCCATGGCAAATGGCCTCCCTCGAGTATGAGAGGCGGCGACCTCAAACCGGCAGCAAGCATTGGAGCTCGAGATGCCAATAGTGGGGCTTATGACACTGGTGGTCCAAGCTTGCTTCCACGAAGTAGGCGCAGAGAGGGAGAGGATGATCTCTTGCTGCTACTGGCTCACCGGAGCTCCAGCTTGCCAAAGTAGGAGAGAGGAAAGTTATGTAGGAGGAGAGAAGACAATTGAGGAACTAGATAGTGCTCTATGGGATGCTTACAACAAATTTATAATAGGGCACAACATTGATATGATGAACATGCGAAAAAAATTCTACGATTGCAACAACCAAACACAAACATAAAAAGGTGCAAATAACTAACAACAAGCTGCAATAAAAATTTCCTTGTGTAACAAATCCATAATCAATTGCAACAAAAAAATTCTTGTACAATAAAATCCATAAACCAACAAATCCATACAACAATTGAAACTAACCGATGAAACATTTTGATTTTGTGTTTGTAACATTGCACAACAACTATTGAAACAATGACAAAATTAATTGAATAAATTTCATTCTTTCAACAAAAAAATACAATATCAAAAATACCAATATCAATATTTAGATGAGAAGGGTCCAACATTTTGGTTAGCACTATGTAGCATCTCAAAAAAAATCTATACTACAACAATAAAAATATACAATATCAACATCTTAAATCATCTGTAGCAACAAAAAAAGTAGTTGCAACAAACACTTGATTAACTGGCCTTGGCATCGACGGTGATGTGCTCGGCATTAGTGGCACGCTCAGCCTCATGCTCCTAGAGGTTGTTGCAGGCTCACCGTGCACCACTCCACTCTACTCGCTATTCGCCACTCAAGACTCCTTCGGCTGGCCACTGTCGTCTAGCGCTCCACCGCGGCGCCTTTCCTCACCAGTACAAGCGATGGTGTCCTTGGAAGACGAGGCCTACCCACAAGCTCTGGTTGCGACAGCATGAGGCAAGGGAGAGGGAAGGGAGGTAGAGAGAGAAGCATGGAGGAGCATCTAGCTCTAGTCGAGCCATGGCCATGTGTAGCAAGAGAGATGGAGAGAGAAGCAAGGGAGAGGTGAATACAGTAAGACTACTTTCGGATGGGAGCTGGAGAAAGATATAAGGATTACATGATGGTAGCTGGGACATGTGTTCTGACCAGGATGTAACACAATAGAGTGAATTCATGTTGTAAGTAGTGACAACATCCAATAACTTCCACTTGCATTGAACATATGCTATCTAGCAATTCCTTACATTTTTTAGATTACAAGGTAGCAAGGGTGGACCCACCATAATTCATGGGTATGTAGCTAAATACCCTAAATTTTTTAGCAAAAATAGTATATACAAAGTATGATACATATGTGTACTAGTAGTTGGGCCAAATTCGTCCTGTTGATACCGAGTCAGCCCAAATTGGGATTGGATCCTTTTGGCACATTCCCCCTCCCATTGACCGATTGCTACCAACTAGCTCAGGCCCACTGTCGTGTCTCCGTGTGTCATGTGAGCTATGATCATGTCTCGTTGTCTCAGTCTCTACTCTCTCTGTCTCTCCATCTCTTGGCTGGTGCCTAGCGGCAATGGGTGGCTAGGTTCTTGAGGCTACTAGTGCGCACTACGTAGGAGTGGCCGCTGGCCGAGTGGGCACTGCCACACTGCGGGCCTATGGCAGCGTCACTGGGACAGCTGGGCAGTGTGGGTCTTGCCATCTCACGCTTCCTTCACTCCAGCCCTCCATCTCATAGTTTGTCTCGCCGCCTTCTCTTGTCGGCGTAGGTTCATCCTTGACCCAGTGACCCCCATGGCCCCATATCCCTTCATCCCCTCCCCCCTCATGATCTCCGATTGCTCTAGAATCTAGATGTGCAGATCTGCTTGTACTCCTAGGGTTTCTGGTTTCGACTTTCAACCCATGTAAATCCATAGATGGATGTAGTGGATTTGACATATATTTCTTCTTTATTTTGGTGTTTACTGCTTAGATCTTATTTAGATGTGGTGGATTTGGCTCAGTTATCTTTAAATTATTGTTTATGAATTGAAATCCATATTCCCACATCTTTAAATCTGAGTAGCCAATATGGCAATATGCCAAGTATCACATAGGTTTGAGCTTCATCTGAGCACTTTGCTAGGATAAGGGATAAAAGTAGACAACACAGGCACGTAGCAAATGTAATTATCTTACAAAGGTATTTGAAAACAAGGTTTGTTCATATATCGACAACACAGACATTATCAGTTTGTCACATTGTAGTTGTTATTTGTGAAAAAAAAACATACCGACATGGTGACATCTATAATTATGTACACTACTCATAATAGAAATTAACAATTGCCATTTGCCAAAGTTATAACATCATATACTTATCTCTGCAATCTAAAAAGATAGATATATTAATTCACTAAATCATTTGTAGACCGTAGCTTATGGAAGTCATATTCTTTATGGATAAGCTAATACTTGTAACTTGTCCATTTAGGTGGTTGCATGATCTTTTAGCACACTGTGTCATGATATCGACGTATCGGTATCAGTTATTCTAGCAACCTAGCTCCGAAGCCTGAATTTTCACCTTAAAAATCCAAGATCTGCCACTGTGCGGCAGGCTAGGCGTCGTCATATGGCAACTACAGTTGCTTCCAGATCGTGGCAAGGTGGTCGCAGCGTGGAAATGAAGAATCAGCATGGTAGGAGCTGAATCAGCTTGCCACGTCGTTCAACTGCACTCGGGCGCGGAGCGGACCCTGCCACGGTGCTAAATCAAAATCACGCTAAATCAGCCAAAAACTCGATGAATTAGTCCTTACTGTTGAATATCTAGTCAATTTTCGGCATATTTTAATCCAGAAATTCAACATATAAAGCATGACATACAAAAGCATAAGTGATTCAACAATGATGTATTCATATTCGCTAACGAACACGCTAACAACAGCATCTATTAACATATTCATAGCGTACAGAAACAAATACATCAAATAAGTTTTCAGATTATACCCTCGGGCGGGGCCAGTGTCGGAGACACCGGATGCGCCGTTACCATCAGTCGACATGATGACCTATTCGATGTAGTCGATCGAGGCGTGATGCAGGACGAGGCGTGATGCAAGAAGATGTTCGCCGAGCAGTTCACCACCAGGATGTAGAGGACGTCACAGAATGAGCAGTCGCGCCAAAGCGCTCCCCAAAAACTTGATCGCCCGTCTACCCGTGCAGGTACACAGACGGACGGAGTTTCGGAGGCCTACTCGCCCAGAACCTTCTGCGCGCAAAGTTCTGGACCGGAGATTGCAGAGAGCAGCAACAAAACAGAACCAGAGTATTGTTCTTTCTATGTTCTTTCCCGTATGGAGTAGAGAGCCTTTTATACTCTGTTCCTCTGTAACAGCAAAACCGAAGAGGCAGAGTAACCGCAGCAAAAACGAAGAGGCTAGAGTAACTGCAGCCATTACTCGAAAGTAACCGCATCCATAATTTACTAGTAACTGCACCGTTACTGCCAGCAATTCGTTAATGCGAATCAGTGTGTTTCGATTTTCGAATAGATAAAGAAAAACGAGCCCGCACCCGATACGCCTGCGTGCACGCGTACGCACACGCACACGCTCACACACACGCACACGCTCACGCTCACGCACCGCACCGCACGGCACGGCACGGGCGGCGGCGCGCGCGCGGGCGGCGGCGAAGCGAGCGCGCGCGCGTGTTGGCTCTCTTCAATTTCACAAGGGGTTACCACGTTCCACCTTTTAAAGTGGTGTAACTCCCATTTAATTTCCCATATGGGACTAAACAGTTTTTCCATGTGGGCCTAGGAATTTCATTTGATTAATTGCTAAATTAAATTGGACCAAGCCCAATTAATCCAACAATCCCCACCAAATTTCAAGGCACACGAGAAAAGCTCTCAGTTCTGTTGTTGTTTGATATACCAGTATTTCGATGGAGACTGTTAAGTTGAACATCCACCTAGGAAAGGAGTTACACTCATACACAACTGAACAATGGACTATGCCTTGAATTGACAGTTTTGTGTGAACAAGTTTTGCCCCAATCCTTTACTAGTACTAGGCTGCCTAAAGCATCCCCTCTAGTTGGAGCGTATAAGTCATACTCCAGGCCTATTCATGAGTATCTAGAGATCACCCAAATCTCATAGACTGTGACCAGCAGTCGAACTCATATAGGTGTGTTCCTTCTAAGATGTCATGTAGGTCGACATCTCTGCTCTAAATAAGCCACTCGGATCACATTGAGGTAAAACTAACCTGCCATACAGAATAGGATAGAAGTGCATCATTGAAGAAATGAGTCTTGTAAAGGTCTCTCCTCCCAGTCAACCAACAGTTTGTTTCACCATCCTATTTCACGGGATCTCCGATCACGTAGAACAGGTTACCACTGTGGTATGACTCATGTGGGTCTCAGGCCCATCTCACTCGATGCACTATCTATCACATTACGTGATAAACCCTTTGTAAATTGGTCGGGCAGATTCTTAGCTGTCTGGACATAGTCCAGTGCTACCACTCCGGAGTTTTTCAGCTTTCTGACAGACTTCAACCGCCTCTTAACATGCCTAGATGACTTCATGTTGTCCTTAGAATCGTTCACCTTGATAATCACGACCGATTATCACGGTTCATCGAGATAGCGGTATCGGTTTTCAACCACCGCAAATCCATAAGGAGTTCGCGAAGCCATTCAGCTTCAACAGTGGTGGTATCTAATGCTGTGAGTTCTGCTTCCATTGTTGACCTCGTTAAGATGGTCTGCTTGCAAGACTTCTAGGAAACAAGACCACCTCCAAAAGTGAACACATATCCACTCGTGGCTTTTATCTCATCAAGATCGAGATCCAATTTGAATCATCAGTAGCCCTCCAAGACCTTTGGGTACCCAAAGATAGTGAATGCCATAGCTCATGGTTGCCTTTAGATAGCGCATCACTCTCTCAAGAGCACGCCAATGATCATCTCCTGATTTGAAACAAATCGGCTTAGCTTGCTCACAAAGAAACGAGATGTCGGGCCTCGTAGCACTACCTAAATACATTAATGAGCCAATAACTGGGAGTATCTCAATTGATCCCTTGTTATTCTTGGTTTTCCTCAATAACATACTAGGATCATAAGGAGTAGAAGGTGCTTGCGTCACTATAACCAAAGCGACTCAAGACCTTCTCCACATAGTGGGATTGCACAAGTGTAACCCCACCATCACCTCCTCTCAGTAGCTTAATGTTAAGAATCACATCAGCCACTCCCAAATCTTTCATCTCAAAACTTTTGGACAGAAAGTCCTTGACCTCCTCAATCACATTGAGGTTGGTCACAAAAATCATTATGTCATCAACATACAAGCACAAGATCACTCCTTTTCCCCCACCATAGCGATAGTACACACATCTGTCGGCTTCATTCACAGCAAAGCCAGCAGATGTCAATGTTCTGTCGAACTTTTCATGCCATTGCTTAGGTGCTTGCTTTAGGCCATACAAAGATTTTAACAACTTGCACACCTTTCCTTCTTGACCTTCTACCACAAACCCGTCTGGTCGATCCATATAAATTTCCTCCTCCAACTCTCCATTTAGGAAAGCTGTCTTAACGTCCATTTGATGAACGAGAAGACCATGAGAAGCAGCCAGGGCAAGTAGTACTCGAATTGTGGTCAATCGGGCAACAGGTGAATAAATATCAAAGAAGTCCTCGCGCTTCTTTCTGAGTATAACCCTTGGCCACAAGCCTTGCCTTGTACTTTTCAATTGTACCATCAGGCCTAAGCTTTTTCTTGAAAAGCCATTTACATCCCTGTGTTTACTCCCATAAGGACGGTCAACGACCTCCCAAGTTCCATTAGACATAATAGAGTCCATCTCACTCCGCATCGCTTCCTTCCAAAGAGTCGGAGTCAGGAGAAGAATATGCCTCTTCAATAGTTCTTGGAGTGTCATCAATGAGGTATACAATGAAATCATCACTAAAGGATTTTGCAATCCTCTGTCTCTTACTCTTTCGAGTAACTTCATTGTTATCCTCGTCAGGATTTTCCATAGGCGTTTGCTCAACATGTTCTATCAGCACAAAAGAATCAAGGAAAATTATAGGTTCTTGACTAGATGAGCTAGGTATATCACATTTCATAGGAAATTCATTCTCAAAAAATGTAGCATCTCTGGACTCTATGATTGTACCAACACGCACGTCAGGTACTCCAGTTTTTATAATTAAGAACCTATAACCCACGCTGTGCATAGCATAACCAAGGAATATACAATCTACGGTTTTTGGTCCAAGTTTGCGCTTCTTGACAATTGGCACGTTAACTTTGGCCAAACATCCCCAGGTGCGCAAGTATGAGAGAGTCAACTTCTTCTTTTCCCATTCCTCGAATGGTGTTACTTCTTTGTTCTTTGTAGGAACTCTATTCAGGACATGACATGCGGTCAATAAAGCCTCACCCCACCATTCCTTAGAAAGTCCCGCAGTGTCTAACATGGCGTTAATTAAGTCAGTTAGAGTGTGGTTCTTTCTTTCGGCAACCCCGTTTGATTCGGGAGAATAGGGAGGCGTTCTCTCATGAATAATTCCATGTTCCTCGCAAAATGAAGTAAACTCATTTGAAAAATACTCTCCCCCAAGATCAGACCTTACCCGCTTGATTTTCCTCTCAAGTTGGTTTTCTACCTCAGCTTTATAGATCTTAAAGTAGTCAAATGCTTCATCTTTTGTTTTCAATAAATACACATAGCAAAATCTAGTGCAATCATCTATAAGCGTCATGAAATATTTCTTTCCACCTTTAGTCAATACTCCATTCATCTCGCACAAATCGGAATGAATGAGTTCTAACGGTGCCAAATTCCTCGCCTCTTTTGCTGCCTTGTGAGGCTTGCGAGGTTGTTTCGATTGAACACACGCATGGCACTTAGAACCTTTGACCAAAGTGAATTTCGGGATTAAACTCATATTAGCTAAGCGCGTCATACACCCAAAGTTAACATGACAAAGTCGTGAATGCCAAACATTGGATTCATCATCATCGTTACACACATGGTTCACAACTTTATTATAGGAATCCATCAAAGAGAAACGAAATAAGCCTCCGCTTTCATAACCTTTACCAACAAACGTTCCATACTTAGACACGACACATTTATTGGACTCGAATGTAAGCTTAAAACCATCTCTACACAGTAGAGATCCGCTGACGAGATTCTTCTTTATTGAGGGGACATGCTGCACGTTCTTCAGCTACACGGTCTTTCCCGAAGTAAACTTCAGATCGACCGTACCAACACCATGAACAACTGCATGCGATCCGCTCCCCATCAACAAGGAGCAACCTCGACAGTTCGATAAGATGAAAACAAGGAAATATCAGCACACACATGAATATTAGCACCAGTGTCAACCCACCACTCAGGTGATTGACAAACCGAAAGAACTGTAGGTAAATAATTACCATACCCCGATGTTCCTCCAAAGATCACTAATAACCATGTTGGCGGACTTCTTCGCTTATCCTTGCGGTGCGGACAATCCTTAGCCCAATGGCGTAATCACCGCACACAAAGCGTATGCCCTTTCCTTTGCCTTTCTTCTTAAATTTAGTAGCGGCCTTGGGCTTGACAAAGGCTTATTTTTCTTCTTATTGTGGATAGCCCGAGGGTTCTTCTTACGCACCAAATTGGCACTAGAACCTCCCCAGAAAGAACTTTCTTGCCACGAGTATCTTTTGCTCCTCGCCTTCTCTTCAACACCAAGAGTACCAATGAGATCAAGAACATCGAACTCCCGCCTCTTGTGTTTTAGAGAGGTAGCAAAATATGACCAAGAAGGTGGTAACTTGGCGATAATACCGCCACCACAAACTTGTCCCAGAACTCGCACTTATTATTCTCAAGCTCCTTTGCCGTCAATCTCATGAGCTTGTTCTACTACGTAACGGTCATCGACCATCTTGTAGTCATAGAACCGCTCCATGACATACACCACCGCCAAGATCGGAAACTCCGAACTTGGCCTCAAGTGCATCCCACATCTCTTTGTCCGTAGGCAAATGCATGTACACATCCACAATGTTATCTCGCCAAGATGTTAACAAGTGCACCTCGAAACAAGTTATCCGCTATATTGAACTTGCGTTCGTTCTCAGCAGATAGAGGCTCAGCGGGCTTGCCTTGTGCAACATGAAAACATTCCAAAGCAGTAAACCACAGGATTGCGCGTGCACGCCATCTCTTAAAATTGGAACCATCAAACGGAGGGTGCCGCAATTGTGAATCGCACCGTTATCGCCAAAGAATTCGTTAATGCGAATCGCCATGCGTTTCGATTTTCGAATAGATAAAGAAAACGCGCGCACCGACACGCGCGCAAGACGCAGACGCTGCACGCACGACGCGCGGCGCGGCGGCGGCGGCGAGCGCGCGTGTTAGCTCTCTTCAATTTCACAAGGGGGTTACCACGTTACACCTTTTAAAGTGGTGTAACTCCCATTTAATTTTCCATATGGGACTAAACTGTTTTTCCATGTGGGCCTAGGAATTTCATTTGATTAATTGCTAAATTAAATTGGACCAAACCCAATTAATCCAACACTTACAACCTGAAAAACTCACCTTAGATATCCATTTGAGGATGCATTATACAGATCACGTCAATGAGCACCAATCTTAAGGGTGTCCGTGAGTTGCACGACTCACGGATGCCCAAAAAATCAGAAAATAATTAGTTGCCAAAAAATTCATATGCGACAGAACTCTCTAGAAAAACATCAGTTGAGGAAATTTTATTTGATCCAAAAAATCATTGGGAAAAATCATTTGCTTAAAAGATAAAAAAACTGTTGAGGAACAAATTCGATGAAAAAAATGAAAAGGTCATAAGATTTTTTTATTCCAAAACAAATTGAAAAACTCTAATAAAAATGATTAAAAAGGCAACGACGCGAGGGGACATGTGGTGGCATCAGAGTGGGGGATCAGTGGTGGCAGAGTTCTCCCTCTTCTCAGGCTACATTCGGTGGAGGCCGCGCTGGAGTAGCAGGAGGAGGCGACTGTTATGGTTTCCATGTGGATGATGGTGGAGCGCAGTGGGGTCATAATCTAGCACGACGGTGAGCAAAAGGGAAGGAGGGTGTCAGATAGAGGGGAAGCGGCACCGGCGTGCAACCACGGTACGCATGTAGCGGTGATTAGGTTTTCGACGTGGATGGCAGCGGCGCAAGCATCTAGGTAGAGGCCGGCATCGGTCCTCGGGGTGGAGAGCAGAAGGAACCAGAGGAAGAGGCAAGAAAGGGAAAGAAGGGAGAAAAGGTCATAGTCACGGACGCCTCTCCTCACCCACGTATGGGGAATCAACGGCCGAGATCGATTGATGCTGTGAACGAACGGTGGATCGCAAAAACCTAAGTTAATTTAGACCTGCATGTGTTAGACTAAAATTGGATTTACTTTCATAGCGTATATTTTGAAATGTATGGAGTAATTAAGACCATATCTTTATATGTTTTAGTGACAAAAATAAAACCATACAACTTGTGACAGATAGGGGTGCAAACGGGTCGGGTTAATCCCGACCGTTCTAGCATCGAATCCGATTGGTACCGAATCCGAAGAAAAAATATGGGTTAGGATATGGTAACAGCAATATCCGTCCGAATTCGATACGTCTTCAAGTTTGATTTCAGGTTAGTGCTACTATTGGACGTTTCATTTTCTTTTGCAATGGTAAAATAAAATCTACCACATCAGCTATTAAGTAGTAACATCAAGTTCTTAACAGTACGTCCTCCTACTCCATTTGTTGTGCTGCATGCATTCCTTACAAATAAGTAGGGGTGCAAACGGCTCGGGTTAATCCCGACCGATCCGGCACCGAATCCGATTGGTACCGAATTCGGAGAAAAACTATGGGTTAGGATATGGTAACAACAATATCCGTTCGAATCCGATCCGTTTACACCCCTAGTAACAGACAACTAAATATATTTTTAGGATCCACGTCCAGATCACGCATGTATCCACTTGTATCCACTATCGTCAATTGATAGTACAAAGTTGTCAAACAAACCCAATACAATACATAACTAGTGTTACCTCAAAATTAATTAACATATATGGAATTGCCAATGAATTAGTACTATCTCAAAATTAATTAACATATATGCAATTGGCACAGAATGGTGTTGTCAGACATTAATTGTATAGTATTTGCTTTTTATAAGTACTCGATCGCTCCGTAATGCCTATGGTAATTGCTGATCTATATATATGTATGAGGGGCGGTGGTCCTTCGAATGCGAATTGTGTAGCGATGGTTTTGTTCGCTGTGCTCTTTGGATGCCTCGCAAACTCTGCACACTGGAAGTATACATGGAAGATCTGTTCCTGTTCAGTCATGTCATTTCTGTAGCTCACTGTTTGATATCATCCATGGTATGATGATGGAATAGGTGTGCGTGAACTTGCGAGCCTGGAAGAGGGTAAACCAATCGAGGCTTCAGGGGGCGTCAGCGGATTGCTACTGTTGCCAGAAACCTAGCGAGCCGGTGGAAAACGGTAACGGATAATTCGTTTTATCCGATATTCGTATCCGAGAAAACATGAATATGGTAAGCAAAAATTCGTATTCGAAAATATTCGTATTCGTATTCGAGAATATTCGTATCCGTATTTGAGAGTATTCGTATTCGCATTCGTATTCGAGAATATTCGTATCCGTATCCATATTCGAGACTATTCGATTGGTATTCGATCCGTTTCTAGAATCCATGAAAAATTCGTACAAATTTTGTGATTCAAAATTTGAATTTAGGTGGTTTAAAACCGGTAACCGGTCAAAAACCGGTGAAAATCGGCAAAATCGCTAGGAATTCGTTTTATCCGATATTCGTATCCGAGAAAATCCGTATTCGAAAATATCCGTATTCGTATTCGAGAATATTCGTATTCGTATTTGAAAATATTCGAATTCGTTTTAAAAATATAGATTTGTATTCTTATTTGATACTATTCGACCGTATCAGATCCGTTTCCACCCCTACTTGGAAGTGAGTCTGAAAATATGGTTCAAGCTACTTTTTTTTCAAATTTGACTTGCGACCGAGGTCCCTCACAAGATTAAAATCCTAAAATCATCTCTCTCTTAAGGAGAAATAGGCAAACTTAAGAATTTCCTCTAGAAAGCATTTAGGTAGATAGAATCTGATCTCTAAGAGACATCTTCATCTCTTGCACATCCTTGGCACCAGAAAAAATTAAGAAAAAGAAGAATCCAACCAAGAAAGTAAAGCAAATTAAAAGCATAAGAAAGGATCAATGGCACAACTCACTTGAGTAAACTTGGATGTTCATTTCACTTAGAGAGAAATATTTTACAGCCACTCCCTCAGGATGACAGAGCTCTAAGCTTCGAACATGCACACATAAAAGGATCTAACACAAGAAAACCCTAACCCTAATCTCTCAAGTTATAGTGTTTGTGTTATCTCTCTCCTCACCACAGCTTATATAGTGAAGGCTTCCACCTCGTACCAAACTCTAAACAAATTACCACTCTTAGTAAATTACACCACTTACAATTAGAAAAACCCGGTAACCCACACACAACGGGTTTTATATTTCACACACTTGCACGTTTTTAAAGCGTGACTTCTGCAAGGCTCCATAGACCCGATAAGACATTCAATCCACAAAGATATGATCTAAACCATTTAGACCAATACCACGGTTTTGCAAACCACCAATCCACCCAGTATTGGATAATTTCCTCAATTATACCCACTAGTCTTCACGAAGATGTGATGTCTAATGCCTCATCGCCAAGATCGTACGCCTGCACCGAGGGCATCACCACTTAAAACGCTAGAGTCCTATGGCACACCATATTACATTACAGTCTGTGATGCCCAATGTCTTGCCACCAAGATCATACGCCTGCTCTGTGAAACATCACCACTTAAAATACACAAGTCCAATTGGCACACCATATGCATACATGATGTCTTCACGACCCTTATCTTTCTCTCGTGCTTCTCAACTTGAGATGCTGCTCCACCCAGACTTACGCGTCATGCCACAGCCACCAAACCTTGGTCTTTTCACTGGCTACAACAATAATCAAAGCACTTACATACCAAAGAACAAGAAATCAATCCAAGCACAAATGGTGTACACTTGATTCTCACTAGTAAAACAAATGCATAGACATACCATGACCCATACTTACATGGAAACATCAAGACTAACAATTGCATGGATACCGCCATAACTCACAACCCGAAACAAACTCAACTCAACAAACACCACAGAGGCTGATCCGACCATGGCCACTAAGCTGGTCAGACCACCAACACCACTCCGGTCAGACTGCTCTACTCTAACCATACCACATTTCCAATGCCGATACTACCACACTAGGTCTTAGACCAAAAACTCTAAAATACATTCTCTGAAAAATAGCTACCACCAACAAAGGACCGATACTACCACACACCGATCAGACGGTAAGCACCAAAGAGCAACAGGTCAAAATGCAAATTCTCAAAAATCAAACTCAAGCAATGAAAGCAATACATAAGCAAGGTAGGCTGTCACCACATGGTCTTACATCCTCAGCTTATGGCATTCGAAAGTGAATTACCCGTAGTCTTGACAATTGTAGCAGCGAACCTTTGCCTTGTCGAACTTACATCCTCGCTTTCCTTGTTGTGCTGACATCCCTTCATGCATTTCTCGTACGCCTTCAAATGCCCAACCACCTCCACAAGCATCATCATCTTGACATCACCAAATTGTTCAATGGTGTCGGCGATCTACAGGAATTTGTCAAGGATGGCACAAAGAAACTTCTTCACGATGGTGCACTCCTCCACCTTGTCTCCGAAGACACGAATCTCATTGACGATGGTGGTCAACTTCATGGCGAAGTCATTGATGGACTCCGTCCCTTTATGTACATCACGTCAAACTCACTTTTGAGGGTCTATACTCGTGCCTCCTTAACACGACCAGCACTGATGTGTATCTCCTTCAGGGTGTCCCAAGCCTCCTTGGCCATCTCCTTTTTGGCAAAGCCTTTTCTCTTTCTATTAAGTGAATATGCCCAGCTCTTCGCTACGCAAGCAGCATTGTTCGCCACTACCCGAGAAGCAAAAGATTCGAGAGTCAAGGCGGAAAAGACAAGCATAGTGGTCTAATGACAAGGGCCAACGACGGAAGCTCAGGACGGAGCTGTATGATGCGGAAGTCTCATATGGCTTTGTCCCGAGCTTCCGTGCCATCTG
Source organism: Bonia amplexicaulis (assembly GCA_036346245.1). Classification (NCBI taxonomy): domain Eukaryota; kingdom Viridiplantae; phylum Streptophyta; class Magnoliopsida; order Poales; family Poaceae; genus Bonia; species Bonia amplexicaulis. The sequence continues at coordinate 6,092,083 of CM070768.1, forward strand.
GTCCTTACGCTTGTTGACCAGCTCATTGCCCTCAACCACTGCTCACACCCTTTGTGTACGCATAAACACCTTCGTCCCTGTTCGCTTTGGCTTCTATAAACCGCTTTTCTACAGTAAATGGCTTTTCTACAATACCTAGCTTTCAAATAGAATGTCTTCTCAAGGTGGGGTCTACTAGTAGATTGTAGTACACACTGTAGTGACTTCATTTATATCGGCCAAAATCACACACGAGTGTCTCTCTCTACGAGCTTCTCTACAAGTTGTTACTATTTATAAGGCAAAGCCAAAAACCATCAGTAAAAGCCAATATGAACACTCCTTCATCTTCAGCGCCCAAGACCCATAGTTCCTCTTCGTGAGCATTGGGTATTAGAGGAACACCAACCCCTCCTTCCCCGATGTCTTGAACACTGCCATGTCCAAGGTGTTCGGCATGACGCACTACACCACGGCCTTGCTGGTGGTGAAGATGTCATGCATTGTGCTGTCACCCATAGCACTAACAAAACTAGGCTACTGATCAAACCGGGCTGCCATAGACGATCATACTGGTGCTGCAACCTACCCCCACTGCATTCATGCACTTGCCCAAAGTCGTTGTGTCCCACGCCTCGCCTGAAGTCATTGCATCGTCGCACTTCATCCTTTGTCTCTGATACCAATTATTGGAGTTGATCCACTCAACTCTAGAAATCAATGGTTGATTTTAATGGATCGCGAGTAGGCTACGAGAGCAGAAAACAAAATTTTTCTACCACGCACACAAGAACATCATGCTTAAGGAGGGATCATGGATCGTTACCACTAGACGCGCAGCGCAGCGGAAGAAGAGTTGGAGAAGCCGATCCAACCACGCGCGTCGAAGTAGTAGTGGAAGTAGTCGATCGTCCCGAACCGATCGTCTCCTCCACGCGATCAACCACACCACGAGCAGATCCAATCTGTAGGTTGTTGATGCCGATCAACGCCGCAACGAGCAGCGCCTCCACCGGTATCCACACGTCCGGGTGGGAACGCCGATCGCGAGTGTACCAAAGACTCGCGAGCGGCTAGGGTTTGGCTCGAGGTGGCGGCTACGGATTAGCTCGGGATTATCGGTGCTGCCCTCCCCACCGCCTCCATATATATAGACCTCCTCACTTGGGCCTCGTGGACCGAGGCCCAATAGGAGTCTATCCGGATCTCTATCCGAATTGAGCCCATATCCGAATCACATTCGAATTAGTGTTCCAACCCGTTAAGTGTGCGACCAGAGGTTCACGATACTTGGTCGCGACCGTAAACACCTTCCGGTCACCCCGTTAATAGCGGCCTCTAGCAAGACATATTAACCCCAAAGTATACGTAAAGATCATATCTACGAACTCGTAATGTTCTCATGTACTAATCCCTTTGTCTCACGATATAGATTAAGCTCAAGGCGAGACCGTGTCATCCTCTTAATAGCTCAATCACTCTCTCGATTCCGTGATGGATTATAAACTCGTGATTGACTCCTCAATCACCTTGGCATGGCCATGCACTTTCATAATCCATTACATCGAGGGGCCCGAGATATCTCTCCCATAAGGAGGGGCAAATTCTATCTTGATCATTCACATCCCACTACATGTTTCATGGCAAACCCAAAGACTACTTTTATGACTACCCGCCACGGAGTAGTGTTTAGTAGTCCCAAAGTAGCTACTACGCATGCTGGGAACCATGATGATCTCAAGTCTAAGGATTCCACATAAACACTACTTGAGACCAACTGATAACACTTGGAATCTCTGCAGTGTCTCATGGCGGGTCTATCCAACATATGTTCACTAACACATGTCTATATTATTGATTTGGCATCTCCATACCATGATCCATGAGACATGATCATCAATCAATACATATGTCGATCTTTGAATCATATTTGTTCCTCATATGAAATATAATCGGGATCATTTAGAAATAGCAACATTTTGGCATTAAGAGTCTCATGAATAAGTCACATACTCATTGATCAATAATGATAATGTCTATTTCAAGGAACAAAGCAATGTATCATAAACATAGTATGTGATATATTCAACATCTCCATGTTGCCTCTAGGGCATATCACCAACTGTCTCCCACTTGCACTAGAGTCAACCATGTAGGTATCTAATACCCATTGCCCTAGTGTGAGCCTCATGCTTTGGTCGGGAAGCGGCTTTGTCAACGGATCCGCAATGTTCAAACCGTGTGTACTTTGCATATCTTAACATCGCCTCTCCACAATCTCGCGGATGAGATGAAATCGCCAGAGAATGTGCTTGGACTTCGTGCGATCTAGGCTCCTTGGCTTGCGAATGGCTCCACCGTTGTCACAAGAGAGGTCCATTGGGTGGAGGCACTAGCCATCACACCAAACTCGAAACAAATTTCTTGATCCAAAAACCTCTTTAGCGACTTGTGTCGCTATGTACTCGGCTTCGTTATAGAATCAAGAACTGTCTCTCGCTTGAACTCTTCCACCACCGCACCGCCATTCGTGCAGTAACACAAATCCCGATTGCGATCTAAAATCATCTTTGTCGGTTTGAAGCTAGCATCGGTGTAACCATTTACAACGAGCTCTTCCTCACCCCCATAGACGAGGAACACATCTTTAGTTCTTCTCAAGTACTTCAAGATGTTCTTTACGGTAATCCGTTGACTTTCACCGATCGATCGGTATCTACCGTAGCACTTAAAGCATACGAGACATCCGGACGTGTACAAAGCATGGCATACATAATGGATCCAATAGTGAAGCATATGGAATCGCATTCATTTTATCCCGCTCATCGTGTGTACTAGGACACCGATTCTTGCTAAGATTTATACCATGTGACATAGGTAGGAAGCCTTTCTTGAATCTCGCATGTTGAACCTTTTCAACACCTTGTCAATGTAACGTATCTTGGCTTAAACCAATCACCTTTTGATCTATCTCTATAGATCTTGATGCCAGAATATATCGCCTCTCCTAAGTCTTTCATAGAGAAACTACTTTTCAATGAAGACTTAATGATTCGAGCATAGGAATGTCATTTCCGATCAATAATATGTCATCCACATATAAGACCGTAAACACGAGTGCGCCCCACTAGCCTTTTGTAAACACAAGGCTCTTCTTCGTTCTTGATGAAACCAAACCCTTTGATTACTTCATCAAACGAATGTTCCAACTCCGAGATGCTCGCTTAATCCATAAATGGATCTTTGCAGCTTGCATATCTTTCTAGTCGATTGCGGATTGACAAAACCCGTGGGTGTGTCATGTACACATCCTCACTCGATTTCCATTAAGGAAAGCTGTTTTGACATCCATTTGCCATATTTCATAGTCGAAATAAGCGCAATCGCTAGAATGATCCGAATAGACTTTAGCATTGCGACGGCGAAAAAGTTTCATCATAATCAACACCTTGAATTTGTTTGAAACCTTTGGCCACCAATCGCGCTTTATAGATGTGAACATTTCCATCTATGTCTATCTTTTCTTGAAAACCCATTTGCACTCAATGGTTTTAACACCATCGTGGATCAACCAAGTTCCAAACTTGATTACCGTGCATGGATTCAATTTGGATCTCATGGCTTCAAGCCATTTCTCAAAGTCCGTCCCACCATCGCTTCTTCATAGGTCTTAGGTTCATCGTTGTCTAACAACAATATATCCCGTTGTTGAGTAGTCAAGAACATGTACCTCTCGTGTACACGACGTGACCTCTCGACCCACGTGGTGCGGTGTGTCCACAACAGTTTTTCAACAGTTTGTTCATCCTGTTGTGGTTCTCAGAGGAGCTGAAACGTTTTCGTGTGTTTCTAATTTCTTCAAGTTGCACCATGCTCCCACTATCCCTTCTTGAGAGAAACTCTTTTCTAAGAAGACACCATGCCAAGCGACAAACACTTTGCCTTCTTCTTGATTATAGAAGTAATATCCTTTTGTTTCCTTAGGATACCCGATAAAAAGCATTTATCGATTTAGGACCGAGCTTATCGATTGTAAACGTTTTACATAAATCTCACATCCCCAAATCTTAAGAAAAGATAAGCTAGGACGTTGTCCCGTCCACATCTCATATGGTGTCTTTTCTCTCGATTTTGATGGAACTCGCTTAGTGTGAAAGCGGTCGTTTCAAGAGCGCACTTCAAAAGACAACGGAAGATCACTGTGGCTCATCATGAAGCGCACCATATCTAATAAGGTGCGATTTCTCGCTCAGATACCCCATTCCATTGAGGTGTTCCGGTGAGTCAATTGTGGAACAATTCCACAATCCTTCAGATGATTACCAAACTCATGGCTCAAATACTCGCCTCCACGATCGATCGTAGAAACTTGATTGTCTTGCCTAAATGATTCTCGCACTTCATTTTGGAATTCTTTGAACTTTTCAAAGGATTCGACTTATCTTCATCGGTAGATATATCCATATCTACTAAAGTCATCGATAAAAGTTATGAAGCATCGAAACCACCTCGGTCGTTGAGCTCATTGGTCCACATACATCGAATGTACGAGTGCCAATAAGTCACTTGTCCGCTCACCTTGACCGGTGAAAGGTGCTTTTGTCATCTTGCCAAGTAAACAAGATTCGCATGTCTCAAATGATTCAAAATCAAATGAGTGCGAATACCATCTCTATGGAGCTTCTCCATGCGTTTCTCATTTATGTGACCTAGCGGCAGTGCCAAATAAACGTGGGATTCAAATCATTCGATCGTTGCCTCTTTGTATTAATGTTATAGACCGATGACTCTTCAAGAGTAAGAACATATAACCCATTCACCAATGGAGTATGACAATAGAACATATCTTTGAAATAAAGAGAACAACCATTGTTCACGATCTAAAGTCATAATCTTACGCTTGTAAACATGAAGCGTAAATAATGTTCTTGGAAAGAGATGGAACACAATAACAATTATTCAATTCCAAAACTAATCCGAAGGTAAAGACAATGGCATGGTGCCAACACCACCGCAAAGAACTTTTGCTCCATTGCCAACGCGAAGATCCACTTCGCTCCTCCTCAAACTTCTACTTCTTCTTAGCCCCCGCAACGATTTGCAAATGTGAGCAACCGATCCGTATCAAATACCCAAGAATCGAAGATGAAGTAGCAAGATTGATTTCTATAACATTTATACCGGAGCGGAAGTCGTATTTCCTTCTTTTTCTCAAGATCCTCCAAGTACTTTGGGCGTTCCTTTTCCAATGTCCCGATTGCTTACGAGTAGCAATCGCATCGAGCAGGCCCTTCTTGACTTGCTTGGCCTTAGAACCGCTCGCGATCTCATCGGGAGCTAACTTTCTTTGACCGCGCCTTTCTTTACATAGGGCTTGCCCTTGCCTTTCTCGCATCATCATCACATGATGGCTGCTTTTCTTAATGCTTTCCTCGGCTGATTTTAGCATCCCATGCAACTCACCAAGGTCTTGTCCATGTTGTTCATGTGATAGTTCGTAATGAATGGCTCAAAGCTCGAGGGGAGCGATCAAGAATCACATCGAGCCAACTCTTGGCTAAGGGAAAACCAAGCTTTTCCGGACTCTCAATGTAGCCAATCATCTTAATCACATGAGGGCTGACGGGATTCCCTTCTGCAAGCCTGCACGCAAACAAGGACTTTGAAGTGTTGAACCTCTCAACCCTTGCTTGGTTCTCAAACATACCACGCAACCCCACAATGATATTGTAGGCATCTGTGTTCTCATATTGCTTCTGAAGCTCAGAGGACATTGTGGCAAGCATGAGACACTCACATCAAGGTAATCATTCGCTTGCTTCTCATAAGCTTTACGTGCAGCCATAGTAGCATTATCGTGCAAGTCATCGGGATAAGGAGACTCAAGGACATGCTCCTTGCGCTCTTGCTTGAGAACAATTCTCGTGTTGCGATACCAATCCAAAAGTTCGTTCCATTGAGTTTTTCTTTCTCAAGAATAGATCGCAAATTAAAAGAACTGGATGCGGCATTAGTTGACATGATCTACAACAAAGAATATGCAAAGTTTAGCACTATGTTCATGTTTGATCTTCCATTAAACAATTTAACAAAGATACTCCCACTATATATTTTGTAATCGTCTTCCTCTAACGACATATAGTGGTCAAGATCCATGTTCATCTAAGTTCTAGTGAGCTTTGGCATCACCGCTAGAAACCTAGTGACGAGGTAAGCAACACTTGCTAATCACATCTTATGTGACTCTTGTTTGTTGGGTGGCATCCAATGCCCGGCTCCCAACACCATGCCCCAAGGCCCAAATCTAATTTGATAGCCTTATCAAGTAAACCAATACTATGCATGTGGATGTCCGACATCCACCCTATTAGATCAAGATAGTTGATGGTACCGCTTTGGCGCACCTACCAAACAATGATCATGATTCTTATAGGCGCAAAGAATTGGAAGGGCATCAAAACAAATTCTTAATTTTTCTTGAGAGAAGCTATTCTATCATGAAAAACTAACCCTTAGTTGGTATGGCATGAAAGAATAGTATGACAAGAAATAAACATCACATGCATATAATCACATTATAACGTGAATGGTATGGCATTTTGTATCGTAGTGGTCGCCATCGCCATGGTTCCACGGTGATATTCTTCGCCACACTTCTTGTCCTCTCTGTCATCATGCTTGAAGCCTCCATAGCAAAGAACTAAACTATTACAATTAATAGGTAGCAAATGAATTACATGAGGAGCTCAAGCATCACAAGTCGACACGCAGGTCATTATACAATTAAAGAACGACCTCAACCCTACTGTGATTAATACGACACACAGTCGCCAAAACACACATGCATCACATATGCATCTATGCCATACCATTCACATCATTCCCGCAAAAACAAGTTAGCGTAGAACATATTCTACCATACGACATGAATGTGTTTCTATAACAATCTATGCGTACGTTAACGGCGGTCCCAGCGGGTTTCGTGGCGTCACCGAAAACCTCACGGAATTACATAGATCGCATCTATGAAATCGCTATGAAAATCTCATCGGGCCGATCAAATCAACCCAAATCCGAGCCATTCAAAATGTCTCAATTTTCATTAGATCAATCACATCAATCATCGCGATCGGTATGCTTGAGGAGACCGCAACACAAGACCTCGATCCGTTGGCTCAATCCATCGATCGCTTGTGATTAGCCCGATGGTGTTACCGGTAGGTAGGGGCAAGTCGCGCGACATCAAAGAAGGAGCACGAACTAATCTTTTGGCCACATGATGCTATCAACTCATACATATTCCAACCCCTTATGACCGATTGATCTAGTCCGTAATAGATCCAATCTATTACAACCGCATATCAACATATGCGCTGATCCAGATCGCAAACTAAGCAAGATGGCTCTGATACCACTAATGGATCGCGAGTAGGCTACGAGAGCAGAAAACAAAATTTTTCTACCGCGCACACAAGAACATCATGCTTAAGGAGGGATCATGGATCGTTACCACTAGACGCGCAGCGCAGCGGAAGAAGAGTTGGAGAAGCCGATCCAACCACGCGCGTCGAAGTAGTAGTGGAAGTAGTCGATCGTCCCGAACCGATCGTCTCCTCCACGCGATCAACCACACCACGAGCGATCCAATCAGAGGTTGTTGATGCCGATCAACGCCGCAATGAGCAGCGCCTCCACCGGTATCCACACGTCCGGGGCTGGAACGCCGATCACGAGTGTACCAAAGACTCGCGAGCGGCTAGGGTTTGGCTCGAGGTGGCGGCTACGGATTAGCTCGGGATTATCGGTGCGTTCCCCTCGCCCCCCTCGCCTCCATATATAGACCTCCTCACTTGGGCCTCGTGGACCGAGGCCCAATAGGAGTCTATCCGGATCTCTATCCGAATTGAGCCCATATCCGAATCACATTCGAATTAGTGTTCCAACCCGTTAAGTGTGCGACACAGAGGTTCACGTATACTTGGTCGCGACCGAAACACCTTCCGGTCACCCCGTTAATAGCGGCCTCTAGCAAGACATATTAACCCCAAAGTATACGTAAAGATCATATCTACCCAACTCGTAATGTTCTCATGTACTAATCCTTTGTCTCACGATATAGATTAAGCTCAAGGCGAGACCTGTGTCATCCTCTTAATAGCTCAATCACTCTCTCGATTCCGTGATGGATTATAAACTCGTGATTGACTCCTCAATCACCTTGGCATGGCCATGCACTTTCATAATCCATTACATCGAGGGGCCCGAGATATCTCTCCCATAAGGAGGGCAAATTCTATCTTGATCATTCACATCCCACTACATGTTTCATGGCAAACCCAAAGACTACTTTTATGACTACCCGATTCACGGAGTAGTGTTTAGTAGTCCCAAAGTAAGCTACTACGCATCTCGGGAACCATGATGATCTCAAGTCTAAGGATTCCACATAAACACTACTTGAGACCAACTGATGACACTTGGAATCTCTGCAGTGTCTCATGGCGGGTCTATCCAACATATGTTCACTAACACATGTCCATATTATTGATTTGGCATCTCCATACCATGATTCATGAGACATGATCATCAATCAATACATATGCTGATCTTTGAATCATATTTGTTCCTCATATGAAATATAATCAGGGATCATTTAGAAATAGCAACATTTTGGCATTAAGAGTCTCATGAATAAGTCACATACTCATTGATCAATAATGATAATGTCTATTTCAAGGAACAAAGCAATGTATCATAAACATAGTATGTGATATATTCAACATCTCCATGTTGCCTCTAGGGCATATCACCAACAGATTTCTCTATCTCTTAATTCTTGTGTTTTTCACAAACACACACAGCACACATATGCACACATACTTTCACAGGGAGGAAGATGTACACATGAAGCTTTTTTATGCATGGCTACAACTGCATAGCCATACCTTTTCTATCCTTTTATTGATTCAAAAATAGAGTTGAAAAGTAAACATAATATGAAACAAATTTTCTCATTTGATTCAATGCCGATTGCATCAAGATCCTAACACCCTATTACTTGGCAAGTCTATATTACTTTCCAACAAGGTGCAGAAAGATCAATCGTTGTTGCTGTTGCAAAAGTGGTTGTAGCAGCATCAACAACATGATGATGAGGACATGATTATGTGGAAGAAGATGATAGAGGTGGTGATGAGGACTATGTTCCATAAGAAGGATATGATGAGGGCAAAGTTGAAATTGACAAGTTGAAGGAGGAGGTAGATATCACTATGCGGTAGAAGCCAAAGCAATGGTTGGTGATGATAGACCTAGCGCATGAGCAAAAGAAGGATGTAGTGATGATTGACATGAAAGAGGAGGAGTAGCAGAAATGGTAGGAAGTGGAGTGATTAACTTGGAGGAGGTGGCGGTGGCGGCAGCGGAGGAGAATATGGTGGTGGCTATGGTGGAGGCAGACGACAGAAATGATAACGAGCATGACATCATCAACACAATGAACTTTGAGGGGTTTCGTATCATCCTATACCAGTTGTAGCCTGCAAAAGACCGTGAACATGGAGTCGCAAGCAGGACACGGTCACGTTTAGCTTCGCGTGTGATGCGGATACGCACATGCTTAGCACTTTTCAGGCGAATATATTATTTAATTGGAAAGAAGTATTGAGCCGCATTAAATATTGTCAGGTGAATTTGTTTCTTAAGGAGTTTCTTTTAATTGATGATGAACTTGGAATACTACATCATGCTATTATTTTATGTATTCTTAGGTATGATTCATGTGAAGACTTGGGAGAGCAAAAGGGAGGAGCACAAGGACTAAAACTACAAGTTTTGGATAAGATTTTCAAGCCAAATTCGGATCTCCCACGTGCTCAATCCAATTCAAACTCTGATTCAACTCGAATTCAATTCGAATTGGTTCGGGACGACGATAGGCGATTACTAAAAAGGCCATAACTTTCACAAACGGAATCCGTTTCAGGTGTTCTTGTACTCGTTGAAATTTTTTTTTCAAAGTTTAGAGAGAGAGAGTATCTTTTAATTACCTTTATACCCCTACCTTCCACAAAAAGTTTGTGACCCATATACCTCAATAGACTCAGAACAGTGAGTTGAATATATTTGGGTGTTTGGCAAGGTAGCAAAAAAAAGAGTGGTTAGCAAAAAAAAGAAAGAGAGAGAGAAAAAATAGAGAAAAGGCTGATTGGTGAGTGGTTCGAATTTATAATTTCGGTTTGACTGACTTAAATTCTTGGGCTATCTTGTGCCTTCTACTCTTATTCTTGCAATTGGCTAGCGTCTCTCCTAGTACTTGGTGCAAAATGAACTATTTATGTTCTTTACTTTCAGATTGCTATCAATTAGCTCATTCCTTTGTTTGCATTAAGTCACATTGATCTTTGCGTGTGCGTTCATACACTTCACTTATATCTATTGGATCAGCACATAGACAATACTTTCTACCTTGGATTATTACTTAATTTTACAACATCGAAAAATCAGATCGTGTAGGATAAATACTTCCAAACGAAGCTCCACAAAATATTCTTTGCCGTGCAATTGTGAGTCACTTTTGAATACGCTTGATCATCACTTGTTATTATAGCCACCACCAAGTGTAAGTTTCTTTTGGCCTTAATTCACTTCGGAAAGGTAAGAACTTTACTTGGGAGAGAAAATAGTGAGATTGAGTGTTTCCATATATATATGTTGCATAACTAACCATGACAGGATATTCAACAATTCGTTTCTCTCGGTGTGAACCAACTAGGAATGAATCTGCAGTATTTCGTTCCTCATGGTGCGATTCCAAACCCAACAATTTGTCTCTTCTGTTCTATGGAAGTGAAGATCCAGAGGAGTATCTTGAGTGGGAATGGCGATTGGAGAAAGAGTTTAGAGTTCAGAAGCTTCCCAAAGACCAAGAAGTGTTGCGAGCCACTATACAGTTTAAAGACTATGCTTATAGTTGGTGGCAACAATTATCTCGAAAACGATTCATTAGATCTTGGGAAGGTTTGAAGGTGATCATGAGAAACGAGTTTGTGCCATCCTATTATGAGTGGGGATTGCTCCATCATTTAGAAAGTATCACACAAGGGAGCAATACAGTTCAGGATTATTATTTTCAGCTGCAAGATGTGTTGCGTCGTGTAGGAGTCACTAGTGAATTCAAAGAGATGGCATACTTCAAAGGAGGCTTGCATTATGAGATTACCACTACACTTCGACATACATATTTTAGTAGCATGCATGATCTTGTGAATTATGCTATTAAGCAAGAAGAGAGACTTATGGAGAGACGTACATCACGGTTCAATCCATATCCATACTTCAGCTCTTATGGTTCCGCTAGTGTGACACATGAGAAGATGACCGAGCATGGGACTTTCCTTGGTAAAGGAGACGCCTTGTGCTACCCCAATGATACATACAACAATTGAGATGCATCAAAACCTATGTGAGAATGAGAGCCATATAGCCAAATTGAGTGAGAGTGTTAAAAGAGCGGTGTGTGATTCCACCATATGTGAGTTTGAGAGCATACAAATTGAGAGTGTGAGAGATACACCAAAAGAAAAGAGAGAAGTAGAAGATAGATAAAGTGAGATTGATTTTGAAAGTAACACATTAATATCTACTTCTAGTATTGTTTATCACATTGTGCAGGTTGATATTAAATAAGAGGAGCCAAATGTTCAACAACTAGCTCCATTGGAGATAAACGATGAGGAGATAATCATAGTTAAAGATGAAATACTTGCTGGCCCGTTGTTACATCATGATGATTTAATACCTACAACACCTATATCAACTGAGGAGAACAATAAAGGTAACAATATTGGTGCTGAAATTAATTGTGAAACAGTGAGTACTTGTGAGAACTCATATATACGAATGAAAATTCCATGTTCTGAAATTTCTTTGCTCAATTTACATAATGTGGAATTAATTACTCATAAGGAAGTTCTTACGAGAATATCTCCTGATGATTCTTTATATTATATCATGTTTGATGATCCTAAAGAACTATCTAGTGTGATTGAGAATGTTGCTGAAATTTCATGTTTAAAATCACTAGTTAGTACCTGTGCATATACATATAAGTTCAATTTGATTGGAAATTATGGTATAGATGATAAGTTTTATGTTTACCGAATATGCATTACATGTGATAAGTTTGCTGAATTGAAATTGCATATTTTGGATAAACAATCTTCTGTGCCATATCATGACCACAATGAGATGAGTTTCAAAAGATTTCTTAAGCCTACTTATTCATCCTTTAATGTACAATCATGTACAAATAATCAGAGTAGCGTAGTTGAAGCATGGAAGGAACTAAAAATTTTCTCCCCCATATTTGAACAACTTAATTTGGTTTGGCCCATTAATGAATTGTCCATGTGCCTAGCAAAGTCGAGGACGACTTTTTCTCATGGGAGAGAGAATGATATGAAAGACAATGTTGCAATGTATACATCTTATGGTTGCTGTTATATTAATTTGTTTGTGTGGAACAACGAGAATAACACGATAATTGATTCATACATATACCATGCATATGTGTTGTTCTTTTTATCTACTACGCCTTCAGATGTTCTTGACATGCTAAGCAAAAGAAGTGTTGATGACAAATATATATACCATGCATATACGTTGTATTCTTTGCTTAGTATAATTTCAGGCTACCAAAAGCCGAGGACGGCTTTTCTTGAAGAAGGGGAGGATGATGCGGATACGCACATGCTTAGCACTTTTCAGGTGAATATATTATTTAATTGGAAAGAAGTATTGAGCAGCATTAAATATTGTCAGGTGAATTTGTTTCTTAAGGAGTTTCTTTTAATTGATGATGAACTTGGAATACTACATCATGTTATTATTTTATGTATTCTTTGGTATGATTCATGTGAAGACTTGGGAGAGCAAAAGGAAGGAGCACAAGGACTAAAACTACAAGTTTTGGATAAGGTTTTCAAGCCAAATTCGGATCTCCCACGTGCTCAATCCAATTCAAACTCGGATTCAACTCAGAATTCAATTCGGATTCGGTTCGGGACAGCCTGACAGGCAGTTACTAAAAAGGCCATAACTTTCACAAACGGAGTCCGTTTCAGGTGTTCTTGTACTCATTGGAAAGATAATTTCAAGGGATACATAATGGATCTAGCCCCACCTTCAAATTTGTCACGGATTAAAAGTTATGACCGAAACATTGTGATAGCTTAATTTTAGGTTTTTTCTTTTGTGTGAGTTTGTTTCCAAATACATGTAGGGATGAGTTGGAGTTGGTTTAGGACCTCTTGGCCAGCCATGAGGTGGAGAGGGAACTATATATTGAGGGTTAGACCCCCATTGTAAGGAGACCACGTTTAAGAATAATGAATCTACTAAAGTTTGTTCGAGTTTAGCATTGCTACCGAAGTTCCATAGGGAATTAGGTGTGATTTTCTTCAATCAAGATCGTTCAGCCTTTCCGTTGGGAATTGGGTGCACGATAGATCTTCGCTTGGTGGTCGGCGAAATCAACACGAGTGTGTTTTGGCGGATTAAAGAGTGTTCGTCCCTTGCATTGGCATTGGAGGATCATTACGATTCATCAAGACTCCCGTGAGTATCCATCCTACGTCGAGAAGATCGGACGACCCCGTATCAGCGTGTCTCGTGACACTGTTGTAACTACTGCAAATCGCAAGAACTCTCACACAGCCTATCAAACTTTATCTCTTTGTCAGAGTTCGAGGATTAGCATTGGGGTTAATCTTGTACTCCCTCTGGTCATAGAAACACGTTGTTTTGGAATGAGTGCATAACTTTTAAAACTTTGGCTATTGATATCTTTTTAAATACATGAATTGCATACATGAAAATTGTATGTGTAGATTAGTCCCAAAAAGTGCTTTTCATAGTATTATTATTTTGTAGGATTTATAAATATATTACAACAGAAATTTGTGGTCAAAATTACATTTTGAGAACTGTGTCGATATCCAAAATAACATGCTCTTCTGACTAGGGACATTAAAGTCTCTCCCTAGTGTTAACTCCTTGCTGATGGCACAGTCAACCCATTTTTAGTTACATTTTGAGAACCGTCTTGATATCCAAAATGACATGCTCTTCTGACTAGGGAGCATTAAAGTCTCTCCCTAGTGTTAACTGCTTGCTGATGGCACAGTCAACCCATTTACTTTGGACTTCAAAAAATTAAGCGATTTCATCATGTTAGTCTTGTAACTCATGTTGTGTTAGACTGTCCTTGATACGGATACGGCGTCAAGTACAACTACCACTACGTCTATGGTGGCCAAGAGGGAGGAAGGCCAAAGAGGGGAAACTCAAGGGCAAGTGCATACGCTTGGACTCGTATGTACGCGTGTGTTCCCGCGCTCGGACGCAAGAAATCACTATGCACCTAAGAGTTTTGTGAACGAGTTTTATGTGGCAACAATTTGTATCTTGATTGATTTGGAAGCTAACAAATCTATACTTCAAGCCGAATCAAGAAGATCTTCATTCCCACTACTAGTTGCCTTAAGTGAGTCCAGGTTGGTTGTTCCATGTGTGTGTGTGTGGGCCTACGAGCTGTGTGGTGTTAAATTAGGTGTGTTGTGTTTAATTAGATTAATCTTCCGAGTTGTTGGGTCCAACTATGAAGCCTAGAGTCCGTGTGCATGCATGTACGTGAGACTCAAAGGCGTGCGTCTGTGTGCATGCGTGAGACGGATTTGTTCCTAGTTGGTTCCATATTCGGTTCGGCATATGGCAAGGGGGACAGGCTAGCTATATAACCCCAAGTCATATGCTCTTTTAGGGGGAGGTCAAGTTTTATCAATAGTTCAAAAAACCAGAAAAATCATCATGTTTGACGGCAAGATTGTTCTTGAGTTCATGTGATTTCTTTTCCTACGAATTCATCTACGTTCAAGGGTTTTTATTGTGGTGCTGATCCTGAGATCCATTCTCTGGTTCTTGCGTTGTGGTGCGCTTGGGCAGGAGATCATCTAGCTAACTTTGCTTTTGCTGGTTCCATCCATGAGGTAGGACAAGGAGGAACATTGTGTCGTTCTACCTTGCCCCAGGACTGATGCTAGTTCATGAATTCAAATACTACCGTTGTTACTTGTTGTGGTTATTGATGTTTGGAGAATAGGGATGAGGAGCCAAGTCAATTGATGTTGCGTGTGGAGGACAGCTACATCAACTATTGTGCTGTTGTTGGTTTTGAAAAAAAAAAGGTGATGTTGATTTCGGAAGCAAGCCGAGGGAATCAAAGACACTAAGACTACTAGAGTTAATCTGATTTGGTCGCTAAGGTAGCTGTTGTTCATTGGTTGTATCGTGAAAGATCGGGCCACTCACGCATAAATTAGGGTTCATTAATTTGTGTTGTACCATCTAATGGATTACGCGAAGGCTACGATAGCAGAAAATAAAACTTTTCTACCGCGCACACAAGAACATCATGCGTAAGGAGGGATCATGGATCGTTACCACTAGACGCGCAGCGCAGCGGAAGAAGAGTTGGAGAAGCCGATCCAACCACGCGCGTCGAGGTAGTAGTGGAAGTAGTCGATCGTCCCGAACCGATCGTCTCCTCCACGCGATCAACCACACCACGAGCAGATCCAATCTGTAGGTTGTTGATGCCGATCAACGCCGCAACGAGCAGCGCCCCACCGGTATCCACACGTCCGGGATCGGAACGCCGATCGCGAGTGTACCAAAGACTCATGAGCAGCTAGGGTTTGGCTCAGAGGTGGCGGCGGGGTTTAGCTCGGGATTATCGATCGTTCCTCAGCCCCGCCTCCATATATAGACCTCCTCACTTGGGCCTCGTGGACCGAGGCCCAATAGGAGTCTATCCGGATCTCTATCCGAATTGAGCCCATATCCGAATCACATTCGAATTAGTGTTCCAACCCGTTAAGTGTGCGACCAGAGGTTCACGATACTTGGTCGCGACCGAAACACCTTTCCGGTCACCGTGTTAATAGCGGCCTCTAGTAAGACATATTAACCCCAAAGTATACGTAAAGATCATATCGGTGAACACGTAATGTTCTCATGTACTAATCCCTTTGCCTCACGATATAGATTAAGCTCAAGGCGAGGCATGTGTCATCCTCTTAATAGCTCAATCACTCTCTCGATTCCGTGATGGATTATAAACTCGTGATTGACTCCTCAATCATCTTGGCATGGCCATGCACTTTCATAATCCATTACATCGAGGGGCCCGAGATATCTCTCCCATAAGGAGGGGCAAATTCTATCTTGATCATTCACATCCCACTACATGTTTCATGGCAAACCCAAAGACTACTTTTATGACTACCCGCCACGGAGTAGTGTTTAGTAGTCCCAAAGTAAGCTACTACGCATCTTGGGAACCATGATGATCTCAAGTCTAAGGATTCCACATAAACACTACTTGAGACGAACTGATGACACATGGAATCTCTGCAGTGTCTCATGGCGGGTCTATCCAACATATGTTCACTAACACATGTCCATATTATTGATTTGGTATCTCCATACCATGATCCATGAGACATGATCATCAATCAATACATATGCTGATCTTTGAATCATATTTGTTCCTCATATGAAATATAATCAGGGATCATTTAGAAATAGCAACATTTTGGCATTAAGAGTCTCATGAATAAGTCACATACTCATTGATCAATAATGATAATGTCTATTTCAAGGAACAAAGCAATGTATCATAAACATAGTATGTGATATATTCAACATCTCCATGTTGCCTCTAGGGCATATCACCAACACCATCTTGGTATCAAAGCGTGGTTGATCACGGTACGAGGTTACTAAAGTTTTCTTGATGGCGGGTCCCGTGAAGATCGAAGATGGCCAGGCGGTCGATACTCATGCTGAGCCAATGGAGAGGCACTCCAATATGCGGCATCTTTGCTTCCCGAGGTTCGAATCAGGTTTAAAGTGACATGTGACTAGTTCGTGAGTTATCACCGGAAGTTTAAAGGCAAGGTTGATGATTTGGAGGTGCGAATTGATGTGTTGACGGAGGCGATACGCAACGAGCACCACAATTTTAGCATGCTGAATAGGGTCCTCAATATCTCAAATGGCGTGCACCATACGAAGATGATGAACACGATGATTTTGATGGTTCAATGGGCTTTGCTTCACAACTGCGCCTTGCTCAGAACTACCATGGTGTTGAATGTGGTACAGACATATGTGACAGAGGTGTAACATCCCAAAAACGGGAACTAGTGTATTGGCGAAAAGTATAAAATCTTTTAGTCGTTTTTCTAGTGTATCTCAAAATTTTTGGCGTTATTTAAATTTCTCGAAGCCCGATTAATAAAAATCCAAACCTTGGAATCAAGAACCAAAATTTAAAGTTTAAAATTTAGAAGATCCAAATTCTTGAAAATATCAAAATTCCTTTTTGGGCCAGCCCGTTTCTTTTCTTTCCTGGCCTGCTTCTTTCCCCGGCCCATCTCTTTTTATTCTTGGCCCAACCCGACGCCCCTCCCTCATCTTCCTCCTCGTGATGCCCTCGCTCCGTTCCGTCTGCCTCCGACCGAAGCCGCACATCACCGCCCCCAGTTTTCTCCCGGCGCTGGCACCATACCTCCCCGTGGCAGCTCCTCCGCATCCCCGGGCGCCTCCGCCAGGCCTAGACCTCCGCCTCTACGCCGTAGCCCTCCCGCGTGTCACTCCCTTGCTCGCCCCCACGGCCAGCGGCCGAAACCACCCTGGTTTTGCTGTCACCTCCAAGCCATTACTCGCTGGTCGTAGGGTGGACATCTCTCCACCTTCAATGGTCGCCATGAGTGCCCGTCACCTCCGCGCCTACGCCTAGCTCTGTCGCGCATTGCCTCTCTCCTTCTTCCCGCCATGGTCAAGCCAGCTCTGCCCCCTGATTTCTCCTCCATCGCATCACATTGAAGACGGATTGAAGCCCATGCATTGAAGTCGTCTAGCCCTAGCTCCATCCCCCTACGCCCTACCCCGTCTTCAATCGTGCCTATGCCAGCGTTCACTCCTCAGCGCATCTCCGCTTAGTATTACTCCACCTGCGCCGTCTTTAATGGCCTCCCCTGGTTATAAAAGGAGCCCTGGGCTCGCTCCCTCCCAACTCCTCCTTCTCCTCCCTCAAACTAAGCTCACCCAAGCCGTCTGCACTCGCGCCAGCCGCCGCCATTTTGCGTCGTCCCATCGCTCCGGACATCCCCTCCACAATTGATCGTGTCACGGCGTACCCCCGGTCGTCCACGGTTTCCCCACGCGGTTAATCGAAGAAGCATCTCCTAAGCACGCCGCGCACCGTCCTTCTTCGCTTTCGGCCCGTCGTCACCGTTTTCACCGCCGCCTACTCCTTAGTTGACCCCAGGCCGATTCCTCGTGGTGAGAGTATCTCCTTGGTGCAATAGAACTCCTCTGACGGCCGGCCGACGCCCTCCGCCACCTGAGCTCTCCCGCCATGGTGACCCGACCGCGCCGCCGCCCGAGCACGTCGCCGGCACGCCTCAGTCTCCCTCCGGTCGGTTCAACATCTCAGGTGAGCTCTGTAACACCACAGGAGCCGCATTACCCTAGGATGCGACTAAACCACGCTACAAGCTAGCCAATTTACTTTACAAGGTAACATAAACTGGCAACAATTTTCTAAATCATGTTAACCTAAGCGGAAGCATACTAAAACAAAGGTAAAGGAACACTGCTAAATAAAAAACAATCGCTAATAACTTTAACCAATTAAAGCGAACCACAACCTAACTTTAATAATTAAAAGTGATCAGCAATAAGAGATAAAAATGAGTAACTGGAGACTGCACTTATTTATTACGATATGAAACATGATATGGTGTATGACAGTGATGTGCTACTCTACCCGTCCCATGCATGCTTGAGAATCACCTGGAAGGGGGAAAAACAAGAGTGAGATAAAAATCTCAACAAGCAAACTGTTTAATAGGCTAATTAAACTACAACAGTTTAATCATCAATATTTATTTTCCACAATGACCACGTTTATATCCTCACCCTCAAATCACCACCAATGACGGTAAAATATTAGCAAATAAATCTTGTTTGACTACTTTAAAACCTCAACCACTACCACTACCAAAGATAATAAAGCATATTTATATTTTATCTCACTACTTTATTATTTCTCACATCCACAACTGCTATCAACAGTTACTACAAGAGAAAAGAATCTCATGTCACAATCACAATCCCTACCATACCACAAGGGACGAACCCCATTCCACAACCACAACCACATTCCTCATACCACAAGTAACTCACATTAGTCAATTCCACATTACAACTATGAAGTTGTATTTGACTGCAAAATAACTTCACCACAATACATTGCATAGGTATGCAAATGATCTTTCCACAATGCAACGCATATGAATGCGTATGATCCAATGCACCCTTACCCAACAAGGTAAGAGTGTGCATCGTACTACGGCAATGTACAATGCTGTACAGGTACGGTCGTGTGAGAGACCATGTGGTGGTCATCCCGTTGAGAATGATGAGTAATTGACATCGGTTTAGGAAAAGTCGAGTTTGAGTCGGTTGGTTCGGACCTAGACGTTGCGTGGCGTAACGGGCTCGGTCGGACTTGGTCGAATCTAGTCGTATGGGTTTAGGTTGCATATTCTGATGACTCGACATGTTTGATCTCTATTTACGCTTTCATGTATCGAGCGGTGCTATTTGACGTGTTTCTTGTCTATGTGACTGCAGGACGTCGAGGTGGTGTCGTGGCGAGACACGGGGTGACCGGACTAGACGCAGGTGGCGTTGAGGTCAGAACGGTCGAGATGTGTCGAAGATGACGTGGACTCGAGGTGGTTGCGAGGCGTGCGAGGCAAGGAGCGCGGAAGCTTCCCGGAAGGTGCAGGAGGGGCGAAACGGGAATTTCGCAAAGCTGCACAAGTGGGAGCGGGCGCCGTTGGATTTAGCGGGCGTAACGGGGCGGAGACCCGTTAGCCAAGGCTATAAATAGAGGAGAGGGGCTACATGCCTCCTCATGGCCTTGGGAGAGAATTAGGGTTAGCTAGAGTAAAAAGGGGCTTCTAGAGTTTGTTTTTGCTTTCGCTTTTCTCTTTTACTTTCTGTTGAGAGTGGGTAGGAGAGAGCAGAGCTTTGTTATTCCTGGTCTCCTAGCGTGAGATGAGATGGGTTCTTGAGTTCATGTTGTGAGGAGATGGTGGAGTATGCAGTATGTTAGCTCTCTTCTCAGTCATGTAGAGAGAAGGAAAGCATTCCACTCATTTCCAACCATGTATGGGGATGTATTGCGTGTAGAACTCTTGTGATTCTTATCTCTTATCAATATGAGAAGGATTGTGTTGGGTTATTCCTGCTCATGAGCTTCGTTTTGTTTCTCCTGAGTTATGCTTTTGGGTATTTTCTTTGTTCTGTTGATTCTTATTTGAGTTCTTATTCTGTGACTACATATCCTTCTTGCTCAGAGCTGGATATTACTGCTAGGTTTCTTGGTCATCCTTTCCCATGAGCAAAAGATTTCTAATGCTGTTTTCTTCAAGGATTTCTCATGTTATAAACTTGCTCTGTTTTGAATGCTTCTAGGGTTTACTGTTCCTTTTGAAACAGAGGAATCTTGTTCTCTCCTTTTTGGTAGAAAGTTGTTTGTAGCTGGCTGTCTTCTGGGTTCTTGTTGTTCAGGAGTTGATTTCCTGATGTATTTGTTGTTCCTTGATCAAGAACTACAAGAATCTCAAGTCTGAAGAAATCAGTTCAGTTGGTTTTGAGTTCTGTGAATCTTCAGTGGTGATATCGACATTTACTCTCTGTTCCTTTTGTCTGAGTTCAGTTCCTTTGCTGGTTACTCTCATCGAACTCGTTTGGTCTCAGGAGAAGTAGCCCAACCGAGTCACATGTTCTTGGTTAGGATTTCAGCATTTTGTCTGTTTTCGGTTTGTGCATTTATCTAGCTTCCAGTTTCTGCAGCCAAGCAAAACTGCAGCATGTGAACTTTCGGCTAGTCCTTTTGCTGGTCTACAGTCTGGTTTCGGCAGCCTTTCTCTTTACTTATTTCAACTAGTAACTACTTTCTTGCTTCTTGTCGAGAATCAAAAATTAGCTCAGTTCTTGCATCAAAAAGAGATTCGGCTGCAGCTGCAAATTTTCTCCTTGATTCTTCGGCTGCAGGTTCTGTTTTGCCGGTTCTTTTTCTTTGTTTTCCTTCTTTTGTTTCCAATCAGTAGTACTCACTGTTTAGTTTTTTTTATGCCGATTGCTTCAAATTTCGGCAGCAAGTCTGAATATTTATAGGAATCTGTTTTCTGTTGTGAGTGCGTGTGTTCCATCTTTCGGCTGCTACGGTTTTCTGCATTTTTGGCTGTAGTTTTTACTGTCAGTTTTCAGTCAATTAATCCTTCGGCTGCAGCTTTCGGCTTGAATCCCCTTTTGGTTTTCAGTGAGCCCTCTTTCCCTTTCTTCATAGCTTTTATAGCTATCGGAGAAGAGAATTGTGTGGATCTTTGGAGCAGATTCTTAAAAGGCAGCATTCACCCCCCCCTCTGTTGCCGTTTCCGATCCTACAATTGGTATCAGAGCCGGTTAGCTCTTTTCTATAGATCTTAACCGGTCTGTGAGCCATGGCAACAGACAAGTACTCGACCAAGCCTCTGATCTTCGATGGGATGGACTATCCCTTCTGGAAGAGTCGGATGGAGACCTACATCCAGGCTCAGGGCTACGCCATCTGGCGAAAGGTCAAGGTTCGGTTTGCTGTTCCAGCCGATGAGGACGTCAATGCCGGAAACATGGCTGACGTTGAGGAAAACGGTAAGGCAAGGAACATCATAACCTGGGCTCGAGTCGTAGTGAGTTTGACCGATATCTCATCTTCGTCGTCCGCCGATATTTGGGCGACCCTCAATGCTTACCATGAGGGCACCATCCAAATAAAGACGGTGCGACAGACATTCAGCGAGATTACAACAAGTTTGAAATGCTCGCTGGCGAGTCCCTTGATGAGTGTTTTGCGCGTTTTCACAAAATCTTGAGCAACCTCCGAGCGGTCGGTCTCACGTACCCCGACTCGGACAACGCTCGTCAGATGCTCACTGCACTCGATCTACGTGTTTGGGAGATGAAAGTGACCACCATCAAAGACACGACAGACCTCTCGACCCTTACTCTTGACGCGCTGTACTCGCGCCTCAAGACTCACGAGATTGACGTTATCTCTCGTAGGTCGAAGTCACAGTCGATGGCCTTGGTCACCGATCCCGTTTCTTCTTCGGTCCCCTCTTCTTACTCTATTTGCGGTTTCTCCCTTGCTGCTCTCTGTGACGTAACTGATGATCAGTTAGAGTAGCTTGCGGATGATCAGTTGGCTCTCCTTGCTCGCAAATTTTTCCATGCTTACAAGAGAAGGAGGGACGGAAAGAGAGGAGGACCCGTGATTTGCTTCGAGTGTGGTGGCCCCAACCACATTCAGGCAAACTGCCCTAAGTTGGAGAAGGGCAAGAAAGACTACGGCGGTTCGGGCAAGAACGACTACACCGACAAGAACCGCAACAAGAATTTTTCGCCACGTCCTCTCCGCGTTCGACGACCTCGACCTCAGCGAGGTGGAGGGATGGAGCGACGACGACGGGACGGGTGACCAAGACCCCAAAGGCGGCGACAACTTCTCCGGCATGTGCTTCATGGCCCTCGAGGGCGAACTGAGCGACAGCGAGCTGTACTCCGACTCCGACGAGGTGAGCCCTACTTATGACCAGCTTAATGATGGTTTCCTTAAGCTAGGTAGATTTCATGCCAAGTCTAGGGCTAGGTGTGCTGATTTGGAGAAGGAAGTAGCTAGACTATCACGGGAGCTTACTTCGCTTACATCTGCTCCCTCCCGTGATGACTGTGATACATGCTGTGCCTTGATTGATGATATGGAGAAATTAAGGACCTCTTATGCTAGTCTGTCTTCTGAGCTTGATTTGATTAAGGCGGAGAACATTAGTCTTCTTGCTGAGCTTGAGATGAGTAGGGTAGTTCCTGTTTCATCTTCTACTGTTGAGACTATTTCTTGCACCTCATGTGAGGATAAGGATAATGCTTTTAGAGGTCTTTATACATTGCTTCTCGATCTGCCCGAGACGTGTGAAAGTTGTAATAACTTAAAGATGAATCTAAAATGGGCAGATCATAAAATTGCTGAGTTACAAGCTTTTCTACTTGAGCCTATTGCTTCATGTGTAAATTGTCCTAAGTTAATCACGAACTTGAATCTGTCTCAAAACAGTTTCAAGAAATGATTGACTACAATAAGAAAATGGCTCAAGATGCTTCTAAGGACCTGTTAGCTCACCATGCAAAATTGTGATAAACTAAAATCTAACTTGATTGCTTTGGATGATAAATGTGAAACTAACTAAGGACCTCCTAGAAAAATCACGCCCGCTTGTGCCTTTCAGGCCGAGGTGTTGGAAAAGGATAAGGACATGGTAGAGACGTTTAGGAAGAGTTACGAAGACCAAATGGCTAGGATTAGGACTGCCCCCTGTGTGTCCTGCGAAGCCCTCAAGGTTGAGGTGGCGTGCATAAGGAGAAATATGCACGTGCTATTCGCTCTTCGCTATTGGTTCTTCTCCTTCCTCTCCTCCCATTGTCTCTTCTTCTTCTCCTTGCTCTTCTTGCACCTCTCTCTTTGGGAGTGTCGGACCTTATGAACACTCTCGAGAAATTTGTAGGAGGCAAGAAGAAACTCAATCTTATTCTAGACCAATCAAAGATTTGCAAGTTCAAACAGGGTCTAGGATTTGATCTCCGTGAGGATGTGAGTAAGCATCCACCTATCGTGCTCAGACCTGTAGCCGCAGGTGTGATTGAGGTCAAGCCCAAGAACAAGAATGTTCAATTTAAATCAGTGGGCTTTGTTCAAAGGATTTCTGATAGCAAGGTGACTTCACCTGCAGCTTCGGCCTCTCAGAAGGTGAAGCCATCTCATGCTACTTGACCTCTCGTAGGCGGTATCATTGCACCTTCGTCGAAGGATGGACATTTGATTGACCATTGCTTCAAGCGCGCCAAGATCGCGCGTAGAGACCGTGTTGTAGCTCTTAGGCATATTCAGGGTCAGCCCCAGACCTTGAGTGCACCTAAGACCAACATGAGGTCTAGGCTTGCTACTGTTGGTGGATTTGGGCAGCATCGAGGACTTGGTTCTTCCGAGTTTTCTGGTTTTCGTCCTCATGCTCCCTTCGGTCATGACTTCCGCCGTCCTGAGGGTAGATCTCGTTTTCCCAATCGAGATAGCTATCCGCGGCGAGATCAAGATGTTGCTTGGTGCTCGACTCGCTCTCCGTAGGGCCGGATCAAGAATGCCTTCAGTGCATTCACGCACCCTCCGCTTCTTTGAGCGACGGAGAGCGAGGGTAGTTAGAGGTCGATCGTGTGTGACTACTCGCCGACGTGTTACTCAAGATTGGGTGCCAAAATCATCGTTGATTTACCCCAAGATCGAGACTTTACTCTGCTTGACTCGTGTTCACGGGCGGTGGAAGGAAAAGGTTTGGCTTGTAGACTCCGGTGTTCACGACACATGACCGGAGATTTCCGTTGGTTTTCTTCCTTGCCGTGCTCCAGGTGATGAGATGATCACCTTCGGAGATGCTTCATCTGGGCGCGTCATCGCCAAAGGTACAGTGCGCATTAATGATTCATTTATTTTAAAAGATGTTGCCTTGGTTAGTAAGTCTGCAGTACAATTTGCTTTCGGTCTCTCACCACCGATGACGATTTCGAGGTGAGTTTTAAGAAAACAACGCAAAATTCTTGATTCTTGGGTAGTCCGGTTTATGGATTTCTCGCTTTGGGAGGATCTTTCGTGCTGATTTTTCCGAGTCTTTGGTGATCCTCTCCGTTGTTTGCTTGCTTCGAGTCCCGCGACCTTTCCTTCCGCATAGGAGACTTGGTCATATTGGATTTGACCATTTGACTCGAGTTAGCGCCACGATCTCATTCGTGGTCGCGAAACTCAAGATGGTCAAAGATCTTGTTTGCGCTCCATACCGGCATGGCAAGATGGTTGCCGCTTCTCATCCTCGGTCCACGATTATTATGACCGATGCACCGGACATTGCTCCATATGGATACGGTTGGACCAGCTCGAGTGCAGTCAGCAGGAGGGAAGTGGTATGTTCTTGTCGTAGTCGATGACTTCTCGAGGTATTCTTGGGT
Source organism: Bonia amplexicaulis (assembly GCA_036346245.1). Lineage (NCBI taxonomy): Eukaryota > Viridiplantae > Streptophyta > Magnoliopsida > Poales > Poaceae > Bonia > Bonia amplexicaulis. Next base: position 6,117,292 of record CM070768.1, read on the forward strand.
GTTTTTCTTGGCCTCGAAGGATGAGACGTTTACACATTTTTGATGTCTTTTCAGTAGGCTTTCTGTTGAGCTTCCAGGTGCCTTACGAGCGATCCGCAGTGACAATGGCATGGAGTTCAAGAATTCCTACTTCGAGAGGTTCGTGGTGAGACAGTGTAGAGCACCGCCTCTCTCTCTCGCACGTCCCACAGCAGAATGGCGTTGTGGAGAGGAAGAACCGTACCTTGGTCGATATGGCCAGGACGATGCTCGATGAATACTCTACACCGTGGAAGTTCTGGGCTGAGGCTATAGCCACCGCGTGCCATGTCTCAAATCGAGTTTTTCTCAGGGCACACTTGCACCGCACTTCTTATGAGTTGAGATATGGGCGTAAACCCAGTGTTTCTCATTTTCGCGTGTTTGGTTGCAAGTGCTTTATTCTGAAGTCTGGAAACCTAGATAAGTACGAATCATGTTCTTGTGATGGGATCTTTCTAGGCTACTCGACTTCTTCGCGGGCTTATAGGGTCTGGAACTGCGAGTGTAGTAAAATGGTAGAAACCTGTGAGGTGACTTTCGATGAGGCCAGTCCGGGGACTAGGCCCGATATCTCACGTTCTTCAGAGCAGTCCGAGACCATCTTTGTGGATGATGAGGATGATGGAGATGAGGGTTGTCTACCCGATCCAGTCCCTCATCCACCCCTTGAGATGCCGTCTTCCACCGCACCTCAAGGCGATCAGCCTTTGCCTTCTGCCTCTTCTGCAGCTAGTGGCTCTGTTCCTACCTCGTCAGCTCACGATGTAGAGGCCACTTCTTCATCTCATCCTAGACCTCCCAGATATATCCAAAAATCTCATCCTTCAGAGCAGATCATTGGAGACCTTTTTGAGCGAGTTACTCGCTCAAAATCTGGCATGTCACTCTTTTGTCTCCATTCTACCTTTGTTGCCTCCTTCGAGCCGAAAGACGTTTGTGATGCTTTATCTGATGAGTCTTGGGTCAATGCCATGCATGAGGAGCTGGAGAGTTTCGAAAGAAACAAGGTCTGGACGCTTGTTGAGCCCCCTCGAGGTCACAATATCATTGGGACCAAATGGGTATTCAAAAACAAGCAAAGTGAGGGTGGGGTAGTCATTCGAAACAAGGCTAGACTGGTTGCTCAGGGGTACTCCCAGGTTGAGGGTTTAGATTTCGATGAGACCTTGCCCCTGTAGCTCGTCTTGAGGCCATTAGAATTCTGCTTGCCTTTGCAGCTTTTAAGGGTTTCAAGCTTTACCAGATGGATGTCAAGAGTGCCTTTCTCAATGGCTTCATTGAGGAAGAAGTCTATGTCAGACAGCCTCCAGGTTTCGAGAACCCCAAATACCCTACTCATGTCTACAAGCTTTCCAAAGCGCTGTATGGACTTAAGCAGGTCCCTAGAGCTTGGTATGAAAGGCTTAAGTCCTACCTTTTGAGGCATGATTTCGAGATGGGTAAAGTTGACAAGACCTTGTTCATTTGCCGGCTTGGCAATGACCTTCTGCTCGCCCAAATTTATGTCGACGACATTATCTTTGGCGGCTCTTCTCATGCTCTAGTTTCACAGTTCTCGGATGTCATGAGCACCGAGTTTGAGATGAGCATGATGGGTGAGTTGACTTTCTTCCTTGGCTTCCAAATCAAGCAGACTTGGGAGGGTACTTTCTTGCATCAAGGTAAGTACACTCGAGACCTCCTGAGACGCTTTGACATGAGTGATGGAAAGCCGGTGTCAACTCCGATGGCTTCTACAACTTCTCTTGACCCAGATGAGGATGGCGAGTCAGTTGATCAGAAGGAGTACCGCAACATGATTGGATCCCTCTTGTACCTCACTGCCTCGAGACCGGACATACAGTTCTCTGTGTGTTTTTGTGCCCGATTTCAGGCTTCTCCTTGTGTATCTCACCGCCAGGCGATGAAACGCATCTTTCAGTACCTTCGAGCTACCATTGACTATGGTATCTGGTACTCTTCCTCCTCCTGTCTATCCCTTAGAGCCTATTCGGATGCAGATTTTGCCGGCTGTAGGATAGATAGGAAGAGCACTTCGGGCACCTGCCAATTCATTGTCACTTCTCTCATTTCTTGGTCCTCGAGGAAGCAGTCCGGTGTTGCACAGTCCACCGCAGAGGCCGAGTACGTTGCTGCAGCCAGTTGCTGTAGCCAAGTGCTTTGGATGGTCTCGACTCTGCGGGACTTTGGGTTAGCTATCGATTGTGTTCCGCTCTTCTGTGATAACATGTCTGCGATTAGCATTGCTAAGAACCCAGTGCAGCACTCTCGGACCAAGCACATCGATATCAGATATCACTTTCTTCGAGACCATGTGGAGAGGGTGACATCGTGCTCGGTTTGTGGAGAGTGACCACCAGTTGGCTGATATCTTCACCAAGTCTTTGGATAGCATGAGGTTTTCAGCTCTGCGGGGAGAGCTTGGGGTGGTTTGTCCTTACGGACTGTTGTGAGGGGGAGCTTTGGGCTTTATTGCTTTATCATATTTATTATGCTTCTGTTTCCTTACTATTGCATCGCATCTGCGGGTGCATTGGGTTTTAGTCCTTCTAGCATAGGTTAGAGTGTATCTCTTGCTGAGTTGCTTAGACTTCTTGCTCTTATCTTGTGCTTTCAGGATAGCTGTTTCTTATCTCACTAGGTTGAGCTCACTCACTTCTTGTAGGTTCGAGCGAGGGTTGGGCCACCCTCGGGTAGACAGGGTACGTGTTTGCTCTCTAGTGTGTGTTTTTCTCGACAGCCGTTCGTCACAGAGTCATATGGGGTAGATAAGAGTCGATCGAGCCATTAGTATCCTATACATCTTATCTATGCTTTAAGGACCGCCTTCTTGGTTTCTTTGCCAGCTTCTCGTTTCTATTGCTTTGGTTCAAGGGGAGTTCATTTGGGAGCTTCTGGAGCTTAATATTGACATAATTCAACTTGAACTAAAAGTTGCATCACATGTTAAGGGGGAGCTGTATTTTCTTACATTTTAGCATTTTGCATTGTAAGATAACTACATGGAGCCTTGATTATTATCCTGTTATAACATGTTTACAATGCACTACATCTTGCCATGATATGTGCTTACTTGCTAGATTTATCATGACTTTATATGTGTAGACTAGTCTTTGCCATGCTAAGTTGTTTAAAAATGTACAACTTGAATTAATTCATATCATGATAGCTCATGAGACTAGTCGTATTTAGTTATCCTTTATGATTCATACCATGTCAAATAGGCTGAGTTGAGTCTTGAATCTTCTATTGAGCCTTAGATTGTGCTATGCTAGTTCTTTTATGAAGCATGAGTTAGTTTTAACTCTCGTTCTTGAACTACATTCAAGATAAGCAAAAGATCTCTTTGTGCGAAAAACCGATCTCACCAATTCTTTCTCATGAGCTTGCCATTGCACTCGGCATGAACTCAGGGGGAGTTTTGGATGACCAAGATCATTTCCTTAAGCTTCTTGCTTGGAGTGGTCGCATAAGGCTTGAGATCTAGCACATGACTAAATTTTGGTTGGAAACGACCATGAGTTTCAAAAGGAAAAACAAATCAATTGTGCAAAATTTGCTTAATTACAACATGATCAAAGTGCTTGAACAAATGATTCATTTTAGGACTTATAGCACTCTAAGTTGGCTCAATTCTAGCTTCTCGGTTCCACTTAGATTATTGACATGGCTTGCATCATCCTTGGATACCTTTAGCTAGACTATGATCTTGGATAACTTGACATGCTAAGAAATTCGACTAATTTTCATATTATGACTTCTTTGGCTTAACTTGTCTATACATACATCATCATGATCTCGATAGCTTTCTATGTTGTTATGGCTTGACGTAATCTGTTCTGGTCATTTTGGATAATTCTTATGGCTCTAAATGCTAAGAATAAACAAACTTCAGCCATTTCATCCATCATCATGACTTATTCTCTCTTTTGCATTCTTGATGTGTTTATTGCCAAAAGGGGGAGAATAGATTGGAGAAAAAGTCTTTTGGGAATCTAGAGCTTGGAGAACAATTTACTCTTTCTTGAGTTGCTCTAGTGATTCCTTCTGTCGACATGGTCATGAGTTTCATTTCTTTCTTTGGACCATGTTGGACTCTTCAAACTCTACTTCATGCTTTTTCTGGGTTTGTCAATATACTCATCAAGGGGGAGATTGAGAGACCATGTGGTGGTCATCCCGTTGAGAATGATGAGTAATTGACATCGGTTTAGGAAAAGTCGAGTTTGAGTCGGTTGGTTCGGACCTAGACGTTGCGTGGCGTAACGGGCTCGGTCGGACTTGGTCGAACCTAGTCGTATGGGTTTAGGTTGCATATTCGATGACTCGGCTGTGTTTGATCTCTATTTACGCTTTCACGATCGGCGGTGCTATTTGACGTGTTTCTTGTCTGTGTGACTGCAGGACGTCGAGGTGGAGTCATGGCGAGACACGGGGTGACCGAACTAGACGCAGGTGGCGTTGAGGTCAGAACGGTCGAGATGTGTCGAAGACGACGTGGACTCGAGGTGGTTGCGAGGCGTGCGAGGCAAGGAGCGCGGAAGCTTCCCGGAAGGTGCAGGAGGGGCGAAACGGGAATTTCGCAAAGCTGCACAAGTGGGAGCGGGCGCCGTTGGATTTAGCGGGCGTAACGGGGCGGAGACCCGTTAGCCAAGGCTATAAATAGAGGAGAGGGGCTACATGCCTCCTCATGGCCTTGGGAGAGAATTAGGGTTAGCTAGAGTAAAAAGGGGCTTCTAGAGTTTGTTTTTGCTTTCGCTTTTCTCTTTTACTTCTGTTGAGAGTGGGTAGGAGAGAGCGAGCTTTGTTATTCCTGGTCTCCTAGCGTGAGATGAGATGGGTTCTTGAGTTCATGTTGTGAGGAGATGGTGGAGTATGCAGTATGTTAGCTCTCTTCTCAGTCATGTAGAGAGAAGGAAAGCATTCCACTCATTTCCAACCATGTATGGGGATGTATTGCGTGTAGAACTCTTGTGATTCTTATCTCTTATCAATATGAGAAGGATTGTGTTGGGTTATTCCTGCTCATGAGCTTCGTTTTGTTTCTCCTGAGTTATGCTTTTGGGTATTTTCTTTGTTCTGTTGATTCTTATTTGAGTTCTTATTCTGTGACTACATATCCTTCTTGCTCAGAGCTGGATATTACTGCTAGGTTTCTTGGTCATCCTTTCCCATGAGCAAAAGATTTCTAATGCTGTTTTCTTCAAGGATTTCTCATGTTATAAACTTGCTCTGTTTTGAATGCTTCTAGGGTTTACTGTTCCTTTTGAAACAGAGGAATCTTGTTCTCTCCTTTTTGGTAGAAAGTTGTTTGTAGCTGGCTGTCTTCTGGGTTCTTGTTGTTCAGGAGTTGATTTCCTGATGTATTTGTTGTTCCTTGATCAAGAACTGCAAGAATCTCAAGTCTGAAGAAATGAGTTCGGTTGGTTTTGAGTTCTGTGAATCTTCAGTGGTGATATCGACATTTACTCTCTGTTCCTTTTGTCTGAGTTCAGTTCCTTTGCTGGTTACTCTCGTCCAACTCGTTTGATCTCAGGAGAAGTAGCCCAACCGAGTCACATGTTCTTGGTTAGGATTTCAGCATTTTGTCTATTTTCGGTTTGTGCATTTATCTAGCTTCCAGTTTCTGTAGCCAAGCAAAACTGCAGCATGTGAACTTTCGGCTAGTCCTTTTGCTGGTCTATAGTTTGGTTTCGGCAGCCTTTCTCTTTACTTATTTCAACTAGTAACTACTTTCTTGCTTCTTGTCGAGAATCAAAAATTAGCTCAGTTCTTGCATCAAAAAGAGATTCGGCTGCAGCTGCAAATTTTCTCCTTGATTCTTCGGCTGCAGGTTCTGTTTTGCCGGTTCTTTTTCTTTGTTTTCCTTCTTTTGTTTCCAATCAGTAGTACTCACTGTTTAGTTTTTTATGCCGATTGCTTCAAATTTCGGCAGCAAGTCTGAATATTTATAGGAATCTGTTTTCTGTTGTGAGTGCGTGTGTTCCATCTTTCGGCTGCTACGGTTTTCTGCATTTTTGGCTGTAGTTTTTATTGTCAGTTTTCAGTCAATTAATCCTTCGGCTGCAGCTTTCGGCTTGAATCCCCTTTTGGTTTTCAGTGAGCCCTCTTTCCCTTTCTTCATAGCTTTTATAGCTATCGGAGAAGAGAATTGTGTGGATCTTTGGAATAGATTCTTAAAAGGCACCATTCACCCCCCCCCTCTGTTGCCGTTTCCGATCCTACATCTCTACCGTTGAAGTGAAACAATCACGTGCGTTCAGGAGCAAAACCACCTGTCCAAAAGTATCTCTCAGCACAATACAACAGCAATAAAAACACCTCTTAAGAAGTAAAGATATCGCTAAACCCCAAATCCCCACAACATCCCTCTCCGCTTAACGGTTCTACACTCTGCCCGCTGCAGCTGCGCTGCTTAATTTTTTTGTATCTTTAAGATTATTAAACCATTTACAAAGACAATATATTTCTGGATTTCTAACTTAAATACCTTCACTTTTCATGTAGATCACTTATTTTTATTTCATTACTATCAAGGTGTAACTTAGCACGCAAAACAGAGAACGTTCTCTATTCTGGCAATCTGGGCAGCCAGATTCTAATGCATCCCAACCACAGTGTAAGGCTCTAAAAATTATGATTTTTATACAGTAGTTAGATTACTGAATCCCGTACATTTTTCTCTATTGTGACCAAAAATATAAAAATCACCTACTACTCCCAAATCACACCTGAACAGCAATCTGCCCCAGTCTGCAGCCCTAACAGATAGCGAGGTTCCCGACCCTGCTACGCCCAATTCCTGTGGCTAAAAATTCTTAAAACAATACAGTAGGTATGTCTCGTCGTCCTCTACAATTTTCCTTTTGGGCAGACCCGCGGGAAAAATAGCTGCGCAAAGAGTCGCGCTGCGCGGATTGATCTACAGACAGACAACAGGAATTCCCTAATCGAAGAATCTAATTGCTAATCCCCACCAATTCTTAGGCTAAGAACCCTAATTACAGCAAAATCAGAGGGATTTTGGATAAGAGAGAGTTACCTAGGGGATCCCCTTGGGATCACCTGTCTTCTTCCCCTTCTTCTTCCTCCTTCCTTTCTTCTCCTTCCCTCTTCTTCCTTCCTTCTCGCTTTCTCCTAGCACCAAGGGACATCAATGGGGGAGAGGTGGAGGCGCAGGGAGATGGGGCTGGCGGCCAGGTGGGGAAAAAAGGAGAGAGGGGCCAAGGGACGCGGTACGACCCCTTTGGCCCACCTGGCCCAAAGCGGCTGACCCACCCCTCCGGACAGCCCAAAATATCCAAATTAATTGTTTTAATTTTTGACAATTCTACAATTTAATTTTCACCTCCTGCGATTTACCGAAAAACCGGGAAACTCCATGATTATTTTAGAAACCTACGCCGAATCGACGATCAAGATATTACATTATCCCCACCTAAAAATGATTCGTCCTCGAATCTAACTCCTCAACCCACGAGACAAAAGAACAATCAAGGAAAGAACAACCAAAGGATAGAGCATCCCAAGGATAGAACATCCCAAGGGAACAATAACTACGAGTTCTCACCCGCCTCGAAGAACTAGAGTCGTTCTACATTTGAACTTCAAGCTCCCATGTCACATCCCGCTCGTACTGATTCGTCAAGAGGGCCTCCACATACCTAGTGGCCCTCTTCCTCATGACCAACTCCGACGAGTCCACAACACGCGTCGGTCAACGCCGAGCACCCGCAACTCTTCTACTGGCTCTGAGCGGCCAACAGATCCTGCCGTTCTCGCAAAATTCCCTTACCACAACTATCAAGCCACTATCTAATACCATCCTCCTTCTTAAAATATTTTCCTCTATATATTATAATTGGGATAATACATTGTACCACTTTTAAAGAATTCGACCACATATTCCACTCATAACATTTTACTCGAAGCACAAATAATAACTTTTACAAATGGAACCCAACCAAAAGAAGAATAAAGGATTCTCAAGCAACACACTAGCAACCAACTTTCCTTCAAAGGACCACGATCCAAATCAAAGAATTCACTATAAAACCTTTTACACTCTCCAAATAGACATTTGGAGAATCCACACTACATAAGCCAAGAATGAAAATCACTCGACAGACCAAAATAATCATTTTCTTTTCCTAACTGGAAAAGACTACGCCTCAACATAAAACAACTCAATTTGCAGATGACCTCTGCCATAAACACACATTTTAAACAAGAATCAAGAGAGCTCGAAGTATCATTAATTTCTCAATCCATTCCCTTTGAAAATTTAACTTTCTTGAACCAAGGATTTCCAAATCATCGCCCAACACACCAACTCATTTAACTTAAGTTGGCAACTTCGACAATGCGCTCAAACTGAGTACATCATCCACACCCTTGTAGAGAGACTCTATTGTCTCCACAAAACACATTCTAGCCAAGCCCTCGACCAATGGAATTACTTTGACAGATAATTCCTAAAGCACCTCATTCCCTTAAGGATAACAACTCAAAATTCATATCACACCCACACATACTCATTAACTGCACCCCAAGGATGCTATCCCGATTATCACACTATTTGGATTCCACTCTAATCCACTATTCCCACACAGAGACGCTGAGCCTCTAAGGTTCTAGCATAACAAAAGGTAAAGCTCTGACTCCTACAACAACTCCCCGTATAAAGATAGAAAAATCCTCAGGTGAAAACCCAACTATTCCACAATTTATACACACTCAATTCTTAACATCAACAAATTATTTGGCTCCAAAACAAACATTCTATTTAAATCAAATCCTTCCCAAGGATTATCTTACGAAAATAATATTTCATTCAATGTACCATAAACATCGTGATATTTATGGCTTCCGCAAAAAAACATCTACTAGACCACTACTATCCAGTTGCCATCATGCAACAAAGAAAACCTCACAACACAAATCGGTTACCCTTCTCTTAGAAGAAGAGGTAAGAAGAAATAAATTCTAACACACAGAAAATCGCTATCCTTCACATAAAATAAATAGCAATGAGGTTGGAAAACACAAAATGGGATCATCCGTACCTCAAATACTTCTAGTACACTTTTCTTTTAACAAGAAATAATTAAAAAAAATTACCTCATCCCGCCAGTTCCAACAAAAGAGGCTTGAAGACCACAACACAAGGTTTAGCAAAAAAAAAACTAAAAGCGTTCAACACGTCGCTTTACTCAAAGCAATCTTGGCTACTACACGAGTCATAAAGTCAAAAAAGATCCCAACCACAAATCTCAAATCCTTTAAGTCAATTAGTATTATGGAACTAACAAATTCCTTTATTTAAAAAAACCATCAACACCATAATCACAACTACATGCTATCAATTGTATTAACAACAAGATAAAATACTCTTTGCAAGAATCATCATATCCTCTTACTCCTTCATATTTTTCCAAAAGGAACACCATAAATCACTTCATCATGTTCTTATTATCTAAGTAAGATTCCAACTACTTAATCTAGAAAAACCTAGTGCATAAGCCACCATAATAAAACAAAACTCTTAAACAAGATGATACTAGAACATGACAATCTCACAAAATATTCTAGTATAAATCTCTTATTAGATTTCATATATTCAATTCTTATTGATGCTCAACTCTAATTTAGCACAAATTGATTGTACTCTAGTCATTACTGGCAATATTTGATTATTATTTTGTCATAACAGCATTCATAATCCTAACTCCGTTTTGCAATCATAAAACAATCATGAGCATAGATTCAATATCCCACCTTACATTCAGAAATTAGAACGAAATAACTTTAAACTTCAATAATACCAGCTTTATAAGACAAGATTCCACAAGTCAATATATGAACGTTCATCTATTTCTTTATACATGTGTCTATAATTTAACATGGCATAAGTTACATGAATTTAGCAGTTGTACATGCTCAACAAGTATGTAAGGAGAGGACATATTAAAGGTTAATATTACCAAGGCAATATTCCAACACCTCCTAACTTAACCATCGAATGGTCAGATTAATTATTTAAGATCAATCAATCCAATCTACCCGACAAGTTGGGAATTTAAACAACCACAATAATGAAACCAATTTTTTTTATATTCTGTAGGACCCCAGATTTTACTATCCGGAATCCTTGTGATTTATTGCACTATTCCCTGGATCAGTAGATAGTGCTCACAGATACAGAAAATGAATATCAAATACATACCATGCGGAAGCATAAATAAAATAGTAAACTTACACATAGGCCGATTAGGCCGAAATCAATAAATTGCAGTAGCGGAAGAACGAAGCACACAGGGGGAACCCTCAGGACGTGCCCACAGGCAGCCAACTAGAGGTTCGCGACCTAGCCCTTGACATCTTCATCTTCTTTGCTATCATGACCAATAGTGTTGCTGAGGCGTAGTGATCTGATTCTTGATTCTGCATTTGTTGTGAGAGCGAGTGTGAGCACACTACCACTGTGCTCCGTGAGCCAATACATAGAATGCAAATAAATAGTATGCATGGCTTATCAAAGGAGAGGCTCAGGTTATTTTATTTGCCATAAATTGCTTTTGGTAACATTATTATTATTAAATCATAGGATTATTGTCGCTACCTAAAACTCCACACAGCGATTGTCATAATTGACTTAACCCACCAAAGATACACTTTCCTTACTAATTGCTTCCTAAGACTCCAAACAACGAGTGCCATTAATCCACCGAACATACTCTTTTCAAATTGATTGTTGTCTAAGGCTCCAAACAGCGAGTGGCCTTATTTAATTAATCCACCGAATTCACATTTTTGATATTGAGTGTTGTCTATGACTCCAAACAACGAGTGTAATCATTTACTGAATCCACCGTTCAAACAATTCCCATTACCTTGTCTAGACATTCTATTAATCACATTGGGGATTTTTCCACCAATTCATGGATCCAATATCGGGTTCACTATTTACCAATTTCTCTATTTTAGATCCACCAACCTCGTGTGTATTATCAATTCCTATCATTCCAATCATGTGGCTGCCATTCATCAACTCTTCATTTTTAAATTCTAATGATTATCCAACATAATTGCCTTTAAATCCACCGAAATAATTCATATCGGACTTCCTAACAATTCAATCCTTTTGTTATTGATCCAAAACCATAATTTGTTGATCCAATAATCAATCTTATTTTCCATTATCCATCTCTTACTAATTACTAGTTTACCTCCACCTAGAATATCTGTTATCAACTCTACGACTCACTAGTATACATCCACCAATGTTATCATTGAATAAGATTATACCCTAGTAATTGTTATCATTCCTCCAATATTCCCAAAAATTCAATTCATCCTTCTAGTATTTGATCAATTCCTATTAATCTCAACATTGCCAACATCTTCCAAGAATTTATATTAGTTATCAGTATTATAATCTAGCAATTACCTTTGCACTCCCTAATTCCCAGTAATCATTTAAATCATCTATCTAGTCTATCTATCCATTTAGGCTCCACCAATTTACTTCTCCTAGAATCTCCACTATCGTTATCTTTTTATGATCGACATGAATCCACCAACATCTTTATGTGTTTACCACAAACAGCCATCTTCTGTACTTACGACTCTATTTATTCTTCCTGGTATTTTATTTAATGAGAAGTAGTATCATTATTTTGCTTTTGAAATATAATACATAAAAAGTTCTAAGACCTAACAGTTTGAACAAAAACATAATGTGTAAGAGAATGCAATAACAATAGCGATTCGGATTCCATCCATCGTTATATAGCATCTGCACCATATGCTTAATCCTTCAGCGTTATAGTCGCTTACATTATCATTGGAGCGACACCCACGGCAACACAAATCAGGGCCTTCCACCGCCCTCCACTTTTCCATTCCCACCCACAAAATTTTTGAAACAGAACTATGTCTGGTTAAGTTCCCATGTTCGCCCATGACCGTGGGCACGGCTATTCGAATAGTTTTGACTCTGCAGAATTTGTACACTTTCTCCACAAGAGACAATCAACTTGTTACCCCACATGATTCCTTAGTCATGCGGTTGTGCAGACCATCACAGTGACTTTTCAAAGTATCTAGTCTCCTTTGTCATCTCACCCTATGGGCCGCTCCCACTTGCGGTGGGTCTTATACGTTGCACGGGATGTTCACCACGGCTACTAGCACTATTCAGGCTCCACTCCCCTCAACGCTAGTACGACTGGGAAACTTCACCCTCCACTCGGTGTCCCTTTAGGCCTCCCCTTGCCCTTGCATATCCACTCCTATCCACTACCGGTGAGATGTGTCCGGAGATTTCAATAAATTTACTTAGCGAAGTTGTATTTTACAGACTTGTGGTTGTACTATTTTACACAGAAGGTCATGACAAGAGTTGGTCCATAGAATTACCTGAGAGGTTCTACCACATTTCATAATTTGTGCTTCCACTGCACCACACATCAGCCCCCAAACCATCCGCCCAGATATTCAAGCAAGTTGAGGTTTTTGGGAGCACAAAATAACCATATCGAACATATACCAGTCATTACCACCGTGACTGCCCAACCAAATTTTCTCATGATTAAAAGCGATGCTTGGGGCATTTTGGTGCCCCTGAATATCTAAGCAATACTAACCATGTCATATAATTACGGACTTATTTTCAAAAGGTTACTATCATAATTTTGCTAGGGCGACAAAGTTCACGTATTCAAATATTCAAAAGGGGGTGTAATATTAATCAAGGTAAACTTGGGCATATAACTAGGATCTTAAATTAAACATGTATTGGCATGTAAAATAACAGCATGCAATTTGATAATTTAAACAAAAGTAATTTGCAGAAAATGTAGGTTCAACATGATCAAAGTATTGACTCGCCTTGCGCGGTTTTACCGCGGTCTTGAGCTCACTCAAGATTTCTCATTTGTTGGTCTTGGTCCTGATCATCGAGGGTTGCTTCGGCTTCGGCTTCTACCTCTTGGGCCTCGTATGCTATTTTTCCGACGCGCGAAAAATTTGGATAAAAATTAGCAAACCAAATAAAATCTCACCAAAAAGTGAATTGAGCTTCGAAAATTATGGTTTCAGTTACATTATATAGATCTCGATGTTATATGAATTTAGAAATTTGTTTCACCCAATATGGAGTTAAAATGAACAAGTTATGCGCTTTTAAATTTCTCAGTTTAATTAAATCGGGAAAATAATAAAACTCTGACAGGTGGGGCCCACAGCCGAATTTTTAATTTTTCTTTTATTTTCTTTTGTCTTTTATCTATGCCTATGACAGGTGGGGCCCGGTTACTGTGTTAATTAAGGAAGCATGGCCCACATGTCAGTGACTGGTTTAAATTAACTAATCGGTTTAACATTAATGATGTCTTAACGATCGTTCTAACCGCCGCACTGTTCATCCTCTTGCTCCGACCGAAGGACGGCGAGCATGTTGGCATGGTCAGGAAGGTACCTCGGTGGTCGGCTTGGCTCGGATGTAGCTGGGGCGGTCTGGCGGCGAGCGGCGGTGACGAGCAGAGAAGCAGCACGGTGCGGGCTTGGCTCAGGCTACAGGAAGCTCAGGCGGCGGTGGGGACGGCTTCTCCTTGCTCCAAGGTGCTCCGGGGAAGAGGAATTGGCTTGGCGTCGCCCTAATTCGTCGGCGGGCCGGGCTACCGGAGTTGAGGAAGAACGGCTTGCCGGCGGCTACGATGCCTCAGGGCTTGATTGCTCGGGACAGGAGGTAGAAGACAGTGTGGCGGAGTGGAGAGAGGGCCGCTCGGGCTTTATAGGCCGTTGAGGGAGGCCGGCAACGGGCAGGCGGTCGTGTGGTATTTTCGGTGTCAAGCGGCGGTGGCAAGCAATGGTGACCGGGCAGTTGTGGCATGATCTCGTGGCGATTCGATCGTGACCAGGCGACGCGGTGTTGCAACTTTGCGCTGCGCGCGCTGGAGCGGCAGGATGTTTGTGCCACGTGGTCGATCGATGCGACTGAGCGGAGGAGAAGTTGCGGTGGTGGCGCCGTTCCGGGGGTGGGGCATCGAAACCAGGGGCGGTGGCGGTTTTGCAGGTGTCCTCGGAGACGGTGACCGGCGAGCGGTCGTGGGCGGCGTTGGCTCAGCTTCAGCCGAGGCAGAAGGAAAGGGGAGGGGGTGGTGGAGTTGGGCCGGGTCGTTTCGGCCTAGCTCGGCTCCGTTTCTTCTTTTTTTTTTTGTTTTCTTTTTTTTTATATTTATTACGTGTATATAGAATTTATATTTGTGCTATCTCACCTAATTTTTGTATTTGTATTTTTCTTACTACTAAATTTGTCCTTGATGAGATTTTATATTTTAATTCAAATTTCGCCCTCCTTATACTGGATCATCTTTTCATATTCGTATTTAAAATTTTAGTTTTCTATTATTTGCATATTTCCTTTTATGGCATTACTAATGTTTGTGTTTATTTTTCATGAATTTCTTCAACTATTGGAACCTCATCCAAGTTTTAAAAAACACCATAAAAATCCAAATTCAAATATAATATATTGGAAAACTAATTCAAAAGCTTCACATTTTCAAATTTAAAATTTCGGGATGTTACATATTCCTCAATAACTGCATGAGTTCTAAACATATATTGACAAATTCTTAGCCTCAATTCTTCAAGAAACTACAATAGGACAAAATCATATTAATCAACTTCACTTCTAAAGATGTCGGTAGAAATTATTTATGCACCACGCTAGCATCTCTACTTGATAATTCACAACTTATCAATTATTTACATAATTTCCACCTCCTACTTTAACACTTCCTTTTAGAAAAGAGAGGAATCAAACCTCAACACTTGAAATAACACCAAAAAAATGCATAGAGCCATGGCTTCCATAAGTTAACGAACTTCCAACATAAAGCTTTGATTATTTTTTTTTTAAAAAGTCAAACGAATAAATAAGCCATGCTTTTCAATAAAAAAGATAGAAACAACAATGAAATATCCATCTCGCAACATAACACTGCTCACGAGCAATAAAGCAACTCATCACTAAAAAAGAAACAATATTTGTCACAAGGACAATTAAAGGCCTACTGGCACCCAACAACTGCAATGAACCGCTATCTTAAGAGAAATTCATTAACCGCAATAGGCCAAGAATTGGTCAAAATCAACTCAAGGAAGATAACAACTTGAGAGACCATGTGATAGGTGCTCCCATATTTGTGATGAGTAATTGACACGTGTTCTGAAAATTTGAGTTTGATCTGAGTGGTTCGTGCGTGAGTTGCTCGACTAATGCAAATATTGATTCCATTATCTCGAGCGGTGCTATGTGATGTGTTTTCTTGTCGGTGATGGTTGTAGGACTATGAGGCGGAGTCGTGGCGAGGCACGGGATGACCGGACTAGGCACAGGTGGTGCTGAGGTCGGAGCGGTCGGGATGTGCTGAAGACGATGAGGACTCGAGGTGGTTGCGAGGCTTGGACGGCAAGAAACGAGGAGCTTCCTGGAAGGTGCAGCAGGGGCATCGTGGTAAATGCGCAAGGCTGCAAAGCAGAAGTGGATTCAGTTCGAGTTAATGGGTAAAGCAATGGAGTTGTTGGAGCTAATGGGTAAAGTGTGCTTGTAAACCCATTAGTTGAGACTATAAAAGGAGAGGGGTATTCATGAGAGCAAAGTAGTAGTTAGGGTTTTGCTTTGTGCTTTCTCTTTTTTCTTTGTGCTGTTGAGGAGTGGGTGGAGATGGCAGAGGGTTGTTCTGCTTTCTATCTCCTTGTGTGAGTTCTTGATTTTCGTTTTTGTTGTGTGTTGCTCTCAAATGGAGAGATGGGTGTAATAGTGGAAAACATTGTGTAATCGTTCATGCATTCATTTCAATCTGAGAAATCAAGTTTCTGAGATATTTTGAGTTTTTAGTTCGCTCTCTATTCTTCGCAGCCTTCTTCAGCTCTTGATGTTTTTGTTGATTTCTTGATTCTCTAGCTACTGAATGTTTATGCTTTAAACTAGGAATTTCCTCGAGATCACTTGAGCATTCCATTTTCGAGAACAGAAGGAAGAATCAAGAAGTTTCCTGTCTTCCCAAATTTGGTGCAGCTTTTCCCCTGTTTGTGGTTTTCTAGGGTTAGAAGTCAGGGGACTTTTGCCCTTTTGGTTTACTAAGTGGAAACTTGAAAGTAAGGTGTGGTTCTATCTTCAGTGATTATCTACTTGCTAACTTCAAAGTTTCTTGAGCCAAGAATCCAAGAATCATGAGTATTTCAAATCTTGGTCACTATCTGCTGAGTTTTCTCAGAAAATCCGAATTTCCTATTCCTATTTGATCTTTGTCTGCAATTTCTTCTCAATGAGGTCAATAAGCTATTTAGGATGATGTCCTGTTCAATTGACCCGAGAAGACCAGTCTGTAGCGTGCGGTACTACCGCTTTTTCAACGTCGGTACTACCGCCCGATGGTACTACCACTCCTCGACGGTACTACCACTCAGTGACTGAGTTCATAGGCGGTACTACCGCTTGGCTCGACGGTACTACCGCTCAGAGGTACTACCGCTCTTCACAGCGGAACTACCGGCCGGCGATCGAACCGCTATATCACTTGCGGTCAGACCGGCCTCAAGAACTGCTTTCAGTTTTTTGTTTCGGTTTTTGCCTTGGTTTTTCCTCTCTGGTTATAGCTTCCGATGAGCATTGAGTTTCGGGCTTCATATCTGTCATAGCTATTTGAGTGGAAATCGGTGTAGATACTTGGGGCGGTTTTGAAGGCACCATTCACCCGCCCCCTATTGCCATTTCGGTCCTACAATTGGTATTAGAGCCGGTCAGTTCTTCTTCGTAGATCTTAACCGGTCTCTAGAGCCATGACGACAGATAAGTATTCCACCAAGCCCCCGATCTTCGATGGGATCGACTATCCCTTCTGGAAGAGTCGGATAGAGACCTACATCCAGGCTCAGGGCTATGCCATCTGGAGGAAGGTCAAGACCCGATATGTTGTTCCTGCTGATGAGAACATCAATGCTGGAAACATGGCCGATGTTGAGGCAAATTCTAAGGCGAGGAACATCATAATTCAGGGTCTGAGCAGAAGCGAATTCGATCGCATCTCTCATCTTACATCGGCCTTCGACATCTGGGTGACCCTCGATGCATACCATGAGGGCACCTCCCAGATCAAGATGGTACGATATGACCAGTTCAAGCGAGATTACAACAAGTCTGAAATGCTCGCTGGAGAGTCCCTTGATGAGTGTTTTGCGAGATTTCACAAAATTCTGAGCAACCTCTAAGCGGTCGGTCTCACATACCCCAACTCAGACAATGCTCGTTAGATGCTTTCTGCTCTTGACTTGCGTGTTTGGGAGATGAAGGTGACCACCTGATGAGGACATCACTTCTTCGGATATACACAACACTCCTCCACTTGATATTCAAGGACCAATCACTAGAGCTCGCGCCCGACATTTGAATTTACAGGTGAGCTCGTTCCTAAGTACTTCTTTTTGTTCATTTGAGAATCGATTGCTACCTAATGATTTAATTATGATTAGGAACCATGGAGAGGATTAGGAAGTACTTGGAGAAGGGCTACGAGGCGCACAAGGCCAGCAAGGGTGGTCG
The DNA here is from genome assembly GCA_036346245.1 of Bonia amplexicaulis. Taxonomy (NCBI): domain Eukaryota; kingdom Viridiplantae; phylum Streptophyta; class Magnoliopsida; order Poales; family Poaceae; genus Bonia; species Bonia amplexicaulis. Next base: position 6,134,924 of record CM070768.1, read on the forward strand.
AATCATGTTGGATGTCCAACTCAAGCCGACTTCGAATCCAATTCGGAGTCCAGGACCAGGCCACACTAAAACGGACACCCAGATCGCATCCGGACTCCGTTTTGGACGTTCCACATATGTATGGAAATCTGAGAAGACGAACTTTCCAACGGCTCTTGTCCCATGTCAAAATTCCTTCTGAGTCAACGGAAATCATCAAAACAATTGAGCATTCAGAATCTGTCAGGGTGCTGCGCCACCGTCTTTTGGGCCGTTCGGCTTTGTATCGTGTTGGAGCCCATTAGGGCGCGTCCAGGGGTTTTGCACGCCCCTTACTCCTTTATATACAGCCACCATCCCCACCATTAGGGTTTTGTTTTGCTTAGATTAATCTGTCTTTGAACAGTTTCACCGTTCATCGGTTTGTGAGACCCCAACTTTCGAGTGCTAAATCAATATATCTGCAATTCAGTTGTGATCTTCCTTATTCTTGCTTGTGCTCTTCGATTCGTAGGCGAGGATTAGCCTTCTTGGCGAGGTCAACCGGGCTGCGCATGGTTGATAACCTAAGGAGACGTGGTGCTGCGATTGCGGGGTTCGGGACGTGTTGTTCGGAAGCCGGATCGATTTGTGTCGCGCCTCCACCAAATCGAACATATCCAGAACCTGTTGGAAGATCGGGACCCCGTTCCTATCACCACAATCAAAGACACGACGAACCTCTCGACCCTGACTCTTGACGTGTTGTGCCCACGCCTCAAGACTCACGAGATTGACATAGTCTCTCGTAGCTCGAAGTCGCAGTCGATGGCCTTAGTCACCGATCCCAGTCCTGCTTCTGGTATTTACTCTGATAATGCTACTGGTTTTTCCTTAGCTTCTCTATGTGAAGTAACCGATGATCAATTAGAGTAGCTACCAGAGGACCAGTTAGCCCTTCTAGCCAGAAAGTTCTCCCACGCATACAAGAGAGTGAGAGACAGAAAAAGGAGTGGGCCGATAATCTGCTTCGAGTGTGGTGGCCCCAATCACATTCGGGACAATTGCCCCAAGCTGGAAAAGGGTAAGAGTGATGATGGCGGTGTGAGCAAGAACATCTACACCAACAAGAACCGCAACAAGAAGCCCCCAGCACACACCCAGAGCAAAGAGAAGAAGTTCTGCAACCTTGGGAAGGCCAAGAGGTTTTTCCACCGCGTCCTCACAGCCTTCAATGACATCGATTTCAGCGATGTGGAGGGGTGGGGTGACGACGATGGGAAGGACGATCAAGAACCCAAGGATGACGACGACTTCATCGGCATGTGCTTCATAGCCAACAAGATCGACGTCAGCGACGACAACCTCTACACAGACACCGATGAGGTTCACCGGGCAGGGAAGGGAGAGGTTTGGCTCGTAGACTCCGGGTATTCTTGACACATGACCGGAGACTCTCGTTGGTTCTCTTCCCTAGCCCGAGCTCCAGGTGATGAGACGATCACCTTCGGAGATGCCTCTTCTGGGAGTATCATCACTAAAGGTACAATGTGCGTTAATGATTCTTTCATTTTAAAAGATGTTGCCTTAGTAAGTAAGCTGCAATATAATTTGCTTTCGGTTTCTTAGCTTACCGATGATGGTTTCGAGGTGAGCTTTAAGAAAAATGCTTGCAACATTCTTAATTCTTCAGGGAGTCTGGTTTGCGGGATTTCTAGATATGGGAGGATCTTTCATGCTGATCTTGTTGAGTCTTCTGGTGATTCTCTCAGGTATTTAGTTGCTTCTGAGTCCCGTGATCTCACTTTCTAGCATAGGAGACTTGGTCATATTGGATTTGACCATTTGACTCGAGTTAACGGCCATGATCTCATTCGTGGTCTGCCCAAACTCAAGATGGTCAAAGATCAAGTTTGTGCTCCTTGCTGGCACGGCAAGATAGTTGCTACCCCTCATCCTCCGGTCACAGTGACTATGACCGATGCATCAGGACAGCTGCTGTAACACCCCAGCCAAACAATGGCCTGAAATGCTACCAAACTAACAACATAATAAAACTATGCTAAGGCATTCTATAAATTTTCGTGAGCCTCCTTTGTTTATTGATAAAATGAAGTTCTAACAATATTATCAAAAGGTATGAATAACCGCAAGCAAAGTAATTTGGCTACTAAGCAGAAACATCTATAAAACTTAAGTAAAGCACGGAAGCAATATAAAGAAGTTCTAATCCATTATTACATCTTAATCTGAAGGTCATAATCAAATACCACTTGAACTAATCAACAAATAATAATTAGAGTTCTCTATCTTCTCCATGGTGAATATTTCGTGCAAGTGCAATAATACTAATCCATCTTTATTCCCATGCATGCAGACCTCGTGAAGGTACCTAAAATAAACAAACAACAACAACAAAACAATAAAGCAAGAGTGAGTCCAATGACTCAAAGCAAGTATAATCAGTAACAAATGCAAGCATGAACATTAACTCTCAAGTTAAACATATTACATATGAATTTCATGCTATGCATTATGATCAAAAGCTCCTCTTTCTCATCTCTTTCGCATTTTACCGGACGCGGGTGTGCATCCGTCAATGCACACCATGCCTGTACCCTCAGTGCAGGGACCAATTGCCCACACTCCGCAAGTGTGGGGACCTCGATGCTTGATCACCGCATGACCAAGACTTCAACAATTCTCAATATGATGCATATATGTGAATGTATCAAAAGATAACGAGCATTCACCATACTACGCATCAACCAATCTCATAAATGCCATAATGTAAACAGAACATAAATAACATTCTCAATTCATCACTTACTCATACTCACAATTTAAACAGTCATGATTCAACCATCATCCAAACAATTCAACAAATCCATAAACACACGATTTTCACATCACAAATATACTTGCCTCAACCGCGAGAAAATGAAGAACACGTAGAAGGCACAACCCCGAATCCGCTCTCCTCCTGAATATTTAATTAATAATTACCAACATGACAGTAGCGGGTTTCTAGATATAAAATAACAGCAACCCCAATTAACCCAACAATTTATCTCAATTAAATCCCCAACTCCCTCGGCCAAATCTGCCCAACCACAGACAGCCGACTTCCAAAATCATAACTTTCAGTACGTAAATCCAAATTAAGCGTTCTTAGACTCTCTGGAAAGATAACTAAATTATCTACAAAAATATAGTTGGGGAGACTCTCTGATTCTGCCATTAACTAGCCGATCCAAACCCTTTTCTAAAGCATCAATATTCACGTCGGACTCTCTGGACAGCGCACTAAAACAGTCATAACTTTCACCCAGAAACTCGAATCCGGACTTCTTTACCTCTATTGAAAGCTAAGAAACTTATCTACAACTTTACCAATTTGAAGGACTCCTGAATCGCCACTATTTCTGTCGCACAAACCGATCTACTAAACTCTGTCCAGAACTACCCCGATCTGCAGAACAGTCGCACTAGAAAATTCATAACTTTTGCTACACAGATCCAATAACGTGTTCTTGTACTCCCTGGAAAGATAATCAAACCCTCTACAACTTTCTAGAAGGGGTCCAGACCTGAATCCCGACGAAACTAGATCAAAACCGCTGAGAAACAACTACTGTCCCAGCAGCCCAAAAAACCGACGAATCTAACTCGATTAAAAACCAATCTAGAGACTACCAGGATTACCCTTGATGACACGACGACAAACACGTCGGCGAACACGGCGAACACGGCGACGAACACGCCTGCGATCTCCTCCTCTCTTTCCTCCGGATCCACGCGGTACAGCGACGAACGCCGGCGGACGGCGACGGGGAGGAGACGACGACGACACACCGGAAGAAGACGTCGGGCAGCACGGGCGGCGGCTGCTGGGGTGGAGGCGCAGGGGTGGGCGCAGGGGTGGGGGCTGCCTAGGGTTTTAAGAGGTGGCCTCCTCCCTCTTGGGCCAAGAAAACCCACCTAGGCCAAGGCCTAGGCCTAGGTTGTCTTAAATTTTCAGAAAACCCCTCAAACCTCTTATAAATTTAATTATTTCACAAAAGTCCCTCTCTCTATTAATTAAACAATTAATTAAATAATTTCCGGGGTATTACATTCTACCCCTTAAATGTAATTCGACCCGAATTCTAACTGCAACCTCAACAGAAAACAAAACAACCAACTAGCAATTAACTAGCACCCGACGTGAACAACGCCGGTATCTTTCAGCATGCGAGACTCCAACTCCCAAGTTGCTTCTCTCTCGGTCTGCTGCGACCAAAGCGCTTTGACATACTAAATATTTTTTTTTCTAATTGCTTGCACCTCGCACATAGGTTCTTGAAGATCCAAGTGGTTTGCCAACCTCCCGATCCTTGCTCCTTACATCGCATAACTTTTCGTGCCGCTCTGGCACCAATGATTCGACTCACCAAGGCCACTCGTTGAACTTACGCCCTACAACACTTGAATTGTGTAGCTTTAATTCTTGAATGGTGGTGGTCTTACTCGTTGGTCAACGGTTTTAATGAAACCCACGCTCCAGATCTTTCAAGTTCTCCCTCGATACCGAGTCATACAAAGCGCTGTGTATCCCACACTAGAACCCAAGGTAGTCCTAGTGATACACAAACCCCTAAAACTTCGCAATTAACAAAAGCGATTAAATACACATCGGGTTATCATTCCCTTTAGTACCAACCCACACAATCTGCACAGCACATATATCTCATGTTTCCATTCTCAATCGATCTCTTTACCTTAGCAATGAGCACCCCCTTAAACACGGGCACACCACAGGGCTCAAGGTAAACCCACTCTTTCACACACAGAATACAACTGAAAATAAGGGATTCTTATTGCAATCTCGCATCACCCACTCCTCACCAAAGGGTCAAATCATAAAAGAAAATCGAGGATTCAACATAAGAACCTCTCCACCTTCCAAGTAGGTGGTTTGCAAACAAACAACACATAGGGAATCACTCAAATGTCAAACCCGTCCATTTTTTTTCCTAAACCGGAAAAACCACACAAGCCAACAAAAAGTCAACTCAAACCACAAAAGACTTTTCTCTCATCACGTAGCTCAAACAAGAATCAGGGAGCATTTTGCTACCGATTTTTTTTATTAAACTTCCTCTTGAATCACGAGGTTCCAAAATTATCCCATACCATACTAGCTCAATTCTCTTAAATTGGCAACATCAACTCTATGTTCAAACCGAGTGCATCCAACACACTTTTGTAGAGGGACTCTACTATTCTCATAATAACATACTCTAGTCCACTCCTCTTCCCACATGTTACTTTAACGAATAATTTCCAATGCACCTCATCGTTATTTTTCACCCACCAACACTTCACCACAAATCTTAAGGACAATCAACATGAATTTCTCGGCTCACATACCCATTTACTACATCCAAAGGATACTATCAAGGAACATCATAATATTCAAAATCCACTCCTTCCACTATTCTCACGCAATAACATTAGCCTCCAAGGTTCTAGCATAGATCACCAACCAAAATTTCCCATCTCTAAGGCTTCTATACATATACTTCGATATATTTAATACAAAGACTCTTAAATTCAGTGACTAAAATTTCCACAATCAACCATACTCAATCATTAACAACCATATGAAACATATTCTCAACTTGATTATCGTAGAAAGATTCTAACTCCTAGAGGGTTACTCAACGAGCTAAGTTATACATGGCAAAATTCAACAATCCTTACTATCCCAATAATTCCCACAACGGTTGGGCTTCTTCACAATTATAAACTCATTAACTACACCATCATAATCATTCTAATAATCCTTGCAAAGTACCCCATCATGATGCTCCAATAAAATTGATCAAGATTCCCATACTTTCAATAATTCCAACGTTCCAGCAAAATGAACGTAACACTCATGAACCATAGCTAGGTTCTTCTAGTTGCAACAATAGAACTATTTAGCCCCAAGGACAACATCTTCTTTAAATCAAATCCTCATCGAGAATTATTCAACAGAACAATTTATCACTCCAAGAATCTCAAGTATCTTGATACCCACAATCTCACCGGACTAATCACAAAACCACACCAACCAGTTGCCATACACATCTTAAAGGTCTTTGCAACCCAAGCTGCGTACCCTTTCTTGGAGAAGCAAAGAAGAAAATTTCAGCACAAGGTCCATCTCGCAATAAACACAAAACCAAGAAAACAAAGATCTTGGACAACAAAGGATAAGACCACGGTGAAGGCGCATGCCTCCTCGAGACGAAAACATCAAATCTCAACCAATACGAATACAAGATTGTCATTTGAGCTCGAAACTCTTAAGCGTGAAAATAAGAAGTCAAACACACTTCACAAAGATTGTACAACTTGACTTCAACCTTCAAAACTTTTATCAAACTTTTCCTTTTAACAAAGAGAACAACCTTCTTTGAATACGGTATCACCTTAACAATTCCAACAAAAGAAGAGTTGAAGACCACAACACATTAATTCTTTAAGAACTAATTAAAATCCTCAACACGACACTTTGCTTAAAACAATTTCAGCTACCACATAAATCATGAGATCAAAGATCGCATACACACTATCAAAACTTTTGATTTAAATAGTACCAAGGAATTTATTCAAATTCTTCTATTTAATGAACCTTCAACATTACCATCATAACCACAAATGGACCAACATACTAACATCGAATAATACATTCTTAACAAGCATCATCATATCCTCAACTCCTTCATAAATTTTTCCAAAAGAAACATAAGAAATCATTGCATCATGTTTCTAATATCTAAGTAAGGTTGCAACTACTTGATCTAGGAGAACCTAGTGCATAAGCCACATAAATAGAACAAGCTCTTAAACAAGATGATACTAGAACAAGATAATCTCGAAATCATGCTAGTATAAATTTCTTACTAGATTTCATATATTCCATTCTTTATTGGTGCTCAACTCTAACTTAGCACCAATTGATTGTACTCTATTCACTATTGGCAATAATTGATTATTATTCGGTCATAACAACATTCATGATCCTAACTCCGTTTACAATCATAAAACAATCATGAACATAGATTGATATCCTACCTTACATTCGAAACTAGAACGGAAAGACTTTAATCTTAAATAAAAGACATATTAAGGGTCAATATTACCAAGGTAATATTCTAACATCTCCTTACTTAATCATTCCAAGCGGTCGGATTAATTACTAAAGACACAGATAATTCAATTTATCCAATCATGATAGAAATTTTAACAATCATAATAATCATTCGGTTCTTATTACACACTCCTCAATAACTCCATGAGTTACTATCATGAGTAAACAAATTCTTAATCATAGTTCTTCTAAAACTATTACGGGGCAATATCAAATTAAACAACTACACTTCCAAGGATACTAGTAAAAAAATTTAATTATACACTATGCTAACATATCAACTTGATAATTCAACCTTATGAATTAGTTTATACGACTACCACCTTCCACTTAAGCATAGCAAAACAACATAAAGTTTTAACACTCTCTTTCAAAAGAAGAGGAACAATAAACTTCAACGCTCGAGATACAGAAATACAAAGATCCAAAGCTTTCACATAACAATGAGTTTTGCAACTCAAAACTTGCATTAACAAGAGAAAATACCAAGCGAGCCAATAAGTCATGATTCACAACAAGACAAAAGTCCCACGAAGGAACTAACCTTACAAATCAACAATAAGCACAGGTAGCAAAGTATCTCGATGAGTCAGGAAAGAAACAATAAGCGCTTCAAGGAACAGGTAGAGACCAATTGCATACCCTCAACTGCAAGAACCACAATCTCAAAAGAAATTCATTAACTGCAATCAGCCAAGAATTGGCCGAAATCAACTTAAGGATAATAACATCTTTCCTAAGAAACTCACCATAACACTGCAATTAAGTTACCTGAGGTAACTACATTGCTAATCCTCATACTACAAACAATGGTATAATCTGGCAATACCAAGGTAGCACATCACAACATCTACATCATATCATTGACTATTCTCAGTCATAACAGTCATAGGAGCAAATCATAATCATACAAGATTATCAATAAGCATACAAGATTATCTCATAATGTAAATCATCAATATAACATGTCAAAAGCATAAATGCAATGCTTGACCCATCACATCCCTCGTGCACCGGTGTGTCAATTTAATAGTTTAATTACCACGGACCTAAAGCCCGCTCGATACCAAGCTGTAACACCCCACCAAACAATGGCACGAAATGCTACCAAACTAACAACATAATAAAACTATGCTAAGGCATTCTATAAATTTTCGTGAGCCTCCTTTGTTTATTGATAAAAATGAAGTTCTAACAATATTATCAAAAGGTATGAATAACCGCAAGCAAAGTAATTTGGCTACTAAGCAGAAACATCTATAAAACTTAAGTAAAGCACGGAAGCAATATAAAGAAGTTCTAATCCATTATTACATCTTAATCTGAAGGTCATAATCAAATATCACTTGAACTAATCAACAAATAATAATTAGAGTTCTCTATCTTCTCCATGGTGAATATTTCGTGCAAGTGCAACAATACTAATCCTCTTTATTCCCATGCATCTTGACCTCGTGAAGGTACCTAAAATAAACAAACAACAACAACAAAACAAAAGAAGAGTGAGTCCAATGACTCAAGCAAGTATAATCAGTAACAAATGCAAGCATGAACATTAACTCTCAAGTTAAACATATTACATATGAATTTCATGCTATGCATTATGATCAAAAGCTCCTCTTTCTCATCTCTTTCGCATTTTACCGGTAATGCGGAGTGTGCATCCGTCAATGCACACCCATGCCTGCCCTCGGTGCGGGGACCAATGCCCACACTCCGCAAGTGTGGGGACCTCGATCTTGATCACCGCATGACCAAGACTTCAACAATTCTCAATATGATGCATATATGTGAATGTATCAAAGATAACGAGCATTCACCATACTACGCATCAACCAATCTCATAAATGCCATAATGTAAGCAGAACATAAATAGCATTCTCAATTCATCACTTACTCATACTCACAATTTAAACAGTCATGATTCAACCATCATCCAAATAATTCAACAAATCCATAAACACACAGATTTTCACATCACAAATATACTTGCCTCAATGGCGAGAAAATGAAGAACACGTAGAAGGCACAACCCCGGAATCCGCTCTCCTCCTGAATATTTAATTAATAATTACCAACATGACAGTAGCGGGTTTCTAGATATAAAATAACAGCAACCCCAATTAACCCAACAATTTATCTCAATTAAATCCCCAACTCCCTCGCCAAATCTGCCCAACCACAGACACCGACTTCCAAAAATCATAACTTTCAGTACGTAAATCCAATTAAGCGTTCTTGGACTCTCTGGAAAGATAACTAAATTATCTACAAAAATTAGTTGGGAGACTCTCTGATTCTGCCATTAACTAGCCGATCCAAACCCTTTTCTAAAGCATCAATATTCACGTCGGACTCTCTGGACAGCGCACTAAAACAGTCATAACTTTCACCCAGAAACTCGAATCCGGACTTCTTTACCTCTATTGAAAGCTAAGAAACTTATCTACAACTTTCCCAATTTGAAGGACTCCTGAATCGCCACTATTTACGTCGCACAAACCGATCTACTAAACTCTGTCCAGAACTACCCCGATCTGCAGAACAGTCGCACTAGAAAATTCATAACTTTTGCTACACAGATCCAATAACGTGTTCTTGTACTCCCGGAAAGATAATCAAACCTCTACAACTTTCTAGAAGGGTCCAGACCTGAATCCCGGCGAAACTAGATCAAAACCGCTGAGAAACAACTATCGTCCCAGCAGCCCAAAAACCGACGAATCTAACTCGATTAAAACCAATCTAGAGACTACCAGGGATTACCCTTGACGACACGACGACAAACACGTCGACGAACACGACGAACACGGCGACGAACACGCCCGCGATCTCCTCCTCTCTTTCCTCCGGATCCACGCAGACAGCGGCGAGCGTCGGCGACGGCAAGACGGGGAGGAGACGACGACGACGCACCGGGAAGAAGGCGTCGGGCAGCACGGGGCGGCGGCTGGGTGGAGGCGCAGGGGTGGAGGCGCGGGGGTGGGGGCTGCCTAGGGTTTTAAGAGGTGGCCTCCCTCCCTCTTGGGCCAAGAAAAACCCACAGGCCAAGGCCTAGGCCCAGGTTATCTTAAATTTTCAGAAAACCCCTCAAAACTCTTATAAATTTAATTATTTCACAAAAGTCCCTCTCTCTATTAATTAAACAATTAATTAAATAATTTCCGGGGTATTACAGCTGCTCCATATGGACATAGTTGGACCAGCTAGAGTGCAGTCAGCAGGAGGGAAGTGGTATGTTCATGTCATAGTCGATGACTTCTCGAGGTACTCTTGGGTGTTTTTCTTAGCCTCAAAGGATGAGACATTCAGTCATTTTTGAGGTCTCTTTAGTAGGCTTTATGTCGAGCTCCCGGGTGCCTTATGAGCGATCCGTAGTGACAATGGCACGGAGTTCAAGGATTTCTAATTCAAGAAGTTTTGTGATGAGACAGGTGCAGAGCATCCGTTCTCTTCTCCTCACGTCCCCCAGCAAAATGGCGTCATGGAGAGGAAGAATCGTACATTGGTCGAGATGGCCAGGATGATGCTTGATGAGTACTCTACACCTAGGAAGTTTTGGGCCGAGACGATAGCCACCGCGTGCCATGTTTCAAACAGAGTTTTTCTTAGGGCACACTTGCATCACACTTCTTATGAGTTGAGATATGGGTGAAAGCCCAGCGTCTCACATTTCTGTGTGTTTGGTTGCAAGTGCTTTATTCTGAAGTCTGGGAACCTAGATAAGTTCGAGTCACAATCTTGTGATGGGATTTTTCTGGGTTACTCAACTTCTTCGCTGGCATATAGAGTCTGGAACTGCGAGTCTAGTAAAATGGTAGAAACCTATGAGGTGACCTTCGATGAGGCCAGTCCGGGGACTAGGCCCGATATCTCAGGTTCTTTAGAGCAGTCCGAGACCATCTTTGTGGATGATGAGGAGGATGGAGATGAGGCATGTATACCTGTCTAGTTCTTCCTCCCCCTGAGGAGCCTCCTTCTTCCACAGCACCTCATGGAGATCAGTCCATTCCTTCCACATTTTCTGGAGCTAGTGGCTCTGTTCCTACCTCATCAGCTCATGAGGTAGAGGCCACTTCTTCTTCTCATCCAGGACCTCCCCTACATATCCAAAAAGACCATCCTTCAGAGCAGATGATAGGAGATCTCTTTGAGCACATCACACGCTCAAAATTTGGCTTGTCGCTCTTCTGTCTCCACTCTGCCTTCGTTGCCTCTTTCCAGCCCAAAGATGTTGACCATGCACTTTCTGATGAGTCTTGGGTCAATGCCATGCATGAGGAGTTAGAAAACTTTGAGAGAAACAAGGTCTGGTCGCTTGTTGAGCCCCCAAGTGGTCATAATGTCATAGGTACCAAGTGGGTGTTCAAGAACAAGCAGAGTGAGGTTGGGGTAGTCATTCGAAACAAGACTAGATTGGTAGCTCAGGGCTTCTCCCAGGTTGAGGGTCTAGATTTTGAGGAGACCTTTGCCCCTGTAGCTAGGCTAGAGGCCATTAGGATCTTGCTTGCATTCGCGACGTCTAAGGGCTTCAAGCTTTATCAGATGGATGTCAAGAGTGCCTTCCTTAATGGGTATATTGAGGAAGAGGTCTATGTTAGGCAGTCTCCAGGTTTCGAGAACCCCAAATACCCAAACCATGTCTTCAAGCTTTCCAAAGCCCTGTATGGACTTAAGCAAGCCCCTAGAGTTTGGTATGAGAGGCTTAAGTCCTATCTGTTGAGTCATAGGTTTGAAATGGGTAAGGTAGACAAGACCTTGTTCATTCGTAGGCGTGGCAATGACCTTCTACTCATCCAGATTTATGTGGATGATATCATCTTTGGCGGCTCTTCTCATGCTCTTGTTTCCCAATTCTCCGATGTTATGAGCACAGAGTTTGAGATGAGCATGATGGGCGAGTTGAGCTTCTTTCTTGGATTTCAGATCAAGCGGACTCAGGAGGGTACTTTCTTGCATCAGGGCAAGTACACTTGTGACCTCCTGAGACGCTTTGACATGAGTGATGGCAAGCCGATGTCAACTCCTATGCCTACTTTAGCTTCACTTGATCCAGATGAGGATGGCGAGCCAGTTGAGCAGAAGGAATATCGCAGCATGATTGGCTCCCTCTTGTACCTCACTGCCTCGAGACCGGACATACACATCTCCGTGTGTCTATGTGCTCGATTCCAGGCTTCTCTTCGCGTGTCTCACCACCAGGCGGTGAAGCGCATCTTTTGGTACCTTAGAGCTACCATAGATTATGGTATCTGGTACTCTTCCTCTTACTATCTTTCCCTTAGAGCCTACTCCGAGCAGACTTTGCTGGCTGTAGGACAGATAGGAAAAGCACTTCTGGCACTTGCCAATACATTGGCACTTCTCTTGTTTCTTGGTCTTCTAGGAAGTAGTCCGGTGTTGCACAGTCCACCACAGAGGCCGAGTACGTTGCTGCCGCTAATTGCTGCAGCTAGGTACTTTAGATGGCTTCGATCCTGTGGGACTTGGGTTAGTCATAGACAGTGTTCCACTCTTTTGTGATAACACTTCTGCCATTAATATTGCTAAGAACCCAGTGCAGCACTCTCGGACCAAGCATATTGATATCAGATTCCATTTCCTTAGAGACCATGTAGAGAAGGGTGACATAGTGCTCTAGTTTGTGGAGAGTGACCACCAGTTGGCTGATATTTTTACCCAGCCTTTGGATAGTTCTATGTTTTCAGCACTACGGGGAGAGCTTGGGTGGTCTGTCCTTATGGATTGTTGTGAGGAGGAGCTTTGTACTTCATGATTATCTTTTATGCTCCTGTTCTCATTTTGCTTCGTTGCATATGGGTGCATTTGGGTTAGTCCTCCCAGCATAGATTAGAGTGGTTCTTTCGCTTAGTTGCTTAGATTATTTCCTCTCATCTTATGTTTCTAGGTTGCTGCTTCTAGTTGCTTCTCTTCTCACTAGGTTGAGTTCACTCACTTCTTGCGATCTAGCGAGGGTCGGGCCACCCTTGGGGTAGACAGGGAACTTGTTTACTCCCTAGTGTGTTAGTAGATCAGCTATTAATCCTAGATCCATATAGGGTGGATGAGAGCCAGTATGAGCTATAGTCTTCTCTATATCTTATCTATGCTTTAAGGACTGCCTTTTGATTTCTTTACCAGCTTCTCGCATTTGTTGCTTTGGTTCAGGGGGGTACATTTGGGATTTTCTGGATCTTAATGTTGACATAACTATATTTGAACTAAAAGTGTTTCACATGTTGAGGGGGAGCTGGATTTTCTTGCATTTCATTCTGTACTATAATATAACTACATGGAGCCTTGATTATTATCCTGTTATGACATGTTTACAATACATTACATCTTGCCATGATATGTGCTTACTTGCTAGATTTATCATGACTTTATATGTGTAGACTAGTCATTGCCATGATAAATTGATTAAAATGCACAACTTGAATTAATTCATGCCATGTCAAATAGGCTGAGTTGAGTCTTGAATCTTCATTGAGTCTTAGAGTGAGCTATGCTAGTTCTTTTATGAAGCATGAGTTAGTTTTTAACTCCTTGTTCTTGAACTAAATTCAGCATAAGCAAAAAGATCTCTTTTGTGCGAAAAACTGATCTCACCAATTCTTTCTTATGAGACTGCTTACCATTGCACTCGGCATGAACTCAGGGGGAGGTTTGGATGACCAAAATCTAGTTGGAAACAACTATAAGTTTATAAAAGGAAAAACAAGTCAATTATGCTAAATTTATTTAATTACAAAATGACCAAGTGTTTGAACAATGATTCATTCTTGAACTTGTAGCACTCTAAGTTGGCTCAATTCTAGCTTCTCAGTTCCACTCAGAATATTGACATGGCTTGCATCATCCTTGGATACCTTTAGTTAGACTATGATCTTGGATAACTTGACATGCTAAGAAATTCGACAAATTCTCAGATTATGACTTATTTGGCTTAACTTGTCTATACGTGCATTGTCATGATCTAGATAGCATTCTATTGTATTATGGCTTGGTGTAATACTTCAAAAATCATTTTGGATAATCTTCATAACTCTAATTGCTTAAATTGAATAAAATACAGCCATTTCCTCCAAATCATGATTTATTTTCTTCCATACATCTTGATGGTATTATTGCCAAAAGGGACAGAATAATGGAGAAAAAGCTATTTCATAGAGATTTTCTAGAGCTTTTAAGGAAAACTTGCTCTTTCTGTTTCTGCTCTAGTATTCTCTTTTGTCAACATGGTCATAAACTTATTTGCCTTTCTTTTGGACCATGTATGACTTTCAAACTCAACTTTATATGCTTTTTCGGTGTTTGTCAATATACTTATAAAGGGGGAGATTGAGAGACCATGTGAGAAGTGCTCCCATGTTTGTGATGAGTAATTGACACGTGTTCTGAAAATTTGAGTTTGATCTAAGTGGTTCGAGCGTGAGTTGTTCGACTAATGCAAATATTGATTCCATTATCTCGAGCGGTGCTATGTGATGTGTTTTCTTGTCTGTGATGGTTGCAGGACTTTGAGGCAGAGTCGTGGCGAGGCACGGGATGACCGGATTACGCACAGGCGGTGCTGAGGTCGGAGCGGTCGGGATGTGCCGAAGACGGCAAGGACTCGAGGTGGTTGCGAGGCTTGGACGGCAAGAAACGAGGAAGCTTCCCGAAAGGTGCAACAGGGGCATTGTGGTAAATGCGCAAGGCTACAAAGCGGAAGCGGATTCGGTTTGAGTTAATGGGTAAAGCAATGGAGTTGTTGGAGCTAATGGGTAAAGTGTAACACCCCAGGACCCACATTACCCTAGGATGCTACTAAAACTACTCCACAACTAGCCAATTTACAAGATAAATTAAACTGGCAACAATTTCTAATCAAGATAATATAAGCGGAAGTATAAACAACTAAGGAAAACAGAATAGTGATAGCAATTCAATATTTAAAACATCCTCCAATATTTTAATCTAAAACATAGTTCACAAAGTTAGCATTATTAAGATAATGTAAACAAAGCTATATCAAGGTCTAGAATCCTTTCAACTTTATTACAGCATAAAAATATGATTCACGTGCATCAGTGTGGTGCCGCTCTACCCTTCCCATGCATGCTCAAAGTCCACCTGTAGGGAGGGGAAACAAGGGTGAGATAAAATCTTACCAAGCAAACAGTTTAACAGGCTATTCAAACTACAAACAGTTATACATCATCATCTATAATTCCATACAACCACAATTTAATGCAAATGAAATATTTAATCTTCCACAAACCACAATAGATTAATCATCAACATTTAATCTTCCACAATTAACAATGTTTATATCCTCAACCTCAAATCACCATCAATGACGGTAAGGCATTAACAAAAAAATCTTGTTTGATTACTTTAAAACCTCAACCACTATCACCACCAAAGACAATAAAAATCACCATCAACCACTATGTAGGTTTTACTTCAATACTTTACTATTTCTCACATCCACAACTGCTATCAACAATTAATACAAGAGAAACGAATCACATGCCACAACCACAACCCTTACCATACGCAAGGGACGAACCCCATTTCACGACCACATCCACATTCCTCATACCACAAGTAGCTCACATGAGCCAATTCCACAATACAACTATGAAGTTGAATATTCCACAAAATAACATCACCACAATATATATTGCATATGTATGCCAATGATCTTTCTACAATGCAATGCATATGAATGCTTTCATGCTTTGCTCCACATCACTCTTTCCCAGCGGGAGAAGAGGTGCATCGTATTACGGCAATATACGATGTTGTACCGGTACGGTCGCGGCTAGGTGCGGCGACATCCACATATGCAAATGACATGATATGATATGAATGATATGATAATCATAAATCACATTAATCCATCCTCAAAGGAGCATCATTATGCTCACAACATATCCACATCCACAAGTTCACCACATGTTTATTTCCATATTCCACATTCGCACATTAACCAAAATTCCACATGTCTACTAGCAGTTTATCAACATATCAATTGATCAATACTTGCTACCATCACCACATTTAGAATATCATGTAACCATGGCATAATGTATCAAATTACGATAATAATACAAATTGCAAGTAGAAGGAATAACGAGTTAAACGGCAACGACCACCGCTACGTTTACTTGCCTCAACTGACGAAGTGAAGCAAATCAAGAGCGCTCAGGGACAAGATCACCTATCCAAAAGAAAACTCTCAGCACAAAGCCACAGCATACAAACACGACTAAAATAATTAAAGACGTCGCTAGCACCCCGAACCCGCACAAACTCCTCTCTACTCAACAATTCAGCAAACTACCCACTACAGCAGCGCTGCTTAACATTTTCGTATCTTTAAAAATATTGATCCAATTACAGCAAACAATACCTCTCATTATTCATCACTTAAAAGCCTACAGTTTTGTCGGGACCCAGATTTCCAAATCCAAACCCTCTGTGTATTACAGCACTAGTCCCAGATCAAAGCTAGTGCACACAGTCAAACAGTGATGATTACATAACCAACAACGCTTTATTACAATAATAGAGAGTACAGGCCGAAAGGCCTTTTTATTACAACTGAGGTTTCAAGACCTCACACACACAAAAGATAAAGCACAGCGGAAGCAAAAGTAAATCCAGCGGGCACAGCTATTCGAATAGCTTTACACTCTGCAGAGGTTGTACACTTTACCCACAAGAGATAAGTTATCTTAATAGCCAACATGCTTCCTTAGGCATGAGACCCAGATAATTTATCACAAAGCCTTTACCTTACTCTAGTCTAACTAGTCACCACCCGCTGAGGTTTCACCGCTGAAGGGCTAAATCCACCCAGTCAGAAGCCCCCTCTTGCGCCATATGAGTACAATAAATCCCTGTCCCTCACTGTGAATAACCAGTAAATCCCTAGCACCCACTTTCCACTGGTGGTACCTAAACTAAACTATTGTAAGTTATTCAGCTAGGTCGTACCCATATAGACATGTGGTTGTACGGTAGTGCTCAGTTTGGACAATCACAAGAGTCGGTCCTTAATTGACTAAGGCGGAACATACACATTACAAATTCTCGTGCTAACCGCACCAAACCACTCTTACCATCCGCCCAGTCTAAACCAACTCTCACATTTTTATTTTATTTTAAAGAACAGTGGCAACACTAATCGCCACTAATTTATGAACAAAGTCTAGTTCCACAAAATATGATTTCCCATTCCAAGGTTACTAAAGGTTATATAGCATGACTAAGCATTTTTCTACCGGTACAATATTAACCAAAGTTTTATAATAATCTCATTATTGAGACAAAGGAAATCCTAGGGTGTCGAAGGTACATGGTTGTCAATGTCAAATGAGCACATAACAATTATTGGTTTAACTATTATCTCTACAACAGAAATTATCATTTTATGTAACATAGCAATGCATTACATTTAAAATAATTAAAACATTTCACAAACATAGGTTCAAGATGTTCAAAGGAGACTTGTCTTCGTGAGCAATGTCTTGATTCTCTTCCTGCGGGTCGACAAAGTCTTCGGCGACGTCGGATTCTATGCACGAAAAAGACAAAGCAACAAAGCAAATAAATACACAAAAATTTCAAATAAAATTCAAAAATTGAAAAAGAAAAATTTAGAAATTTGAACGGGTCAAATCGGAGTTAAAATTAGAAAGTTATGGCTTCGGGAAGTTTTAATTGAAAGAAAAAGAAAAGAAAGGTTTTTCCGATTTAAATTTATTTTTTCCGATTTCCGATTTAAATTCGGCCGAATTATTTTTCTAAAGAAAAAGAAATTTATGACGCAATGCTGACGTCAGCAATAATTTAAATTTTGAAATTTCGGACACGGGGGCCCGGTCCACCGTGGACCGAGTCCACGGACCGACGGCTGAGCCAAGGTGGCGCACGCGGTGACGTGGCGCCACGCGGCACCACACGGGCGTGCCGGTGGGGTGGCCGAGTGGGCGGCGGCGACGGGCGGCATGAGCTCGGCGGTGCTCGGCCCGCACCGCCGGCCGAGGGGCGACGGGAGTCGGTCCCACCGGCGGCGACGGAGGTGACCGGGAGGAGAGTGGCGATGAGGAGAGGGAACCGGCGGCGGTGACGCTCGGCGCGGCGGCGGGAGAGAGCACGGGGGCTTCGGCCGAGGTGAGGGGAAGGTGGAGAGGAGTGAGGCGATGCCGAAGATGGTCTCGGGGGGGTTTATAGGGCAAAGAGGAGGGGAAGGACCGGTGGCCGGAGAGAGGAGAGGACAGATTTGTGGCCGCAATTAGGGGGTTAATTGGGGAGGAAACGGTCGGCAATTAGAGGGGAGTGATTGGGGGGTATCAATGCGCCATCAAACGGGAATAAACGCGAAGAAAACGGCCGGCAATCAAAGCTTCCTTTTCGGCTCTAATGGAGGAGAGAGAGAATGAGGGGAGGAAGAAGAAATGAAGGTAGAAGAAACATATGACATGTGGGGCCCACTTGTCGGTGAGAGAAAGAGGGAGAGGTGTGTGAGGGGGTACGGGCCGTTGGATGCTTGACACGTGGCAAGTGAGTTAATCTCGCACGTAGATTTTAAATGAAGGGGTAAGTTGTGATGTATGGTTGAGATTAAAACGTGGAGAGAGATAGATTTAATCCGGGCGCAACACGTGGCAGCCTGAGATAAATCCAACTTTAATTTTCGGATTAAATTTTCAGAAAAAATACTAGAAACAATATAATTGCTTGGAAAAATAATAAATAATATCTAAAAATTCCCAAACATTCATAGAATATTCCAGAGAATATTATAGACTTAACAAAAATATTTTTAAATTTCGGATTTGCTTTTAATAATTTTATAAAATTCCTTTTATCTTTTAAAATTGATTTTTAATTCCAGAAAATTCTCAAATATTAATTAAAAATTATGGGAAGGTTGGGAAAAATAAATTGAACTCTTTTTGGCTTTAATAAAATATTAAAAGTACATTTTCTTGTTTTAAATTTTAAAATAAACTCCAGAAATACACAGAAAAATCCAACTAAAAAGCCAATTGCTTTAAAATAATTAATTTGAATTTAAATTTTTCAAAACTCAAAATTTTAGGATGTTACAAACCTACCCCCCTTAGAATGAATCTCGACCCCGAGATTCGGACGGACTGGGAAAAAGATCAGGGAACTCTGCTCTTAGGTCTTCTTCTCGCTCCCAAGTTGCTTCAGATTCTGAATGATTACTCCACTGCACTTTACAGAATTTGATGCTCTTGCTTCTTGTACGACGCTCTGCTTCATCCAAAATTTTGACTGGATATTCTGTATATGATAAGTCATCCTTCAAAGTCACTTCTTCTAAAGGCATTTGCTCTTCTGGCACTCTGAGATATTTTCTTAACTGGGACACATGGAAGACATTGTGCACATTCGACAACTGAGGTGGAAGTTCCAACTGGTAAGCAACTTCTCCTCTTTTGGCTAGAACAGGAAATAGTCCAATGAATCTCGGAGCAAGCTTTCCAGAAACGCTGAAACGACGCATCCCTTTGAGAGGTGAAACCTTCAGATACACATGATCTGATGAGGACATCACTTCTTCGGATATACACAACACTCCTCCACTTGATATTCAAGGACCAATCACTAGAGCTCGTGCTCGATAATTGAATTTACAGGTGAGCTCGTTCCTAAGTACTTCTTTTTATTCATTTGAGAATCGACTACTACCTAATGATTTAATTATGATTAGGAACCATGGAGAGGATCAGGAAGTACTTGGAGAAGGGCTACGAGGTGCACTAGTCCAGCAAGGGTGGTCGAATCATGTTGGATGTCCAACTCAAGCCGACTTCGAACTCAATTCGGAGTCCAGGACCAGGCCGCACTAAAACGGACGCCTAGATCGCATCCGGACCCTGTTTTGGACGTTCCACATATGTATGGAAAGCTGAGAAGACAACCTTTCCAATGGCTCTAGTCCGATGTCAAAATTCCTTTTGAGTCAATGGGAATCATCGAAACAAGTGGACGTTCAGAATCTGTCAGGGTGCTGCGACACCGTCTTTTGGGCCGTTCGGCTTTGTATCGTGTTGGAGTCCATTAAGGACACATCCAGGGGTTTTGCACGCCCCTTACTCCTTTATATACAGATGCCACCCCCACAATTAGGGTGGGATTTTACTTAGATTAATTCTGTCTTTGAACAGTTTCACCGTTCATCGGTTTGCGAGATCCCAACTTTCGAGTGCTAAATCAATACATCTACAATTCAGTTGTGATCTTCCTTGTTCTTGCTTGTGTTCTTCGATTCGCAGGCGAGGATTAGCCTTCTTGGCGAGGTCAACCGGGCTGCGCACGGTTGATAACCTGAGGAGACATGGTTCTGCGATTGTGGGGTTCGGGACGTGTTGTTCGGAAGCCGGATCGATTTGTGTCGCGACTCCACCAAATCGAACTTATCCAGAACCTGTTGGAAGATCGGGACCCCGTTACTATCATGATCTCCAGGTACAAATTCTAATGCTCTTCGGCGATTGTCCGCATAACTTTTCTGTCTTGTTTGTGCTGTTTTTAATCTGTCCTGAATCAAACGGACTTGCTCTTCTGCTTGTCTTAACACATCCGGGTCAAACACTTGTCCTTCTCCAGTTTCTTTCCAATACAACGGTGTCCTGCATTTTCTGCCATACAAAGCTTCAAACGGAGACATCTGCAAGCTGGATTGATAACTATTATTATAAGAAAATTCTGCATAGAGTAAACTTTGATCCCAACTTGCTTTATTTGCCAAAGCACAGGCTCTCAACATGTCTTCCAGTATTTGATTTACTCTTTCTGTTTGACCATCTGTCTGAGGATGGTATGCTATACTGAAATTTAGATTTGTGCCCAGAATTTCATGAAGCTTCTGCCAAAATCTTGAAGTGAATTGAGATCCTCGATCTGACAACAATCTTCTTCGGAACTCCATGCAAACACACGATTCTTGCCATATATAACTCTGCGAGTCTATCTCCAGAATAGGTGGTCTTTACTGGAATGAAATGTGCGGCCTTTGTCAGTCGGTCCACAATAACCCAGATTGAATCATACCCTGACTTTGTTCTTGGCAATCCAGTTATAAAATACATACCAATTTCTTCCCATTTCCACTCTGTAGGATCGGAAATGGCAACAGAGGGGGGGTGAATGGTGCCTTTAAAAATCGCCCCAAGTATTCTGTAAATTTCTTCTCCAATAGCTATAGTAGCTATGAAGAAGAAGATTCATGCTTGAAAATTCAAGAACTAAACATAGCGAACTAATGCAGACCAGATAGCAGCGACAAGAAGTAAAATAGGGAGTAGCTGGCCGAAATGAGACTGCACAGAGATTACCAAAGAGCGAACTGAGAACAGACTCTTCGCTGCTGAAACGGCAACTAAAAATAGTCTAAAAGAGACTTCCTTTGCTGCTGAAAACTGCTGCTGCAAATACTCTAAATAGTGACTACTTTTGCTGCTGAAAACAGGAAACAAAAGAAGTGGAAAACTGAAAGGTTTTGCTGATTTTTTGCTGCTGCAAAATGCTGAAAACTGAACTGAATAAGTGCTGAAAATAGCTGTCATCAAATGCTGAAAACAGCAGAAATGAGTGCTGAGAAAAGCTGCTGTTTCTGCAGTTAAAAAACTGCAAGAGAAGTGCTATTTCTGCAGATGACAACAGCAAGCCGAGGTGCTATTTCTGCAGCTAAAAATAGCAAAAAAAGCTGCTGTTTCTGCAGCTAAAAATAGCAAACCGTAGACCCCATTTTTCAGACCAAAACAGCAGACCGAAGACCCCATTTTCAGACTAAAAACAGCAGACAAGAACAGAGCAACTGAACTGCAGTAAGTACTTTTAGCCAATGAAAAACAAAGAAATTGACAAAAGAGAACATGTTAATTTCAGGTCAATCAATCATGACTATAAACTGAATAGCTATGAGACCTAAGACATCAAGGAAATTCAGCCAAAAAATAGGAAACAAAGATTTGGGCTGAAATCTGAGGAAGAATAGAGAATGAAACCGATTTTTCAGATTTCTCATTATTCTTAAATTCCTTGCTTAAGAGCTTTTGAAAATCAACAAGGTATGATCTCAAGACAAGGGCACACAAATCTTGAACCATCTCCTCAAGGGAAATCAAGAGAAGCAAGGTTCCCCTGACATGAAACCCTAGAATGTTATGAAACAGAGGAAAACAGCCCGTAGAATAAAACTGAGAAATAATTTGATTCTTTCCATTGGCTCTCGGGAACAAATCAGCCAAGTGACTTTGGTGAAGGTCCCCTAGTTCAGAGCAAACTCATATTGCAAGAATCAACCAAGAACACCTCTCTAGAACTTAAGAACAGAAGTAAACATCAAAACACAAACTGAATAGAGATTCAACAGAAAGGCAAACACTTGGATCATTTCCATCTCAAGACTACTCAAATGGATTCATTCCCATAAATGATTACACATGAGTCCCTATACGCGATTGATACAAGGGAAAACACTACATGCTTACACACAGAGCTCACTTTCTCTGGAATGCTTGAGCTCTACACACTACGGGAATGCATATTTCTCCTTCACAGCCACCTCTCTTCTTAAAGCCAACACTATAGCCTCAAGAGGAATTTCAAGAAGTGGCATACCACCTCCACTCCCTCATCTCACACACCATATGAGGCAAAAGGAGGTCAAACCAGATTTTGGAGGGAGAATCACCTCCTCCACTCATTTGCTTGAGTTAATTTACCAAATTGCCCCTCAAGCACTTTCCCGGAAGCTTCCGCATCTGGTACCTTGACCGTCTGGACCTCGACTCCTCCCTGAGTCTAGTCCCGTCCACTCCGCTGCACACGACCGCACCCGGCATCCTGACCGTCTGGACCTCGACTCCTCCCTGAGCCTAGTCCCGATCCACTCGCCGCTGCCCGTCGTGTCTACCTGACACCGACCGAGACTTTCGACTCCACCTGAGTCTAGTCCTGGTCTGTTCCGTCACGCACGACCGCAACCGACCTCCAAACCGTCTAGACCTCCGACTCCTCCCTGAGCCTAGTCCCGGTTCTCTCATCGTCGCCCGTCGTGTCCGTCACCGGTAGCTCTAGCTCCGGTTCCTCATCTCCCAACTTGCAACCACCTCACCAGCCTTGATCATATTCGGCATCGGCGACCGTCTGGACCTCAACATCTCCTGTGCCTAGTCCCGGTCCTCCTTGCCTCACCATGACCTAGCTCCGAAGTCCTGCAGTCACACAGACAAGCAAACCATCACATAGCACCGCACGAAACAGCATAATCATCATAGCATAAGTAAAAAGGTACTCAACCCTAGAATACCCAAAACAAACTCAAACTCACTAAAACCACAGTCAATTACTCATCACCAACATGGGGATACCTCCACAAGGTCTCTCAATCTCTCCCTTGATGAGTATATTGACAAATACAAAAAAAGGCGCAAGAATTGAGTTTGTTTGAAAGTCAAACATGGTCCATGAGAAAGAGAATGATGCTAATGACCATGTTAACACAAGGAGCAAAAGAAAGAGCAAGTTTTCCTCAAAGCTCCCAAAATTGGCTTTTTCTCCAATATTCTCCCCCTTTTGGCAATGAAATCATCAAGGTGCAAAAGAGAGAATATAGCATAGTGTGGCTGAATTTTATTCAATGTAAGCAATTAGAGCCATGAGGATTATCCAAATTGACTTTTGAGTATTACACCAAGCCATAATACATATGAATGCTATCTAGATCATGACAAGATATGCATAATCAAGCCAAGCCACATAAGTAACAATCTGAAATTTTGATGAATTTCTTAGCATGTCAAGCCATTCAAGATCAAAGTCTAGCTAGAGGTATCCAAAGATAATACAAGCCATGTCAATAATCTAAGTGGAACCAAGAAGCTAGAATTGAGTCAATTTTGAGTGCTACAAGTTCAAGAATGAAGCATTTGTTCAAGCACTTTTGGTCATTTTGTAATGAAGCAAATTTAGCACAATTATCATGTTTTCTTTTTGAAGCTCATGGTTGTTTCCAACCCAAATTTTAATTATGTGCTAGATCTCAAGCCATATGCGACCAATCCAAGCAAGAAGCTTAAGGAAATGATCTTGGTCATCCAAAACTCCCCCTGAGTTCATGCCTAGTGCAATGGCAAGCAGTCTCATGAGAAAGAATTAGTGAGATCAGTTCTTTCGCACAAAAGAGATCCTTTTTGCTTATACTGAAATTAGTGTAAGAGCAATACATTATCAAGAACTAGCATAGCTCAATCTAAAGCTCAATATAGATTCAAGACTCAACTCAGCCTATTTGACATGGCATGAATCATAAAAGGATAACTAAAAACAGACTAATCTCAAGAACTAACATGACATGTCTTAATTCAAGTTGTGCAATTTTAATTAACTTATCAATGGCAGAGGCTTGACGACACATATGAAGTGATGATAAATCTAGCAAAGAAGCACGGATCATGGCATGATGTAAAGCATTGTGAACATGTTATATAAGGATAATAGTCAAGGCTTCATGTAATTATATTACAATGTAGTATGTTGAAATGCAAGAAAATCCAACTCCCCCTCAATATGTCATGCAATTTTAGTTCAAGTTGAGTTAAGTCAATATTAAGCTCTAAAAGCTCCCAAATGAACTCCCCCTGAACTAAAGCTATAAGCTTAGAAGCTGGCAAAGAAATCAGAAAAAGACAGTCCTTAAAGCATAGAAAAGATATAGAAGATACCAAGGCTTAGACTGACTCTCATCTACCCCATATGACACTAGGACTATCAACTGTCTATCTAACTCATTAAGGAGCAAACACGTTCCCTGTCTACCCAAGGGTGGCCCGACCCTTGCTAGAACCTATAAGAAGTGAGTGAGCTCAACCTAATGAGAAGAGAGACAGCTAATAAGCAGCATCCTAGATCACAAGATGAGAAGAAGAAATCTAAGCAACCAGACGAGAGATACACTCTAATCTATGCTAAGAGGACTAACCCAAATACACCCCGATGCAATACAACAGAAATGAGAACAGGAGCATAATAAGATAAAGCAGTAAAGCACAAAACGCCCCCTCACTACAGTCCATAAGGACAAACCACCCCAAGCTCTCCCCGCAAGGCTGAAAACCTGGAGCTATCCAAAGGCTTGGTGAAGATATCAGCCAACTGGTGGTCACTCTCCACAAACTGGAGCACTATGTCACCCTTCTCCACATGGTCTCGAAGGAAATGATATCGAATATCAATGTGCTTGGTCCGAGAATGCTGCACTGGGTTCTTGGCAATGTGGATAGCAGAAGTGTTATCACAAAAGAGTGGAACACTATCTACAACTAACCCAAAATCCCGCAGGGTCGAAGCCATCCAGTACCGGCTGCAAAGAATCGGCAAAGAACGTACTCGGCCTCTGCGGTGGATTGTGCAACACCGGACTGCTTCCTAGAGGACCAAGAGACAAGAGAAGTGTCAATGAATTGGCAGGTGCCAGAAGTGCTTTTCCTATCTATCCTACAGCCAGCAAAGTCTGCGTCTGAATAGGCTCTGAGGGAAAGACAAGAAGAAGAAGAGTATCAGATACCATAGTCAATAGTAGCTCGAAGGTACCGAAAGATGCGCTTCACCGCCTGGCGGTGAGATACGCGAAGAGAAGCCTGAAATCGAGCACATAGACACACGGAGAAGTGTATGTCTGGTCTCGAGGCAGTGAGGTACAAGAGGGAGCCGATCATGCTTCTGTACTCTTTTTGATCAACTGGCTCGCCATCCTCATCTGGGTCAAGTGAAGCTGTGGATGCCATTGGAGTTGACACCGGTTTACCATCACTCATGTCAAAGCGTTTCAGGAGGTCACGAGTGTACTTGCCTTGATGCAAGAAAGTACCCTCCCAGGTCTACTTAATCTGGAAGCCAAGGAAGAAGGTCAACTCACCCATCATGCTCATCTCAAACTCGGTGCTCATGACATCCGAGAACTGAGAAACAAGAGCATGAGAAGAGCCACCAAAGATGATATCATCCACATAAACCTGGACGAGTAAAAGGTCATTGCCCTGCCTGCGAATGAACAAGGTCTTGTCTACCTTACCCATCTCAAACCCATGACTCAACAAATAGGACTTAAGCCTCTCATACCAAGCTCTAGGGGCCTGCTTAAGTCCATACAAGGCTTTGGAAAGCTTGTAGACATGGTTTGGGTATTTGGGGTTCTCGAAACCTGGAGGCTGTCTGACATAGACTTCTTCCTCAATAAGGCCATTGAGGAAGGTTCTCTTGACATCCATCTGGTAAAGCTTGAAACCCTTAGAAGCTGCAAAGGCTAGCAGGATTCTAATGGCCTCAAGTCTAGCTACAGGGGCAAAGGTCTCCTCAAAATCTAGACCCTCAATCTGGGAGAAGCACTGAGCTACCAGTCTAGCCTTGTTTCGAACAATCACCTCATCCTCACTCTGCTTATTCTTGAACACCCACTTAGTTCCAATGACATTGTGACCTCGAGGAGGCTCAACAAGCGACCAGACCTTGTTTCTCTCGAAATTCTCTAATTCCTCATGCATGGCATTGACCCAAGACTCATCAGATAGTGCATGACACACATCATTGGGCTCAAATTGGGCAATGAAGGCAGAATGGAGACAGAACTGAGACAGTCCTGACTTTGAGTGTGTGACACGCTCAAAAAGGTCTCCAATAATCTGCTCGGAAGGATGGTCTTTTTGGATGTTTCGGGGAGGTCCAGGGTGAGATGAAGAAGTGGCCTCTACCTCATGATCTGATGAGGTAGGAACAGAGCCACTAGCTCCAGAAGAAGCAGAAGGCATGGGCTGATCGCCTCAAGGTGCAATGGAAGAAGGCACCTAGGGGGAGGAGGATGAGGAACAGGATCGGGTAGACAACCCTCAACTCCATCGTTCTCATCATCCACAAAGATGGTCTCGGACTGCTCTAAAGAACCTGAGATATCGGGCCTAGTCCCCGGACTGGCCTCATCGAAGGTCACCTCGCAGGTCTCTACTATTTTATTAGTCTCACAGTTCCAGACCCTATAAGCCCGCGAAGAAGGCGAGTAACCTAGAAAGATCCCATCACAAGAATGTGACTCGAATTTATCTAGGTTCCCGGACTTCAAAATAAAGCACTTGCATCCAAACACACGGAAATACGAGACGCTGGGCTTTCGCCCATACCTCAACTCATAAGAGGTGCGATGCAAGTGTGCCTTGAGAAAAACACGATTTGAAACATGGCACGCGGTGGCTATAGCCTCAGCCCAAAACTTCCTCGGTGTAGAGTACTCATCAAGCATCTTCCTGGCCATCTCAACCAGGGTACGGTTCTTCCTCTCTACAACGCCATTATGCTGAGGGACGTATGGAGAAGAGAACTGGTGCTCTACACCGGTCTCACAGCGAAACCTCTCAAAGTAAGAATTCTTGAACTCCGTGCCATTGTCACTGCGGATTGCTCGTAAGGCACCCGGGAGCTCAACAGAAAGCTTACTAAACAAACCCCGAAAATGGGTATACGTCTCATCCTTCGAGGCCAAGAAAAACACCCAAGAATACCTCGAGAAGTCGTCGACTACGATAAGAACATACAACTTCCCTCCTGCTGACTGCACTCGAGCTGGTCCAACTGTGTCCATATGGAGCAGCTGTCCTGGTGCATCGGTCATAGTAACTGTGACCGGAGGGTGAGAAGCGGCAACCATCTTGCCGTGCCGGCAAGGAGCACAAATAAGATCTTTGACCATCTTGAGTTTCGGCAGACCACGAATGAGATCGTGGCCGCTAACTCGGATTAAATGGTCAAATCCTATATGACCAAGTCTCCTATGCCAGAAAGTGAGGTCACGGGACTCTGAAGCAACTAAACACCGGAGAGGATCTGTAACACCCCAGCCAACCAATTGGCCTGAAATGCTACTAACTAAACGATATAGCAATTCTAATTAGCTGCAATCTACAAAATTTTGGCAGAGTCTCCTTTGTTTATTGACTAAAACTGGGTTCTAACAAGTATAATCAAGAGATATAAGTAACCGTAAGCATTGTAATCAGTAATAAGCAAAACTGCTATCAAACTTAATCAAAACGCGGAAGCAATATAAAGTGTTCTAAACATTTATTACATTTTAAACCTGATAGCCATAAAACAAATACCACTTTAGTTATTGAATAATTAATATTCAAAGTTCTCTATTTCTCCTATGATGGATAATTCGTGCAAGTGCAATAACGCTAATCCTTCTTTATTCCCATGCATGTTGTCCTCATGAAAATACCTAAAACAATCAACAATCAACAACAACAACAACAAGAGTGAGTACAAAGACTCAGCAAATATAATAAATAGTAACAAAAGCAATCCTGAACATCATTTAACCAATTCATCCATCAATCATGTAAATGAACCATGTTATGCAATATGATCAAAAATCTCTTTATCTCTTCTCTTTCGCATTTTACCGGTAATGCGGAGTGTGCATCCGTCAATGCACACCCATGTCTGTACCAACTGGTACAGGGACCAATTGCCCATACTATACAAGTATGGAGACCTTTAGCCCGTCATGGCATCAACATGACGGGGACCTCGACGCTTGGTCATCTCGTGACCAAGACTTCAAAATATCAGCATGATGCATATATGTGAATGTTTCAACAAATAAAAACTTGCATTTACAATATCTATGCATCATAAATTCTCATGAACATCTTCAGTTTCAATTGACCATAAATAGTACCAACAAATCATTATCATAACCAAGATCATTTAAACACATAATTTAGGACAATCATCTCCAAAGCATCACTCATCCACAATTCACACTATAGTTTTATCACTTCAATTATATTTGCAATAGCAATAAACCATAACATGTACCACATAGCATTTTTCATAAGCATGAACACACGTAATTATATCATAAATCACACATCCACATTCATCATTCATCCACAATTCCTACTATCGGAATTAACCATTATTATACTTGCCTTAACCGCGAGAATACGAAGAACGAGCAGAAGGTGCAACCCCTGGAATCCGCTCTCCTCCTGAATAATTAATTAATAATTACTAACATAACAGAAACGGGTTTCTAGATACAAAATATCAGCAACCCCAATTACCCCAACAATTTATCTCAATTAAATCCCCAACTCCCCTCGGCCAACTCTGCCCATCCACAGACAGCCGACTTCAAAAATTCATAACTTCCAGTACGTAAATCCAACTTAAGCGTTCTCAGACTATCTGGAAAGATAATTGAATTATCTAAATAAACTTAGTTGGGGAGCCTTCCAGATTCTTCCGTTTTCTACCCGATCCAAACCCTTTTCTAAAACATCAATAATCACGATGGACTCTGTGGACAGCGCATTAAAACAATCATAACTTCCACCCAGAAACTCGGAATCCGGACTTCTTTACCTATCTGGAAAGCTATGAAACTTATATACAACTTTACCAATTTGAAGGGCTCCTGAATCGCCACAATTCCCATCGCCCAAACCGATCTACCAAAATCTGTCCAGAACTACCCCGATCTGCAGAATAGCCGCACTAGAAACTTCATAACTTTCTCTACACAAATCCGAATAATGTGTTCTAGTACTCCGTGAAAAGATAATCACGTCCTCTACAATGTTCTAGAAGGGGTCTAGACCTGAATCCAGACGGATCTACCCCAAAACTGCCGACTAACAATTTCTGTCCCGGCAGTCCAGAAAACCGACGAATCTAACTCGATTAAAAACTCATCTAGGGGACTAACAGGGATTACTCTTGACGACACGACGAAGAACACGTCGATGAACACGATGACAAACACGATGAACACGCCCGCGATCTCCTCCTCTCCTTCCGCCGGATCCACGCGGTGCGGCGGCGACGCAAGATGCGGCAGGCGGCCACGGCGAGGCGCGGCAGCTGCCACGGCGGCGGCAGCGCGGCAGCCCGGCGGCGGGGAGGCGGGCGGCGGCTGGGCGGCAGCGCAGGCAGTGGCGGCTCGCAGGCAGAGGCAGCAAAGGCGCCGGCGACTAGCTGCGGCAGGGCTAGGTTAAGAGGTGGCCTCCCCCCTCTTGGGCCAATGACTCCCTCTTGGGCCAAGGCCTAGGCCCAGGTTGTCTTGCATTTTCAGAAAACCCCTCAAGACAAGCATTAAATTAAACTTTCTCCCCACGTCCTCCGCTTTAATTTAATTAAGTAATTTAATAAACATTTTGGGGCATTACATTCTACCTCCCTTAAACAGAATTCGACCCCGAATTCTAACTGCCACCACAACAGGAAACAAAAACAACCAACAAGCAATAAACACGCACCTGACGTGAACAACTCCGGGTATTGCTCGCGCATGTGAGACTACAATTTGTATGTTGCCTCTCTCTTTTATGCGCTACGACCAAAACACCTTGACATACTTTAATTTTTTTTCCATGCTTGCGCCCGTGCTTAGATTTTGAAGATCCGAGCAAGAAGCCAACTTCCCGCCAAAAGAGTCAAATCATAAAAGAAAAGAAAATCAAGGTTCAACACGAGAACCTCTCCACATTCCAATTAGGACATTTTCAAATAAACGACACACGCCAACATAAAGTCAACTCCAAACTACAAAAGACTTTTGCTATCATCACATAGTTCAGCAAGAATCAAAAGAGCATTTTGCTACCCAAGAATATATATATAAGATATATATATATATATATATATATATATGAATAAACTTTCTCTTGAGTCACGAGATTCCAAATCATCCCATACCACACTCACTCATTTCCTTTAAATTTGCCACATCAACACTGTGTTCAACCCGAGTGCATCAACATCACCTTTGTAGAGGGACTCTCTTGTTTTACAATAACATACTCTAGTCAACCCCTCTATCCACCGGTTATTTTAATGAATAATTTCCAATACACCTCATCGTTAGTTTCACCCACAATCTCTTCAACACAATTCTCTAAGGATAAACGATCATGTAATTATCAGCCACACACACTCATTTACTACACCCGAAGGATAATATCATGGTTCAACACACTATTTAGAATCCACCCATTCCACTATTCTCACACAACATCATTAGCCTCCAAGGCCCTAGCATAGATCACCAAACCAAAATTTTCCATCTCCAGGGTTCCTATACATGTACTTTGATATAATTGATACAAAGACTCTCGAATTTGTTGACTAAAATTTTCACAAGCAACCATCCTCAATCATTAGCAACTATATAAAAACATATTCTCAGCCTGATTATCTGTAGGAAGATTCTAACTCCTAGAGGATTACCCACTAAATCCAAGTCATACATGTCAATAATTCAACAATCCGTACTATCCCAATAATTCACATAACAGTTAGACTTCTTCACAATTATAATCTCATCACTATACCATCATAACCCTTCTACTAACCCCCTACAAGTACCCAATCACGGTACACCAATAAAATTGATAAAGATTCTCATACTTTCAATAATCCTAATGTTCCATCAAAATGAACAAAGCATTCCTGAATCACATTTTATTATAGGTTCCACTAGTTGCGACCATGTAGCCCATTAACTCCAAAGACGACATATTCCTTAAATGAAATTCTCACCGAGAATTATTCGATGTAACCAATTTATCACTCCAAGAATCTCAAACAACTTGACACCCATCATCTCATCCAAACCTATCATACCAACCAGCTACCAAACATATCCTAAAAGGGCTTGCAACCGAATCGGTTACCCCTTTCTTAGAGAGATAAAAGAAGTAAATCTAAGCACAAGGGAAAATGCTACCAATCGCAATAGACATCGGTCCAAGAGAAATAGTAATGATCTTGGAAAATAAAACATAAGATCACCGTTGAAGTCACATGCCTCCTCACGAAAAAATATCCAATATCAACCAATAAGAATACAACATTGTCATTTTAAACTCAAGAAACTCTTTTGCGGTGAAAATAAGAAGTCAAACACACCTCTAAAAGTTACACAACTTTGACTGCAACTTCAAACAATCTTTCCCAATCTTTATTTTAACAAAGAGAACAACTTCCTTCGATTTCGATATCACCTTAACAATTCCAACAAAAAGAATTCAAGACCACAACACATTAAGTCTTTAAGAACTAATAAAACCTCTCAACACGACACTTTGCTTTAAAACAATTTCAACTACCACATAAGTCATGAGATCAAAAGATCGCGTATGCAACTATCAAAACTTTTGATTTAAATAGCATCATGGAAGTTATCAAATCTTTTTTATTAATTGAACATTCAACATTATCATCACACCACATGCTGACTATCATACTAATATCAGAATAATATATTCTAAACAAGCATCATCACACCCTCAAATCCTTTCCTAAACTTTTCCAAAAGAAACATAAGAAATTACTTCATCATGTTCTAATACTTAAGTAGGATTGCAACTACTTGGTCTAGGAAACCTTGTGCATAAGCCACACAATAGAACAAAGCTCTTAAACAAGATGGTACTAGAGCAAGATAATCTCACAAATCATGCTAGTACAAATTTCTTAGTAGATTTCATATATTCCATTCTTTATTGATACTCAACTCTAACTTAGCACAAATTGATTGTACTCTATTCACTATTGGCAATAATTGATTATTATTTGGTCATAACAACATTCATGAGCATAGATTTTGTATCCTACTTTACATTCAGAAATTAGAACGTGAATGACTTTAAACTTCAATAATACCAGCTTGTAAGACAAGTTTCTACAAGTCAACACATCAACCTTCATCTATTTCTTTATACGTATTTCAACAATTTAGCGTTGTAAAAGATAGATGAAACTAGCACTTTTGCATGCTCATAAAGTATCTAAATAAAAGACATATTAAAGGTTAATATTACCAAGACAATATTCCAACACCTCCTTACTTAATCATTCCAAACGGTCAAATTAATTGCGAAAGATAAAAATAATTCAATTTATCCAACATGATAAACAATCATAATAATCGTTCTAATTCTTTTCAGACACTCCTCAAAACTCCATGAGTTCCAAGCATGAATAGACATATTCTTAATCATAGTTCTTCTACAAACTATTACAAAGCAATATCACATTGATCAACTACACTTGCAAAGGTGCTAGTTGAAATTAATTATGCACCACGCTAACATCTTAACCTGATAATTCATACCTTATAAATTAATTTATATGATTCTAACCTCCCATTTAAGCATAGTAGAACTCCACAAAGGATTTTAACATTCACTTTCAGAAAGGAGAGGAATTAAATTTCAACACGAGAAATAATCCAAATAAATGCAAAGATCCAAGACTTTCCCAGGTTAACTAATGTTTTGCAACATAAAACTTTCATTAAGAAAAATACTAAGCGAACAGATAAGACATGTTTCACCAAAAGACAAAACTCCCACGAAGAGACCAATCTTGCAAATCAACAATGTTCCCAAATAGTAAAAGCGTCTCAATAGACTGAAAACAATAATCGTTTCAAAGAACAGGTAGAAACCAATTGAAAACCCTCAACTGCATTGAACCATCATACCAAGATAAATTCATCTTCCCCCACAAGGTAAGAATTGACCAAACTCAGCTTAAGGAAGAGAGAAACTTTTCTAAAGAACCCATTCCTAGCTTCTGAAATTAAGTCGCCCCAGGAAAGATCCCTCACCAATTCAATACCACGAATAATGCCATACCTTGGCCATGCCTATGGCCGCACCACGATCTCTATCCCTCGATATCAACTATTACCACTCATAACAATCATATAGTCAGATCATATGCACCAAAAGATCATATCATAGCAAGTACAAAGTCAAACATTAGGCACATATTCAGTTATGATAATCGACGGAAACGTAGATGCAATGCAAACCCTATTCCCACCTACAGTGCTTAGTGTGTCAAAATTAATATTTCATTAACCACGGACCTACAGCCCACTCTGATACCAACTGTAACACCCCAGCCAAGCAATTGGCCTGAAATGCTACTAACTAAACGATATAGCAATTCTAATTAGCTGCAATCTACAAAATTTCGGTAGAGTCTCCTTTGTTTATTGACTAAAACTGGGTTCTAACAAGTATAATCAAGAGATATAAGTAACCGTAAGCATTGTAATCAGAATAAGCAAACTCGCTATCAAACTTAATCAAACGCGAAGCAATATAAAGTGTTCTAAACATTTATTACATTTTAAACCCGATAGCCATAAAAAATACCACTTTAGTTATTGAATAATTAATATTCAAAGTTCTCTATTTCTCCTATGATGGATAATTCGTGCAAGTGCAATAACGCTAATCCTTCTTTATTCCCATGCATGCTGTCCTCATGAAAATACCTAAAACAATCAACAATCAACAACAACAATAAAGAAGAGTGAGTACAAAGACTCAAAGAAATATAATAAATAGTAACAAAAGCAATCACGAACATCATTTAACCAATTCATCCATCAATCATGTAAATGAACCATGTTATGCAATATGATCAAAAATCTCTTTATCTCTTCTCTTTCGCATTTTACCGGTGACGCGGTGTGCATCCGTCAATGCACACCCATGCTCGTACTCAACCGGTACAGGGACCAATTGCCCATACTATACAAGTATGGAGACCTTTAGCCCGTCATGGCATCAACATGACGGGGACCTCGACGCTTGGTCATCTCGTGACCAAGACTTCAAAATATCAACATGATGCATATATGTGAATGTTTCAACAAATAAAAACTTGCATTTACAATATCTATGCATCATAAATTCTCATGAACATCTTCAGTTTCAATTGACCATAAATAGTACCAACAAATCATTATCATAACCAAGATCATTTAAACACATAATTTAGGACAATCATCTCCAAAGCATCACTCATCCACAATTCACACTATAGTTTTATCACTTCAATTATATTTGCAATAGCAATAAACCATAACATGTACCACATAGCATTTTTCATAAGCATGAACACACGTAATTATATCATAAATCACACATCCACATTCATCATTCATCCACAATCCCTACTATCGGAATTAACCATTATTATACTTGTCTTAACCGCGAGAATACGAAGAACGAGCAGAAGGTGCAACCCCTGGAATCCGCTCTCCTCCTGAATAATTAATTAATAATTACTAACATAACAGAAACGGGTTTCTAGATACAAAATATCAGCAACCCCAATTACCCCAACAATTTATCTCAATTAAATCCCCAACTCCCCTCGGCCAACTCTGCCCATCCACAGACAGCCGACTTCAAAAATTCATAACTTCCAGTACGTAAATCCAATTAAGCGTTCTCAGACTATCTGGAAAGATAATTAAATTATCTAAATAAACTTAGTTGGGGAGCCTTCCAGATTCTGCTGTTTTCTACCCGATCCAAAACCTTTTCTAAAACATCAATAATCACAACGGACTCTCTGGACAGCGCATTAAAACGATCATAACATCCACCCAGAAACTCGGAATCTGGACTTCTTTACCTATCTGGAAAGTTACAAAACTTATCTACAACTTTTCCAATTTGAATGACTCCTGAATCTCCACAATTCCCGTCGCCCAAACCGATCTACTAAAATCTGTCCAGAACTACCCCGATCAGCAGAACAGCCGCACTAGAAAATTTATAACTTTCTCTATACAAATCCGAATAACGTGTTCTAGTACTCCCTGGAAAGATAATCACGTCCTCTACAATTTTCTAGAAGGGGTCTAGACCTGTATCCCGACGGATCTACCCAAAAACTGCCGACTAACAATTTCTGTCCCGGTAGTCCAGAAAGCCGACGAATCTAACTCGATTAAAAACTCATCTAGGGGACTAACAGGGATTACCCTTGACGACACGACGAAGAACACGTGGATGAACACAATGACGAACACGATGAACACGACGAACACGCCCGCGATCTCCTCCTCTCCTTCCTCCGGATCCACGCGTGCGGCGGCGCCACCACGGCACGGCAGGCGGCCACGGCGGCGCTGGCGCGGCAGCTTGCCACGGCGGGCGGCGGGGGCGGCAGCCGGCGGGGCAGGGGCGGCCTGGGCGGCAGCTCGCAGCGGGCGCGGCAGGGCTCCGGCAGGCTGGCGCGGCAGGGCAGCAAAGGCGCCGGCGACTAGCTGCGGCAGGGCGCGGCAGGGCACTAGGGGGCGGCGGCTGCATAGGGGAGGGGTGAGGGCTAGGTTAAGAGGTGGCCTCCCCCCCTCTTGGGCCAAGTACTCCCTCTTGGGCCAAGGCCTAGGCCCAGGTTGTCTTGCATTTTCAGAAAACCCGTCAAGATAAGCATTAAATTAAACTTTCTCCCCACGTCCTCCGCTTTAATTTAATTAAGTAATTTAATAAACATTTTGGGGCATTACAGGATCACTAGAAGACTCAACAAAATCAGCACGAAAGATCCTCCCATAGCGAGAAATCCCGCAAACCAGACTACCCGAAGAGTCAAGAATTTTGCAATTGTTTTTCTTGAAGCTCACCTCATAACCGTCATTGGTAAGCTGAGAGACCAAAAGCAAATTATACTGCAGCTTACTAACCAAGGCAACATCTTTCAAAATAAAATAACCATTAACACGCACAGTACCTTTCGCGATGATGCGCCCAGACGAAGCATCTCCAAAGGTGATAGTCTTATCACCTGGAGCACGGGCTAAGGAAGAGAACCAACGAGGGTCTCCAGTCATATGATGAGAACAACCGGAGTCAACAAGCCAAACCTTTCCCTTCTCAGCCCGGCGAACCTGAGTCAAGCAGAGAGAAAAGTCTCAGTAATGGGATAAATCAAGAGTGATTTTGGCACCCAATACTGAGTAACACGTGGAGCAGAAGAAGTAGCCACACACGACTTACCTCTATCTACCCTACGCTCTCTGTCGCTCAAAGAAGCAGAAGGTCTATGAACAGACCTGAAGCTATTGCTGGGTCCGACTGCTATGGGAGAGCGAGTCGGAGCACCGGCAACACGGTGATCTCACCGCGGGTAGCCATCTCGACGGGGGAAACGAGATCTACCCTCAGGACGGCGGAAGTCACGACCGAAGGGAGCATGAAGATGAAAATCAGAAAACTCGGAAGAACCAAGTCCTCGATGCTGCCCAAATCCACCAATAGTAGCAAGCCTAGACCTCGTGTTGGTCTTAGGTGCACTCAAGGTCTGGGGTTGACCCTGAATACGCGTAAGAGCTGCAACACGGTCTCTAAAGCATCGGTCAACCAAGTGTCCATCCTTCTGACAGAAGGTGCAATGATACTTCACCTTCTGAGAGGTAGAAGTAGATGATGAGGCTTCGCCCGAGAGGCGAAGCTACTGTGTGGACTCATCTTGTCGTCGAAATCCCTTGGACAAAGCCCGCGATTTGAATTGAACTTTCTCGCCCCGGCTTGACCTCGATCACACCTGCGGCTACGGTGCGAGCACGGCAGGTGGATGCTTCCTCACATCCTCTAAGTAATTATATCCTAGACCTTGATTAAACTTGCAAATTTGGACTTGTCTAGAATAAGATTCAGCTTTTTCTTGCCTCCAACGAATCTTTCAAGAGTGTTCATAAGGTACTGGCACTCCTGAAAGAGAGAGGTGCAAGAGGAGCAAGGGGAAGGAGAAGAGACAGCAGGAGGAGAGGAAGAAGAACCAACAGCAGAAGAGCGAATGGCACGTGCGTATCTCTCCTTATGCACGGCCGCCTCAACCTTGAGGGCTTCGCAGGACACACAGGGGGCAGTCCTAATCCTAGCCATTTGGTCTTCGTAACTCTTCCTAAACGTCTCTACCATGTTCTTATCCTTTTCCAACACCTCAGCACAGAAGGCACAAGCAGGACGTGATTTTTCTAGAAGGTCCTTAGTTAGCTTCACACATTTTTCATCCAATGCAATCAAGTCAGATTTTAGTTTATCACAATTTTGCATGGTGAGCTAACAGGGTCCTTAGAAGCATACTTAGCCATTTTCTTATTGTAGTCAATCATTTCTTGAAACTGCTTTTGAGACGATTCAAGTTCGTGAGCTAACTTAGGACAGTTTGTGCAAGAAACAATAGGCTCAAGTAGAAAGGCTTGTAACTCAGCAATTTTGTGATCTGCCCGTTTTAGGTTC
Source organism: Bonia amplexicaulis (assembly GCA_036346245.1). NCBI lineage: Eukaryota > Viridiplantae > Streptophyta > Magnoliopsida > Poales > Poaceae > Bonia > Bonia amplexicaulis. The sequence continues at coordinate 6,173,207 of CM070768.1, forward strand.
ATCTTTAAATTATTACAGTTTTCACAAGTCTCGGGCAAATCGAGAAGCATGGTATAAAGACCTCTAAATGCATTCTCCTTGTCCTTACATGAGGTGCAAGAAGTAGTCTCAACAATAGAAGATGAAATAGCAACAGTCCTACTCATCTCTAATTCAGCAAGCAGACTAACATTCTCCACCTTAACCAGATCTACCTCAGAAGACAAACTATCATACGAGATCCTTAGCTTCTCCATATCATCAAGCAAAGCAGGGCATGTATCACATTCGTCACGGAGGGAGCGATATAAGTGAAGTAAGCTCCCGTGACAATCTATCTACTTCCTTCTCTAACTCGCTACATCTAGCTCTAGATCTAGCATGAAATTTTCCTAGCTTAAGAAAAGCATCATTAAGCTGGTCATAAGAGGGGTATACCTCGTCGGAGTCAGAGTAGAGCTCGCTGTCGCTCACATCGCCCTCAAGGGCCATGAAACACATGCCGGAGAAGTCCTCGCCATCTTTGGGATCTTGCTCAACCTTCCCATCGTCATCACTCCACCCCTCCACCTCGCTGAGGTCGAGGTCGTCGAAGGCGGTGAGGACGTGATGGAAGAGCTTCTTGGCTTTGCCAAGATTGCGAAACTTCTTCTCTTTGCTTGGTGGCTTCTTGTTGCGGTTCTTGTCGATGTAGACGTTCTTGCTAGAACCGCCGAAGTCGTTCTTGCCCTCCAGCTTGGGGCAGTTTGCCCGAATGTGGTTGGGGCCACCACACTCAAAGCAAATCACACGTCCTCCTCTCTTTCTCTCCCTAACCCTCTTGTATGCATGGGAGAATTTTCTAGCTAAGAGGGCTAGTTGGTTTTCTGGGAGCTGCTCCAAATGATCATCATCTATTTCACATAGAGCAGCCAAAGAAAAACCCGAGAGAGTGTCAGCAGAAGAACCAGAAGCAGGACTGGGATCAGTGACCAACGCCATCGATTGTGACTTCGACTTGCGAGAGACAATGTCAATCTCGTGAGTCTTGAGGCGTGAGTACAACGCATCAAGAGTCAAAGTCGAGAGGTCCGTGGTGTCCTTGATGGTGGTCGCCTTCATCTCCCAAACACGCAAGTCCAAAGCCGCAAGCATCTGACGAGCGTTGTCCGAGTCGAGGTATGTGAGACCGACCGCTCGGAGGTTACTCAAGATCTTGTGGAATCTCGCAAAGCATTCATCCAAGGACTCTTCAGCGAGCATTTCAAACTTGTTGTAATCTCACTTGAATTGGTCCTGTCGAACCGTCTTGATTTGGGTGGTGCCCTCATGGTAAGCATCGAGGGTCACCCAAATATCGAAGGCCGACAAAAGATGAGAAATGCGATCAAACTCGTTTCGGCTCAAACCTTGGATGATAATGTTCCTTGCCTTAGCATTTGCCGCAACATCAGCCATGTTTCCGGCATTGATGTTTTCATCGGCAGGAACAGCAAAGCGAACTTTGACCTTGCGCCAAGTAGCATAGCCCTGAGCCTGAATATAGGTCTCTATCCGACTCTTCCAAAAGGGATAGTCGATCCCATCGAATATCGTGGGCTTGGTGGAATACTTATCCGTTGCCATGGCTCACAGACCGGTTAAAGATCTATAAAGAAGAGCTAACCGGCTCTGATAGCAATTGTAGGATCGGAAATGGCAACAGAGGGGGGTGAATGGTGCCTTTAAAAATCACCCCAAGTATTCTGTAAATTTCTTCTCCAATAGCTATAGTAGATATGAAGAAGAAGATTCATGCTTGAAAATTCAAGAACTAAACATAGCGAACTAATGCAGACCAGAGAGCAGCGACAAGAAGTAAAATAGGGAGTAGCTGGCCGAAATGAGACTGCACAGAGATTACCAAAGAGCGAACTGAGAACAGACTCTTCGCTGCTGAAACTGCAACTAAAAATAGTCTAAAAGAGACTTCCTTTGCTGCTGAAAACTGCTGCTGCAAATACTCTAAATAGTGACTACTTTTGCTGCTGAAAACAGGAGACAAAAGAAGTGGAAAACTGAAAGGTTTTGCTGATTTTTTGCTGCTGCAAACTGCTGAAAACTGAACTGAATAAGTGCTGAAAACAGGTGTGATCAAATGCTGAAAACAGCAGAAATGAGTGCTGAGAAAAGCTGCTGTTTCTGCAGTTAAAAAACTGCAAGAGAAGTGCTATTTCTGCAGCTGACAACAGCAAGCTGAGGTGCTGTTTCTGCAGCTAAAAACAACAAGAAAAGCTGCTATTTCTGCAGCTAAAAATAGCAAACTGTAGACCCCATTTTTCAGACCAAAACAGCAGACCGAAGACCCCATTTTCAGACTAAAAACAGCAGACAAGAACAGAGCAACCGAAGCTGCAGTAAGTACTTTTAGCCAATGAAAACAAAGAAATTGACAAAGAGAACATGTTAATTTCAGGTCAATCAATCATGACTATAAACTGAATAGCTATGAGACCTAAGACATCAAGGAAATTCAGCCAAAAAATAGGAAACAAAGATTTGGGCTGAAATCTGAGGAAGAATAGAGAATGAAACCGATTTTTCAGATTTCTCATTATTCTTAAATTCCTTGCTTAAGAGCTTTTGAAAATCAACAAGGTATGATCTCAAGACAAGGGCACACAAATCTTGAACCATCTCCTCAAGGGAAATCAAGAGAAGCAAGGTTCCCCTGACATGAAACCCTAGAATCTTATGAAACAGAGGAAAACAGCCCGCATAATAAAATCGAGAAATAATTTGATTCTTTCCATTGGCTCGTGAACAAATCAGCCAAGTGACTTTGGTGAAGGTCCCCTAGTTCAGAGCAAACTCATATTGCAAGAATCAACCAAGAACACCTCTCTAGAACTTAAGAACAGAAGTAAACATCAAAACACAAACTGAATAGAGATTCAACAGAAAGGCAAACACTTGGATCATTTCCATCTCAAGACTACTCAAATGGATTCATTCCCATAAATGATTACACATGAGTCCCTATAAGCGATTGATACAAGGGAAAACACTACATGCTTACACACAGAGCTCACTTTCTCTGGAATGCTTGAGCTCTACACACTACGGGAATGCATATTTCTCCTTCACAGCCACCTCTCTTCTTAAAGCCAACACTATAGCCTCAAGAGGAATTTCAAGAAGTGGCATACCACCTCCACTCCCTCATCTCACACACCATATGAGGCAAAAGGAGGTCAAACTAGATTTTGGAGGGAGAATCACCTCCTCCACTCATTTGCTTGAGTCAATTTACCAAATTGCCCCTCAAGCACTTTCCCGGAAGCTTCCGCATCTGGTACCTTTACCATCTGGACCTCGACTCCTCCCTGAGTCTAGTCTGGTCCGCTCCGCTGCACACGACCGCACCCGGTATCCTGACCGTCTGGACCTCGACTCCTCCCTGAGCCTAGTCCCAATCCACTCGCCGCTGCCCGTCGTGTCTACCTGACACCGACCGAGACTTTCGACTCCACCTGAGTCTAGTCCTGGTCTGTTCCATCACGCACGACCGCAACCGACCTCCAAACCCTCTGGACCTCCGACTCCTCCCTGAGCCTAGTCCCGGTTCTCTCATCGTCGCCCGTCGTGTCCTTCACCAGTAGCTCTAGCTCCGGTTCCTCGTCTCCCGACTTGCAACCACCTCACCAGCCTTCATCATATTCGGCATCGCCGACCGTCTGGACCTCAACACCTCCTGTGCCTAGTCCCGGTCCTCCTTGCCTCACCATGACCTAGCTCCGAAGTCCTGCAGTCACACAGACAAGCAAACCATCACATAGCACCGCACGAAACAGCATAATCATCATAGCATAAGTAAAAAGGTACTCAACCCTAGAATACCCAAAACAAACTCAAACTCACTAAAACCACCATCAATTACTCATCACCAATATGGGGATACCTCCACATGGTCTCTCACACTCGGGTATCTGCAACGCTTGCAAAAGTCTAGCCGGTCTCTAATGTTCAGCTTTAACTCGCTGGCACACATCACACAAGGTTACATATTCAGCAATCTCTCTTTTCATACTTGACCACCAATATCTTTCCTTGAGATCTTGATACATCTTTGTACTTCCAGGGTGAATTGAATATCCGGATTCATGAGCTTCCTTCAGGATTAACTCTTTTATTTCCTTCTTCTCGGGCACAAGAATTCTTTTCCCAAACCAAAGGATTCCATCTTCATCTTCTGAAAATCCTAGTGCTTTTCCTTTCTTCATATTCTCTTAAATATCCTTAACATATTTATCCTCTTTTTGAGCTGCCTTGATTTGATCTTGTAAGGTTGGCTGAACCTCCAATAGCTAGGAATCCTTCCTCTACTACTTCTAAATTAAGTTGCTAAAACTCTTCATGAAGTGCGGGCTGTCTATCTTTAATCATCAAATTATTGCAATAACTTTTTCTGCTTAAGGCATCAGCTACTACATTAGCTTTTCCTGGATGATAGTGGATTCCAACATCATAATCCTTTATCAACTCAAGCCACCTTCGCTGTCTCAGTTTGAAGTCAGGTTGGGTAAATATATGCTTCAAACTCTTGTGATCCGTGTAAATCTCACAACGATTACTGATCAAATAATGCCTCCATATTTTAGAGCATGCACAACGACAGCTAGCTCTAAATCATGGGTCGGATAGTTCTGCTCATGCAGGCGCAATTGCCTTGAAGCATAGGCTGCCACCCTTCCTTCTTGCATCAAAACACAGCCCAATCCTTGTCTAGATGCATCACAGAATCCTTTCTAATATCTGGAAGCGTTAACACTGGTGCAGAGGTCAACCTCTTTTTCAGTTCTTGAAAACTGTCCTCACAAGATTTACTCTATTCAAACTTCTTTTCCTTCTTTAGCAACTGAGTGAGAGGTCTCGTAAGCTTGGAAAATCCTTCTATGAAACGGCGATAATATCCTGCCAAACCCAGAAAACTTCTGATCTCTGACACTAACTTGGGTTGCGTCCAATTGAGTACATATGTTACCTTTTCAGGATCTACAGATACTCCTCCTGCAGAAATCACATGACCCAAGAAAGCTACTTTCTTCAACCAAAACTCACACTTGCTAAACTTGGCATACAGCTGGTGCTCTCTGAGCTTTTCCAAAACTATTCGCAGATGTTCTGCATGTTCTTCCTCATTCCGGGAGTAGATCAGAATGTCATCAATGAACACGACAACAAACTTATCCAAATACTCCATGAACACTTTATTCATCAGATTCATAAAGTAGGCGGGAGCATTGGTCAAACCAAAAGACATTACTGTAAACTCATACAGTCCATAACGAGTGGAAAATGTTGTCTTTGGTATATCTTCTGGTCTAATCTTCACTTGATGATAACCTGACCGGAGATCAATCTTAGAGAAGACACATGATCCTTTTAACTGATCAAACAGATCATCAATCCTGGGCAATGGATACTTGTTCTTAACTGTCGCATCATTCAGGGATCTGTAGTCCACACACATACGAAGACTGCCATCCTTCTTCTTCACTAGAAGTACTGGTGCTCCCCAAGGCGAAGAACTTGGTCTCACAAAACCTTTCTCTTGTAGCTCATGAATTTGCTTCTTAACTTCAGCCAAGTCATTTGCGGACATACGGTTGGGTCTCTTGGAAATTGGAGCCGTTCCAGGTACTAGGTTAATGACAAATTCAATTTCTCTGTCTGGTGGTATTCCTGGCAAATCTTCAGGAAACACATCTGGGTATTCCCTTACTATGGGCACCTTTTCCAAAGTTATTCCCTTCAAGCTATTCAACCCACAACTATTCTGAGAAGATGGCTTTGACTTGTACCTCACTTGAACTCCTTCAGAGTTGGTAAGAGTAATGGCACGATTGGCACAATCTATCTGCCATTTATACTTGGTTAACCAATCCATACCAAGTATTACATCTAGGCTCTTGGAGTCTATTATAATTAAATTCGATAGGAATTTTACTCCATTTATATCTATGGTTGCTCTAGGGCAAACCGTACTAGTCTTCATTTCATTTCTAGGTGATTGAAGTAGCATAGGGTTCTTTAGCAAACGCACATCCCAATTATATCTTTCAACAAAATCTTTTGACACAAAAGAATGCGAAGCTCCAGAATCAAATAATGCTGATGCAGGTACTGAGTTGACAAGAAACTTACCCAGAACGACGTCTGGTGCATCCTGAGCTGCTTCTGCAGTGACATGATTAACATGCCCTCTGTTCATTGCTTGCGGAGTCCTTGGAGTTTGAGGTGCTTCACGGCCCTGGCCTGCAGTTGGAACTCTGGCTGGTGTAGTCCCTAGATTGAAACGTACAGGGGTCACAGTTGGGCGCTTCTGAGGACAATTATTGGCATAATGTCCCATATTCTTGCAATTGAAGCATTGCACTCCTGCAGTTGAAGTCTTGTTCTGCTGAGGCTGAACTGCATTGCTTGTTCGAGGAACTTGAGGAATTGGGCGGGGTCCACTGAACGGTGTCCTTGGCACACTTGGCACTGAGGGCCTGTTGAACTGCGGTGGATTAGGGCGATGCCGGGAACTGCTTGCACCCTGTTGAGCTTGAAACTTCCTCTTCCGAACTTCGTACAACTGACGTTGAGCATCCTCTTGTATTATGGCCTTATTCACCATATGCTGAAAAGTTGGGTAATCGTTTGACACCAGCTGCACCATGAGGTTGGGGTCAAGTCCTCGCATGAATCGCCAAATCTTGGTTGCATCTGTTGCAACATCTTCAGGTGCATACCTTGATAGTTGGGTAAACTTATTCAGGTATTCAGTGACACTGAGATTTCCTTGCTGCAGCTTGTGAAATTCCATCTTCTTCATTTCCATTATTCCCGTAGGAATATGGGCAGTGCGGAAGGCTTCCTCAAATTCAGCCCAAGTGATGGTTTGCGCATTCTGATGAGCGGCGCAAAAATTTTCCCACCAAGTAGCTGCAATTCCTTTTACCTTCTCATTATCATTGCACTGAGCCAAAATCAGCTTCCTCTCCACATCCTTAATCCAGTCATCAGCTTCCATTGGATCTACTGCACCGGAAAAGGTTGGCGGTCTGGTCCTCATGAACTCTCCTAGCTTCGACTGGGGTGCCTGAAAAGGTGCCTGCGGAGCTTGCTACACTTGGCTTTGGGCAAGGGCTTGAAGAAGTTGCAGTTGCATGGCCATCATCTATTCCATACTAGGGGCTTGAGCAGGAGGTGGTGGCATGTTGTTTTCCGGTTGAGCATTGGCACCACGGTTGTTGCCGGCATTGTTCCTTGTGTTCACCATCTGAAGCGGTAACCGGAAATAGCAAAAGATAAGAGGGAGATAGCATAGGTAAGAAGTCAGGGGAAAACTAAACAACATCCCAAACCAACACACAAGGGGGAGCACAAAACAACAACTTGGAAGAAACTTATCTTTGAAATTAAAATATTTTTAAGAATGGTTGTACCACAAGTGCACTAAGGCTTGGTACAGTCCATCTAGCACACCAACATAATATAAAACATTCTAAGGAAGCTAGACATTTATTTGGGCACTACTGACTCAATAACTACTCATCCTCCTTGAAGATGCGCTCCTCAGGATCCTCCTCTGGGTCTTCTTCTGGGTCCTCCTCCGAGTCACCCACATGGAGCTGCCTACAACCACACATGGGGCGGTTGCAGGATGCACGAGAACGAAGATGGCTATGACTGGGGGTAGGCAAACGCGAGCAGGAGCGAGAACGGGAGAGACTACGTCTTCTGCTAGAATCTCCAATGCTGATGTCGGGTAGCGGACTAGGGCACCGCACACTCTTGCGCGCTTTGAGCAAGGTACGGGGTCCTGTACGCCGAGTCGGAGCCTGGTTGTTGGGGACGACGGCTGGTACAGGTGAGGATGGCGTGTAGTCAACCGGAGACTGCTGTCGGAGTGCTGGTAGCTGGAAGTGAGGAGCATCCGAAGCTGTCCAATCTCCTCCAAGGCACTGGCGTAGGTAGCTGCCATCGCCTGTGTAAGCTGCACCTGGTGCGTCAGTCGGGGATCGTCCACGGAGATCTTGAAGGGCTCTAGATAGCTCTGTCCTGCTCGGGTGGTTGGGAAGAAGTAGAAAGGCGTCTGTCGCAGGATATCCTTACGAATCCGGCACAAGTTAGCTAAAGCCAGATGAGCTGCATCCTGGATAGCGTCTGAGCGGTCAGTCCGAGGATGATTGATAGGGTATGTGGGGGTGTTGAATTCCCCTTCCCGTGCATACAGGAATACCTCCATCGACCAAGAATCTCGGTCCATGATCCTGACTTTCTGCCCCCTGAAAATGGGCGGTTGAGGATACTTCACATACTGCATAAGCTGACGAAGAAGGCCAACAAATGCTCCAATATTCTCGCCATGAGAAAAGTAGTTCCAAGAGTCAACGGAGGATGAACCGGTCATCTACAAATTTGAAATAATAGAGAAGATCAGTAAAGACATTTTAAACAAGTGAATATAAGATCAAGAATAGAGCGGAAGTAAGGAGACATAGAAAATTTTCTTAAATATTTTTAATAAATATAGGTCCTTAAGGTTTTTGCCATTCTTAAACTATGTCACGTCCTACAGTCATGTTGGCTCCGATACCATCTCTGTCGGGACCCAGATTTCCAAATCCAGACCATCTGTGTATTGCAGCACTAGTCCTAGATTAAAGCTAGTGCACATAGTCAAACAGTGATGATTACATAACCAACAACGCTTTATTACAATAATAGAGAGTACAGGCCGAAAGGCCTTTTTATTACAACTGAGGTTTCAAGACCTCACACACACAAAAGATAAAGCACAGCGGAAGCAAAAGTAAATCCAGCGGAGACCCATCAATTCGCCACAGGCAATTGACTGGGGAAGCGCAACCTAGTACTCCGGAAAGCCTTCGTTGAATCCATACGCACCGTAGTCGAAGTTTCCTTCTTGGGCTTCGTACTCTTCTGGTTATTATTTGAAGTGTAGCATGTGAGTACATAAAGTACTCCGCAAGTCTTGGAAAAATGCAATAGATGCAAGGTTTAACAAAGGAGGGTTATATGGTTCTTTTGGACAAAGCAATATTTTATTTCAAATACCATTAGATATTTTTTTTGGAAGGCATCAATTTAAATAAGGTAATTGTTTAAATAAAATTTATCAAGTTAAATAGTGAAGGTTACAACCACCAACACTAGATCACTGGCTCCAACCGCCAGGATTCAAGACAACGGGTTATATCCACCCACACTGGCTACATCAGCCAGGACTCAAATCCGAGAGTTCCATCCACTCTCGGTTCCCAAAGCTTTTATTAAAAATCAAAACCAATGATCTACCATGTGAAAGCATTCCTTGCCCACCCTTGACCGTGGGCACGGCTATTCGAATACTTTTACACTCTGCAGAGGTTGTACACTTTACCCACAAGAGATAAGTTATCTTAATAGCCAACATGCTTCCTTAGGCATGAGACCCAGATAATTTATCACAAAGCCTTTACCTTACTCTAATCTAGCTAGTCACCACCCGCTGAGGTTTCACCGCTGAAGGGTTAAATCCACCCAGTCAGAAGCTCCCTCTTAAGCCATATGAGTACAAGAATCCACATCCCTCACCGTGAATAACCAAGAAACCGGCACCCACTTTCCACTGGTGGTACCTAAACTAAACTATTGTAAGTTATTCACTAGGTCGTACCCATATAGACATGTGGTTGTACCAGAGTGCTCGCTTGGACAATCACAAGAGTCGGTCCTTAATTGACGGGCGGGGGGGGGGGGGGGGAGTCGGTCCTCACCGGCGGCGACGGAGGTGGCGGAGGAGAGCCATGACGGGGGAGAGGGAACCGGCTGCGGTGGACGCCGGCAAGGCGAGAGAGGGCAGGGGCTTGGTACGAGGTGAGGGGAAGGTGGAGAGGAGTGAGGGGATGCCGAAGATGGTCTCGGGGGGGTTTATAGGGCAAAGAGGAGGGGAAGGGCCGGCGGCCGGAGAAAGGAGAGGAGAGATTTGCGGCCGCAATTATGGGGGTTAATTGGGGAGGAAACGGTCGGCAATTAGAGGGGAGTGATTGGGGGTGTCAATGCGCCATCAAACGGGAATAAACGCGAAGAAAACGGCCGGCAATCAAAGCTTTATTTTCGGCTCTAATGGAGGAGAGAGAGAATGAGGGGAGGAAGAAGAAAGGAAGGTAGAAGAAATATATGACATGTGGGGCCCACTTGTCGGTGAGAGAAAGAGAAAGGTGTGTGAAGGGGCACGGGCCGTTGGATGCTTAACACGTGGCAAGTGAGTTAATCTCGCGCGTAGATTTTAAATGAAGGGATAAGTTGTGATGGATGGTTGAGATTAAAACGTGGGGAGAGATAGATTTAATCCGGGCGCGACACGTGGCGGCCTGAGATAAATCCAACTTTAATTTTCGGATTAAATTTTCAGAAAATACTAGAAACAATATAATTGATTGGAAAAATAAAAAATAATATCTAAAAATTCCCAACAATTCATAGAATATTCCAGAGAATATGTTAGACTAAATAAAAATATTTTTAAATTTCGCATTTGCTTTTAATAATTTTATAAAATTCCTTTTATCTTTTAAAATTGATTATTAATTCCAGACAATTCTCAAATATTAATTAAAAATTATGGGAAGGTTGGGAAAAATAAATTGAACTCTTTTTGGCTTTAATAATATATTAAAAGTACATTTTCTTGTTTTAAATTTTAAAATAAACTTCAGAAATACGTAGAAAAATCCAAATAAAAGCCAATTGCTTTAAAATAATTAATTTGAATTTAAATTTTTCAAAACTCAAAATTTTGGGATGTTACAAGTTTTTATGTAGAACACATATTTTTATTTTGATCGTAGCTAGGTGTAATTTGATGCCCAAAACAGAGGAAGATCTCTGTTCTGGCAGACTGGACAGCAACATTCAAATGCGTAAAAAATATAATTTTTATACAAAAACTAGATTTATGAATTCCCTACAACTTTCTCAATTGCGGACATGATCATAAAAATCATTTACTACCTCAAAATCACAGATTAATATCAGTTTGTCCAAATCTGGTCGCCTGACAAACAGCAGAATTCCCGACCCTGTAACTCCCAGATCCCACAGCCAAAAATTGTGAAAGAAATATAGGAGATGAGATTCGAAGTCCTCTACAACTTTCCTTCTGGGAGGGTCCGCAGAAACATTCTTTTGCTAGGTCTAAACCGTGCGAGCAGACTTGTTGTGAATCAATCTACAAAAGACGGCGGGTAATCTCTAATCTGACAATTAATCTATAATCTCCCTTCAAAATCCGTGCCAAGAACCCTAATTATTCCATAAAACAGAGAGTTTGGGATGGGAAAAATTACCTAAATGATCCCTTGGGATCATCCCTCTTCTTTCCTCCTCTTCTTCTCCTCCTTCCCTTCTTCTTCCTTCTCTTCCTTCTTGGCTCCAATGGGATGTAGCTTGTGGGGAGGTGGGGCGCCAACAGGGGGGGCTGCGCCAAGAGGGCGGGAAAGGGGTGGTGGCTGTGGGGAGGGAGAGTGGCTTAAGGCTTTAGGGAGGGAGGGAGGGTGAGGTGCGGCCACCCTTGGGCCTCCGGCCCAAGGTGGTCACCCACTCTTCGACGACCCACTCCGAGTTTTTATTTATTTATTTAATTATTTTATTTATTTTACACTATTCCATAATTTTTATTTTTCCCTTCCCGCGATTTACCCAAAAACCGGCGACTTCGCGATTAAATTTAAAGCCGACGCCGAAACGACGTTTAGGGTATTACATTCTCCCCACCTAAAAAGGATTCATCCTCGAATCTCGCTCCTCAACCCACGAGACAAAAGAACAACCAAGGAAAGAACAACCAAAGAATACATCATCCCAAGGATAGAACATAACAAGGGAACAACAACTACGGGTTCTCACCTGCCTCGAAGAACTCGGGTCCTTCTTCTACATTTGATCTTCAAGTTCCCATATCACCTCCTGCTCGGACTAATTCGTCAAGAGGGCATCCACATACCTGGTGGCCCTCTTCCTCCTGACCAACTCCGACGAGCCCACGACACGCACCGGCCAACGCCGAGCACCCGTAACTCTTCTACCGGCTCTGAGCGGCCAATAGATCCTGCCTTTCTCGCAAAATTCCCCGCCACAATTATCAAGCCACTATCTAATATCATCCTCCTTCTTAGAATATTTTTCTCTATATATTATAATCGGGATAATACATTGTAGCCCTTTAAAGAATTTGACCACAGATTCCACTTATAACATTACTCGAAGCACAAACAATAACTTTGCAAAAGGAACCCAACCAAAAGAGGAATAAAGGATTCTCAAGCAACACACTAGCAAATAACCTTCCTTCAAAGGAGCACGATCCAAAACAAAGGATTCACAACAAAACCATTCACACTCTCCAAATAGGCATTTGAAGAATCCACACTGAACATGCCAAGAGTGAAAATCATTCGACAGACCAAAATAATCATTTTCTTTCCCTAACTGGAAAAGAATACACCTCAACATATAACAACTCAATTTGCAGATGACCTCTGCCATAAACACATAGTTTAAATAAGAATCAAGAGAACATATTACTGCTCGAGATATTAATGATTTCCCAATCCATTCCCTTTAGAAATTTAACTTCCTTGAACCAAGGATTTCCAAACCATTGCCCAACACACCAACTCATTTATCTTCAGTTGGCAACTTCGACAATGCGCTCAAACTGAGTACATCATCCACACCCTTGCAGAGAGACTCTACTGTCTCCACAAAACACATTCTAGCCAAGCCCTCGACCAATAAAATTACTTTGACAGATAATCCCGAAAGCACCTCAATCCCTTAAGAATAACAACTCGAAATTCATATCACACCCACACATACTCATTTACTGCACCCCAAGGATGCTATCCGATCATCACACTATTTGGATTCCACTCTGATCCACTATTCCGACAAAGAGACGCTGAGCCTCTAAGGTTCCAGCATAGACCGTCAAACCAAAATTTTCCATCTCCAGGGCTTCTATGGATGTTAAACAACTTTACACCCACAGTCTCACCAAAATCAATCGCATGGCCACAACTAGTTGCCATACACCTCTTAAAGGACTTTGCAACTCAAATTTATTACCCCTTTCTTAGAAGAGGCAAAAAAAATTTCAGCACAAAGGAAAATGATACCATCTGCAATAAACACAAAACCAAGAGAAATCGCAATAATCTTAGATGACAAAAGATAAGATGACAGTTGAAGGCACATGCCTCCTCAAGAAGAAAAAAAATTAAATCTCAACCAATAAGAATACATTATTGCCATTTGAGCTCAATAAACTCTTATGCGGCGAAAATAAGAAGTCAAACACACTTCAAAAAGATTACACAACTTGACTTCAACCTCCAATACTTTTACCACACTCTTTCTTTTAACAACAGAACAACTCCCATTGATTACAGTATTACCTTGACAGTTCCAACAAAAGAAATTTGAAGACCGTAACACATTAATCCCTTAAGAACTAATAAAACCTCTCAACACGACACTTTGCTTAAAACAATTTCGGCTGCCACGAAAGTCATGAGATCGAAAAGATTGTGTATGCAAATATCAAAACTTTTGATTTAAATAGTATCTTGGACGTTATCAAATTCTTTTATTTATAGAATATTCAACATTATCATCACAACCACATACTGAGCATCCTACGAATATCAGAATAATACATTCTTAACAAGCATCATCATATCATCAAATCCCTCCATAAACTTTTCCAAAAGAAACATAAGAAATCACTCCATCATGTTTCTATTATCTAAATAAGATTGCAACTACTTGATCTAGGAAAACCTAGTGCATAAGCCACATAATAGAACAAAGCTCTTAAACAAGAGATACTAGAACATGACAATCTCACAAAATATGCTAGTATAAATCTCTTATTAGATTTCATATATTCAATTCTTATTGATGCTCAACTCTAATTTAGCACAAATTGATTGTACTCTAGTCATTACTGGCAATAATTGATTATTATTTTATCATAACAACATTCATGATCCTAACTACGTTTTACAATCATAAAACAATCATGATCATAGATTCAGTATCTCACCTTACGTTTAGAAATTAGAACGAAATAACTTTAAACTTCAATAATATCAGCTTTGTAAGACAAGATTCTACAAGTCAATACATCAACCTTCATCTATTTCTTTATACATATTTCAACAATCTAGCATGATGAAAAATAGATGAAACTAGCAATTGTACATGCTCATAAAGTATCTAATAAAGGACAGATTAAAGGTTAATATTACCAAGGCAATATTCCAACACCTCCTTACTTAATCATTCCAAACGGCCAGATTCATCACTAAAGACAAAAACAATCCTAATAATCATTCCAATTCTTTTGCACACTCCTCAATAATTGCATGAGTTCCAATCATGTATAGACAACTTCTTAATCACAGTTCTTCAAGAAACTAATACAAGGCGATATCAAATTAATCAGCTATATTTCCGAGGATACTGGTTGAAATTAATTATGCATCACGCTAACACCTCAACTTGATAATACATACCTTATGGATTAGTTTATATGATTACCACCTTCCACTTAAGCATAGCAAAACACCATAAAGGGTTTTAACATTCTCTTTTAGAAAGGAGAGGAATTAAACTTCAACACTCGAAATAATCTAAAAGAAATACGTAGATCCAAGGCTTTAACATATTAATGAGTTTGCAACTCAAAACTTTCATTGAAAAAAATACCAATCGAACCAACGAGTCATGATTCACAACAAGACAAAATTCCCACGAATGGACCATCCTTACAAATCAACAAAGTTCACAAGCAGCAAAAATGTCTCACTAGTCCGAAAAGCAATAATTGCTTCAATGAACAGGTAAAGACCAATTGCCAAAACCTCAACTGCCAAGAACCACTAACTCAAGATAAATTCATTAACCACAATAGGCCAAGAATTGGCCAAAATCAATTTAAGGAAGGTAGCAACCTTTCTAAGAAACTCACTCACAACATCTGCAATTAAGTTACCTGACGTAACTACATTGCTAATCCACATGCTACCAACAGTGGTATAACCTGGCAATACCAAGGCAGCAAATACAACATCTACATCTTATCATTGACTATTCTCACTCATAACAGTCATAGGAGCAAATCATAATCATGTAAGATCATCTCATAACGTAAATCATCAATACAACATGTCAAAAGCATAAATAAAATTCTTGACCCAACCCATCCTACTGTGCACCAGTGTGTTAATTTAATAATTTAATTACCACGGACCTAAAGTCTGCTCTGATACCAACTGTAACACCCCAGGACCCATATTACCCTGGGATGCTACTAAAACCACTCCACACCTAGCCAATTTTCAAGATAAATTAAACTGGCAACAATTTCTAATCAAGATAATATAAGCGGAAGCATAAACAACAAAGAAAAACAGAATAGTGATAGCAATTCAATATTTAAAACATCCTCCAACATTTTAATCTAAAACATAGTTCACAAATTTAGCATTATTAAGATAATGTAAACAAAGCTATGCCAAGGTCTAGAATCCTTTCAACCTTATTACAGCATAAAAATATGATTCACGTGCATCAGTGTGGTGCCGCTCTACCCTTCTCATGCAAGCTCAAAGTCCACCTCTAGGGAGGGGGAAACAAGTGTGAGATAAAATCTCAGCAAGCAAACAATTTAACAGGCTATTCAAACTACAAACAGTTATACATCATCATCTATAATTTCATATAACCACAACCATAATTCATGTCCACCATTATTAAACCACCACAAACATCCATGAATCATACCTCTTCAATTTCAAATTTAATTGGCATATGAATGCAGTTATTTTATCCACAATTAAATGCAAATGAAACACTTAATCTTCCACAAACCACAATAGATTAATCATCAACATTTAATCTTCCACAATTAACAATGTTTATATCCTCAACCTCAAATCACCATCAATGACAGTAAGGCATTAACAAATAAATCTTGTTCGACTACTTTAAAACCTCAACCACTATCACCACCAAAGACAATAAAACATATGTAGGTTTTACTTCAATACTTTACTATTTCTCACATCCACAACTGCTATCAACAATTAATACAAGAGAAAAGAATATCATGCCACAACCACAACCCTTACCATACGCAAGGGACGAACCCCATTTCACGACCACATCCACATTCCTCATACCACAAGTAGCTCACATGAGCCAATTCCACATTACAACTATGAAGTTGAATATTCCACAAAATAACATCACCACAATATATATTGCATATGTATGCCAATGATCTTTCCACAATACAATGCATATGAATGCTTTCATGCTATGCTCCACATCACTCTTTCCCAGCCGGAGAAGAGGTGCATCGTATTACGGTAGTATACGATGTTGTACCGGTACGGTCGCGGCTAGGTGCGGCGACATCCACATATGCAAATGACATGATATAATATGAACGATATGATAATCATAAATCACATTAATCCATCCTAAAAGGAGCATCATTATGCTCACAACATATCCACATCCACATGTTCACAACATGTTTATTTCCATATTCCACATTCGCACATTAAGCAAAATTCCACATGTCTACTAGCAGTTTATCAACATATCAATTGATCAATACTTGTTACCATCACCAAATTTAGAATATCATGTAACCATAGCATAATGTATCAAATTACGATAATAATGTAACTTGCAAGTAGAAGGAATAACGAGTTAAACGGTAGTGACCACCGCTACATTTACTTGCCTCAACCGACGAAGCGAAGCAAATCAAGAGCGCTAAGGGACAAGACCACATGTCCAAAAGCAACTCTCAGCACAAAGCCACAGCATGCAAACATGACTAAAATAATTAAAAACGTCGCTAGAACCCCGAACCCGCACAAACTCCTCTCTGATCAATGATTCAGCAAACTACCCACTGCAGCAGCGCTGCTTAACATTTTCGTATCTTTAAAACTATTGATCCAATTACAGCAAACGATACCTCTCTGGATTCATCACTTAAAAGCCTACATTTTTCTTGTAGAACACATTTTTTATTTTGATCATAGCTAGATGTAATTTGATGCCCAAAACAGAGGAAGATCTCTGTTCTGGCAGACTGGACAGCAACATTCAAATGTGTCCCAACAACAGTACAGCGGGTCAAAAAATATAATTTTTATACACAAACTATATTTATAAATTCCCTAAAACTTTCTCAATTGCGGCCATGATCATAAAAATCATTTACTACCTCAAAATCACAGATTAATATCAGTCTGTCCAAATCTGCTCACTTGACGAACAGCAGAATTCCCGACCCTGTAACTCCCGGATCCCACGGCCAAACATTCCGAAACAAATACAGGAGATGTGTTTCGAAGTCCTCTACAACTTTTCGTTTTGGAGGGTCCGCAGGAAAAATCGTTTACTAGGTCTAAACCGTGCGAACAGACACGCTGCGCGAATGAATCTACAGGCAGACAGCAGGTAATCTCTAATCGGGCAATTAATCTATAATCTCCCTTCAAAATCCGTGCCAAGAACCCTAATTATTCCATAAAATAAAGGGTTTGGGATGGGAAAAAATTACCTAAATTATCCCTTGGGATCATCTCTCTTCTTTCCTCCTCTTCTTCTCCTCCTTCCCTTCTCGCGATTTACGGAAAAACCATGACTCCGCGATTAAATTTAAAGCCGACGCCGAAACGACGTTCAGGGGATTACATAAAGTGTGCTTGTAAACCCATTAGTGGATACTATAAAAGGAGAGGGGTTGGCATGAGAGCAAAGTAGTAGTTAGGGTTTTGCTTTGTCCTTTCTCTTTTTTCTTTGTGCTGTTGAGGAGTAGGTGGAGGTGGCAGAGGGTTGTTTTGTTTTTTATCTCCTTGTGTGAGTTCTTGATTTTTCATTTTTGTTGTGTGTTGCTCTCAGATGGAGAGATGGGTGTAATAGTGGAAAACACTGTGTAATCGTTCATGCATTCATTTCAATCTGAGAAATCAAGTTTCTGAGATATTTTTAGTTTTCAGTTCGCTCTCTGTTCTTCGCAGCCTTCTTCAGCTCTTGATGTTTTTGTTGATTTCTTGATTCTCTAGCTGTTGAATGTTTATGCTTTGAACTAGAAATTTCCTCGATATCACTTGAGCATTCCATTTTCGAGAACAGAAGGAAGAATCAAGAAGTTTCCTCTCTTCCCAAATTTGGCGCAGCTTTTCCCCTGTTTGTGGTTTTCTAGGGTAGAAATCAGGGGACTTTGGCCCTTTTGGTTTACTAAGTGGAAACTTGAGACTAAGGTATGGTTCTACCTTCAGTGATTATCTACATGCTAACCTCAAAGTTTCTTGAGCCAAAAATCCAAGAATCACGAGTATTTCGAATCTTGGTCACTATCTGCTGAGTTTCCCAGAAAATCCGAATTTTCTATTCCTATTTGATCTTTGTCTGCAATTTCTTCTTAATGAGGTCAATATGCTGTTTAGGATGATGTCCTGTTCAATTGACCCGAGAAGTGCAACAAAACGCCGTGAATTTCTTGATGTTCAGCAAACTCTGCAGTTTCTGTTTTCAGTTTGTAGCGTGCAGTACTACCGCTTTTTCAACATCGGTACTACCGCCCGACAGTACTACCGCTCCTCGACGGTACTACCGCTCAGTGACTGAGTTCATAGGCGGTACTACCGCTTGGCTCGATGGTACTACCGCTCTTCACAGTGGAACTACCGGCCGGCGGTCAGACCGTTATATCGCTTGCGGTTTTCTGTTTCGGTTTTGCCTCGGTTTTTCCTCTCTGGTTATAGCTTCTGATGAGCATTGAGTTTCCGGCTTCATAGCTGTCATAGCTACAGGAGAGGAAATCGGTGTGGATACTTGGGGTGGTTTGAAGGCACCATTCACCCCCCTCTGTTGCCATTTCGGTCCTACACAACTTTTCTAAAAAACTCACTCACAACATTTGCAACCAAGTTACCCGAGGTAACTACATCGCTATCCCCATGCTGCGAACATTGGTATAATCTAGCAATGCCAAGGCAGCAACTACAATCTCTACATCTTATCATTGACTATCCTCACTCATAACAGTCATAGGAGCAAATCATAATCATACAAGATCATCTCATAATGTAAATCATCAATACAACATTTCAAAAGCATAAATGCAATTCTTGATCCATCCCATCCTACTGTGCACCAGTGTATCAATTAAATAATTTAATTACCACGGACCTAACGTCCACTTTGATACCAATTGTAACACCCCAGGAGCCGCATTACCTTGGGATGCCACTAAACCACGCTACAAGCTAGCCAATTTACTTTACAAGGTAACATAAAACAAATGTAAAGGAACACTGCTAATTAAAGAACAATCGCTAATAACTTTAACCAATTAAAGCGAACCACAACCAAACTTTAATAACTAAAAGTGATCAACAATAACAGATAAAAATGAGTAACTGGAGACTGCACTTATTTATTACAATATGAAGCATGATATGGTGTGCGACAGTGATGTGCTGCTCTACCCGTCCCATGCATGCTTGAGAATCACCTGGAAGGGGGAAAAACAAGAGAGACAAAAATCTCAACAAGCAAACTTTTTAACAGGCTAATTAAACTACAACAGTTTAATCATCAACATTTATTTTCCACAATGACCACATTTATATCCTCAACCTCAAATCACCACCAACGACGGTAAAACATTAGCAACTAAATCTTGTTTGACTACTTTAAAACCTCAACCACTACCAAAGACAATAAAGCATTTTTATGTTTTACCTCACTACTTTATTATTTCTCACATCCACAACTGCTATCAACAGTTACTACAAGAGAAAAGAATCACATGCCACAATCACAATCCCTACCATACCACAAGGGACGAACCACATTCCACGACCACAACCACATTCCTCATACCACAAGTAACTCACATGAGCCAATTCCACATTACAACTATGAAGTTGTATTTGACTGCAAAATAACTTCACCACAATACATTTCATAGATATGCAAATGATCTTTCCACAATGCAACGCATATGAATGCGTATGATCCAATGCACCCTTACCCAACAAGGTAAGAGTGTGCATCGTACTTGGCAATGTACAATGTTGTACCGGTACGGTCGCAGCTATAAGCGGAGACATCCACAATGCAAATACGGTCGCGGCTATAAGCGACGACATCCACAATGCAAATGTCATGACATGTTATAAATGATATGATAATCATAAACCACAAGAATTTAACCACGAAGGTCAGCAACCTAATCATCATGAATATTTTCTCATAATCCACCTATGTCTCATTAAGCACAATGCCAATGTTTCATAAGATCATTACCACATAACCCACATTCGGTTCACCAAGATCATAATCCATTGATATATAGGGAATTCTACCACATAGACGACAACATAATCATCAAGAATGCTACCACCACAACCACAAATATTCACTAAGAATACTACCACCTAGACCACAATATGCTCATAAAGAATTCTACCCCCACAACTATATTGGTTCATCAAGAACAATTCCGCATATTCACAATTAAACCATCAAGATCATAAACAATTGAATTCTTAAAATACTACCACATGGACCACATTAAGGAAGCATGTAATAATGACATAGCACTTCAAATTAAGAGAATTAATTAATGTGAATGTAGAATAACTAACTAGTTAAACAGTAGTACAACCGCTACATTTACTTGCCTCTACCGTTGAAGCGAAGCAATCTTGTGCATTCAAGAGCAAAACCGCCTGTCCAAAAGTACCTCTCGGCACAATACAACAGCAATGAAAATGCGTCTTAAACCATTTACAAAAACAGATATATTTCTAGATTTCTCACTTAAATACCTTCACTTTTCATGTAGATCAATTATTTTTATTTCGTTACTATCAAGGTGTAGCTTAACACGCAAAACAGAGGACGTTCTCTGTTCTGGCAATCTGGGCAGCCAGATTCTAACGCATCCCAACCACAGTGTAAGGCTCTAAAAATTATGATTTTTATGCAGTAGTTAGCTTAATGAATTACCTACATTTTTCTCTATTGTGACGAAAAACATAAAAATCATCTACTACTCCTATATCACACCTGAATAGCAATCTTCCCTAGTCTGCACTCCTGACAGACAGCAAGGTTCCCGACCCTGCGACGCCCAATTCCCATGGCTAAACATTCTTAAAAAAAATATAGTAGGTAGGTCTCGTCATCATCTACAATTTTCCTTTTGGACAGACCCGCAGGAAAAATAGTTTCGTGGGTCTAAACTACGCAAACAGTCGCACTGCGCAGATTGAGCTAAGACAGACAGCAGGAATTCCCTAATCCGAGAATCTCATTGCTAATCCCCACCAATTCTTAGGCTAAGAACCCTAATTACAGTAAAATCAGAGGGATTTTGGATAAGAAAGAGTTACCTAGGGGATCTCCTTGGGATCACCCGTCTTCTTCCCCTTCTTCTTCCTACTTCCTTTCTTCTCCTTCCCTTCCTTCTTCCTTCCTTCTCGCTTTCTCCTAGCACCAAGGGACAGCAATGGGGGAGAGGTGGAGGCGCAGGGATATGGGGGTGGCGGCCAGGTGGGGAAAAAGGAGAGAGGGGCCAAGGGAGGGGGTTTATAAACAGGGTGCAAGAGTTTGGGAGGGGGTACGGCCCCCCTTTGGGCTGGTTGGTCCAAGCGGCTGGCCCACCCCTCCAAACAGCCCAACATATCCAAATTAATTATTTTAATTTATTTTTTTAATTTTGGATAATTCTATAATTTAATCGACGATCAGGATATTACAAGCTCCTAGCACCCTGTTGTGCTCACGCGTGCCCCTTCTCTTTCCCTCTCTATTTCGGCCGCCGGTGCCCCATCCAGTCACCTCACCTGGCCGCCGGCGCCCCATCCGGCTCCCCTCACCCGACCGCCTTCCATCGCCGCAGACCCGCCACCGTGTCTCCCGGCCGAAGCCGCTGCCTCCCTGAGCTTCCTCATTGCCTGGGCAACCCGTTTTGCCGGTCGCCGTCGCCTCCCCGACCGCGCCACACCGGTGACGCCGCCTGGCTCCGGCGCCACCCCAGCTCCCCTGTTTCCCTCCACTGCTGCCCTCTGCTCTGTTTCAGCCGATCGAGCAGCTCCTCCTCTCTGTGTATGTGTATGACAGGTGGGCCCAACTAGAAAAGGTTACAAAGCTCTTCATCTTTTGGCTAAGTGATCAATTCTTGTGTGAAGAATGTTCATGCATGTATTCTAATAAAATAAATTGTGGCTAATAATGAGAATAAGAAATTACTCATGAGTTCATAAAGAAAAGATTTATGTAATTAAACTAAAAACTTAACATTGGTTAATTTTGTGCCAATTGAGATCCATACATTCACTAATCTTCATGAACAACTAAAACAAGTTTGTGCATGACCTATTTTCAGATTAGAAGTAATCGGCATGGATTCAATGGATATTGATGTTAAAAATCAAAGTTGTGAAACTAATTGAAAGATCATCTTTTATGAATCAAAGGTACTAGAAGTTAATCCTAAATAATTAAAGTCGCATGGTTGAAGCTTTATAAAGATAATTTCGATGCTTTCAAACTTTACTTGAATAATAACCTTAATCCTATCTCGAGTGGTTTAGATACTATCTTTTATCCGTCAATCTAAATCTATTTATGCAAACTAAGTAAATCAATTTAACAAGATTTTGCCACATAAAATATTGACCATAAATTGCTCATCTCTAAAACCATGTCATCTCTCTTATTAGTGTTTAAAATAATTATTGGAGAACTCCTCAACAATTATCTGTAAAATGCTAAAATCTAAATTAATGATTTCCTCGTCCATAATTAATCAACCTTAAAAATAAGTGAGAAACCATTAGTCCTTGCCTCACATCCAAATCTCCCATCATTATCTCAGAATTCAGATGTAACAGTCAAAAATAATTAATAATAAAAGAAATAGTTTTATCAAGAAGATCATTGTCAAAATCATAAAGTCCTCTTTCCAACGAATCACAACCGTTGGCCATCTCTAACAATTTTGTTAATCAAGCCAACTAATTAACTTTGCTAATAATAACGACTGGACTAAAATGGCCACCCCATCATTTAATTAAGTCGTTAACATAATGATTCGTTAAATTGGCAGTTACAATTTCAGATAGGTATCACATCCTGAAATATCAAAGTTACATAGAGTATTTAAAAGTTTTACTCATCTTATGTAAAGCTCCCGCATGCTAAAATCACAAAGTTCTGTTCCTCTTTACTATCTTTGATAACCTCCTTTATCTGTCCATAAGTATTGTCTAACTCCTGGAACTTCCTTGATAAATATGAAGCAATAAGAAGAAAGTCATCAAATAAAAGATCGAACCTCACCTTTCCCCAATCAGCTATGTTCGGCCACTTCCTTTTCCAAAGTAGATAATTCATGTACATACTTTTTCACTTTTGATCTCTCCTTGTCCTAAAATTTTCCCTCACGGTAAAACTACCCAGACAACTCGTTCTCTTGCTCAAATCTAGCTACCGCTGGGTTTACATCACACTAATCCGAATTATCTTTCTATTCTCAAATCGTAATAAATGTATAATTTAAATTAAATTGGGCATTTAACGTGTTTGGGTTTATTTGGTCTTTCTTTTCTTTGCTGCATTAGAATCTAAAGACTCGATGAGGTGGCAAATTCGAACAGAATCAAGACTTGGGTAAAAGTGAAGACGAGGAAATTAAGATCGCTGGCTGAGCAGGCTTTGAGTTGGATCAAGGCCGTGGTAAACCAAGCGAGGCAAGTCATCACTTTGATCATATTGATCCCACATTTTATGCAAATTTATGTTCCTTTAAATTATCAACTTGCATGCCTAATTTATTATGCAAATGTATGTCAAAGCTTAAGGTAGCTTAACGAACGTCGTTACGGCGTAAGTTTTTAAAACAATCGCGGAGTCGCCGGTTTTTCGGTAAATTGTGGAAAGGGAAATATATGAATTGTAGAACTTTGTAAAATGAATTAATTAAATTAAAATATTTAATTTGGATGTTTTGGGCTGTCCGGAGGGGTGGGCCAGCCGCTTTGGGCCAGCAAGCCCAAATGGGGGCCCGTACCCCTCGAACCCCCTCCTTGGCCTCCCACCCTTCCGCACCCTTTGGCCCCCAGCCCCTTGGCGCCTGCCCCTCCCTTTTTGCTGCCCTAGAGCCGCCGCCATTGGAGGAGAAGGAGAAGAAGGAGAAGGAGAAGAAGGAAGGAGAAGAAGAGGAGAAAGAAGAAGAAGAAGAAGAGGAGGAAAATTTTGGGGAAAATCTTCACCTAGGTAATTTTCCCTCATCCCAAATCCTCTGTTTTAAGGATTAATTAAGGTTCTTGGCACAAAATTTGATGGTAGATAATAGATCAATTTACCGATTAGAGTTTAGTCGCGGGCTGATTTTAGATCTATTCGCGCAGCGTGGCTTGTCTTGCGGTTTTCATCTAGAAAACGAATTTTACTGCGGGTCTTCCCAAAAGGAAAGTTGTAGAGGATTTCCAGATTTTTCTGCTGCATTTTTTTCAAAATTTTCTACCATGGGATCTAGGATATACGGAGTCGGCATTACCGCTGTCCGTCAGGCGGACAGATTGGTACAGTCCGGCGGTAATCAGGATATTAAAAATAGTAAGAGAATTTTCCTGCAGTTATTCCCAAAAGAAAAGTTGTAGGGGACTTCCATATTCATCTCCTGTATTTATTTCAAATTTTTATACCGTGGGATCTGGGAGATACGGAGTCGGCAATACCGCTGTCCGTCAGGCGGACAGATTGGTACAGTCCGGCGGTAATCTGGAGATTTAAAATAGTAAACGAATTTTCCTGCGAGTCTTCCAAAAATTAAAGTTGTAGAGGACTTCCTTATGCATCTCCCGTAGTTTTTTCAAATTAATCTACCGTGGTATATGGGAGATACGGAGACGGCAATACCGCTGTCTGTCAGGAGGACAGATTGGTATAGTCCGGCGGTAATCCTGATATTACAAATAGTAAACGAATTTTCTGGACATGTCCGTAGTTGAGAAAATTGTAGGTAATTTAAATATCTAGCTTCTGTATAAATTTCATAATTTTTAGACCTCTGTGCTGTCGTTGGCACGCGTTTGAATATTGCTGTCCAATCTGCCAGAACAGAGTTCTTCCTCTGTTTTGGGCAATAAATTTCATCTAGTTGTGATCCGAATAAAAATAGGTGTTCTACATAAAAAAATTGTAGGTTTTTATGTCATGAATCCATAGATGTATCATTTACTGTATTTAGATTTATATTTTTAAAGATACGAAATTGTGAAGTAGCGCTGCTGCAGAGGGTATTATGCTGGTTTGTTGGGCGGAGTAGAGATTGAGCGGGTTCGGATTTCTAGCGATGTTTTATATATCTATGTCGTGCTTGTATGCTGTGGTAGTGTGCTGAGAGTTGTCTTATGGACAGGTGGTCTTGTCCCTGAGCGCTTTTGAATTTTGTTGATCTTCATTTCGTCGAATTGAGGCAAGTGAACGTAGCGGTGGTTGCTACCGTTTAACTTGTTATTCTTTCTACTTGCAAGTTACATTATTATCTTAATTTGATACATTATGCCATGATTGCATGATATTTTAATTGTGGAGATGTTAGTAAATATTTATCCATTAATATGTTGATATTATGCTAGAAGACATGTGTAATTCTTGCTTAATGTTATAATGTGGAACATGAACATAATATGTGGTGGATGTGGATATATTGAGAGCATGATAATGCTCCTTGTTGATGAATTAATGTGATTAATGAATTATCATATCATTCATATCATATCATGTCATTTGCATATGTGGATGTCGTCGCACTTAGCTGTAATATCCCGAACGTCATTCGGCATAAGATTTTAAATCCATCGCGGAATCGCCGGTTTTTCGGTAAATCACGGGAAGGGAAAAATATGAATTGTAGAACTTTGTAAAATGAATTAAATAAATTAAAATATTTAATTTGGATGTTTTGGGCTGTCCGGAGGGTGGGCGGCCGCTTTGGACCGAGAAGCCCAAATGGGGCCTACCCCTCCCAAACCCTAGCACCCTCTATATAAACCCCCTCTCTTGGCCCCTCCCCTCCTCCTCCCACACAGCCGCCACCTCCCCTCCTTTTGGGCCTCCCTTCCCCTGCTGCTGCCAAGAAGATCTCCCCCCATTGGCCCTTGGAGAAGAAGGAGAAGGAGAAGAAGGAGAAGGAGAAGGAAGGAGAAGAAGAAGAAGGGGAAAATATTTGGGGAAATTTCTTCATCTAGGTAATCTATCCCCATCCCAATCCTCTGTTTTATGGATTTATTAGGGTTCTTGGCACGGTATTTGTGGATAGATATTAGATCAATCACCGATTAGAATTTTGCCGCGGACTGGTTTTAGATCTATTCGCGCAGCGCCAGTTGTCTCTCAGTTTTGGGCTAGAAATAGATTTTTCCTGAGGATCTCCCCAAAAGGAAAAGTGTAGAGGACGTCCAGATCTAGCTATTGTATTTTTTTCAATTTGTTTCACCAATTGATCTGGGAGATACGGGGTCGCCAAACTCGCTGATTTGCAGGCGGCCAGATCTGCGCAGCCGACGGTAAACCGTAGTTTAAAAATTAGAAAACGATTTTCCCTGCGGGTCTTCCCAAAAGGAAAGTTGTAGATTACTTCCTTATATAACTCCTGTATTTGTTTCAAAATTTTAGACCACGGGATCTAGGAGAAACAGAGACGGAATTAACGCTGTCCGGCAGGCAGTCGGGTTGTTACAGACCGACTGTAATTCGGTGTTTAAAAATAGTAGATGATTTTTCTGGCCTTGGCCGTAGTTGGGAAAAATGTAGATAATTTAGAGATCTAGCTCCTGTAAAACTTTGGTAATCTTTAGACCTCTGTGCTGTCGGGGCTGCGCATTTGAATGCGGCTGCCCAAATCTGCAGAGCAGAGCATGTCCTCTGTTTTGGGCATTTAATTTCTCCTAGTTTTGATTAAAATAAGATATTTAAGTCATGAAACCAGAGAGGTATTATTTACTATTTTTCCATGCATATAATTAAAGATACAAAATTAAGAAGCAGCTCTGCTGCAGAGGCTAGAATGCAGATTTGTGAGCGGAGAGGAGTTTTCGGGTTCGGTCTCTAGCGTTGATTTATGTTTTTATGTCGTGTTTGTATGCTGTGATGGAGTGCTGAGAGGTGTCTTATGGACAGGTGGACCTGTCCCTGAGCGCCCTTGATTTTTGTGGTTCGTCGCTTCATCGGATTGAGGCAAGTAAACGTAGCGGTGGTTGCTACCGTTTAACCTGTTGTTCATAATACATTCAGTTTACATTATTATCGTAATTTGATACAATTACCATGATTGCATGATATTTTAATTGTGGAATTCTTGCTTAATGTTAATATGTTGATCATGAAATTAGTATGTGGTGGATGTTGATTATGTTGAGAGCATGATAATGCTCCTTGCGGATGAATTAATGTGATTAATGGATTTCCATGTCATTCATACCATACATGTCATATCATGTCCTTTGAATGTGGATGTCGCCGCTTATAGCCGCGACCGTACCGGTACAGCGTCGTATATTGCCGTAATACGACGCACCTCTTCGCCCGCGGGAAGCATTCGTATATTGCCGAAATACGATGCATCGCACTTCGCCTACGGCAAGAGTAATATGGAGCATAGCATGAGCATTCATATGCATTCATATGCCTTGCATTGTGGAATGATCATTTGCATACATATGCAATATAATGTGGTGGAGTTATTTTGTGGAATGTACAACTTCATAGTTGTAATGTGGAATTGGCTCTTTGTGAGCTATTGATGGAATGAAGGTTGTGGATGTGATATTGAAATGTGGTTCGTCCCTTGAGTGATTATGATGGTGTCATGAAACTCTCTTTTTTTACTTTACTTGTTTATAGTAATTGTGGATAGGAGGAGTAATATAGTATTGAAGTAAGACATATATATGTTTTATTGCCTTTGGTAGTGGTAGTGGTTGATGATTTAAAATAGTCAGTCATGAATCAATTGTTATTGTTTTACCGTCATTGATAGTGAATCGAGGTCGTGAATATATCGTTGTTAATTATGGAAGATTAAATATTGTTGATTAATCTATCGTGGCTTGTGGAGGAATAAATGTTTCTTTTGCATTTAATACGGGATAAAATGATTGCATTCATATGTTAATTAAATCTGAAATTTTAGAGGTATTATTCATAGAAGTTTATGGTGGTTTAATAACTTTGAACATAAATTGTAATTGTGGATGTATGGAATTATAATGATGATGTTTAAATTGCTTGTAGTTTGAATAACTTGTTAACAGTTTGCTTGCTGAGATTTTTATCTCACTCTTGCTTCCCCCTCCCTACAGGTGGACTTTGAGCATGCATTGGGAAGGGTAGAGCGGCACCGCATCGATGCACTGTATTATAATCTTAATGCTGAAATAAAGTTGAAATAATTCTAGTCTTTGCTTAGTTATCATATTGATGTATGTTTCACCTTATTAATGTTGAACATGGAATTGTTCCTTTGGTTATTATTGTTAAGTTGATTATGAATATTAAATTGTTCTCATTATTCCGTTATTTATTAGTTGTTTACGCTCCGCTTATACTATCTTGTGTAGTCTTGTTGCTAGTTTGTTTTATTTATAAATTGACTAGTGTAGAGTAGTATTAGTGGCATTCCAGGCATTGTGGGTCCTAGGGTGTTACAGTTGGTATCAGAGCGGGCTTTAGGTCCGTGGTAATTAAATTATTAAATTGACACACTTGCACAGTAGGATGGGATGGGCCAAGCATTGCAATTATGCTTTTGACATGTTGCATTAATGATTTATGTTGAGATGATCTTGTATGATTATGATTTGCTCATATGATTGTTATGAGTGGGAAATGTTAATGATAATATGTAGAGATTGTTTTTTGCCTTGGCATTTGCCAGGTCATACCACTGTTTGAAGCATGGGGATTAGCAATGTAGTTACCTCAGGTAACTTAATTGCAGATGTTGTGAGTGAGTTTCTTTAGAAAAGTTGCTATCTTGCTTGAGTTGATTTTGGCCAATTCTTGGCCTATTGCAGTTAATGAATTTCCTTTGAGTTTGTGATTCTTGTAGTTGAGGGTATGCAATTGGTCTCTACCTGTTCCTTGAAGCAATTATTGTTTCTTTCAGGACTAATGAGATACTTTTGCTACCGTGCTTATTGTTGGCTTGTAAGGTTAGTTCCTTCGTGGGAGTTTGTCTTGTTGTGAATCATGGCTTATTGGTTCGCTTGGTATTTACTTTCATAAATGAAAGTTCTATGTTGCAAACTCATTAATATGTTAAAGCCTTGGATTTACGTATTTCTTTGAGATTTTCTCGAGTGTTGAAGTTTAATTCCTTTCCTTTCTAAAAGAAGGTGTTAAAACCCTTTGTGCTATTTTGCTTTGCCTAAGTGAATGTGGTAATCATATAAAATAATTCTTAAGGTATGAATTATCATGTTGAGATGTTAGCGTGGTGCATAATTAATTTTAATTAGCATCCTCGGAGGTGTAGTTTACTAATTTGATATTGCCTTGTAATAGTTTCTTGAAGAACTATGATTAAGAATTTGTCTATTTATGATTAGAACTCGGGAGTTATTGAGGAGTGTGTAAAAGAATTGCAATGATTATTACGATTGATTAAATTTCTATCATGTTGGGTGAATTGAAGTACTATTGTCTTTAGTAATTAATCTGACCATTTAGAATGATTAAGTAAGGAGGTGTTGGAATATTGTCTTGGTAATATTAACCTTTAATATGTCATTTATTTAGATACTTTATGAGCATGTTCAATTGCTAGATTCATCTATCTTTCACCATGCTAAATTGTTGAAATATGTATAAAGAAATCGATGAAGATTGACGTATTAACTTGTAGAATCTTGTCTTACAAATCTGGTATTATTGAAGATTAAAGTTATTTCGTTCTAATTTCTGAACGTAAGGAGAAATATTGAATCTATGTTCATGATTGTTTTATGATTGTAAATAGAGCTAGATCATGAATGTTGTTATGATAAAATAATAATCAACTATTGCTAGTAATGACTAGAGTACAATCAATTGTGCTAAATTAGAGTTGAGCATCAATAACAATTGAATATATGAAATTTAATGAGAGATTTATACTAGCATATTTTGTGAGATTGCCATGTTCTAGCATCATCTTGTTTAAGAGCTTTGCACTAGGATCTCCTTGATTAAATAGTCGCAATCTTATCTAGATAATAGAAACATGATGAAGTGATTTCTTGTGTTTCTTTTGGAAAAGTTTATGATATGATTAGTGGATATAATGATGCTTGTTAAGAATGTATTATTCTGATGTTAGCATGATGGTCAGTAGGTTGTTGTGATAATAATGTTGAATGTTCTATAAATAAAAGAATTTGATAACTTCCATAATACTATTTAAATCAAAAGTTTTGATATTTGCGTGCGCGATCTTTTGATATCATGACTTATGTGGTAGCTGAAATTGTTTTAAGCAAAGTGTCGTGTTGAGAGGTTTCTTGGTTCTTAAAGAATTAATGCGCTGCGTCTTCAAATCTGTTTTGTTGGAATTGTCAAGGTGATACCGTAATCAAAGAAGGTTGTTCTCTTTGTTAAAAGAAAAGTTTGGTAAAAGTATTGGAGGTTAACGTCAAGTTGTGCATTCCTTTTGAGGTGTGTTTGACTTCTTATTCTCGCCGCATAAGAGTTACTTGAGCTCAAATGGCAATATATTCGCCGCATAAGAGCTTCTTGAGCTCGAATGGCAAAATTGTATTCTTACTTGTTGAGATTTGGTTTTTCTTCTTCTTGAGGAGGCATGTGCTTTCAGTTGTGATCTTATCTTTTGCTATCCAAGATTTATTGCTTTTTCTTTTGGTCTTGTGTTTATTGCAGATGGTAACATCTTCCTTTGTGCTGGAATTTACTTATTTTTGCCTCTCCAAGAAAGGGGTAATTAATTTGGGTTACAATTCTTTAAGAGGTGTATGGCATCTAGTTGGTGTGTTGGGCGATGATTTAGAAATCTTTGGTTCAAGGAAGTTAAATTTTCAAAGGAATGGATTGGGAAATTAATAATATCTCGAGCGAATATGCTCTCTTGATTGTTATTTAAACGTGTGTTTATGGCAGAGGTCATCTGCAAAATTGAGTGTCATATGTCGTGGTGTATTTCTTTTCCAGTTAGGAAAAGAAAATGATTGTTTTGGTTTGTCGAGTGATTTTCACTCTTGGATTGTGCGGTGAGGATTCTCCAAATGTCTATTTGGGAGAGTGTGAATGGTGTGGTTGTGAATCCATTGTTTTGGATTGTGGTTCTTTGAAGGAAGGTTGTTTGCTAGTGTGTTGCTTGAGAATCATTTATTCCTCTTTTGGTTGCGTTCCTTTGCAAAAGTTATTGTTTGTGCTTGAGTAATGTTATGAGTGGAATCTGTGGTTGAATTCTTTAAAAGGGGTACAATGTATTATCCCGATTATAATATATAGAGTAAAGTATTCTAAGAAGGAGGATGGTATTAGTTAGTGGCTTGATAGTTTTGCGTGAAAGACTGTAATACCCCAAAAATTTTATAATTAATTATATAATTAATAGAGAGAGGGACTTTTGTGAAATAATTAAATTTATAAGAGTTTTGAGGGGTTTCTGAAAATTTAAGACAACTGGGCCTAGGCCTTGGCCTGTGGGTTTTCTTGGCCCAAGAGGGAGGGAGGCCACCTCTTAAAACCCTAGGCAGCCCCCACCCCTGCGCCTCCACCCCTGCGCCTCCACCCCAGCTGCCGCCGCCCCCGTGCTACCCCGACGTCTTCTTCCCGGTGCGCCGTCGTCGTCTCTCCGTGCGGCACCGCTTGGATCCGGAGGAAGGAGCGGAGGAGTTCGCGGAAGGGATCACAGGCGTGTTCTTCGTCGTCGTGTTCGTCGTCGTGTTCGTCGATGTGTTCGTCATCGTGTCGTCAAGGGTAACCCCTGTTAATCTCTAGATGAGTTTTTAATCGAGTTAGATTCGTCGGTTTTCTGGGCTGCCGGGACAGAAGTTGTTAGTCGGCCGTTTTGGGGTAGATTCGTCGGGATTCAGGTCTGGACCCCTTCTAGAAAATTGTAGAGGACGTGATTATCTTTCCAGGGAGTACAATAACACATGATTCGGATTTGTGTAGCGAAAGTTATGAATTTTCTAGTGCTACTGTTCTGCAGATCGAGATAGTTCTGGACAGAGTTTAGTAGATCGGTTTGTGTGACGGAAATAGTGGCGATTCAGGAGTCCTTCAAATTGGGAAAGTTGTAGATAAGTTTCTTAGCTTTCCAGAGAGGTAAAGAAGTCCAGATTCCGAGTTTCTGGGTGAAAGTTATGCCTGTTTTAGTGCGCTGTCCAGAGAGTCCGACGTGAATTTTGATGCTTTAGAAAAGGGTTTGGATCGGTTAGTAAATGGCCGAATCAGAGAGTCTCCCAACTAAGTTTTTGTAGATAATTGAATTATCTTTACAGAGAGTCCAAGAACGCTTAATTTGGAATTACGTACTGAAAGTTATGATTTTTGGAAGTCGGCTGTCTGTGGTGGGGCAGATTTGGCCGAGGAGAGTTGGGGATTTAATTGAGATAAATTGTTGGGTGAATTGGGGTTGCTGCTATTTTATATCTAGAAACCCGCTGCTGTCATGTTAGTAATTATTAATTAATTATTCAGGAGGAGAGCGGATTCGGGGTTGTGCCTTCACGCGTTCTTCATTTTCTCGCGGTTGAGGCAAGTATATTTGTGATGTGAAAATCTGTGTGTTTATGAATTTATTGAATTGTTTGGATGATGGTTGAATCATGACTGTTTAAATTGTGAGTATGAGTAAGTGATGAATTGAGAATGCTATTTATGTTCTGTTTACATTATGGCATTTATGAGATTGGTTGATGCGTAGTATGGTGAATGCTCGTTATCTTTTGATACATTCACATATATGCATCATATTGAGAATTGTTGAAGTCTTGGTCATGCGGTGATCAAGCATCGAGGTCCCCACACTTGCGGAGTGTGGGCAATTGGTCCCTGCACCAGGGTGCAGGCATGGTGTGCATTGACGGATGCACACTCCGCGTCACCGGTAAAATGCGAAAGAGATGAGAAAGAGGAGATTTTGATCATATTGCATAGCATGATGTTCTATGTTAATTGTTTAACTTGACGCTTAATGATCATTGGTATTGATGTTGATATACTTGCCGAGTCATTGGACTCACTCTTCTTTGTTTGTTTATTTGTTTTAGGTACCAATGTGAGAATGGCATATGTGGGATCAAAAAGGGATTAGCTTCGTTGCACGTGCACTATTCCTTCAATAAGAAATAAAGACAGTCATGATAATCTTGTGGCTTGTTAGCTTAATTGGTTCAGTTTATGTTCCATCAGATTAAATGTAATAAAGACTTAGTATCATTGGATATTATCTTTCCGTTCATTATTTAGAACTTGTGCTATTCATGCTTATTTAAACTGCCATCTGGTTAATAAACAAAGGATGTTATGCCGAAATTTTTAGGTAATTTATATTAGTTGTTGATATATTGTGGATAGTTAGTAGCATTTCAGGCCTACGTTAGGTTGGGTGTTCTGATTGGTATCGAGCGGGCTTTAGGTCCGTGGTAATTAAACTATTAAATTGACACCTTGGTGCACATGAGGATGGGATGGGTCAAGCATTGCATCTATGCTTTTGACATGTTATACTGATGACTTACATTATGAGATAATCTTGTATGCTTATTGATAATCTTGTATGATTATGATTTGCTCCTATGACTGTTATGAGTTGGAATAGTCAATGAGATGATGTAGATGTTGTGATGTGCTGCCTTGGCATTGCCAAATTATACCATTGTTTGTAGTATGAGGATTAGCAATGTAGTTACCTCAGGTAACTTAATTGCAGGTATTGCGGGTGAGTTTCTTAGGAAAGATGTTATTATCCTTAAGTTGATTTCGCCAATTCTTGGGCGATTGCGATTAATAATTTCTTTTGAGATTGTGGTTCTTGCAGTTGAGGGTATGCAATTGGTCTCTACTTGTTCCTTGAAGCGATTATTGTTTCTTTCAGGACTCTTGAGATACTTTGCTACCTGTGCTTATTATTGATTTGTAAGGTTAGTTTTTTCGTGGGACTTTTGTCTTGTTGTGAATCATGACTTATTGGTTCGCTTGGTATCTTCTCTTGTTAATGCAAGTTTTGAGTTGCAAAACTCATTGATATGTGAAAGTCTTGGATCTATGTATTTCCTTATCTCGAGCGTTGAAGTTTGTTGTTCCTCTTCTTTTGAAAGAGTGTTAAAATCCTTTATGTTGTTTTGCTATGCTTAAGTGGAAGGTGGTAATCATATAAACTAATTCATAAGGTTTGAATTATCAAGTTGATATGTTAGCGTGGTGCATAATTAATTCCAACTAGCATCTTTGGAAGTGTAGTGGATTAATTTTGATATTGCTTGTAATAGTTTATTAAAGAACAGTGATTAAGAAATTGCCTATACATGATTGGAACCCATGTAGTTATTGAGGAGAGTGCAAAAGGGTTACAATGATTATTATGATTGATTAAAATTCTATCATGTTGGATACATGGAATTATGTTTGTCGTTAGTGATTAATCTAACTGTTTGGAATTATTAAGAAGAAGGTGTGGGAATATTGTCTTGGTAATATTAATCTTTAATATGTCTTTTATTTAGATACTTTATGAGCATGCACAATTGCTAGTTTCATCTATCTTTTACCATGTTAGATTGTTAAAATATGTATAAAGAAATAGATAAATGTTGATGTATAGACTTGCA
Source organism: Bonia amplexicaulis (assembly GCA_036346245.1). Lineage (NCBI taxonomy): Eukaryota > Viridiplantae > Streptophyta > Magnoliopsida > Poales > Poaceae > Bonia > Bonia amplexicaulis. The sequence continues at coordinate 6,208,147 of CM070768.1, forward strand.
GAATCTAGTCTTACAAAGTCGGTATTATTGAAGATTAAAGTTATTTCGTTCTAATTTCGAATGTAAGGTAGGATACGAATCTATGCTCATGATTGTTTTATGATTGTAAAAGCGAAGTTAGGATCATGAATGCCGTTGTGATAAAATAATAATCAATAATTGCCAATGTGACTAGAGTACAATTAATTTGTGCTAAATTAGAGTTGAGCATCCACAAGAATTGAATATACGAAATCTAGTAAGGATTTATGCTAGAATGTTTTGTGAGATTGTCATGTTCTAGTATCACCTTGTTTAAGAGCTTTGTTCTATTTATGTGGCTTATGCACTAGGTTCTCCTAGATTAAGTAGTTGCAATCTTATTTAGATATTAGAAACATGATGAAGTGATTTCTTATGTTTCTTTTGGAAAAGTTTAAGAAGGAGTTGAGGATATGATGATGCTTGTTAAGAATGTAATGTTCTGATGTTAGTATGTTGGTCAATTTGTGGTTATGATGGTAATGTTGAAGGTTCATTAAATATAAGAATTTGAATAAATTCCATGGTACTATTTAAATCAAAAGTTTTGATAGTGTGTATGCGATCTTTGATCTCATGACTTATGTAGTAGCTGAAATTGTTTAAGCAAAGTGTTTGAGGGTTTTATTAGTTCCTAAAGAATTAATGTGTTGTGGTCTTCAACTCTTCTTTGTTGGAATTGTTAAGGTGATACCGTAATCAAAGAAGGTTGTTCTCTTTGTTAAAAGAAAAAAGTTTGATGAAAGTTTTGGAGGTTGAAGTCAAGTTGTGTAATCTTTGTGAAGTGTGTTTGACTTCTTATTTTTGCCGCTTAAGAGTTTCTTGAGCTCAAATGATAATAATGTATTCGTATTGGTTGAGATTTGATGGTTTCTTCTCGAGGAGGCATGCGCCTTCAGCTGTGGTCTTAACGTTTGTTGTCCAAGATCTTTGCTCTTTCCCTTGGTCTAGTGTTTATTGCGATTGGTAACACCTTCCCATGTGTTGAATTTACTTCTTCTTGCCTCTTTTAAGAAAGGGTAACCGATTTGGGTTGCAAGCCCTTTTAGGATATGTATGGCAACTGGTTGGTGTGGTTTTGTGATTGGTTTGGGTGAGATTGTGGGTATCAAGATGCTTGAGATTTTTGGATTGATAAATTGATGCTGTCGACTAATTCTCGGTGAGGATTTGATTTAAAAGAAGATGTTGTCCATGGGGCTCACTAGTTATATTGTCGCAACTAGAAGAACCTAGTTATGGTTCATGAGTGTTACGTTCATTTTGTTGGAACGTTGGAATTATTGAAAGTATGAGAATCTTGATCAATTTTATTGGACCATCATGATTGGGTACTTTGCAAGGATTAGAAGGACGATTATGATGGTATAGTGATGAGATTATAATTATGAAGAAGTCGGATTGTTATGGGAATTTTTGGGATAGTAGAAATTGTTGAAATTACTGTCATGTATCTTCCTACAGATAATCAGGTTGAGATTATGTTTTCATGTGGCTGTGAAGGGTTGAGAATGGTTGACTGTGGAAATTTTAGTCACTGAATTTAAAAGTCTTTGTATTAAATATATGGAAGTACATATATAGGAGTCCTAGGGACGGAACTCTTGGGCTTGGTGTTCCATACTAGGACCTTGGAGGCTAATGTTATTGCGTGAGAATAGTGGAAGGAGTGGATTCTAAATAATGTGATGTTCCTTGATAGTATCCTTTGGGTGTATAAAATGAGTGTGTGAGCTGAGAATTTCAAGTTGATTATCCTTAAGGGATTGTGGTGAAGTGATGGTGGGTGAAAATAACGATGAGGTGCAATGGAAATTTTTCGCTAAAGTAACATGTGGGTAGAGGAGTTGACTAGAGTATGTTATTGTGAGAATAGTAGAGTCCCTCTACAAAAGTGTGTTGGATGCACTCGTTTTGAACATAGAGTTGATGTTGCCAATTTAAGAGAATTGAACTAGTAGGGTATGGGATGATTTGGAACCTCGTGATTCAAGAGGAAGTTTATTCCTAAAAGAAAAAGAAATGGACGGGTTTGATATTTGAGTGATTCCCCGTTTACGTATATGTTGCTTTTGTGCCTTCTACGCGTTCTTCATTTTCTCGCGGTTGAGGCAAGTATATTTGTGATGTGAAAATCTGTGTGTTTATGAATTTATTGAATTGTTTGGATGATGGTTGAATCATGACTGTTTAAATTGTGAGTATGAGTAAGTGATGAATTGAGAATGCTATTTATGTTCTGTTTACATTATGACATTTATGAGATTGGTTGATGCGTAGTATGGTGAATGCTCGTTATCTTTTGATACATTCACATATATGCATCATATTGAGAATTGTTGAAGTCTTGGTCATGCGGTGATCAAGCATCGAGGTCCCCACACTTGCGGAGTGTGGGCAATTGGTCCTCGCACCGAGGGTACATGCATGGGTGTGCATTGACGGATGCACACTCCGCGTCACGGTAAAATGCGAAAGAGATGAGAAAGAGGAGATTTTGATCATATTGCATAGCATGATGTTCTATGTTAATTGTTTAACTTGACTGTTAATGATCATTGGTATTGATGTTGATATACTTCTTCGAGTCATTGGACTCACTCTTCTTTGTTGTTTATTTGTTTTAGGTACCAATGTGAGAATGGCATATATGGGATCAAAAGGATTAGCCGTTGCACGTGCACTATTCCTTCAATAAGAAATAAAGACGATCATGATAATCTTGTGGCTTGTTAGCTTAATTGGTTCAGTTTATGTTCCATCAGATTAAATGTAATAAAGACTTAGTATCATTGGATATTATCTTTCCGTTCATTATTTAGAACTTGTGCTATTCATGCTTATTTAAACTGCCATCTGGTTAATAAACAAAGGAGGTTATGCCGAAATTTTTAGGTAATTTATATTAGTTGTTGATATATTGTGGATAGTTAGTAGCATTTCAGGCCTACGTTAGGCTAGGGTGTTACAGTTGCCTACTTGAAAGTGGGGAGGTTTTTCGTGCTGAATCCTCATTTTCTCTTCTTTTGATTTGATCCTTTTTATGGGGAGTTGGTTTTGTGTGGTTGCGATGAGAATTCTCTATGTTCAGTTGAATTCTATCTATGAAAAAGTGGGTTTACCTTGAGCCCTGTGGTGCGCCCGTGTTTAAGGGGGTGCTCATTGCTAAGGTAAAGAGATCGATTGAGCGTGGAAAGCTCGAGATTTATGGGTTGTGCAGATTGTGTGGTTTGATACCAAATGGAATGTTAACCATTGTGTATTTAATTGCTTCGGTTAGTTGCGAGGATTCGGAGGTTGACCGCTTTGGGTCCAAAAGATAGTTGAACGAGTGGACTTGGTGAGATAGAATCTGTTGGCCGCCCAGGACAGGCAGAAAAGCTATGTGAATGTGAGAAGAAGGATCGGGAATTTGAAGTGGGGATCGGTGCTTTTGAGAGTATCTCCCACCTAGGGTGTGGTGAAGTTCGGTACCATAGGGAAGTTTAGCCCGATGTACGTTGGACCCTTCACCATACTAGCGCGAATCGGAAAGTTGGCTTACCGTTTGGATCTTCCTGAGTCTATACGCGGGGTGCATAACGTGTTTCACGTGTCCATGTTGAGGAAGCACCTGCGAGATCCAGAACTTCATATCATTCTGGAGCTATTAATTATTGAGCAAGATATGTCCTTTGAGTCCAAGCCGGTCGCAGTTCGGAAAGAGCGAGAAAAGATGTTGAGGAATAAGACTTTGCGGATGTCAAGGTGCTCGGTCGTAGTAGACCGAGAGAGAGACAACTTGGGAGTTGGAGTCTCGCATGCTGTGGTGTGCTTTGCGTTGTTCACGTCAAAAGCGTGTTTTGCTAGTTGATTGTTTGTTTCTGTTGTGGTTGCAGTTAGAATTCGGGGTCGAATTCTGTTTAAGGGGGGTAGAATGTAATACCCCAAAAATTTTATAATTAATTGTATAATTAATAGAGAGAGGGACTTTTGTGAAATAATTAAATTTATAAGAGTTTTGAGGGGTTTTGAAAATTTAAGACAACTGGGCCTAGGCCTTGGCCGGTGGGTTTTTCTTGGCCCAAGAGGGAGGGAGGCCACCTCTTAAAACCCTAGGCAGCCCCACCCCTGCGCCTCCACCCCTGCGCCCACCCCAGCAGCCGCCGCCCCGTGCTGCCAAGCGTCTTCTTCCGGTGCGCCGTCGTCGTCTCTCCGTGCGGCACCGCTTGGATCCGGAGGAAGGAGCGGAGGAGTTCGCGGAAGGGATCACAGGCGTGTTCTTCGTCGTCGTGTTCGTCGTCGTGTTCGTCGACGTGTTCGTCATCGTGTCGTCAAGGGTAACCCCTGTTAATCTCTAGATGAGTTTTTAATCGAGTTAGATTCGTCGGTTTTCTGGGCTGCCGGGACAGAAGTTGTTAGTCGGCAGTTTTGGGGTAGATTCGTCGGGATTCAGGTCTGGACCCCTTCTAGAAAATTGTAGAGGACGTGATTATGTTTCCAGGGAGTACAAGAAAACGTGATTCGGATTTGTGTAGCGAAAGTTATGAATTTTCTAGTGCTACTGTTCTGCAGATCGAGATAGTTCTGGACAGAGTTTAGTAGATCGGTTTGTGCGACGGAAATAGTGGCGATTCAGGAGTCCTTTAAATTGGGAAAGTTGTAGATAAGTTTCTTAGATTTCCAGAGAGGTAAAGAAGTCCAGATTCCGAGTTTCTGGGTGAAAGTTATGCCTGTTTTAGTGCGCTGTCCAGAGAGTCCGACGTGAATTTTGATGCTTTAGAAAAGGGTTTGGATCGGTTAGTAAATGGCCGAATCAGAGAGTCTCCCAACTAAGTTTTTGTAGATAATTGAATTATCTTTACAGAGAGTCCAAGAACGCTTAATTTGGAATTACGTACTGAAAGTTATGATTTTGGAATTCGGCTGTCTGTGGTGGGGCAGATTTGGCCGAGGAGAGTTGGGGATTTAATTGAGATAAATTGTTGGGTGAATTGGGGTTGCTGCTATTTTATATCTAGAAACCGCTGCTGTCATGTTAGTAATTATTAATTAATTATTCAGGAGGAGAGCGGATTCCGGGGGTTGTGCCTTCTACGCGTTCTTCATTTTCTCGCGGTTGAGGCAAGTATATTTGTGATGTGAAAATCTGTGTGTTTATGAATTTATTGAATTGTTTGGATGATGGTTGAATCATGACTGTTTAAATTGTGAGTATGAGTAAGTGATGAATTGAGAATGCTATTTATGTTCATTTACATTATGGCATTTATGAGATTGGTTGATGCGTAGTATGGTGAATGCTCGTTATCTTTGATACATTCACATATATGCATCATATTGAGAATTGTTGAAGTCTTGGTCATGCGGTGATCAAGCATCGAGGTCCCCACACTTGCGGAGTGTGGGCATTGGTCCCTGCACCGAGGGTACAGGCATGGGTGTGCATTGACGGATGCACACTCCGCATTACCGGTAAAATGCGAAAGAGATGAGAAAGAGGAGATTTTGATCATATTGCATAGCATGATGTTCTATGTTAATTGTTTAACTTGACTGTTAATGATCATTGGTATTGATGTTGATATACTTGCTGAGTCATTGGACTCACTCTTGCTGTTTGTTTATTTGTTTTAGGTACCAATGTGAGAATGGCATATATGGGATCAAAAGGATTAGCCGTTGCACGTGCACTATTCCTTCAATAAGAAATAAAGACGATCATGATAATCTTGTGGCTTGTTAGCTTAATTGGTTCGGTTTATGTTCCATCGATTAAATGTAATAAAGACTTAGTATCATTGGATATTATCTTTCCGTTCATTATTTAGAACTTGTGCTATTCATGCTTATTTAAACCGCCATCGGTTAATAAACAAAGGAGGTTATGCGAAATTTTTAGGTAATTTATATTAGTTGTTGATATATTGTGGATAGTTAGTAGCATTTCAGGCCTACGTTAGGCTGGGGTGTTACAGTTGCCTACTTGAAAGTGGGGAGGTTTTCGTCTTTGAATCCTCATTTCTCTTCTTTTGATTTGATCCTTTTATGGGAGTTGGTTTTGTGTGGTTGCGATGAGAATTCTCTATGTTCGGTTGAATTCTATCTATGAAAAGTGGGTTTACCTTGAGCCACGTGGTGCGCCCGTGTTTAAGGGGTGCTCATTGCTAAGGTAAAGAGATCGATTGAGCGTGGAAAGCTCGAGATTTATGGGTTGTGCAGATTGTGTGGTTTGATACCAAAGGGAATGTTAACCCTGTGTATTTAATTGCTTGGTTAGTTGCGAGGATTCGGAGGTTGACCGCTTTGGGTCCAAAAGATAGTTGAGCGAGTGGACTTGGTGAGATAGAATCATTGGCCGCCAGATGAGAGAAAAGCTATGTGAATGTGAGAAGAAGGATCGGGAATTTGAAGTGGGGATCGGTGCTTTTGAGAGTATCTCCCACCTAGGGTGTGGTGAAGTTCGGTACCATAGGGAAGTTTAGCCCGATGTCGTTGGACCCTTCACCATACTAGCGAATCGGAAAGTTGGCTTACCGTTTGGATCTTCCCGAGTCTATCGCGGGGTGCATAACGTGTTTCACGTGTCCATGTTGAGGAAGCACTGCGAGATCCGAACTTCATATCATTCGGAGCTATTAATTATTGAGCAAGATATGTCCTTTGAGTCCAAGCCGGTCACAACTCGGAAAAGCGAGAAAAGATGTTGAGGAATAAGACTTTGCAAGATGTCAAGGTGCTCGGTCGTAGTAGACCGAGAGAGAGACAACTTGGGAGTTGGAGTCTACATCTGTGGCTGTACCGGCGTTGTTCACGTCAGGTGCGTGTTTTGCTAGTTGATTGTTTGTTTCCTGTTGTGGTTGCAGTTAGAATTCGGGGTCGAATTCTGTTTAAGGGGGGTAGAATGTAATACCCCAAAATTTTATAATTAATTGTATAATTAATAGAGAGGACTTTGTGAAATAATTAAATTTATAAGAGTTTTGAGGGTTTTCGAAAATTTAAGACAACTGGGCCTAGGCCTTGGCCTGTGGGTTTTTCTTGGCCCAAGAGGGAGGGAGGCCACCTCTTAAAACCCTAGGCAGCCCCACCCCTGCGCCTCCACCCCCGCGCCCACCCAGCAGCCGCCGCCCCATGCTGCCCCGACGTCTTCTTCCCGGTGCGCCGTCGTCGTCTCTCCGTGCGGCACCGCTTGGATCCGGAGGAAGGAGCGGAGGAGTTCGCGGAAGGGATCACAGGCGTGTTCTTCGTCGTCGTGTTCGTCGTCGTGTTCGTCGACGTGTTCGTCATCGTGTCGTCAAGGGTAACCCTGTTAATCTCTAGATGAGTTTTAATCGAGTTAGATTCGTCGGTTTTCTGGGCTGCCGGGACAGAAGTTGTTAGTCGGCAGTTTTGGGGTAGATTCGTCGGGATTCAGGTCTGGACCCCTTCTAGAAAATTGTAGAGGACGTGATTATGTTTCCAGGGAGTACAAGAACACGTGATTCGGATTTGTGTAGCGAAAGTTATGAATTTTCTAGTGCTACTGTTCTGCAGATCGAGATAGTTCTGGACAGAGTTTAGTAGATCGGTTTGTGCGACGGAAATAGTGGCGATTCAGGAGTCCTTTAAATTGGGAAAGTTGTAGATAAGTTTCTTAGATTTCCAGAGAGGTAAAGAAGTCCAGATTCCGAGTTTCTGGGTGAAAGTTATGCCTGTTTTAGTGCGCTGTCCAGAGAGTCCGACGTGAATTTTGATGCTTTAGAAAAGGGTTTGGATCGGTTAGTAAATGGCCGAATCAGAGAGTCTCCCCAACTAAGTTTTTGTAGATAATTGAATTATCTTTACAGAGAGTCCAAGAACGCTTAATTTGGAATTACGTACTGAAAGTTATGATTTTTGGAATTCGGCTGTCTGTGGTGGGGCAGATTTGGCCGAGGAGAGTTGGGGATTTAATTGAGATAAATTGTTGGGTGAATTGGGGTTGCTGCTATTTTATATCTAGAAACCCGCTGCTGTCATGTTAGTAATTATTAATTAATTATTCAGGAGGAGAGCGGATTCCGGGGGTTGTGCCTTCTACGCGTTCTTCATTTTCTCGCGGTTGAGGCAAGTATATTTGTGATGTGAAAATCTGTGTGTTTATGAATTTATTGAATTGTTTGGATGATGGTTGAATCATGACTGTTTAAATTGTGAGTATGAGTAAGTGATGAATTGAGAATGCTATTTATGTTCTGTTTACATTATGGCATTTATGAGATTGGTTGATGCGTAGTATGGTGAATGCTCGTTATCTTTTGATACATTCACATATATGCATCATATTGAGAATTGTTGAAGTCTTGGTCATGCGGTGATCAAGCATCGAGGTCCCCACACTTGCGGAGTGTGGGCAATTGGTCCCTGTACCCGAGGGTACAGGCATGGTGTGCATTGACGGATGCACACTCCGCGTCACGGTAAAATGCGAAAGAGATGAGAAAGAGGAGATTTTGATCATATTGCATAGCATGATGTTCTATGTTAATTGTTTAACTTGACAGTTAATGATCATTGGTATTGATGTTGATATACTTGCTGAGTCATTGGACTCACTCTTCTTTGTTTGTTTATTTGTTTTAGGTACCAATGTGAGAATGGCATATATGGGATCAAAAGGATTAGCCGTTGCACGTGCACTATTCCTTCAATAAGAAATAAAGACAATCATGATAATCTTGTGGCTTGTTAGCTTAATTGGTTCGATTTATGTTCCATCGATTAAATGTAATAAAGACTTAGTATCATTGGATATTATCTTTCCGTTCATTATTTAGAACTTGTGCTATTCATGCTTATTTAAACTGCCATCTGGTTAATAAACAAAGGAGGTTATGCCGAAATTTTTAGGTAATTTATATTAGTTGTTGATATATTGTGGATAGTTAGTAGCATTTCAGCCCACGTTAGGTGGGTGTTACTGATTGCCTACTTGAAAGTGGGAGGTTTTTCGTCTTGAATCCTCATTTCTCTTCTTTTGATTTGATCCTTTTATGGGGAGTTGGTTTTGTGTGGTTGCGATGAGAATTCTCTATGTTCAGTTGAATTCTATCTATGAAAAAGTGGGTTTACCTTGAGCCCGTGTGTGCCCGTGTTTACGGGGTGCTCATTGCTAAGGTAAAGAGATCGATTGAGCGTGGAAAGCTCGAGATTTATGGGTTGTGCAGATTGTGTGGTTTGATACCAAAGGGAATGTTAACCCGCTGTGTATTTAATTGCTTCGGTTAGTTGCGAGGATTCGGAGGTTGACCGCTTTGGGTCCAAAAGATAGTTGAACGAGTGGACTTGGTGAGATAGAATCTGTTGGCCGCCCAGGACAGGCAGAAAAGCTATGTGAATGTGAGAAGAAGGGATCGGGAATTTGAAGTGGGGGATCAGGTGCTTTTGAGAGTATCTCCCACCTAGGGTGTGGTGAAGTTCGGTACCATAGGGAAGTTTAGCCCGATGTACGTTGGACCCTTCACCATACTAGCGCGAATCGGAAAGTTGGCTTACCGTTTGGATCTTCCTGAGTCTATACGCGGGGTGCATAACGTGTTTCACGTGTCCATGTTGAGGAAGCACCTGCGAGATCCAGAACTTCATATCATTCTGGAGCTATTAATTATTGAGCAAGATATGTCCTTTGAGTCCAAGCCGGTCTGGACTCGGAAAAGCGTAAAAGATGTTGAGGAATAAGACTTTGCAGTATGTCAAGGTGCTCTGGTCGTAGTAGACCGAGAGAGAGACAACTTGGGAGTTGGAGTCTCGCATGCTTGTGGTGCATTGCAGCGTTGTTCACGTCAGGTGCGTGTTTTGCTAGTTGATTGTTTGTTTCCTGTTGTGGTTGCAGTTAGAATTCGGGGTCGAATTCTGTTTAAGGGGGGTAGAATGTAATACCCCAAAAATTTTATAATTAATTGTATAATTAATAGAGAGAGGACTTTGTGAAATAATTAAATTTATAAGAGTTTTGAGGGTTTTCTGAAAATTTAAGACAACCAGGCCTAGGCCTTGGCCTGTGGGTTTTTCTTGGCCCAAGAGGGAGGGAGGCCACCTCTTAAAACCCTAGGCAGCCCCCACCCCTGCGCCTCCACCCCTGCGCCCACCCCAGCAGCCGCCGCCCGTGCTGCCCCGACGTCTTCTTCGGTGCGCCGTCGTCGTCTCTCCGTGCGGCACCGCTTGGATCCGGAGGAAGGAGCGGAGGAGTTCGCGGAAGGATCACAGGCGTGTTCTTCGTCGTCGTGTTCGTCGTCGTGTTCGTCGACGTGTTCGTCATCGTGTCGTCAAGGGTAACCCCTGTTAATCTCTAGATGAGTTTTTAATCGAGTTAGATTCGTCGGTTTTCTGGGCTGCGGGACAGAAGTTGTTAGTCGGCAGTTTTGGGGTAGATTCGTCGGGATTCAGGTCTGGACCCTTCTAGAAAATTGTAGATGACGTGATTATCTTTCCAGGGAGTACAAGAACACGTGATTCGGATTTGTGTAGCGAAAGTTATGAATTTTCTAGTGCTACTGTTCTGCAGATCGAGATAGTTCTGGACAGAGTTTAGTAGATCGGTTTGTGCGACGGAAATAGTGGCGATTCAGGAGTCCTTCAAATTGGGAAAGTTGTAGATACGTTTCTTAGCTTTCCAGAGAGGTAAAGAAGTCCAGATTCCGAGTTTCTGGGTGAAAGTTATGCCTGTTTTAGTGCGCTGTCCAGAGAGTCCGACGTGAATTTTGATGCTTTAGAAAAGGGTTTGGATCGGTTAGTAAATGGCCGAATCAGAGAGTCTCCCCAACTAAGTTTTTGTAGATAATTGAATTATCTTTACAGAGAGTCCAAGAACGCTTAATTTGGAATTACGTACTGAAAGTTATGATTTTTGGAATTCGGCTGTCTGTGGTGAGGCAGATTTGGCCGAGGAGAGTTGGGGATTTAATTGAGATAAATTGTTGGGTGAATTGGGGTTGCTGCTATTTTATATCTAGAAACCGCTGCTGTCATGTTAGTAATTATTAATTAATTATTCAGGAGGAGAGCGGATTCCGGGGGTTGTGCCTTCTACGCGTTCTTCATTTTCTCGCGGTTGAGGCAAGTATATTTGTGATGTGAAAATCTGTGTGTTTATGAATTTATTGAATTGTTTGGATGATGGTTGAATCATGACTGTTTAAATTGTGAGTATGAGTAAGTGATGAATTGAGAATGCTATTTATGTTCTGTTTACATTATGGCATTTATGAGATTGGTTGATGCGTAGTATGGTGAATGCTCGTTATCTTTTGATACATTCACATATATGCATCATATTGAGAATTGTTGAAGTCTTGGTCATGCGGTGATCAAGCATCGAGGTCCCCACACTTGCGGGTGTGGGCATTGGTCCCCTGCACTGAGGGTAGGCATGGTGTGCATTGACGGATGCACACTCCGCGACACGGTAAAATGCGAAAGAGATGAGAAAGAGGAGATTTTGATCATATTGCATAGCATGATGTTCTATGTTAATTGTTTAACTTGATCGTTAATGATCATTGGTATTGATGTTGATATACTTGTCGAGTCATTGGACTCACTCTTCTTTGTTTGTTTATTTGTTTTAGGTACCAATGTGAGAATGGCATATATGGGATCAAAAGGATTAGCCGTTGCACGTGCACTATTCCTTCAATAAGAAATAAAGACAATCATGATAATCTTGTGGCTTGTTAGCTTAATTGGTTCGTTTATGTTCCATCGATTAAATGTAATAAAGACTTAGTATCATTGGATATTATCTTTCCGTTCATTATTTAGAACTTGTGCTATTCATGCTTATTTAAACTGCCATCTGGTTAATAAACAAAGGAAGTTATGCCGAAATTTTTAGGTAATTTATATTAGTTGTTGATATATTGTGGATAGTTAGTAGCATTTCAGGCCTACGTTAGGCTGGGGTGTTACAAAGACAGGATTTGTTGGTCGCTCGGAGCCGGCAGGAGAGTTACGAGTGCTCGGCGTTGTCCCGCGCATGTCGTGGACTCGACGGAGTCGATGTGGAGGCCCTCTTGACGAAACAGTCCAAGCAGGAGGTGACGTGGAAGCTTGAAGTTCAAATGTAGAAAAAGGACCCGAGATCTTCGAGGCGGGTGAGAACCCGTAATTGTTGTTCCCTTGTGATGTTCTATCCTTGGGATGCTCTATTCTTTGGTCGTTCTTTCCTTAATTGTTCTTTTTGTCTCGTGGGTTGAGGAGCGAGATTCGAGGACGAATCATTTTTAGGTGGGGAGAATGTAATATCCCGAACGTCATTTGGCATAAGATTTTAAATCCATCGCGGAATCGCCGGTTTTTCGGTAAATCACGGGAAGGGAAAAATATGAATTGTAGAACTTTGTAAAATGAATTAAATAAATTAAAATATTTAATTTGGATGTTTTGGACTGTCCGGAGGGGTGGGCCAGCCGCTTTGGGCCAGTAAGCCCAAATGGGGGCCCGTACCCCCTCCCAAACCCTAGCACCCCTCTATATAAACCCCCTCTCTTGGCCCCTCCCCTCCTCCTCCCACACAGCCGCCACCTCCCCCTCCTTTTGGGCGCCTCCCCTTCCCCCTGCTGCTGCCAAGAAGATCTCCCCCCATTGGCCCTTGGAGAAGAAGAAGAAGGAGAAGAAGGAGAAGAAGAAGAAGGAGAAGGAAGGAGAAGAAGAAGAAGGGGTAAAGATTTGGGGAAATTTCTTCATCTAGGTAATCTATCCCCATCCCAATCCTCTGTTTTATGGATTTATTAGGGTTCTTGGCACGGTATTTGTGGATAGATATTAGATCAATCACCGATTAGAATTTTGCCATGGACTGGTTTTAGATCTATTCGCAGCGCCAGTTGTCTCTCAGTTTTGGGCTAGAAATAGATTTTTCCTGAGGATCTCCCCAAAAGGAAAAGTGTAGAGGACGTCCAGATATAGCTATTGTATTTTCTTCAATTTTTTTCACCAATGGATCTGGGAGATACGGGGTCGCCAAACTCGCTGATTTGCAGGCGGCCAGATCTGCGCAGCCGACGGTAAACCGTAGTTTAAAATTAGAAAACGATTTTCCCTGCGGGTCTTCCCAAAAGGAAAGTTGTAGATTACTTCCTTATATAACTCCTGTATTTGTTTCAAAATTTTATACCACGGGATCTAGGAGAAACAGAGACGGAATTAACGCTGTCCGGCAGGCAGTCGGGTTGTTACAGACCGACTGTAATTCGGTGTTTAAAAATAGTAGATGATTTTTCTGGCCTTGGCCGTAGTTGGAAAAAATGTAGATAATTTAGAGATCTAGCTCCTGTAAAACTTTGGTAATCTTTAGACCTCTGTGCTGTCGGGGCATGAAACCAGAGAGGTATTATTTGCTATTTTTCGATGCATATAATTAAAACTTTGGCCTTGACCTCTTTAGACCTTCAATAAAAATAGGTGTTCTCCATGAAAAATGTAGATATTTAAGTCATGAAACCAGAGAGGTATTATTTGCTATTTTTCGATGCATATAATTAAAGATACAAAATTAAGAAGCAGCTCTGCTGCAGAGGCTAGAATGCAGATTTGTGAGCGGAGAGGAGTTTTGCGGGTTCGGTCTCTAGCGTTGATTTATGTTTTTATGTCGTGTTTGTATGCTGTGATGGAGTGCTGAGAGGTGTCTTATGGACAGGTGGACCTGTCCCTGAGCGCCCTTGATTTTTGTGGTTCGTCGCTTCATCGGATTGAGGCAAGTAAACGTAGCGGTGGTTGCTACCGTTTAACCTGTTGTTCATAATACATTCAGTTTACATTATTATCGTAATTTGATACAATTGCCATGATTGCATGATATTTTAATTGTGGAATTCTTGCTTAATGTTAATATGTTGATCATGAAATTAGTATGTTGTGGATGTTGATTATGTTGAGAGCATGATAATGCTCCTTGCGGATGAATTAATGTGATTAATGGATTTCCATGTCATTCATACCATACATGTCATATCATGTCCTTTGAATGTGGATGTCGCCGCTTATAGCCGCGACCGTGCAGCATAGCGTCGTATATTGCCGTAATCTGACGCACCTCTTCGCCATGGAAGCATTCGTATATTGCGAAATACGATGCATCGCACTTCTGCCCTAGCAAGAGTAATGTGGAGCATAGAATGAGCATTCATATGCATTCATATGCACCTGCATTGTGGAATGATCATTTGCATACATATGCAATATAATGTGGTGGAGTTATTTTGTGGAATGTACAACTTCATAGTTGTAATGTGGAATTGGCTCTTTGTGAGCTATTGATGGAATGAAGGTTGTGGATGTGATATTGAAATGTGGTTCGTCCCTTGAGTGATTATGATGGTGTCATGAAACTCTCTTTTTTTACTTTACTTGTTTATAGTAATTGTGGATAGGAGGAGTAATATAGTATTGAAGTAAGACATATATATGTTTTATTGCCTTTGGTAGTGGTAGTGGTTGATGATTTAAAATAGTCGGTCATGAATCAATTGTTATTGTTTTACCGTCATTGATAGTGAATCGAGGTCGTGAATATATCGTTGTTAATTATGGAAGATTAAATATTGTTGATTAATCTATCGTGGCTTGTGGAGGAATAAATGTTTCTTTTGCATTTAATACGGATAAAATGATTGCATTCATATGTTAATTAAATCTGAAATTTTAGAGGTATTATTCATAGAAGTTTATGGTGGTTTAATAACTTTGAACATAAATTGTAATTGTGGATGTATGGAATTATAATGATGATGTTTAAATTGCTTGTAGTTTGAATAACTTGTTAAGCAGTTTGCTTCTGAGATTTTTATCTCACTCTTGCTTCCCCTCCCTACGTGTGGACTTTGAGCATGCATTGGGAAGGGTAGAGCGGCACCGCATAGCGATGCACTGTATTATAATCTTAATGCTGAAATAAAGTTGAAATAATTCTAGTCTTTTGCTTAGTTATCATATTGATGTATGTTTCACCTTATTAATGTTGAACATGGAATTGTTCCTTTGGTTATTATTGTTAAGTTGATTATGAATATTAAATTGTTCTCATTATTCCGTTATTTATTAGTTGTTTACGCTTCCGCTTATACTATCTTGCGTAGTACTGTTGCTAGTTTGTTTTATTTATAAATTGACTAGTCAGAGTAGTATTAGTGGCATTCCGGGCATTGTGGGTCTGGGTGTTACATTAGCCGCGACCGTGCAGTGCTGACATCATATATTGCCGTGTCGATGCACCTCTTCGCCCGCGGAAGCATCGTATATTGTCGTGATACGATGAACTACAATTCCTGCCCTGGCAAGAGTGATGTGGAGCATAGCATGAAGCATTCATATACATTGCATTGTGGAAAGATCATTTGCATACATATGCAACATATTGTGGTGATGTTATTTTGTGGAATATACAACTTTCTAGTTGTAATGTGGAATTGGCTCATGTGAGCTACTTGTGGTATGAGGATTGTGGATGTGGTCGTGGAATGGGATTCGTCCCTTGTGTATGGTAAGGGTTGAGGTTGTGGCATGAGATTCTTTTCTCTAGTGTTAATTGTTGATAGCAATTGTGGATGTGAGAATTAATAAAGTAGTGAGGTGATCATACATATGTCTTATTGTTATTGATGGTAATTTGAGGTTGAGGATATAAACATTGTTATTATGGAAGAATAAATGTTGATGATTAATCTATTGTAGTTATGGAAGATTAAATGTTTCATTTGCATATAATTGTGGATAAAATGACTGCATTCATATGCCAATTAAATCTGAAATTGAAGAGGTATGATTCATGGAAGTTTATGGTGATTAATAATTATGGACATGAATTGTGGTTGTAGTTGTATGGAATTATAAATGATGATGTGTAATTGTTTGTAGTTTGAATAACTTGTTAAACTGTTTGCTTGCTGAGATTTTTATCTCACCTTTGCTTCCCCCTCCCTACAGGTGGACCTTGAGTATGCATTGGGAAGGGTAGAGTGGCACCGCACAGATGCACTTGGATGATAATCTTAATGCTGAAATAGAGTAGAAAGAATTCTAGTTCTTGTTTAGTTATCATATTGATCAATGTTCCTTTGGTTATTATTGTTAAGTTGATTATGAATATTAAATTGTTCTCATTATTCTGTTATTTACTAGTTGATTATGTTTCCGCTTATATTATCCTGTTAATTAAAAGTTGCCAGTTTAATTTATCTTGTAAATTGGCTAGTTGTAGAGCAGTTTTAGTAGCATCCCAGGGTATTGTGGATCTTGAGGTGTTACAGCTACCTGCCTACTTGATGTTGTATTAAGTTTATTATGCCCTTCTTTGACACTTGAATCACCTGATCCTTGTCACCATAGATATTAATGGTAACTTTACTAGCTATAGATTACATTCCAATGCTATGCTAGTCCGGTCAAGTCCAGGGCATTAGTTGCCCTGATCATCAATCTTTAAAACATAAGAACTTGATTTGGGACAGTCATGGGTGTACGTGGCTTAGTATTTTGCTACAACTGTTTTATGCTTCTCAAAATCGTAAAAACCTGCTATACCTATCTGGGCGGTTGGTGAGAGTGGATGGTGCCGATGTCGCACGAGAACCCGTGGTTTGTGGTAAGAACCGCCTAGACAAATTAAGGACTGAATCTTGTGATGACCTCCTTGTGTAAAACAGCACAACCACAAGTCTATATGGGTACGACCTAGCTGATTAACTTGCAAAGATTTAGTTCAGATACCACCAGTGGAAAGTGGGTGCCAGGGCATACTGGTTTACTCAAAGTGAGGCACATGGATCTACTGTACTCACACGGCGCAAGAGGGGGCTTCTGACTGTGGTGGATTTAACCCTTCAGCGGTGAAACCTCAGCGGGTGGTGTCTAGCTAGATCGGAGTAAGGTAAAGGCTTTGTGATAAACCATCTGGGTCTCATGCTTAAGAAAGCATGTTGGCTATTAAGATGACTTATCTCTTGTGGTGAAAGTGTACAACCTCTGTAGAGTATAAACTATTCGAATAGCCGTGCCCACGATCAAGGGCGGACACGGGAACTCCCTCGAGTTAGTTCTATTTCCAAAAACATTTGTGGATGTGGTAAAAACATGCCAAAGGGAAGTACTCTGACTTTGAATTTTTCCTGGGGGAAGTACTCCTGTGGCAAAAACTAGCATTGGTGGAGGTAACCGTGCACTATAAAAAGTGGATGTATCCTACACTACTATTATTATCGCATTCTCGCAATCAATTTCATAAAATCTGTTTCAGTTAAAATTGCTAAGTCTCAAGAGTTTTTCTTACTTATTGTAATTCCAAAACAATGCTTTTAGCAAATAAAAGAACCTCACGCCTCCCTTGACAGCTTGCATCTATTATTATTGCATTCTGTGTGGTGACTTGCTGAGTACCGTCGTACTCATTCTTGCTTAATTACCATTACTCAGTCAGAAAGAACAGGAATGTCAAGCCTTGCAATGCTCAAAAGGGGTCGATAGAGCTAGAAGACGAAGAGGCCATGGACTTGGTCGCGAACCCCAGTTGGCTGCTTGTGGGCAAGTCCTGTGGGTCCCACCTATGTGAAGTTTTCGCTGCTGTATTTTATTGATTTCAGCCTGATTGTCCCATGAGTAAGTATTACTGTATTATTTACGCTTCCGCATGATATGTTTTTGATATATAGTAATGTATATATGAGCACTATCGACTGATCCAGGGAATAGTGCGGTGGAATCACAGAGGATCTGGGTTTGCTAACCCGAGGTCCGACAAGAGGTGTTGCCCGTGGTGTAGGTATGCGTGATGGTGTTGATTTTGGTCAGCGTGTTGCCGTCGATGATGGTATTGGATGGGTAAAAATTTATATCCCGTCATTTAATGGTAAAGCTGAACCGCAGGAGTACTTAGAGTGGGAGATACATGTCGAACAAATTTTGGATAGCCATCACTATATTGAGGACAAGAAGATTCATTTGGCAACAATTGAGTTCACTGAATACGCTCTTGTTTGGTGGAACCAATTGTGTCGTGTAGGAGCTCGTTCGGATACTTGGGTACAATTGAAGAATATTTTGAGATGGTGTTTTGTTCCAGCACACTACACTAGGACCTTGTACACTGGCTACAACAACTACGCCAAGGTAATTCTAGTGTTGATGAATGTTATAAAGAGATGGAAATATTGATGATCCGTACAGGGACAGAGGAGCATGATGAGGTTACTATGGCATGTTTCTTTAATTGGTTGAAAGAGGATGTGCAAGATAGGGTGGAGATGGTCCATTACTACAACATCCAAGACTTAGTGCATCAAACCGAACGTGTCGAACAACAATTGAAACGCAAACAAGTGAAGGGAGGGTGTGCCAGCACTCAAACAAGTTCATGGAGGGATCCATTATAGCAAGGCGATAATGTTGACTCACACTCCAAAATGGCGACATTAAACTGTTCAAATGGGGCTCTTTCAAGGGAGGCAAGCAATAGAGGTAAAGAAGTAATTAAAGTTGATTCTAGTTTGCCTTCTAATGCTTGTGCAAGAGGAATTGAGTGCTTCAAGTGCAAGGGAGGAGGCCATATGATGCGTGATTGTCCAAATGAATGGAGAGTACTTATCACTAAAGATGGCTATACTTCAATGAGTTCTAGTAGTGATTCTGAAAGTGGAAAATCCGATGATTCCAAGAAGGATGTTGTCTATTGTGATATAGAATTCAATGGTGTTAATCTTTTGATTTGAAAGGTACAAAGTAAAGAAACTGAAATAAGGGGACAACGGTAGAGTGTTTTCCAAACGGAGTGCAAGATCAAAAATAAAGCATGCAAGTTGATCATAGATTATGACACCAATGTGATTAGCAAGGATTTGGTGTACGCTTGGGGTTGTCCACGTGGAGGCATCCTCAACCAAATCACTTGGAGTGGCTACACAACTCCGAGAGCCTAAAGATAACTCATAAGGTGTGTGTTTCGTTTGTTGTTGGTGACTATGTTGACAAGGTGGATTGTTAGTAGTTTCAATGGATGCATGTAGATTATTGTTGGGAAGGCCATGGCAATATGACCACAATGCTACACATGAGGGCCGGTTCAGCACATACACTTTTGTACATAGGGGAAAGAACAATGTGGTCAAACCAAAATTGGAGTGTGCAATCTATGTTGACAAAGAAATTTTAGCAAAGAAGAAGGCTCCAAAAGTCATCCCAAAGCCGACGACAGCTTTACTTAAAGAGGGAGGGGATGATACGGCATCAAGTACCACTACTACTACATCTATGGTGGCCAAGAGGGAAAACTCATGGGCGAGTGTGTACGTTGGACTCGTGAGTGCGTGTGCATTCCCGCGCTTGGACGCAAGAAATCATTATCCACCTAAGAGTTTTATGAACGTGTTTTCTGTGGGAACTATTTGTATCTTGATTGATTTGGAAGCTAACAAATCTATCCTTCAAGCCGAATCAGGAAGATCTTCATTCCCAACTACAAGTTGCCTTCAGTGAGTCCAGGTTGGTTGTTCCATGCGTGTGTGTGGGCATGTGAGCTGTGTGATGTTTAGGGCCTGTTTGTTTCAGCTGGTGAGTATCCAGCTAGTCAGAATCTGGAGAAGCTGGATAACCCCAGCTTCTGGCTACTAGTTCATTTTCTGGATTCTGTAGCTTCTGGCTACTTAGAATCTGGATGAAAATCTAGACTGTTTGTTTGAGCTGCAGATTCTAGGAGTAGCTGCAGTTGCCAGAAGCTGAAATAAACAGGCCCTTAATTAGGTGTGTTGTGTTTCATTAGATTAGTCTTCCGAGTTGTTGGGTCCAACTGTGAAGCCTAGAGTCCATGTGTGTTTGCATGTACGTGAGTTGTGCTTGCATGCATGTACGTGAGACTCAGAGGCATGCGTCTGTGTGCATGCGTGAGATGGGTTTGTTCTATATCGGTTCCATATTCGGTTGGGCATATGGCAAGGGGGAGAGGCTGGCTATATAACCCCAAGTCATATGCTCTTTTAGGGGGTGGTCAAGTTTTATCAATAGTTGAAAAGCCAGAAAAAAAATCATCATGTTTGACGACAAGATTGTTCTTGTGTTCTTGTGATTTCTTTTCCTAAGAATTCATCTACGTTCGAGGGTTTTTGCCATGGTGTTGAACTTTGGTGCTTATCCTGAGATCCGTTCTCCGGTTCTTGCGTTGTGGTGCGCTTGGGCAGGAGATCATCTAGCTAACTTTGCTTCTGCTGGTTCCATTCGTGAGGCATGACAAGGAGGAACATTGTGTCGTGCTACCTTGCCCCAGGACTACTGCTGGTTCGTGAATTTAACTTCTACCGCTATTACTTGCTGCGGTTGGTGTTGTTTGGAGAATAGAGATGGGGAGCCAAGTCAATTGTTGTTGCGTGTGGAGGACTGCTGCATCAACTATTGCTGCTGCTGTTGGCTTTGAAAAAAAATAGGTGGCATTGATTTTGGAAGCAAGCTGAGGGAATCGAAGACATTGAAACTACTAGAGTTAATCTGATTTGGTCATTGAGGTAGCTGTTGTTCGTTGATTGTATCGTGAAAGATCAGGCCACTTGCGCATAAATTAAGGTTCACTAATTTGTGTTGTACCAGTCATGAACCCTAAAACATGATAATTTGGAATATGGTTTAGGCATTTACTTGCTTGGTATCACATCTATTGTTTGATATATAATTGCTTGTCAGCATTTCGTAAACTTTTGGCTTTTTTAGAGTATAAGATGGACGCGCATAGTCAACACGTACTATACTCACATAGAATTTATCGAAGGCACTCAAGGCCTCAAAGAGCATGGCCTGGTAGGCCAGGTGTATGCTCGCACGCCTAACTATCTGGCTATAGGTCAACTTCTAACAGTTTGGTTTTATCAGTGATGTATATACTTTAGGCAAATTATTTTTTCACAATTCCAGCATCCAAACGGGTGTAATAATATGAAATGACTATGATTTTCTTGGGGAAGGATCAAACGGTTCATAAATTGTTGATGATGTCAATCAACCAGGAAACTTGTTTGGTAGTCAATAATATAGGGGAGAAAGATATGCTTCTTTATAAGATGTGGGTTGTGGGCCTAATTTATTTTTATGGTTTGATTCATTATTATTTTCACTGCAGCGCCAAATATAGGGCATGTTCTTTTTTGGCTGAAACTTATGGCTTTTGGCTGCGGCTTGTGGCTTTTGAGCTGTTCGTGCGAGAGATTACAGAGTAACAGAAACTCACGTGCGGTTTTTGCTGATATAAATGAAGTCGGTACAGTATGTACTATAATTAACTAGTAGACCCTATCTTAAAAAGATACTCCATTTAAAAGCTAATTACTGTAGGAAAAACCGAAAAGCAGCTTTTAGAAGTTGAAAAGAACAGGGCCATAGTACTCCTTCTGTTGATTTTTATAATGCCTATTTCTTTTTGTAATCTTGTTACAATTTATAAGGCGTTCATACATAGTTAATTTTATTTTGCCTCTTTTTCCCTTATTTATTTCATTCTTTATTAAGCATGTATGCATGACTAATCACACAAAACTATTGTCTCATCTTTCCAAAGCACTTAGTGGAAGGGTACTTTAGTCATTTTCCTTAGCAGCTTTCTCAATATTGGAGCATTCTTAATCTATGTACTTGGGCAAAATACATATATAAAAATTCATCGGAAAATGGTACGTCCTACAAAAATCATTGGAATGAGTAATAATTTTCTTAGACAAAATATGGTAGTCATTTGATATTTTCATGATCAATGTCATTATTTCTCAAAAAGCATGAAGAAAGTGTAATGATTTCTCAAGAAGCACAAGTGTTGTGTTACGACTTATTCTTTTCAGCTGATAGCTTATGCCTTGTAGCTTATGGCTTTCCTTGAATAAACAAACAGGATGATTTTCTCATTCCCATTTTGAAGCGGCTCATCAAGATAGCCTTTTTGAAGCGGTTTATCGACATATCAACAATTGATTCATCGTTAGGAATAAAAACCATCAGCCACAGCCAAACCGATCTGTCCTTTTCGCAGCCTGAATGTACCATTGAATCTGAGAGATTTGGAAATTTGAATGGCAGTGTTATTGTCGGCCAAGGGGAAGGCCGGTCAGACCGGCATTATGCCACCGGTCTGACCGGTTGGTGTCAGCGGCTAGACCACCTAGATGGAGCGGTCAGATCAGCCCATGTCAGTGGTCTAACCACCCCATGGTTGGCAGTCTGACCGGCTGGGGAATGTCTAGTTCGGGTGGTGTATGGAATTTGTGGAT
The DNA here is from genome assembly GCA_036346245.1 of Bonia amplexicaulis. NCBI lineage: Eukaryota > Viridiplantae > Streptophyta > Magnoliopsida > Poales > Poaceae > Bonia > Bonia amplexicaulis. The sequence continues at coordinate 6,230,394 of CM070768.1, forward strand.
TTTGAGTTGAGGAATGGATTTTGATGATTAAGGTCAGTTGTTTTATGTTGCATGAGCTATGTTGTAGCTAACGTGAGTCAAGTTATGGAAAACTTGTGCCCGGAAATCATTTCTTCGTCTTGGATATGCAGGGTTGCTTTGAATCAACCATAGTCAACGGTGACGATCGAGACTAGGCTCATAGAGGAGTTGAGGCCCAGAACAATCGAGGATGCCTGGTGAGACGGTGAGCTCAAGCATGGCACGAGAAAGGTAGAAAATGTTGAAGGCAAGTTCGCCGGGACCCGGTTTAATCCGGACCCTCCGTATTACAAAGACTAGTCCCAGATCAAAGCTAGTGCACACAGTCAAACAGTAATGATTACATAACCAACAACGCTTTATTACAATAATAGAGAGTACAGACCAAAAGGCCTCTTTATTACAAATGAGGTTTCAAGACCTCACACACACACAAAACACAGCGGAAGCAAAAGATAAATCCAGCGGAAACCCATCAATACGCCACAGGCAATTGACTGGCGAAGCGCAACCTAGTACTCCGGAAAGCCTTCGTCGAATCCACACGCGAAGTAGTCGTAGTCTCCTTCCTGAGCTTCGTATTCCTCTGAGATTTTGTTTTAAGTGTAGCATGTGAGTACATAAAGTACTCCGCAAGTCTTGGGAAAATGCAGTAGATGCAAGGCTTAACAAAGGAAGGTTATATGGTTCGTTTGCACAAAGCAATATTTTATTTCAAATACCATTAAATATTTTTGAAGGCATGAATTTAATAAAGTAACTGTTTTAACAGAAACTATCAAATTGAATAGTGAAGGTTACAGCCACCAACACTGGATCACTGGCTCTAACTGCCAAGGTTCAAGAAAACGGGTTACATCCACCCACACTGGCTACATCCGCCAGGATTCAAGACAACGGGTTACATCCACCCACACTGGCTATATCCGCCAGGACAACTCCGGGAGTTCCAACCACTCCCGGTTTCCAAAACTTTTATTTTAAAACCAAAACCAAAGATCTACCATGTGAATGCATTCTTTACCCGCCCTTGACCGTGGGCACGACTATTCGAATAGTTTTACACTCTGCAGAGGTTGTACACTTTACCCACAAGAGACAAGTTATCTTAATAGCCAACATGTTGCCTTAGGCATGAGACCCAGATAAGTTATCACAAAGACCTTACTCTAGTCTAGTTAGACACCACCCGCTGAGGTTTCACCGCTGAAGGGTTAAACCACCCAGTCAGAAGCTCCTCTTGCACCGTATGAGTACAGTAAACCCTGTCTCTCACTGTGAATAACCAGTACACCCTGGCACCCACTTTCCACTGGTGGTACCTAAACTAAACTATCGTAAGTTAATCAGCTAGGTCGTACCCATATAGACTTGTGGTTGTATGGTAGTGCTCAGTCTGGACAAACACAAGCGTCGGTCCTTAATTGACTAGGGCGGAACATACACTTTACAAGTTCTCGTGCTAACCGCACCAATCCAACTAACCATCCGCCCTGGTCTAAAATAATTTTCACATTTTATTTATTTTTGAAGGAACAGAGGCAACACCAATTGCCACCAATTTCTGAACAAAGTCTAGTTCCACAAAATATAATTTTCCCATTCCGAGGCTACAAAAGTTATATAGCATGACTAAGCATTTTACTACCAATACAACATTCACCAAAGTTTTATAATAATCTCATTATTGAGACAAAGGAAATCCTAGGGTGTCAAAGGTACATGGTTCGCAATGTCAAATGAGGGCACAACAATTATCGGTTTAACTATTATCTCTACAACAGAAATTATCATTTTATGTAACATAGCGATACATTAAATTTAAAATAATTAAAAACATTTCACAAACATAGGTTAAAGATGTTCAAAGGATACTTGCCTTCGTGTGCGATATCTTGACTTTCTTGCTGTGGGTTGGAAAATTCTTCGGCGACGTCGGGTTCTACGCGCGGAACGATAAATACAAACGAACAAATAAATACAAATAAAATCACAAAAATACAAAATATATACTAGAAGAAATATTAAGATTTTAGATAAATTTAGGAGAAAGAATCAACGGATTCGGAGTTCGAATGAGGGAGAACGAATATCTGGAAGTTTTAGATATCACATGAAATGATAACAAAATTCGAGAATTACTTTTTGAACAGTAGGGTGTCGGTAGGCTGCGAGGTGGTGGCGAATGGACAAAATGGAACCCCGATGACGAGGCGAAGGTGGTGACGTAGTGTCGGGACCCGGAGCAGCAACTCCGAAACCCTCTGTGTTAATCGCACTATCCCAGGAAAGCTTAGTGCACACAGTGAAAACAAAGACAAATATCATTTGCAATGATAACTTTATTTAGCTAAATATGAGCCTGATGGCCAAAGTTTACAATAGCAGCGGAAGATAACAGTGGAAGATAACAGCGGAAGAAAAACAATAAGCAGCAGCCCATCTAGCCTTTCCACAAGGCGAATGACTGTAAGACGTGGCCTAGTCGTAATCCTCACCGAAGTTGTCGAAGGCTTCCTCTGAAAGAGTTAAATTTAGCAACATGAGTACAAACGTACTCCACAAGTTACACCAGGAGATTTAACAGAGTTAATGCATGCATATGGAATATCAAAGGAAGGCATAATATGGTTAGTTTGCATAAAAGACAACATTGAAGTAAATATCATAAGGTAAGTGCAAAAGCTGAATTTGATACAGTAAATAAAACAATCATTGAAATCAGAATAAGTAACGTTAGTGCAGGTCCATCCCCTCCACCAACCTATCCACAGGCATCCCACCCGGACCAACTTTTCTTAAAACAAACTCGTACGGATTCCATCCATTCATACGGTTTTCCAAATTCTCTCATGGATTCCATCCATCCACAAAGTTTCATAAAACATTTTCAAAAGCAAAATCTAATCTGTAAAAAACTTTACTCAGCTTGCCCATGACCGTGGGCACGGCTATCCAAGATAGGTTATACACTCTGCAGAGGTTGTACAACATTACCCACAAGATATGATAATCTCATATTGTCGGTCACTACACGCTTCCTTAGGCGTGCGACTGAGAAAATCATAACAAAGCCTTTACAATGATCTATTGCCAACATAACCGCGCCGCCACTAAGGTTTCACCACAGCATAAATCCACATGCTGGAGCTCCCTCTTGTGTCATGTGAGACTTCTCACGGACTACGCTGCGCCCACATTCAGCCTATAGCGAGATCATGTTGGAACTTCACAAATTATTCGGCTAGGTCTGTCCCATACCATACTTGTGGTAGTACAAAAGGGCTTTGCAACAGTAGCTCACAGACCGGTCCTTTACTGATTTAGGCACCAACCATATACCCCTTGTGCCTGGCAATCAACATTGCATCACCAAACGACAATGCATGCCAGCAAGCACCCACCACTCTAACCATTTGCCTAAGTCTAAACCAAGTTTTCATACTTTGTTTGGAAATAATTTTATAAACATTTCTGACTCACCAAAGTCAAGAAAGGAATTTTAAAGTTTATCATTTCATGTGAAAGATTATCCCAATCCATAATATTCTCAGCATGGCTAAGCATTTCTTCCAAATTTCTAGTTAATACTAATGTACTAACTAGATTTTATCTAGGTTTGACAAGGTATAATGGTATTCAATGTCAAATTTGGTTGTCCAAAGAATTCGGGTATAACTAAAGTTCAAAACTGAATTTAAACTAAACTTGATTAAAAGTAAGCATGCATAATAATTTAAAAACAATATAAATAATTTCAAATAATGGGGTCAACATGATCAAAGGTGTAACTTGCCTTGATTGACGACTTGGTTCGGATCGCTGAAGTCGTTCTCTCCGAGATCGTCGAAATCTATACGCGAAGAACCAAACAAATAAAATTCGAACAAAATTCAAATAAAATTCAAGAAATGAAAAAGAGTATAGATTTGAATATTTTAGGATTTTAGACGAATTTAGAAATTTGAACGGCTCAAATCGGAGTTAAAATGAGTAAATACGGGCTTCCAGAAGATTTAAAAGTGAGAAAAAAGAAAAAGACTGATTTTGAGAATTATTTTTGTAATGAACAAGGGAATTATGACGTCAGCGGGGTTTTTAATTTCGGCCGAATTATTTTTATAAAGAAAAAGAGAATTATGACGCAATCTTGACGTCGGTAATTTTGAATTTTAGGAGGAAATTATTTTCGACGGGTGGGCGGTCTCTCAGTGCACCGGGTCCACGGACCGGGGTGAGCCGAGGTGGCGGCGGTGCGGGCTGGCGCCGGCGTGGCGGCCACGTGGGGGCGGCGACGGGGCGGCACGGGCGGCGGGCTCGCCGGGAGCCTTGGCGCCACGGCCGCCGGAGGGGCGGCGAGGAGAGGAGGCGGCGGTTCACCAGACCGTGGCGGGGTCCGAGTGGCGAGGCGGCGGCGGTGCTCGGCGGGGAGCTCGGCCGAGGAGGGAAAAGCGGCGGGAGGAGGGATGCGAAACGCTCTCGGAGGGGGTTTATAGGGGGGGCGGTGCTGCTCACGGAAAATGCTGGCGGAGCCGGCCTACTGAGGTGGTGGGAACACGGCGAAGCTATAAATGGGCGAGGCGGGGTTGCGGTGAGGGGAGGCCCGAGGCGGCATTTTCGAGGCGGAGCGGCCGGACGAAGCTCGGGTGACGCATTCATGGCGCCACGGGCGGCTTGGGAGGCGGCGGAAGAGCGAGGCGGCACCAAAACGGCCACGAGGCGGCAGTGGGGTGGCCGAGGCGGCGAGAGGCGGGCGGCGGAGAAAAGAAGGGAGGCGGAGGCCATGGCGTCATGCGGTTTGGAGGAGAGAGATGGAGGGAGGAAGAAGATGAAGTGAGGAAGAAGATGATACTTACATGTGGGGCCCACGCGTGAGAGAAAGAGAGAGATGAAGAGGTAAGTTGACCGGATGGTTGACACGTGGCGGGGAGGGAGGATCTCGACCGTTGGGGGTTTAAGTGACAACGGACGGCCAAGATTAAATCAAGGAAAAGAGAGATTTAATCTCAGCGCGACACGTGTCGGCACAAGATAAATCCGGATTTAAATTCGGATTTAAATTTCAGAGAATAGGAAGAATATTTATAAATACTTGGAAAATAGCAAATAAAGTTCTAAAAACATTCTAGAAAAATTACAGAAAATCCCTGGAGATATTTTATACTTAGGAAAAATATTTTTAAATCATTTTTGCCTTTTTAAAGGTTTATAAAATATCTTTTCAATCTTCAAATTTTGATTTTTAATTCCATAAAATTCCCAAAAATTCTATAAAATGTTTTGGCCTTTCTAAAAATATTTTCAACTCAAAATTGCTCTTTTACTTTTCACAAAAAAATACCCTTTTGCTTTAAAGTTGATTTTAAAAACTTAGAAAATCTCAGAAAATATTATAAAATTTTGGGAAGCTTAGGAAAGGCTAAATAAATTATTTTTAGCTTAAAGAAAATATTTAAAACATATTTTCTTGCTTTTATGCTTTGAAATAAAATCCAGATAACTCCAAATAAATCTCAGAAAATTATATAAAATCCAAATAAAAGCCAAATGCTTCAAATACTTAATTTGAGATAGTTTCTTTACAAAATTTTCCAATACCTTTTATTTGACAATAGTTTTTATGCTTTTAGTCAAATTACTTTTAAGAAAAACCTTTTTGAAAAGGCTAAAAATGGCAAATACAAACTCTCAAATTTCATGCAACCAAAGAACACTTACTTTATTTTAAATTAAATTGATTTAATATTATTATATATATTTATTTTTTTATTACTGAAATTTTGAAATAACAGCCGGGCTGTTACACGTAGGTACGGCGTCGAGGAATGGCGGCAATCACTGGCGGTGAGGGAAAAACGACAGCGACAACGTGGTAGCGACATCGACAGGTTGGAAAGACATAGTACCGGGTATGCAATGTGAAGATGTAGGGTGAGCACAGGGTAGAACACGACAAGGTGAAGCAAAGAAAATTATTGGCTAGGCTGAAACTTCATCGGAGATGATACAATCGACGTTTGAACGACGACGGTAGAGAAAAAGGAAAATTTTGATATCTTGGTGCTCGGTGAAGCGAATCCAAAATCATTTGAAAGGTAGCTACCTGGGATGGTTTGGCACGATATGACGCGAACGAATTGGGGAAAACTCTACCGGATAGATGGGGACACGAGATGCCATTGGCGGCCATGGTGAGGTGTCGGAGGCAAAAATTTGTGGAGGCTTTTCGGGGAAACGGAAGGAAGCACGGCATAGAACGCGGCGAGGCAAGTCTAAGAAAAAATACGGCATAGGCTAAAACTCAACAGAGACGACGAATCGACGTCGGGAGTTAAAAACGGCCATTTTGCGGAAAGTTCAATTTCTGACAATTGGCTCCACAAAAAATTAAATAAAAATGATAGATAAATTGTTTGGAGGCTAGGACATGATATGACACGAACAAAAATCAAAGCGCTTAACGAAAAAGTGGTGTACGCGCGAAGGCGCGGTTTCAGCGTCTGGCTCGACCAGGTCGACGAGGACTCGGGGAGTCTTCGAGTGATGGCGATGGGAGCATGGCGTAGAACGCATCGAGGCGAACTCAACGGTACCATCGGCCCAGCCAAAGGACATCGGATGGTGACGAAACATGGCGGAGAAGACATTAGGCGACCGGCGTGTTGACATCGGCGTTCCGGGCAAACGGAGAGGAGTTAGAGGGTGAGGTTTGCGGTGAAACGAAGAGGAGAACGTCGGGAACACAATGCTCACCTCGGTTTTGATGGAATATGCGCGGTCGGCTCGCAGCGAGGAGAGAAACGACGGCGCGGTTTGGCCACGGTGGTCCGGCGATGCTCCGGTGATGCTCCGGCGAAGGCGAGGGAAGCACCGCGTAGAACGCGAGAAGACGAAGCCAATGGTGTGGTCAAAAGTGGCGGAACTCCATTGTAGACATCGCAAAAGGCCGAGGAACGGCGCTCGGTACACAAAAGTAAAATGGTGATTGCAGAGAGAAGAAAGGGAGAGACTTTGAGATTTCGGGGGTTGAGTGAGGATGAGAAGGGGCACCTGGTGCTCCCTTTTATAGGGGTGGAGGTGGACGCGAGAGAGAGATCAAAGGACCATGCCATTTAGAGCAATGTTTTAATTTCGTGTAAATACACATGAATGAGAGGGGAAACGGTAGGGAATTGAAAACTCTTGATGAGAGGAAGTGAATGTAATTTATTTCACGAAAAACCGTTGAGAAAATCAATGGGAATCAAAGTTTTAAAAGGAGCATCCATGGAGGTTGCGCTTTGGACGAAAGAACTGCTCGGGAGAAAAACGGTTCGAGACGATGAACAGTGCCACGGGGGCATTGTTCATTCTCTCTCCTGTTTCTTTTTTTTTAAAGCAGAAAATCAGGGCAAATAAATTTCAAATTTCACACAAACAAAACTCTTATCTTTATTTTAAACCAAATTAATTTAATTTTAATATTTCAATTTTTTTCTCCAAAATTTTGAAATAAACAGCTGGGCTGTTACAAGTTCGAATGATGAGAGTTCACCATGTGGATTAGACGGGCCAAGTGAGCTGTGATTCGGTGAAACTGGGATAGGACAGATTTAGCAATGCGTGGCAAACTAATAGTGCACTTACACGTTGCAAGCATTGCAATTGCTTGCAACGAATGGTGATGACCAAGTTAACGATGGGTGTTTATGCAGTTTGGACTACTAGAAACTATCTTAGATCAAAATCATAGCACATGAGTGGTGCTTGGAAGAGCGATTTACGTCAAGGTGGAGCTAGTTTGATTAAGACGGATCAAGGCTAAGGATTTAATGGACTTGGGCTTATGCGCTTTGAAAAGTGTGGATGAGTAAACATGTGTGAGTAAAACCTGTGTGTGGGGAGTTAATGGGTTTCTCTCAGTATGCTAAGTGGATAGTATCTACTAAGAGGTAGATGTGGCTAGCTAACCCATCTATAAAAAGGGTTAGGATGGATACATATGGTTAACCATCCAACCCACCTATCTTGTGCTCTCTTGTTTTAGGGTTAGGGTTTTGAGTGCTTGGTGTGCTCTCTATTCTCCAAGGTGGAGTGGCTATAAAACTTTTCTCCTCAAATAGCAATAGAATCAATTTTTGATCTTCTCTATGGCTATCTCTTTTCTTGATTGATTTACTCTTGTTTTGGTTGGTTTTTCCTCTCCTCTCGCCCTTTTCTTGATCTTGATGTGCCAAGGATGTATAAGAGATGGACCGAACCCCTGGGAATCATTCTCCACCCATCTAGGCACTTTGGTAGTAAATTCATGAAGAAACTTGATTTTTTTCATATTTTTTTATCTTCTGGGTAATTTCTTGATCTGAGGGTTTTTGGAATGATTTTTTCAGTGTTTTTGCTTATTGTGACGTGTGGGAACATATGCAAAGCCATGTTGGCTATTCTCTGCCCACAAGGAAGTCTTGATCACCCATTTTGATTCTAGGTCATTTTTGGTACATCCTAGCTTAAATCTCAAAATGGTCTGAACGTTGATGTGGGTTTTTGTAATCCATGAATGGAATACATTTTTGACACCTTAAGAAAGATGTGTACAAAGTTTTACAGCTTTTGGATCATCCAATCAAAAGTTACATGGATTTGAAATCTTGCGCCCGTGCTGATTTTTTGTTCATTTGCCTAAAATTACTGTTCCTAGCGGTCATACCGCCCCATAGTTGGTGGTTAGACCACCAAGGAGAGGTCAGACTGCCCCCTGGTTGGCGGTCAGACCTCTAGGGGCTGAGTTATTTAAGATTTTTTTTGAATATTTTGCTATGGGTTTTTGGCTGTGGATTTGATTCTTAGTAACTATGTTGTTACATGAGAGTAGAATACAGAATACTTGGGGGAAATTTTTGATTGGCACCATTCACTCTCTTCTGTTGCCTTTTCGGTACTTCAAGTGGTATGGGAGCCCGGTTAACTCTTCTCATAGATCTTAACTGGTCTTAGGAGCCATGACAGTAGACAAGTATTCAACCAAGCCTCCTATCTTTGATAGGGTCGACTATCTCTTTTGGAAGAGTAGAATAGAGTCTTATATTCAGACTCAAGGCTATGCTATTTGAAAAAAGGTTAAGACTCGATTTGTTGTTCCTGCCAATGAGAACATCATGGTTATGAATACGCTAGATGTTGAGGCAAACCCTAAGGCAAGGAACATCATCATTCAAGGTCTTAGTAGAAATGAGTTTGATCGCATCTCTCACCTCTCGTCAACATATGACATTTGGGTGACCCTCATGCATACCATGAGGGCATTACCCAAATCAAGATTGTCCGACAGGATCAGACAAGAGGGAGTATAACAAATTTGAGATGCTTACTGGTGAATCAGTGGATGAATACTTTGGTAGATTTCACAAGATATCGAGCAATCTCTGGAGAAGATACAAAAAGTAATATTCACGAAATGAAGCTGCTCTAGATCTAGTTTGAACACACTTACTCACGTCACCCAATATTTGATCTATTGGATGATCTTTGGTGATTGCGTTGTGGATCTTTAGTGGTAGAGGTTGTTGTTCCTTTACTTCTTCATCTATAACTTGTGTGGTGCTTGTTGTGGAGGAAGTAGGGGCTTCAACTTGCTTTGATGAAGGAGATGTACTTGGATCATCATTTGGCTTGATGTACTTGGATCATCATTTGGCTTGATGTCTCTAATTTGTATGTTCTCCATTGCTAGGCTTGGTCCTTCATTACCTACATCATCCAAATTCTCTTGCTCTTCTTAAGAGCCATTAGTCTCATCAAATTGAACATCTCATGATTCTTCAACTAAACCAGAATTTTTGTTGTAGACTCCGTAAGCTTAACTATTTGAAGAATAACCAAGTAAAAAACCGTCATCACATTGACATTGAAATTTAGAAAGCCGAACACCCTTTCTCAAGATATAGCATTTACAACCAAATACTCTAAAGTAGAAAATGTTCGATCTTCTTCCAATGAGAAGTTCAAAGGAAGTCTTTTTCAAAAGACGACACAAATAAAGACAATTTATGCCATAAGTCTCTTATTACTGTCCTTGGGCAGGTGGAGGAATATTTATACCCTCACCAACCAAAACTAGCCGTTACAGGGCATTCCTTGAAAAACTCAGGGCAAGCGGAAGTTCCGCAGGTCAATGGCCAGTACTTCCGCACCTATTCTGACATACCAGTAGCGGCTATTTCAGAGCTTATGAACTAGCTGTTGGAAGTCGGCGTGTAACTACCGCCGTTGTAAACCTGGTAGTTCCAATGTTCGGAAGTCCCGAACATTCGGTGTGGTACTTCCGTTTGCTTTGAGACCAAGAGTTGGCGCTCTCTGGAAAAAATGTTCCGCCCGAGTTTTTCGGAGCTTCCATGCTCCGGAAGTACTGTTTAAGGCTGCGGTACTACCGCTCTACAGTACTTCCGCCGTTGAATATCCAGTACTTCCGTTTGCCACAGACACAAAATGATCCCGATAGTGCTCTTTGGAAAAAAACGTTCCGCTCAATTTAAACGGAGTTTCCAGAAAGCAGAAGTACCGCAGTTTGCACGCCGTTACTTCCAATTATCTAGACAGAGCATAGATTGATTTTGAGGATGCTCTCTGGAAAAAATGTTACGCACGATTTCTCAGAGCTTCCGTGCCCCGGAAGTACCGTTTAAGCCTACGATACTACCGTTCTCTAGTAGTTCCGCCATTAAAACTCTAGTATTATTTTTTTCAGACAGAGCACAAATTTTCTATCAATTTTACATTTGAATGAATGCATGATCTTAAAATTGATCCAATGGCACAAGAATATGCTATCTACTAACCATGATCTATCTTAATGGTACGACATTTATCCTATAATCCGGTCTTACACCCTTTTCTCCTAAGACCGGTAGAAATAAAAAAGGGATCCTAGTCTACATATACCTTTGACTTGAGCCACTTTGATCTTCGTGATGACCCTTAGCATGCGTCTCATCATCAGTTTAGGGACTAAGCCTTTTAAACACTTAATAAACATGTCAGTCTCATATTCACATAAATTCATTAATTACCAAAACTATTTTTAGTGGCCTAGATGCTTTCAGTAAGGCAAAGAAGCTCTTCCACTGCGTCCTCACCGCCTTTGACAACTTCGACTTTAGCGACATGGAGGGTTGGAGTGACGACGACGGTGAGGATGATCCATAGAAAAACACCAAGGACGGTGACAACATCACCGGAATGTGCTTCATGGCTGACGATAATAGCATCAGCAATGACAATCTCTATAGTGAGTCCGATGAGGAGGTCCCTCCTATGACTAGCTCAATGATGCTTTTCTGAAACTAGTAAAGTTTTATACTAAGTCTAAATCTAGGTGTGGTGAGTTACAGAAGGAGGTAGAGAGCTTGTCATGGGATCTTGCTTCACTTAAATCGGTTTTCTCCTATGACAATTGTGATGTTTGTTCTTAATTGTTGGGGATATGGATAAACTAAGGACATCGCACGATAGTACGATCTCTGAGCTTGATTTACTTAAGATGGAGAATATTAGTCTGTTAGCTGAGTTAGAGATGGCTAGAGTTACTCTTTTTTAGTCTGATTCTGCTGAAACTACAATCTGAACCTCATGTGAGGATAAGGACAATGCTTTGAAAGATCGGTATACATTTCTCCTTGATCTGCCTTAAACTTGTGATAGCTGTGTCAACTTGAAGAATAATTTGAAGAAGGCAGATCATAAAATTGCTGAAATACATGCTGCTTTGATTGAGTTTGTTGCTTCTTGTGCCAATTGTCCTAATTTAACTGCTGAATTTGAGTCCATATCTAAGAAATTTTAGGACATGTGTGATTATAATAAGAAAATGGTTTAATATGTTTCTAAGGATCCTATTAGCTAACGATGAAACGATTGTGAGAAATTAAAATTTGAATTGATTGCCTTGGATGAAACATGTGTGAAGCTAACTAAGGACATACTAGAGAAGTCACGATCTGTTTGCTTGTTCTATGCTGAAGTAGAGGAGAAAATAAAGGAAATGGAAGAACCATTTTGGAAGGGATTCGAGGCCTAGATAGCTAGGGTTAGGACTACCCCATGCGTGTTTTGTGAAACTCTCAAGCTTGAGGTGGCCATGCATAGGGAGAGATATGCACGCGCTATTCAATCTTGTCCTTCTGGTTCTTCGTCTTCATCTTCCCATATTCTTCCTATGCTTCCCTTTTTTAGGAGTGTGAGTACCTCATGAATACTCTTAAAAAATACATCGGAAGTAAGAAAAAGCTCAATCTTATCCTAAACAAATCCAAGATTTGCATGTCCAATTAAGGTCAAGAGTATGATTTTCTAGAGGATGTGAGGAAGCATCCACCTGTAGTTGTGCCCGAGTCTAAGAATACAGTGTTTAAATCTGCGGACTTTATCCAGGGGATTTCTGATAGTAAGATTGTGTCTCCTGCTGCTTCGACCTCTCAGAGAGCGAAGTATCATTACACATTTTGTCAGATGGATGGACACTTGGTCGTGTTCTGCTTTAGGCATGCCAAGGTCGCGCATTGTGATTGTGTTCACATTCTTAGGGGTATTTAGGGTCAGCCCCAGACTCGGAGTGCTTCTAAGACCAACACGAGACCTAGAATTGTGGTTAGCCCATCTGACTTTCATGGTTTTAGGTAGCGTCGAGGACTTGGTTTTCAGATTTCTTCTGGTTTTGGTCCTCAAGTTGCTTCTGGTTAGGGTTTCCATTGTCCTGAAGATAGACATCGTTTTCCCCATCGAGGTAGCTATCCGTGGCATGATCAGTATACACCAGGCAGAGGCTTCGGTTCTGTTTCTAGACCCTCTGATTCTATGAGAGGTGAGTCACGTAGTGTCACTAGATGTCAGTCTTTCATTTCTTTGACTAGATATTCTGCTTTTATTTACCCCGATCAACGCTACGTAAGAGGCTATCTTCGACGGGTACATCACGAGGCGGTTTCTTGGCAACCGTCGTGATATTTTCATAAACGGTTATTAACATGAACCGTGCGTGATATTGAGACATCACGAGCGGTTTTGTTAATAACCGTCGTGAACTTCCTGACGGTTCTTAATACGAACCGCCTATACCATCGAGATAACAGACGGGTCTGTTAAGAACCGTCAGGAAAGTTCCTGACGGTTATTAACACAAACCGCCCGTGAAAGTTGATAACACGACGGTTCCTGTTAAGAACCGTCTGTGATAATCCCATGTCACTGATAATTGGTGTGTAATAGTCACATGTCACCAATAATTGGCGTATACGATTTCGATCTCACCCGTCTATTCTCTCCACATCGAATGGTGGCACCAATTCCTCCACGGCCGGGCCCTTATTAATAACTCCCCATCAACCTTTCCACGGTACTAGTCACGCGTGAGTTCATCCACTAGCTAGCTTCGTATGCATCTCCTCCGCCGTGAGCTAGCACCTCCATCGCGGCACGACCGGTTCATACTAAAGAACACACTCTTGCCATAAGTGTCGTAAGTGTGTCTTGTTTAGTGTGGACCGTCGTGCCACGAAGGGTTTGTTAGCTTGTCATCCCGTAATAGATCGATCGATCAATGTGTTGTTGAGTTTTGTGCTTGCCTCTGATTTGCATGTTCCTCGACGATGCCGACTCTCGTCGAGATGTGATGTCCACTCCGACAATCCTTCTTTTTCCTGCAAAATTCAAGGTAATTTTATTACAAAGTTCAAAAAAGACATTTCAGTTCTTGGTGAGCGGTAGGCCGACATACCGACTTCAGACGACTATCCATCTGCTTCTTCCCACTTCTTTTCTTGTGGGAGAAGTGGGAAGAAGCAGATGGATAGTCGGTCACCAAGAAGTCGGTATGTCGATCTACCGTCACCAAGAACTGAAATGTCTTTTTTGAACTTTGTAGGTGGGACCCACATGTCGACGGATTTAATAGAAATAGCTCGACCTCGGCGCTGCGTGAGCGGGGCTCGAACGCAGCCGAGGGAGGCGGGGAGGCAGAGATCGCACCGATAGCCGGTGGTTCACTCGGTGTTGCTTACTCTATAAGGGTAATAATCCCTTTGAGATATCTCGAAGGCGGGGTTGAACTATCACGAGCGGTTGTTACTTATGAACATGCGTGATACTTAGTATCACTGACGGTATGTATTAAAACCGTCTATCACGGATCGATCTGAATGTGTTGTTGAGTTTTGTGCTTGCCTCTCAGTATTTGCATGTTCCTCGACGATGCCGACTCATCGTCGAGATGTGATGTCCATTCCGACAATCCTTCTTTTTCCGCAAAATTCAAGGTAATTTTATTACAAAAGTTCAAAAAAAAGACATTTCCAGATTCTTCGGTGAGCAGCAGATCGATAGTCGCTCATCAAGAAGTCGGCAATGTCGGCTGCCGAAAATCGAGCATCACGGGCGGTTGTATTAACGAGGCGCTGCGTGATAAAACAATCTGAGCGGTTATTAACACGAACCGCTGCGTGATAGTATGCATCACGCAGCGGTTCGTGTTAAGAACCGCTGCGTGATATGTAGACTATCACGCACGGTTATTTATGTGAACCGTCTATGATAGGCAACAATCACCGACGGTTATTAAGTTGAACCGTCGTGATATTGCTTGTATCACAAGCGGTTCATATTAATAACCGCCACGAGCGGTTATTAATCTGAACCGTCGTGATATTTCATTTTCACTGCACCGTTTGTGGTTGGAACCGCTCGTGATATTTCGCATAGTATTAATTGCTTGGCGTGCTTGCTTGAAGGATGTCGACACCGATCTGTCTTCATTGCGCTGCATCGGTGGAGCAAGGCGGCCGGCTTTAGGGAGTTGGGGACGGAAAAATATCACCGTCTTCTTAGTGATCTGATCAGAGTCCGGTGTGCAAAGCATCCCGATACGAGCGTAAAAATGACTCTGATGATGGGAAGGGCATCGAGGTGAAGCAAGGACCTCTGCTAAGGTCATGTGGTATCTTCCGTAATCCCGTTTGAGCGTTTATTTGCAAACCGCAAGGATGCAAGATTGATGCGTTAACCGCTGAGCGCAGAAGAAAGACGGAATGATAAGACATGTTGCTGATTACGCGGTGGAGGAACATCGATAGGATGTTTGTAGATTTCGTGTGAACCGAGAAATATAAGGTTTGGGTTGAGTACAGATGGAATGAATCCTTTTGGTAACATGAGCAGCCGACATAGCACCTGGCCCGTGACTCTGTGCATGTACAACCTTCCTTCTTGGTCGTGTATGAAGCGGAAATATATTTTGATGTCACTACTTATCCAAGGGTCAAGCAACACGGCAACGATATTGATGTGTTCCTAGCCCCATTGGTGGAAGATCTTGCAATCTTGTGGAATGAAGGGGTACATGTATGGGATGCGGACAAGCGAGAGAACTTCACTCTACACGCCATGTTGTTTCGCACCATTAATGATTTTCCTGCCCTTGGTAACTGTCGGGGTTGAGTATAAAAGGAGCCAAAGCGTGTCCGCACCGCTTAGATTATACCGAGAGTGTGTGGTTGAACAACTCGCAAAAAGCGTGTACATGCGTCACCGTAGGTTCCTTCCAAAGTATCACCCATACCGCAAGAGGAAGAAACAATTTGACGGAAAAAGAGGATGACTCAAGACCAAGACCTTTTAGCGGAAAGAGGTGTTTGATATGGTCAAGGATATAAATGTTGTGTTTGGCAAGGGACGTAAATTGAGGAAGAACATGTGGAAAAAGAGGTCAATATTTTGGGACTTGCCTTATTGGGAGCACTTAGAAGTTCGCAATTGCATCGATGTCATGCACGAGAGAAGAATGTATGTGACAGTTTGATTGGTCTCTCTTGAACATTCACGATAAAACAAAGGATGGTGTTAACGCAAGGCGTGACTTGGTCGCTATGAACATCGGGACCGAGTTAGCACCGATAGAGACCGATAAAGGCGGACGTACCTTCCCCAAAGATGTTACACTGTCTAAGTCCGAGAGAACTGAATTGTGCGGTCCTTAAATGGTGTGAAAGTTCCATCCGGTCACTCCACAAGCATGAAGAAACTTGTTTCCATGGAACATTTGAAATTAATTGGCATGAAGTCTCACGATTGTCATGTGCTAATGACTCAAATGCTACTGTTGCAATTAGAAGTATTTTGTCGAACAAGGTTCGAGTGACAATCATAAGGCTATGTTATTTCTTCAACACAATTGCTCAGAAGGTCATTGATCCGGATGGACTAGATGCTCTGCAAACCGAGGTGGTGACAACTCTATGTCATCTAGAGATGTATTTCCCTCCATCATTTTTTGATATCATGGTCCATCTCATTGTCCACCTTGTGAAAGAGATAAAAATATGTGGCCCCGTATTTCTACGTCATATGTACCCTTTCGAGAGGTACATGGGAATTCTGAAGTCCTATGTACGCAATCGATCTCGACCGAGGGTAGCATCATCGAAGGTTATACAACGAAGAGGTCATTGAATTACGCATCGGCTACATGGCTCGGTAGAGCCGATAGGTGTACCTCTATCTCGTCACGAGGGGAGGTTAGACGGTATAGGGACTATCGGGAGGAAAGCAATAACTCCGGATCAAAATACGTATGCTCAAGCCCATTTCATGGTTTTACAACACATGACTGAAGTGACCCCATATATTGAAGAGCACAAGGACATGCTACGTCAGGAGAATGCAGGCCAGTCAGAAGTTTGGATCACGAGACAACACAACCGTCAGTTCAACGAATGGTTGAAGGCGCAATTGACTAGGAGGTCGTCAAATGAAACACTACAATGGTTGGCAAAAGGGCCAAAATTTACAATTGTGACATGGCAAGGATACGACATTAATGGCTACACATTTTATACAACAGATCAAGATAGAAAGAGCACGGTCGAGAACTCGGTGTCGCATAGATGCCTATGATTCGCACGGCAAGATCACCGCCCAAGCTCGTACTACGGGCTTGTAGAGGAGATTTGGGAGCTTGACTACGTAATTTTCAAAATTCCTCTATTTCGGTGTCGTTGGGTCCAACTCCCACGGGGTGTAAAGGTTGACAAGTACGGCGTCACTATCGTGGACCTCGAATGTGTAGGATACAAAGACGAACCATTCGTATCATGAGGCAAGTTGTTCAAGTATTTTATGTAACCGACCGGCAAATAAGAAGCGCCATGTAGTTCTTGAGGAAAAAGAAGGATTGTCGGGGTTGAGAATGTTGTGGATGAGGAAGAGTACAATCAATTTGATGATTTGCCTCCATTCGGAGACGGCATCAGGCTCGATGAAGAACAAGGCGATGAAGCAAGCTATATGCGATCGATCATCGTGAAGGGCTTTATTTAAAATGATATAGCCAAAGTGTAATAAATGATATAGGTTATGCTTGTGTTTTTCATAAATGTATGTATGTTCCATTGTAATTGTAAAATGAGTAAGAAACCCATGCATTGTAATTGTAAAATGACTAAGGAACTATGAAATAGTTATATTTATGGTTATGCTTGCGTTTTTCATAAATGTATCTATGTTCCATATTGTAATTGTGAAATGACATAGGAACCTAGCTAGCTGCGGGTATTTATAGTGAACTATCACAGGCGGTTTATAAAAAGAAACCGTGCGTGAGGATAACACATCCTGACGGTTATATATATATAACCGTGCGTGATATATGGATATCGCTGAGGCGGTTATATATATAGAACCGCTCGTGATATACATATCCTGAGCGGTTATATTGATAGAACCGTCGTGATAGATCATCTTTAAATACCGCAACTAGGTCTGCGGAGTCCGCTCATCTGCCATGATCTCTTGTCTCCACTCTGCGTGGCGCCTGCTAGCTAGGTTTGCTCCCACCGCCGGTCTCCCAGACGCCCGGTCCCTCCCGACGCTGGTCCTCCCTCCGACGACGTCCTCCCGACGCGTCCCTCCGACGCCGTCCTCCCACGCCGCCGTCCTCCCGACGCCGCTCCCAACGCTGGTCCTCCCGACGCCGCCGGTGGTCCCTCCGCCGCCGGTCCTCCCGCCGGTACCACGCAGCCTCCTGTCTCCTGGTCCCTCCTCGTGCTTCACATGTTATTTTATATATATATGTTTCACATGTTAGATGCTTCACATGTATTTTATGTTATATGCTTCACATGTATTTTATGTTATATGCTTCACATGTATTTTATGTTATATGCTTCACATGTTAGCTTTATGATATATGCTTCACATGTATTTTATGTAGCATATAATATATCTTGCACTTGTTAGTCGCAAGGTCTATTTGGAAGGCCCATAGCTCACCGCAATTAGCTAATCGTTTTGATAAGCTGGGTCCATAGCTCACTTGATTAGTTTTTCTTAGAGAGAGATGGCGTCCACACGGTCTTCGTCGTCGTCATCCGGGTCTCACGCTCCCAAGGCTGCGAAATCTAAGCGTGGCCGAGGAGTATCGAATGGCCACAGTTCCAATGACCATCACGGTGGTCTCTCCGATGGGGTCCCTCGGAACCGTCAGCAGCGTCATCATTTCGGACTACCTGCGGTATAATTGGAAGGCAACGGGTCCCCATCACCATAGCAAGCTGGAAAGATTTGACAAAGGATCACAAAATCAGCTATGGGAGGAACTTACAAATTCGTTCGAGTTCCAGTGAAGCATGGGACTCGTGCAACGACAGGCGCTCCTCACGATGGGAAAAGCATGGAAGAATTTTAAGAGCACTCTTGTGACAAAGTACGTGGCCGAGGATGTCACGCCCTTCACGAAGTATCCTTTCGTGTCGCCGGAAACATGCGAGGCCTTTGTGCAGATGAAGACGACGACCGAATTTGAACAACAAAGTGCAGCGCACAAGGACCTCCAGTCAAAAAACACGCACCCTCACAGACTTGGCACTGCTGGGTACGCGGGTAAAATCCGCAATGGAGGATGCGGGATGAGGTCGCAATCCGATCGGAGGCCTCTCCGCCATTTGCTTGGGATCGCAAGCGAAAGGCCGAATCGGTAAAGCGCGGTCATCAACCACATCTTCGGGTGTCTCTTTCAAAAACCCCGCAGATGAGGAAGTGTCCCAACGCCTGGTAAAATATGTTCAACAGCATAGTTGTTAACACCTCTTGAACTTCATGGGTTGAAAAATAACATGATTAATTGCCTCTTGCAGCAATCATTGACTACCGAATCTTCTTGTGGCTCCTTTGAAGAATATAGGGAGATAGATTTACTATCACAGGCCTTGGGAAACAAGGAGCACCCAGGTCGCACACGAGGCATGGGGGTTTATGTACCTTGGAGGCACGGATTTCCAGATTACTCCGAGACATATAGGAGTAGGAAGAGATCCAAGGCGTCTGCATGACGAACAAATAAAGCAGAGCTTCATGCTCAACTTGAGGAACAACTATCGCCTCACTTCAAGAGCGAGCGGCCTCACTCGAGGAGAGATAGATTCGCGGGAAGAAGCTCGAGACAAGTCCGCAACCAATCGCAACCCACTCCTAGTACTGCGGTACCCAGTCCCACTCAACGTCGCAGTAGCTGCGCGTCCACACCAATTTCTGAACATAGCGACGACCGCTTACGTATTGATGACATTCAGGTAATGTACCTCTTTAGAATGGTACATAGATCTCTCTGGTGGACGCCTTAACTCATCTCTTGTATCGTTATGTAGGAGCCCATGCCTTGCAGCCTCAAAGTCAGGCTTGTTGGCTCTATTCCGTTGATATTGGGAGGCATGGTGTATCCATTCTTTGCCAGGACGCGGTGCATGGTGTACAAGTAGACACCGGTTTCATAAAGGTCCGGTGGACACGATTAATGATATTTTAATTCCGTCCCTCTTGAGAAGCCCCCAAGCGAAGAGATTAAGACATTAGGGATGCCGTCCACACATTCATTCGGTGGCCCAAGAGGGACATCGTCCTCGACATGTCCGTGCCACAATCTTCACATCCAGTGGCCCAAGAGGGACGTCGCCCTGGACCTGGCACATCGGCTCCGGTGGCTCCACCTCCACCTCAAACCAAGAAAGTCATTGCATCGGCTCCCGCCGAGACGCCACCGAGAACATATCACAAGCGAGGCTCCAAGGCCTCCAAGGCTCATCTTGAAGAAAATTAAGCGCGTCCGTGCCATGGGCGTTTACTCTAGGAGTGTCGTTGGTGCCCGACTCACAATTCGCCGACTTGGCATGATTTGCAATAGATTGCATGCACGGTACATGGAGAAGTCCAACATGAAGCCAAACCGGCAGAGTGCATTCACTCTGAAATATAACGAGACACATTTCCTCCACGACCCGGGCTACATCGTCGTGACATTCGAAGATGAGAGACCATGTGGAGGTCATCCCATTGTGAGTGATGAGTAATTGACATCTGTTCTCAAAAGTCGAGTTTGAGTCGGTGTGTTCGGACCCTGACGTTGCATGGGTGCAACGGGCTCGGTCGGACTTTGGTCAAGCTTAGTCGTATGGGTTAGGATGTATATTATGATATTGCGACTTGTTTGATCTTGTTTGTGCTATTTGCACGTTCATGTATCGAGCGGTGCTATGTGGCGTGTTTTCTTATGCGTGTATTGCGCAGGATGCGAGGCGGAGTCGTGGCGAGACACGGTGGACGGACTAGGCGCGGTGGCGCCGAGGTCGAACGGTCATGAGGTGTCGAAGGCGGCGTGGACTCGGCGTGTTGCGGGCGTCTGCGAGGCAAGGAGCGCGGATGCTTCCCGGAAGGTGCAGGAGGGGTGAAACGGGAATTTCGCAAGGCTGCACAAGCGGAAGACGGCTCTGTTAGGGTTTAGCCGGCGTAACGGGTTGGAAACCCGTTAGCCAAGGGCTATAAATAGAGGTGAGGGGCTGCATACCCCTTAGGACACTTGAGAGCTTATTCATATCTTTGTGTGTGTTGTGTTCCTCCCAAGAAACATGTGGTGTTCTTGGTGTTCTTGAGGATAGAGAGGGAGAGGATGGATTGAGAGTCTTATAATCATTCATCTTGTTCTAATGTCCATGCGTATGGGGACTCCTATGTAATCCTTGTTTGATTTGGAATGAATTCTAAAGATGTTTGAGAGATTTTGTGTTGAGATGGGTTGATTTCTTTTCTTTGTTCTTGAGTCCTTTGCTGCCCTCAGTTCATTTCTTGATCTTTGTTTTTCACTTCTTTGTCATATATTTGCTTAAGTAACTGCTTACTCTTTTTGCTCTCTTGCGTGAAATCATTCACTGCTTTGACAAAGCCATAAATTATTGTGTTTATCTTCTCCCATTGATCAGTCCGTTTGTTTCTGCGAGCAATCAAAACTCATGTTGAGTTCTTGCTATAAAATCATCTCAATCACTACAGTTCGGCAGCTGATTGAGTTTTTGCTTTCGCCTATCTACTACTCTGTATATCTGTTCGGCTGTGTCTTCCTTTTTCTTTTTGTGCTGCAAAGTGTGCTGTGTGCAGCAGTCTTTTGCTTTCTCCTTTGCTGCCTTCTGGCTGTTTTCTTTGCTCATCGGCAGAAGCTTCATTATTGCAAAATTTCAGGGTGTCGGCAGTACACTTGTTTCTTTTCATTTGTGCTGTTTTTGACCCTATTGCATGTAGTCTAAATGATCTCCGTTTTGGCTGAAATGTTTACTGCGTACTTACTGATCTAAGCTGATTTCAACGGTGTCGCATGCGGTCCAGATTTACATCTTTCTTCAGTGCTTTCGGCTGCTGCTAACTGCACATCAAGTTTTCAGTTAACCTTCCCTGCCTTGTTCTATATTTGTGTATCAAATCTCTGCCAGAACTTGGAAAATCTGCTATCTTTGGCTGTGTGTGTGTGCTCTCGGGTATGCAGTTTTGAGTTGTCAAGAATTCGGTTTGCTGTGCTTTTGAGTAGTTCTTTCTCATTCCATTGAAAGCATAGACCCTGTTTTCAATTAGTTCAGTCAAAAGACTCTTTGTCTCATTTGACTGTTTTCTGCATCTCTTTATTTTTCAGCAGTGAGCCTTCTTACTTTCAGTCTTCATAGCTTCAATAGCTATCGGAGAAGAAAATTGTGCGAATACTTCGGGGCAATTTTTGAAGGCACCATTCATCCCCCCTCTGTTGCCGTTTCCGATCCTACAATTGGTATCAGAGCCGGTTAGCTCTTTCTCATAGATCTTAACCGGTCTCCAAGAGCCATGGCAATGGACAAGTATTCCACCAAGCCGCCCGTTTTCGATGGCCTGGATTACCCCTTCTGGAAGAGCCGGATGGAAACTTACATCCAGGCTCAGGGGTATGCCATCTGGCGGAAGGTGAAGATACAGTTTGTTGTTCCTGCCGATGAGAACATCAATGCCGGGAATATGGCTGATGTTGAGGCGAATGCTAAGGCAAGGAACATCATCATTCAGGGGTTGAGTAGAAGCGAGTTCGATCGCATCTCTCACCTGTCGTCCGCCTACGACATCTGGGTGACCCTCGATGCATACCATGAGGGCACCACCCAGATCAAGACGGTTCGACAAGATCGGTTCAAGTGAGAATCTGATGAATTCGAGATGCTTGCTGGTGAGTCCCTTGACGAGTGCTTTTCTCGCTTTCACAAGATTTTGAGCAACCTCCGAGCCGTCGGTCTCACATACTCCGACTCGGATAACGCTCGTCAAATTCTTTCTGCACTCGATCTTAGGGTTTAGGAGATGAAGGTGACTACCATCAAGGATACCACGGACCTCTCGACCTTGACTCTTGATGCGCTTTACTCGCGCCTCAAGACTCACGAGATTGACATAGTCTCTCGTCGGTCGAAGTCTCAGTCGATGGCACTAGTCACCGATCCCGCTTCTGGATCCACTTCTTCTGAGCCATCTTGCGGATTCTCCTCGCGCTCTCGTGACATAACCGATGATCGAGATAGAGCGGTTTGCGGATGAGCGACTAGCCCTCCTCGCACGGAGATTCTCCCATGCTTACAAAGGGAGGAGGGACGGAAGGAAAAGAGGACCCGTGATTTGTTTGAGTGTGGTGGCCCCAACCACATCCGAGCAAACTGTCCCAAGCTTGGGAAGGGTAAAGGTAACCCGGTTCGGGCAAGAACGACTACATCGACAAGAACCGCAACTCGAAGCCCTCGGACCGGCCGGGAAAGAAGAAGTTCGCGACCTTGGGAAGGCCAAGAAGCTCTTCCACCGCGTTCTTGCCGCTTTCGACGACCTCGACCTCACCGAGGTGGAGGGATGGAGCGACGACTATGGGACCGGTGACCAAGACCCCAAGGGCGACAGCGACTTCTCCGGGATGTGCTTCATGGCCCTTGAGGGCGAACTGAGCGACAACGATCTCTATTCCGACTCCGATGAGGTTCGCCGGGCAGGGAAGGGAAAGATTTGGCTTGTAGACTCCGGGTGTTCACAACACATGACCGGAGATTCCCGTTGGTTTTCTTCCCTTGCCCGTGCTCCAGGTGATGAGACGATCACCTTGGAGCGCCTCTTCGGGCAAGTCATCGCCAAAGGTACAAGTCGTATTAATGATTCATTTGTTTTAAAAGATGTTGCCTTGGTTAGTAAGCTGCGGTACAATTTGCTTTCGGTCTCTCGACTTCCGATGGCGATTTCGAGGTGAGTTTTAAGAAAACAAGCGCAAAATTCTTGATTCTTGGTAGTCCGGTTTATGGATTTCTCGTTTTGGGAGGATCTTTCGTGCTGATTTTTCCGAGTCTTCGGTGATCCTCTCCGTTGTTTGCTTACCGAGTCCGCGATCTTTATTTCTGGCATAGGAGACTTGGTCATATTGGATTTGACCATTTGACCCGAGTTAGCGGCCACGATCTCATTCGTGGTCTGCGAAACTCAAGATGGTCAAAGATCTTGTTTGCGCTCCATGCTTAACACGGCAAGATGGTTGCCGCTTCTCATCCTCCGGTCACAGTTACTATGACCGATGCAGGACAATTGCTCCATATGGATACGGTTGGACCGGCTCGAGTGCGATCGGCAGGAGGGAAGTGGTACGTTCTTGTTGTGGTCGATGACTATTCGAGGTACTCTTGGGTGTTTTCTTAGCCTCGAAGGATGAGGCGTTTACACATTTTCGAGGTCTTTTCGGAGGCTTTCTGTTGAGCTTCGGGTGCCTTACGAGCGATCCGCGGATGACAATGGCACGGAGTTCAAGAACTCCTACTTTGAGAGTTTCGTGATGAGACCGGTGTAGAGCACCGTTCTCTTCTCCATCGTCCCTCGGAGAATGGCGTTGTGGAGAGGAAGAACCGTACCTTGGTCGAGATGGCGGGGCGATGCTTGATGAGTACTCTACACCGCGGAAGTTTTGGGTGAGGCTATAGCCACCGCGTGCCATGTTTGACGAGTTTTCTTCTGCACACTTGCATCGCACTTCTTATGAATTGAGATACGCTAAAGCCAGTGTTTCCATTTTCGTGTGTTTGGTTGCAAGTGTTTTATTCAAGTCCGGGAACCTAGATAAGTTCGAGTCACGTTCTTGTGATGGACTCTTTCTAGGCTACTCGACTTCTTGGCGGGCCTATAGGGTGCAGAATTGCGAGTCTAGCAAAATGGTAGAAACCTATGAGGTAACCTTGATGAGGCGGTCAGGGACTAGGCCCGATATCTCGAGTTCACTAGAGCGATCGAGACCATCTTCGTGGATGATGAGGATGATGAAGATGAGGGTTGTCTACCCGATCCAGTTCCTCCTCCACCCCTTGAGGTGCCTTCTTCTACCGCACCTCGAGGTGATCGACCTCTACCTTACGCTTCCTCTAGAGCTAGTGGCTCTGTTCCTACCTGTCAGTAACGAGGTGAGGCCACTTCTTCATCTCATCCGGGACCTCCAAGACATATCCAAAATCTCATCCATCGGCGGATGATTGGAGATCTCTTTGAGCAGTCACACGCTCCAAGTCAGCGCGTCACTTTTACGTCTCCATGCTGCCTTCGTAGCTTCCTTTGAGCCCAAAGGCGTTTGTCATGCTTTATCTGACGAGTCTTGGGTCAATGCCATGCATGAGGAGCTCGAGAGTTTCGAAAGAAACAAGGTCAGGACGCTTGTTGAGCCCCCGCGAGGTTACAATATCATTGGAACCAAGTGGGTGTTCAAGAACAAGCAGAGCGAGGATGGGGTAGTAATCCGAAACAAGGCTAGACTGGTTGCTCAGGGGTACTCCCAGGTTGAGGGTCTAGATTTCGAGGAGACCTTTGCCCCTGTAGCTCGTCTTGAGGCCATTAGAATTCTGCTTGCCTTTGCAGCTTCTAAGGGTTTCAAGTTTTACCAGATGGATGTCAAGAGCGCCTTTCTCAATGGCTTCATTGAGGAAGAAGTCTATGTCAGACAGCCTCCAGGCTTCGAGAACCCCAAATACCCTAGTCATGTCTTCAAGCTTTCCAAAGCATTGTATGGACTTAAGCAGGCTCCTAGAGCTTGGTATGAGAGGCTTAAGTCCTATCTGTTGAGGCATGATTTTGATATGGGTAAAGTTGACAAGACTTTGTTCATTCGCCGGCTTGGCAATGATCTCCTGCTCGTCCAAATTTATGTCGATGACATCATCTTTGGCGGCTCTTCCCATGCTCTAGTTTCACAGTTCTCGGATGTCATGAGCACCGAGTTTGAGATGAGCATGATGGGTGAGTTGACATTCTTCCTTGGCTTCGAGATCAAGCGAGACTCGGGAGGTACCTTCTTGCATCAAGGCAAGTACACTCGAGACCTCCCGAGGCGCTCGACATGAGTGATGGAAAGCGGTGTCGACTCAGATGGCTTCTCACCGTTCTAGACCCAGATGAGGACGGTGAGCCAGTCGATCAAAAGGAATTCAGAAGCATGATTGGCTCTCTCTTGTACCTCACTGCCTCGAGACCGGACATACACTTCTCCGTGTGTCTTTGTGCTCGGTTTCAGGCTTCTCCTCGCGTGTCTCACCGCCAGCAAAGTGAAGCGTATCTTCGGTACCTTGAGCTACCATTGGCGTGGTATCGGTACTCTTCCTCCTCCTGTCTATCCCTTAGAGCCTTTTCGGATGCGAGACTTTGCGGTGTAGGATAGATAGGAAGAGCACTTCGCACTGCCGTTCATTGGCACTTCTCTCGTTTCTTGGTCTTGAGGAAGATCCGGTGTTGCAGATCCACCGCAGAGGTCGAGTATGTTCTTTGCTGACCGATTCTTGTAGCTGAGTCCTTTGGATGGTCTCGACTCTGCAGGACTTTGGGTTAGCTATCGACCGTGTTCCGCTCTTTTGCGATAACACGTCTGCGATTAGCATTGCTAAGAACCCAGTGCAGCACTCTCGGACCAAGCACATCGATATCAGATATCATTTTCTTGAGACCATGTAGAGAAGGGTGACATCGTGCTCGGTTTGTGGAGAGTGACCACCGTTGGCTGATATCTTCACCAAGCCTTTGGATAGCACGAGGTTTTTAGCTCTGCGGGGAGAGCTTGGGGTGGTTTGTCCTTACGGACTGTTGTGAGGGGGAGCTTTGGGCTTTATTGTTTTATCATATTATTTATGCTTCTGTCTCCTTACTATTGCACTGCATTTGTGGGTGCATTGGGTTTAGTCCTTCCAGCATAGGTTAGAGTATGTCTCTTGCTGAGTAGCTTAGACTTCTTGCTCTTATCTTGTGCTTTCAGGATAGCTGTTTCTTATCTCACTAGGTTGAGCTCACTCACTTCTTTTAGGTTCTAGCGAGGGTTGGGCCACCCTCGGGTGAGCAGTGCGTGTTTGCTCTCTAGTGTGTGTTTTACTCGACAGCTAGTTATCCCGGAGTCATATGGGGTAGATAAGAGTTAGTCTGAGTCATTAGTATTCTCTATCTTATCTATGCTTTAAGGACTGCCTGTTTTCTTGACTTATTTGCCAGCTTCTCATTTTATTGCTTTGGTTCAGGGGGAGTTCATTTGGGAACTTCTAGATATTAATGTTGACATAACTCAACTTGAACTAAAAGTTGTATCTCAAGTTAAGGGGGAGCTGGATGTTCTTCATTTGTATTTGTAACATAACTTAATGTAGCCTTGATTATTATCCTTTCATGACATGTTTTCATTATATTACATCTTGCCATGATTTATGCTCCATTGCTAATTTGATCATGACTTTATATGTGTAGTCAAGTCTTTGCCATGATTGGTTAATTAAAATGCTAAATTTTGACCTAATTCATGCCATGTTCATATTTGAGACTAGTCAGCTTTGTGTTATCTTTTTATGGTTCTTACCATGTCAAATAGACTGAGTTGAGTCTTGAATCTTAGTTGAGCAATAGATTGAGCTATACAGTTTCTTGATGACACATAAGTTAGTACAACTGTCAAAAAAAAAAATCTCTTACGTGCGAAAAACCGATCTCACCAATTCTTTCTCATGAGGCGGCTTGCCATTGCACAAGGCATGAACTCAGGGGAGTTTTGGATGACCAAGATCATTTTCTTAAGCTTCTCACTTGGAATGATCGCATAAGGCTTGAGGTCTAGCACATGACTGAATAAAAAGATGGTTGAAAACAACCATGTGATCTCTAAAGAAAAATGTCATTTGTGCTCAATTGTAAAAATGTCAAAGTACTTAAACAAATGTATCATTCTTGAACAAATAGCACTCTAGTTTGCTCAACACTAGCTTCTTGATTCCATTTAGCTTATTGACATGGTTCGCATCATTTGTGGATATCATTAGCTAGACTAAAATCTTGTTTGACTTGACATGCTAAGCACTTCAATTAAAATTCAGATTATACCTTATGTTGCTTAGCTTCTCTTTACATACTTAGTCATGATCTTTGTAGCATATTTGTATGTTATGGCTTGATATAATGCATGATGGTCATTTTGGATAATTCTCATGGCTCTACATACTTAAAAATGATCAAATCAGCCTTTCATCCATTTTCATGACTTTTTCTCCTTCCTTCCTTCTTGATGGGTTTATTGTCAAAAGGGGGAGAATAGTGGTAGAAAAAGTCACTTGGGAGCTTTGAAGAAAAATTGTTCTTTCTTTTTTGCTCTTTCTGTCGACATGGTCATTAGCTTCACTCTTTACTTATGGACCATGTTAGACTCTTCAAACTCAACTTTGTGCTTTTTCGGTATTTGTCAATATACTCATCAAGGGGGATATTGAGAGACCATGTGGAGGTCATCCCATTGTGAGTGATGAGTAATTGACATCTGTTCTCAAAAGTCGAGTTTGAGTCGGTGTGTTCGGACCCTGACGTTGCATGGGTGCAACGGGCTCGGTCGGACTTTGGTCAAGCTTAGTCGTATGGGTTAGGATGTATATTATGATATTGCGACTTGTTTGATCTTGTTTATGCTATTTGCACGTTCATGTATCGAGCGGTGCTATGTGACGTGTTTTCTTGTCGTGTGTTGCGGGGCATGAGGCGGAGTCGTGGCGAGACACGGTGGACGGACTAGGCGCAGTGGCGGCGAGGTCGAACGGTCATGAGGTGTCGAAGGCGGCGTGGACTCGGCGTGTTGCGGGCGTCTGCGAGGCAAGGGGCGGAAGCTTCCGGAAGGTGCGGGGAGGGGCGGCGGAATTTCGCAAGGCTGCACAAGCGGAAGACGGCTCTGTTAGGGTTTAGCCGGCGTAACGGGTTGGAGACCCGTTAGCCAAGGGCTATAAATAGAGGTGAGGGGCTGCATACCCCTTAGGACACTTGAGAGCTTATTCATATCTTTGTGTGTGTTGTGTTCCTTCCAAGAAACATGTGGTGTTCTTGGTGTTCTTGAGGATAGAGAGGGAGAGGATGGATTGAGAGTCTTATAATCATTCATCTTGTTCTAATGTCCATGCGTATGGGGACTCCTATGTAATCCTTGTTTGATTTGGAATGAATTCTAAAGATGTTTGAGAGATTTTGTGTTGAGATGGGTTGATTTCTTTTCTTTGTTCTTGAGTCCTTTGCTGCCCTCAGTTCATTTCTTGATCTTTGTTTTTCACTTCTTTGTCATATATTTGCTTAAGTAACTGCTTACTCTTTTGCTCTCTTGCGTGAAATCATTCACTGCTTTGACAAAGCCATAAATTATTGTGTTTATCTTCTCCCATTGATCAGTCCGTTTGTTTCTGCGAGCAATCAAAACTCATGTTGAGTTCTTGCTATAAAATCATCTCAATCACTACAGTTCGGCAGCTGATTGAGTTTTTGCTTTCGCCTATCTACTACTCTGTATATCTGTTCGGCTGTGTCTTCCTTTTTCTTTTTGTGCTGCAAAGTGTGCTGTGTGCAGCAGTCTTTTGCTTTCTCCTTTGCTGCCTTCTGGCTGTTTTCTTTGCTCATCGGCAGAAGCTTCATTATTGCAAAATTTCAGGGTGTCGGCAGTACACTTGTTTCTTTTCATTTGTGCTGTTTTTGACCCTATTGCATGTAGTCTAAATGATCTCCGTTTTGGCTGAAATGTTTACTGCGTACTTACTGATCTAAGCTGATTTCAACGGTGTCGCATGCGGTCCAGATTTACATCTTTCTTCAGTGCTTTCGGCTGCTGCTAACTGCACATCAAGTTTTCAGTTAACCTTCCCTGCCTTGTTCTATATTTGTGTATCAAATCTCTGCCAGAACTTGGAAAATCTGCTATCTTTGGCTGTGTGTGTGTGCTCTCGGGTATGCAGTTTTGAGTTGTCAAGAATTCGGTTTGCTGTGCTTTTGAGTAGTTCTTTCTCATTCCATTGAAAGCATAGACCCTGTTTTCAATTAGTTCAGTCAAAAGACTCTTTGTCTCATTTGACTGTTTTCTGCATCTCTTTATTTTTCAGCAGTGAGCCTTCTTACTTTCAGTCTTCATAGCTTCAATAGCTATCGGAGAAGAAAATTGTGCGAATACTTCGGGGCGATTTTTGAAGGCACCATTCACCCCCCCTCTGTTGCCGTTTCCGATCCTACAGAAGATTTATTCTTACTATTCAATCTCGACGAACTCGACGCCTCACTTCTACGATCTTTGGACCTTTGTAAGTGTCTTGTACAATGAAGTTCTACATTCACGTTATGGATAAATGTCATTACTCTTTCTTTATGTATAGATACATGATCCAACAAGTCCGGCAATCGCGACGACCGGTGGGTTTCCTCGACCCTCAGTTGGTCTCCGAGCAATCTATCAACACAGATGCATCCTTCGTGCAAGGTTACATAACGAGGGGATTGATTGCTCACACCGACAAGGAGTACATCATGGTACCCTTCAACCAAGGGTAAGTGCTTCACTAGTTGCCACACATATGTTTCATTTGTACTTTACATGCATCATGAACTTAGGATTAATCAACGTGGCGACACACATAACTAGGCATCCTTTGGATTTTGCTTGTGATTGTACCAAAGTGGAGCAAGGTAATATACCTTGATTCCTCCTTAGGAGCAACCACGACTTGATCGTGTGCAAGAAGTATATGAGTAAACTCATTTCCTCCATACATAACTCTATTGTAATATTTCTTTTGTTTGCCACGGCCGAGGCTAAGTTTTTGAATCACGTGGGGCGTTTGCGATTATGTTGCCCAAGGAGGAACACACGACAAAAATCCAAATGACACGCCACGACACAACACGCGATTTCGGTGCCGCTACAACACAACAATCCTATATCATACTTTGTTATAATGCCTCTAGAATTGACAATACCGATGTATGTAATTCTATTTTGCGATGCCACCAAGACTACTGAGGCAGCGTATGTGGATTCTCGTTTGCCGCCATATGAAGGAAATCATGGGTACTAAGATCAATGATCCGAGGTTTGTCGAGTCCTTCCAATAATTATTATTTTCTGATTATATATATGTATTTATATTACACACATGCTAATTAATGACTTAACATTGCTCCTAGCGACGGTGGGTGAACTTCGACGAAAGTGCATATGATCTTGACAATCTCGTCGATATTTGTGGAATCATCTCCCAATTCTTGCTAGCAGAGGTCATAAATAAGAATGGAGAGTTCCACGCGGCAATGGTGATAATTAGATGTTGAAACATTGGATTCAACTGTACAATCAAACAATTCTCCTTCAATTGAATTCATTTGTCGGATGTTGTGTAACGATTTTCATTCTATATATATATGTATGTGATCTGTGGCGTTTGTTACATTCATCGTGTATCGAATTTTGTTGTAATTTACTATGAGTTGCAATTAACTTATATCATCATTTATCTCAATCGCACGCTTGTCGCTTTCAGAGGGCATGGCTAGCATATCCCGAGGCTAGCCAAAAGCGACAAATAAAATGGATGATGCATATGGTATCACAGGCGGTTCGTTGTTACAAACCATCGTGGTGTGAATGATATCACGAGGCGGCCTTTACAAGCGGCCGTGCATGATATACCTAATATCACGAGGCGGTTAGTAATACAAACCGTGCGTGATATTGTGTATATCCGACGGTCTTGATTATTAACCGTGCGTGATAGCGAGTATCACGAGCGGTTGTTTAAACAAAACCGTGCGTGATAGTACGTATCACGAGCGGTCTTGACTACTAACAAATGCGTGATAGTGCGGTATCACGAGCGGTTGTTTATAAAACCGTCGTGATACCGCACTATCACAGACGGTTAGTAGTCAAGACCGTCGTAATGTATGTTATCACGCAGGCGGCTCAGAACCGTGCGTGATAACCACCAACTATCGCGACACCTAAACACCGGCGGTTCAGAACCGTGCGTGATGACGATTCCGAACCGCTCGTGATAGGGTATGTCGTAGCGGTGAGTCTTGAGCCACCGATGTCTACTTCTCACCGATTCAAGTTTATTAGGCGGGGAAGGGAGATGTTTGGCTTGTTGACTCCGGTTGTTCTCGTCACATGATTGAAGATTCACATTGGTTCTCTTCCCTAATTCGAGCTCTAGGTGATGAGATAATCACCTTTGGAGATGCTTCGTCATGTCGAGTCATTGCTAAAAGTATTATGCTTATTAATGATTCTTTCGTTCTTAAGGATGTTGCCTTAGTGAGTAAGCTGCGATATAACTTGCTATCTGTTTCTCATCTTATCGATGACAATTTCGAGGAAAGCTTTAAGAAAAATGTTTGTAAAATCTTGATTTTTTGGGAAGTCTAATTTGCAGGATTTTTAGGTTTGGGGGACATTTCGTGCTGATTTTATCAAGTCTTCTGGATGCTCAGTTGATTCTGAGTCCCGTGATCTTTCCTTTTGGCATATGAGACTTGGTCACATTGGTTTTGATCACTTGACCTGAGTTAGCAGCCACAACCTCATTCGTGGTCTGTCTAAACTCAAGATGGTCAAAGTCTTAGTTTATGCTCCTTGCCGGTATGGCAAGATGATTGTTGTTTCTCATCCTCCAATCACTGTGACTATGACTAATACACCAGGACAGCTTCTTAATATGGACACTATTGGTCCAACTAGAGTGCAGTCGGCTGGTGGGAGTGGTATATTCTTGTTGTGGTTGATGACTTCTTAAGGTTCTCTTTGGTATTTTTCTTAACCTCGAAGG
Organism: Bonia amplexicaulis; assembly: GCA_036346245.1. Taxonomy (NCBI): domain Eukaryota; kingdom Viridiplantae; phylum Streptophyta; class Magnoliopsida; order Poales; family Poaceae; genus Bonia; species Bonia amplexicaulis. Next base: position 6,262,865 of record CM070768.1, read on the forward strand.
ATAATTTTGGTCATTTTTGGGGTTTATTCAGTATGTTGTCTATTGAGCTTCCTGGGTGCCTTACGAGCTATTCATAGTGAAAATGGTACGGAGTTCAAGAACTTCTACTTTAAGAGGTTCTATGATAAGACAGGTGTAAAGCATCAGTTTTCTTCTCCATACGTACCTCAGGAAAATAACGTTATGGAGATAAAGAACCTCACCTTGGTCGAGATGGCTAGGATGATGCTGGATGAGTATGGTACACCTAGAAATTTTTGGGCTGAGGCTATAGCTACAGCTTGCTATGTTTTAAATAGAGTTTTTCTTATGACACACTTGCATTGCACTTCTAATAAGTTGAGGTATGCGCAAAAATCCAGTGTATCACATTTTTGTGTTTTCGGTTGCAAGTGTTTTATTCTAAAGTCTGGGAATCTAGATAAGTTCAAGTCTCGCTCATCTGATGGTATCTTTCTAGGTTACTCGACTTCTGTTTACACTCTACCTATGTCGCCACTTTCGAGCCTAAGGATGTTAGTCATGCTCTATTTGATAAGTCTTGGGTCAATACCATACATGAGGAGTTAGATAATTTTGAGAGGAAGAAGATCAGGTCGCTTGTTGAGCCCCCAAGTAGTCATGATGCCGTAGGAACCAAGTAGGTCTTAAAGAACAACCAGAGTGAGGATGGAGTATTCATTCAGAACAAAGCTAAACTGGTAGCTCGGGATTTTTCCTAAGTTGAGGGTTTAGATTTTGAGGAGACTTTCACCCCTATAGCTAGATTAGAGGCCATTTGGATCTTGCTTGCTTTCACAATGTCTAAGGGTTTCATGCTTTATCAGATGGATATCAAGAGTGCATTCCTCAATGAGTATATTGAGAAAGAGGTTTATATTAGACAGCCTCTAGGTTTTGAGAACTCCAAATATCCAAACCATATTTTTTGAGCTTTTCAAAGCTTTGTATGAATCTAAGCAAGCCCTTAGAACTTGGTATGAGATGCTTAAGTCCTATCTTTTGAGTCATAAGTTTGAGATGAGTAAGGTGGATAAGACCTTATTCATTCGTAGGCATGGCGATGACTTTCTGCTTATCTAGATATATGTGGATGACTTATCTTTGGTGGCTCCTCTCATACTCTAGTTTTCTAGTTTTCTGATGTCACGAGCACAGAGTTTGAGATGACCGTTATAGGTGAGTTGAGCTTCTTCCTCAGCTTCCAGATCAAGCAGACTAGGAAGGGTACCTTCTTACATCAAGGCAAGTACACTCGAGACCTCCTGAGGCACTTTGACATGAGTGATGGCAAGTCGGTATCGACTCCAATGCTGACCTCGATCACACTTGATCCTAATGAGGATGGTAAGCTTGTAGATCAGAAGGAGTACCACAGCATGATTGGCTCTCTCATGTACCTTACTGCCTCAAGGCCAGACATACACTTTGTCGTTTGTCTGTGCGTCAAACTTCTCCTTTCACTTCTCACTGTCAGGCGGTGAAGCGCATCTTCAGATACCTTCAACTACTCTAGATTATAGTATCTGGTACTCTTCCGCTTCATGTCTTTCCCTCATAGCCTACTTTGACGCAGATTTTGCTGACTGTAGGATAGATAGAAAGAGCACTTCTGGCACTTACCCATTTATTGGCACTTCTCTTGTTTCATAGTCATCTAGGAAGCAGTCAAGTGTCACACAGTGCCGCTAGTTGTTATAGTCAGGTACTTTTGATAGTCTCGATCTTGCGGGACTTTGGGTTAGCCATAGATAGTATTCTATTTTTTGTGATAACACTTCTACCATTAACATGGCCAATAACCTAGTACAGCACTCTAGAACTAAGCACATAGATATTCGGTATCATTTCCTTAGAGACCATGTGGAGAAGGGTGACATAGTGGTTCGATTTGTTAAGAGTGACACCAGTTAGCTGATATTTTCACCAAGCCTTTAGATAGCTCGAGGTTCATGGCTTTACGGGGAGATCTTGGGGTGGTTTTTCCTTATGGCATAATCTGAGGTACAGCTTCATGCACTTTTTGTGTCATATGTTCATTTACTTCTTTTTACACCAGTCTTCTGATTGCTTTTGGGTTAGTCTTCTTAGCATAGACCAGAGTTGGTATCATAGTATGTTGTTTAGATTTCTTTCTCTCATCTTGTTGCCTTTGGATACTGCTTATTAGTTGCTTCTCTTCTCATTAGGTTGAGTTTACTCACTTCTTTTAGGTCTAGCAGAGTTTGGGCCCCTTGGGTAGATAAGGAACGTGTTTACTCCCTTGTGCTTAGATGATCAGGTAATAGTCCTAGAGTCATATGGGGTAGATGAGAGTGAGTCTAAGCTATAGTGATCACTCTATCTTGTCTATACTTTAAGGACTGTCATTTCTTCTTTTCCCATGCTTCTTCTCTCTTGCTTATTACTTTGGTTCAAGGGGGTTCTTTTGAGATTTTCTTGAGCTTAATGTTGATATAACTCAATTTGAACCAAAATATTTTTGCAATTGACTCACTTGCTAAGGGGGAACTGAGATCTTTATTTCACCATGCTATATTTTAAATTCAACCATGTGCATTGTAATACAAGTACATGGAGTTTTGATTATTATTCTTATGTGACATGATATCTTACTTTACATCTTGCTATATATTATGCTAGTTTGCTAGATTTATCATAGCCTTCTATAGGTAGCTTTGCTTTGCCAAACTAGCCTATTAAATGTGAGAAACTTGAATTAAACCATGTCTTGTTGGATCCTGTGACTAGTTTTGCTCTGAGTGGTCCTCTTATGATTCATGTCATGTCAAATAGGCTAAGTTGAGTCTTGAACCTAAATTGAGCTTTAGATTGAGGTATGACAGTTCTTTATTGAAGCATGAGTTAGTGTTAGCTCTTTGTTCTTGAACTAAACCAAGAAAATGAAAATTGATTTCTTTTGTTCGAAAAAACAAATCTCACCAATTATTTTTTACGAGACTACTTACCATTGTACAAGGCATGAACTCAGAGGGAGTTTGGATTACCAAGACCACTTCTTTCAACTTGTTGTTTGGGGTGGTCACATAAGTCTTGAGATCTAGCCCATGGTTAAGAAAATATAAATTGTGAAAATGGTTAAAACTTAGGAGGCAATTGTAGATGCCTCCTAGTCCATGACTTTCTTTGCTAAGATAAAACCATGAATGAATTGCAGCAAGTGCTAAATGTGCTAAATTTGCTTAATTCCAAGTGCTTAAAGCACTCTAAATTGACTTAATTGTAGCCTCCTGGTTCCATATAGTATATTGACATCACTTGACTCATTTTTGGATACATATAGCTAAAATATATTCCTAAGCACCTTGACATGCTAACAATACATTTAATTTCAGATTATTGCTCAATTGGCTTTCGCTTTGTACATGTGGTTTGATATGATCTAGATATGTAACACCCCAGCCAAACAATGGCCTGAAATGCTACCAAACTAACAACATAATAAAACTATGATAAGGCATTCTATAAAATTTCGGCAGAGCCTCCTTTGTTTATTGATAAAAATGAAGTTCTAACAATATTATCAAAAGGTATGAATAACATAAGCAAAGTAATTTGGCTACTAAGCGAAACATCTATAAAACTTAAGTAAAACACGGAAGCAATATGAAGAAGTTCTAATCCATTATTACATCTTAATCTGAAGGTCATAATCAAATACCACTTGAACTAATCAACAAATAATAATTAGAGTTCTCTATCTTCTCCATGGTGAATATTTCGTGCAAGTGCAACAATACTAATCCTCTTTATTCCCATGCATCTTGACCTCGTGAAGGTACCTAAAATAAACAAACAACAACAACAAAACAACGACAAGAGTGAGTCCAATGACTCAGCAAGTATAACTGTAACAAATGCAAGCATGAACATTAACTCTCAAGTTAAACATATTACATATGAATTTCATGCTATGCATTATGATCAAAACTCCTCTTTCTCATCTCTTTCGCATTTTACCTAGGTGTCTGGTGTGCATCCGTCAATGCACACCCATGCACTGTACCCTCAGTGCAGGGACCAGTGCCCACACTCCGCAAGTGTGGGGACCTCGATCTTGATCACCGCATGATCAAGACTTCAACAATTCTTAATATGATGCATATATGTGAATGTATCAAAAGATAACGAGCATTCACCATACTACGCATCAACCAATCTCATAAATGCCATAATGTAAGCAGAACATAAATAACATTCTCAATTCATCACTTACTCATACTCACAATTTAAACAGTCATGATTCAATCATCATCCAAACAATTCAACAAATCCATAAACACACAGATTTTCACATCACAAATATACTTGCCTCAAGCGAGAAAATGAAGAACACGTAGAAGGCACAACCCGGAATCCGCTCTCCTCCTGAATATTTAATTAATAATTACCAACATGAAAGTAGCGGGTTTCTAGATATAAAATAACAGCAACCCCAATTAACCCAACAATTTATCTCAATTAAATCCTCAACTCCCTCGGCAAATCGCCCAACCACAGACGACCGACTTCCAAAAATCATAACTTTCAAGACGTAAATCCAATTAAGCGTTCTTGGACTCTCTGGAAAGATAACTAAATTATCTACAAAAACTTAGTTGGGAGACTCTCTGATTACGCCACTAACTAGCCGATCAAACCCTTTTCTAAAGCATCAATATTCACGTCGGACTCTCTGGACAGCGCACTAAAACAGTCATAACTTTCACCCAGAAACTCGGAATCCGGACTTATTTACCTCTATTGAAAGCTAAGAAACTTATCTACAACTTTCCCAATTTGAAGGACTCCTGAATCGCCACTATTTCCGTCGCACAAACCGATCTACTAAACTCGTCCGAACTACACGATCTGCGAGCAGTCGCACTAGAAAATTCATAACTTTTGCTACGGATCCAATAACGTGTTCTTGTACTCCTGGAAAGATAATTAAACCCTCTACAACTTTCTAGAAGGGGTCGGACACGAATCCGGCGAAACTAGATCAAAACCGCGAGAAACAACTACCGTCAAAGAGCCCGTAAAACCGCGAATCTAACTTGATTAAAAACCAATCTAGAGACTACCGGGATTACCCTTGACGACACGACGTGTAATACCCCGGAAATTATTTAATTAATTGTTTAATTAATAGAGAGAGGACTTTGTGAAATAATTAAATTTATAAGAGTTTTGAGGGTTTTCGAAAATTTAAGACAACACAGGCCTAGGCCTTGGCCGGTGGGTTTTTCTTGGCCCAAGAGGGAGGAGGCCACCTCTTAAAACCCTAGGCAGCCCCCACCCCTGCGCCTCCACCCCTGCGCCTCCACCCGGCCCGCCGCCCGTCTTGCCCGGCGTCTTCTTCCGGTGCGCCGTCGTCGTCTTCATCGTCGTCGTCTCCTCCTCGGTCGCCGTCGCCGGCGATCGTCGTTGTACCGCGTGGATCCGGAGGAAGAGAGGAGGAGATCGCGGGCGTGTTCGTCGCCGTGTTCGTCGTGTTCGTCGATGTGTTCGCCGTCGTGTCGTCAAGGTAATCCACTGGTAGTCTCTAGATTGGTTTTAATCGAGTTAGATTCGTCGGTTTTTGGGCTCTTTGGGACGATAGTTGTTTCTCGGCGGTTTGATCTAGTTTCGTCGGGATTGTGTCCGGACCCCTTCTAGAAAGTTGTAGAGGTTTAATTATCTTTCGGGGAGTACAAGAACACGTGATTCATACCTTTTGATAATATTGTTAGAACTTCATTTTTATCAATAAACAAAGGAGGCTCTGTAGAAATTTTATAGAATGCCTTAGCATAGTTTTATTATGTTGTTAGTTTGGTAGCATTTGAGGCCATTCTTTGGTGGGTGTTCTGATTGGTATCGAGCGGGCTTTAGGTCCGTGGTAATTAAACTATTAAATTGACACCTTTGGTGCAGATGGGATGGGATGGGTCAAGCATTGCATTTATGCTTTTGACATGTTATATTGATGATTTACATTATGAGATAATCTTGTATGCTTATTGATAATCTTGTATGATTATGATTTGCTCCTATATTTATTATGGTGAGAATAGTCAATGATATGATGTAGATGTTGTGATGTGCTACCTTGGTATTGCAGATTATATCATTGTTTGTAGTATGAGGATTAGCAATGTAGCTACCTCGGGTAACAATTGCGGTGTTGGGTGAATTTATTAGAAAAGTTGTTATTATCCTTAAGTTGATTTGACCAATTCTTGGTGATTGGAGTTAATAATTTCTTTTGAGATTGTGGTTCTTGCGGTTGAGGGTATGCAATTGGTCTCTACATTCCTTGAAGCGATTATTGTTTCTTTCAGGACTCTTGAGATACTTTGCTACGTGCTTTTGTTGATTTGTAAGGTTAGTTCCTTCGTGGGAGTTTGTCTTGTTGCGAATCATGGCTCATTGTTAAGCTTGGTGTTTTCTTTTATTAATGCGAATTTTGAGTTACAAAACTCATTGTTATGTGAAAGCTTTGGATCTATGTTTTCTCTTTACCTCGGCGTTGAAGTTTATTGTTCCTTTTCCTTTTGAAAGAGTGTTAAAATCCTTTATGTTGTTTTGCTATGCTTAAGTGGAAGGTGGTAGTCGTATAAACTAATTCATAAGGTTGAATTATCGAGGTTAATATGTTAGCATAGTGTATAATTAAATTTTTACTAGTATCCTTGGAAGTGTAGTTGTTTAATTTGATATTGCCCTGTAATAGTTTTTAGAAGAACTATGATTAAGAATTTGTTTACTCATGATAGTAACTCATGGAGTTATTGAGGTGTGTAATAAGAACCGGAATGATTATTATGATTGTTAAAATGTCTATCATGATTGGATAAATTGAATTATCGTGTCTTTAGTAATTAATCCGACCGTTTGGAATGATTAAGTAAGGAGGTGTTAGAATATTACCTTGGTAATATTGACCCATAATATGTCTTTTATTTAGATGCTTTATGAGCATGCACAATTGCTAGTTTCATCTATCTTTTACCATGCTAGATTGTTGAAATACGTATAAAGGAATAGATGAAGGTTGATGCATTGACTTGTAGAAACTTGTCTTCTGTTGGTATCATTGAAGTTTAAAGTCATTTCCATTCTAATTTACGAATGTAAGGTAGGATACAAAATCTATGCTCATGAATGTCTTATAATTGTAAAATGGAGTTAGGATCATGAATGTTGTTATGACCGAATAATAATCAATTATTGCCAATAGTGAATAGAGTACAATCAATTGGTGCTAAGTTAGAGTTGAGCACCAATAAAGAATGGAATATATGAAATCTAGTAAGAAATTTATACTAGCATGATTTACGAGATTATCTTGTTCTAGTATCATCTTGTTTAAGAGCTTTGTTCTATTTATGTGGCTTATGCACTAGGTTCTCCTAGATCAAGTAGTTGCAACCTTACTTAGATATTAGAAACATGATGCAATGATTTCTTATGTTTCTTTTGGAAAAGTTTATGAAGGAGTTGAGGATATGATGATGCTTGTTAAGAATGTATTATTACGATGTTAGTATGTTGGTCCATTTGTGGTTATGATGGTAATGTTGAAGGTTCATTAAATAGAAGAATTTGAATAAATTCCTTGGTACTATTTAAATCAAAAGTTTTGATAGTGTGTATCGATCTTTGATCTCATGATTTATGTGGTAGCTGAAATTGTTTTAAGCAAAGTGTCGTGTTGAGGGTTTAATTAGTTCTTAAAGAATTAATGTGTTGTGGTCTTCAACTCTTCTTTTGTTGGAATTGTTAAGGTGATCTAGTATTCAAAGAAGGTTGTTCTCTTTGTTAAAGGAAAAGTTTGATAAAAGTTTTGAAGGTTGAAGTCAAGTTGTGCAATCTTTGTGAAGTGTGTTTGACTTCTTATTTTATTGCTAAGAGTTTACGGAGCTCAAATGACAATATTGTATTCGTATTGGTTGAGATTTGATGTTTTCGTCTCGAGGCATATGCTTTCAAGCTGTGGTCTTATCCTTTGTTGTCCAAGATCTTTGTTTTCTTGGTCTTGTGTTTATTGCAGATGGACTTTGTCTTTGAAATTTCCTTCTTTTGCTTCTCCAAGAAAGGGTAGCAGTTGGGTTGCAAAGACCTTTAAGAGGTGTATGTGGCTGGTTAGTGTGGTTATGTGATCGATTTTGGTGGAATTGTGGGTGTCAAGTCGTTTGAGATTCATGGGTGATAAATTGATTACGTCGAATAATTCTCGGTGAGGATTTGATTTAAAGAAGATGTTGTCCTTGGGGCTAACTAGTTATATTATGCAACTAGAAGAACCTAGTTATGGTTCATGAGTGTTACGTTCATTTTGTTGGAACGTTGGAATTATTGAAAGTATGGGAATCTTGATCAATTTTATTGGAGCATCATGATGGGGTACTTTGCAAGGATTATTAGAATGATTATGATGGTGTAGTTAATGAGTTTATAATTGTGAAGAAGCCCAACCGTTGTGGGAATTATTGGGATAGTAAGATTGTTGAATTTTTGCCATGTATAACTTAGCTCGGTGGTAACCCTCTAGGGTTAGAATCTTTCTCTGAGATAATCAAGTTGAGAATGTGTTTCATATGGTTGTTAATGATTGAGTATGGTTGATTGTGGAAATTTTAGTCCTTTGAATTTAAGAGTCTTTGTATTAAATATATCGAAGTATATGTATAGAAGCCTTAGAGATGGGAAATTTTGGTTGGTGATCTATGCTAGAACCTTGGAGGCTAATGTTATTGCGTGAGAATAGTGGAAGAGTGGATTACGAATATTATGATGTTCCTTGATAGTATCCTTTGGATGTAGTAAATGGGTATGTGGTAGAAATTCATGTTGATTGTCCTTAAGATTTGTGGTGAAGTGTTGGTGGGTGAAAAATAACGATGAGGTGCATTGGAAATTATTCGTTAAAGTAACATGTGGGAAGAGGAGTTGACTAGAGTATGTTATTATGAGAATAGTAGAGTCCCTCTACAAAAGTGTGTTGGATGCACTCGGTTTGAACATAGAGTTGATGTTGCCAATTTAAGAGAATTGAGCTAGTATGGTATGGGATAATTTGGAACCTCGTGATTCAAGAGGAAGTTTAATAAAAAAATCGGTAGTAAAATGCTCCGATTCTTGTTTGAGCTACGTGATGAGAGAAAAGTCTTTTGTGGTTTGAGTTGACTTTTGTTGGCTTGTGTGGTTTTCGGTTTAGGAAAAAAAAATGGGCAGGTTTGACATTTGGTGATTCCCCTTTGGCGTATGTGTTGTTTGTTTGCAAACCACCTACTTGAAAGGTGGAGAGGTTCTTATGTTGAATCCTCGATTTTCTTTATGATTTGACCCTTTGGTGGGGAGTGGGTGATGCGTGATTGCAATAAGAATCCCTTATTTTCGGTTGTATTACGTGTGTGAAAGAGTGGGTTTACCTTGACCCTGTGGTGTGCCGTATTTAAGGGGTGCTCATTGCTAAGGTAAAGAGATCGATTGAGAATGAAAACATGAGATATATGTCTTGTGCACATTGTGTGAGTTAGTACTAAAGGGAATGATAACCGATGTGTATTTAATCGCTTTTGTTAATTGCGAAGTTTTAGGGGTTTGTGTATCACTAGGACTACCTTGGGTTCTAGTGTGGGATACCTAGCGCTTTGTATGACTTCGGTATCGAGGAGAACTTGAAAGATGCGGGCGTGGGCTTCATTAAAACCGTTGACCAGCAGTAAGACCGACCACCATTCAAGAATTAAAGCTACACAATTCGAAGTGTTGTGGGCGTAAGTTCAGCAGTGGCCTTGGTGAGTCGAATCATTGGGCGCCAGGCGGTGAAAAGTTATGCGAGATGTAAGGAGCAAGGATCGGGAGGTTGGCAAACCACTTGGATCTTCAAGAACCTATGTGCGAGGTGCAAGCAATTAGAAAAAAAATATTTAGTATGTCAAAGCGCTTTGGTGCGCAGACCGAGAGAAGCAACTTGGGAGTTGGGTCTCGCATCTTGTGGCGATGCCGGCGTTGTTCACGTCGGTGCTAGTTAATACTAGTTGGTTGTTTTGTTTTTCTGTTGAGGTTGCGGTTAGAATTGGGTGAATTACATTTAAGGGGTAGAATGTAATACCGGAAATTGTTTAATTAATTGTTTAATTAATAGAGAGAGGACTTTTGTGAAATAATTAAATTTATAAGAGTTTTGAGGGTTTATGAAAATTTAAGACAACACAGGCCTAGGCCTTGGCCGGTGGGTTTCTTGGCCCAAGAGGGAGGAGGCCACCTCTTAAAACCCTAAGCGACCCCCCACCCTGCGCCTCCACCCCTGCGCCTCCACCCCAGCCAGCCGCCCGCCCGTCTTTGCCCGGCGTCTTCTTCCCGCGCCGTCGTCGTCTTCATCGTCGTCGTCTCCTCCTCGGTGCTTGGCGTCGCCGGCGATCGTCGTGCTGTCGCGTGGATCCGGAGGAAGAGAGGCGATCGTCGCCGCATGTGCGCGTGGATCCACGCGGTGCGGTGATTTAACGTCGACGACGGCGCGCCGGGGAGGCGGCGGCGGCGGCGACGACGGCGGCGGGAGGGAAGAAGGCGTCGGGCGGCAGGCGGGCGGCGGGGTGGAGGCGCAGGGGTGGAGGCGCGGGGGTGGGGGCGCCTGGGTTTTAAGAGGTGGCCTCCCTCCCTCTTGGGCCAAGAAAACCCACCGGCCAAGGCCTAGGCCTGTGTTGTCTTAAATTTTCAGAAAACCCTCAAAACTCTTATAAATTTAATTATTTCACAAAGTCCTCTCTATTAATTAAACAATTAATTAAATAACCGGTATTACATTCTACCCCTTAAACAGTAATTCGACCCCGAATTCTAACCGCAACCTCAACAGTAAAACAAAACAACCAACTAGCAATTAACTAGCACCGATGTGAACAACGCCGGTATCGCTCACAAGATGCGAGACTCAACTCCCAAGTTGCTTTCTCTCATCTCTCGCGACTAAAGCGCTTTGACATACTAAATATATTTTTTTCTAATTGCTTGCACTCGCACATAGGTTCTTGAAGATCCAAGTGGTTTGCCAACCTCCGATCCTTGCTCCTTACATCTCGCATAACTTTTCACCGCCTCGGGCGTACCAATGATTCTCGACTCACCAAGGCCACTGCTGAACTTACGCCCTACAACACTTCAATTGTGTAGCTTTAATTCTTGAATGGTGGTCGGTCTTACTCGTTGGTCAACGGTTTTAATGAAACCCACGCCCGATCTTTCAAGTTCTCCTCGATACCGAGTCATACAAAGCGCAGGTATCCCACACTAGAACCCAAGGTAGTCCTAGTGATAAACAAACCCTAAAACTTCGCAATTAACAAAAGCAATTAAATACACATCGGGTTATCATTCCTTTAGTACAACCCACACAATGCACAAGCACATATATCTCATGTTTCCATTCTCAATCGATCTCTTTACCTTAGCAATGAGCACCCCTTAAACACGGCACACCACGTGGCTCAAGGTAAACCCACTCTTTCACACACGTAATACAACTGAAAATAAGGGATTCTTATTGCAATCTCGCATCACCCACTCCTCACCAAAGGGTCAAATCATAAAGAAAATCGAGGATTCAACATAAGAACCTCTCCACCTTCCAAGTAGGTGGTTTGCAAACAAACAACACATACGCCAAAGGGGAATCACTCAAATGTCAAACCTGTCCATTTTTTTTTCCTAAACCGAAAACCACACAAGCCAACAAAAGTCAACTCAAACCACAAAAGACTTTTCTCTCATCACGTAGCTCAAACAAGAATCGGGAGCATTTTACTACCGATTTTTTATTAAACTTCCTCTTGAATCACGAGGTTCCAAATTATCCCATACCATACTAGCTCAATTCTCTTAAATTGGCAACATCAACTCTATGTTCAAACCGAGTGCATCCAACACACTTTTGTAGAGGACTCTACTATTCTCATAATAACATACTCTAGTCAACTCCTCTTCCCACATGTTACTTTAACGACTAATTTCCAATGCACCTCATCGTTATTTTTCACCCACCAACACTTCACCACAAATCTTAAGGACAATCAACATGAATTTCTCGGCTCACATACCCATTTACTACATCCAAAGGATACTATCAAGGAACATCATAATATTCGTAATCCTCCTTCCACTATTCTCACGCAATAACATTAGCCTCCAAGGTTCTAGCATAGATCACCAACCAAAATTTCCCATCTCTAAGGCTTCTATACATATACTCGATATATTTAATACAAAGACTCTTAAATTCAAGGACTAAAATTTCCACAATCAACCATACTCAATCATTAACAACCATATGAAACATATTCTCAACTTGATTATCTCAGAAAGATTCTAACTCCTAGAGGGTTACTCATCGAGCTAAGTTATACATGGCAAAATTCAACAATCCTTACTATCCCAATAATTCCCACAACGGTTGGGCTTCTTCACAATTATAAACTCATTAACTACACCATCATAATCATTCTAATAATCCTTGCAAAGTACCCCATCATGATGCTCCAATAAAATTGATCAAGATTCCCATACTTTCAATAATTCCAACGTTCCAGCAAAATGAACGTAACACTCATGAACCATAACTAGGTTCTTCTAGTTGCGATAATATAACTAGTTAGCCCCAAGGACAACATCTTCTTTAAATCAAATCCTCACCGAGAATTATTCGACGTAATCAATTTATCACTCCAAGAATCTCAAGTATCTTGATACCCACAATCTCACCCGACTAATCACAAAACCACACCAACCGGTTGCCATACACATCTTAAAGGTCTTTGCAACCCAAACTGCGTGACTTTCTTGGAGAAGCAAAGAAGAAAATTTCAGCACAAGGTCCATCCGCAATAAACACAAAACCAAGAAAACAAAGATCTTGGACAACAAAGGATAAGACCACGGTGAAGGCGCATGCCTCCTCGAGACGAAAACATCAAATCTCAACCAATACGAATACAAGATTGTCATTTGAGCTCCGTAAACTCTTAAGCAATAAAATAAGAAGTCAAACACACTTCACAAAGATTGCACAACTTGACTTCAACCTTCAAAACTTTTATCAAACTTTTCCTTTTAACAAAGAGAACAACCTTCTTTGAATACGGTATCACCTTAACAATTCCAACAAAAGAAGAGTTGAAGACCACAACACATTAATTCTTTAAGAACTAATTAAAATCCTCAACACGACACTTTGCTTAAAACAATTTCAGCTACCACATAAATCATGAGATCAAAGATCGCATACACACTATCAAAACTTTTGATTTAAATAGTACCAAGGAATTTATTCAAATTCTTCTATTTAATGAACCTTCAACATTACCATCATAACCACAAATGGACCAAAGATACTAACATCGAATAATACATTCTTAACAAGCATCATCATATCCTCAACTCCCTTCATAAATTTTTCCAAAAGAAACATAAGAAATCATTGCATCATGTTTCTAATATCTAAGTAAGGTTGCAACTACTTGATCTAGGAGAACCTAGTGCATAAGCCACATAAATAGAACAAGCTCTTAAACAAGATGATACTAGAACAAGATAATCTCAGAAATCATGCTAGTATAAATTTCTTACTAGATTTCATATATTCCATTCTTTATTGGTGCTCAACTCTAACTTAGCACCAATTGATTGTACTCTATTCACTATTGGCAATAATTGATTATTATTCGGTCATAACAACATTCATGATCCTAACTCCGCTTTACAATCATAAAACAATCATGAACATAGATTCAAGATCCTACCACATTCGAAACTAGAACGGAAAAGACTTTAATCTTAAATGATACCAACAGAAGACAAGTTTCTACAAGTCAATGCATCAACCTTCATCTATTCCTTTATACGTATTTCAACAATCTAGCATGGTAAAAGATAGATGAAACTAGCAATTGTGCATGCTCATAAAGCATCTAAATAAAAGACATATTAAGGGTCAATATTACCAAGGTAATATTCTAACACCTCCTTACTTAATCATTCCAAACGGTCGGATTAATTACTAAAGACACAGATAATTCAATTTATCCAATCATGATAGACATTTTAACAATCATAATAATCATTCCGGTTCTTATTACACTCCTCAATAACTCCATGAGTTACTATCATGAGTAAACAAATTCTTAATCATAGTTCTTCTAAAACTATTACGTGGCAATATCAAATTAAACAACTACACTTCCAAGGATACTAGTAAAAATTTAATTATACACTATGCTAACATATCAACTCGATAATTCAACCTTATGAATTAGTTTATACGACTACCACCTTCCACTTAAGCATAGCAAAACAACATAAAGGATTTTAACACTCTCTTTCAAAAGGAAAAGGAACAATAAACTTCAACGCCGAGGTAAAGAGAAAACATAGATCCAAAGCTTTACATAACAATGAGTTTTGCAACTCAAAATTCGCATTAATAAAAGAAAACACCAAGCGAACAATGAGCCATGATTCGCAACAAGACAAACTCCCACGAAGGAACTAACCTTACAAATCAACAAAAGCACGGTAGCAAAGTATCTCAGAGTCCGGAAAGAAACAATAATCGCTTCAAGGAAGTGTAGAGACCAATTGCATACCCTCAACTGCAAGAACCACAATCTCAAAAGAAATTATTAACTCCAATCACCAAGAATTGGCCAAATCAACTTAAGGATAATAACAACTTTTCTAATAAATTCACCCGCAACATCTGCAATTAAGTTACCTGAGGTAGCTACATTGCTAATCCTCATACTACAAACAATGATATAATCGGCAATACCAAGGTAGCACATCACAACATCTACATCATATCATTGACTATTCTCGGTCATAACAATCATAGGAGCAAATCATAATCATACAAGATTATCAATAAGCATACAAGATTATCTCATAATGTAAATCATCAATATAACATGTCAAAAGCATAAATGCAATGCTTGACCCATCCCATCCCATCGTGCACCAAAGGTGTCAATTTAATAGTTTAATTACCACGGACCTAAAGCCCGCTCGATACCAATCAGTAACACCCCACCAAACAATGGCCACGGAATGCTACCAAACTAACAACATAATAAAACTATGCTAAGGTATTCTATAAAATTTCGGCAGAGCCTCCTTTGTTTATTGATAAAAATGAAGTTCTAACAATATTATCAAAAGGTATGAATAACCGCAAGCAAAGTAATTTGGCTACTAAGCGAAACATCTATAAAACTTAAGTAAAGCACGGAAGCAATATGAAGAAGTTCTAATCCATTATTACATCTTAATCAAGGTCATAATCAAATACCACTTGAACTAATCAACAAATAATAATTAGAGTTCTCTATCTTCTCCATGGTGAATATTTCGTGCAAGTGCAACAATACTAATCCTCTTTATTCCCATGCATGTCGACCTCGTGAAGGTACCTAAAATAAACAAACAACAACAACAAAACAACAAAGAAGAGTGAGTCCAATGACTCGGCAAGTATAATCAGTAACAAATGCAAGCATGAACATTAACTCTCAAGTTAAACATATTACATATGAAT
The DNA here is from genome assembly GCA_036346245.1 of Bonia amplexicaulis. Classification (NCBI taxonomy): domain Eukaryota; kingdom Viridiplantae; phylum Streptophyta; class Magnoliopsida; order Poales; family Poaceae; genus Bonia; species Bonia amplexicaulis. The sequence continues at coordinate 6,278,439 of CM070768.1, forward strand.
TTCATGCTATGCATTATGATCAAAAGCTCCTCTTTCTCATCTCTTTCGCATTTTACCCAGACGCGGAGTGTGCATCCGTCAATGCACACCCATGCCTGCACCCTCGGTGCATGGGATCAATTGCCCACACCGCAAGTGTGGGGACCTCGATGCTTGATCACCGCATGATCAAGACTTCAACAATTCTCAATATGATGCATATATGTGAATGTATCAAAAGATAACGAGCATTCACCATACTACGCATCAACCAATCTCATAAATGTCATAATGTAAACAGAACATAAATAACATTCTCAATTCATCACTTACTCATACTCACAATTTAAACAGTCATGATTCAACCATCATCCAAACAATTCAACAAATCCATAAACACACAGATTTTCACATCACAAATATACTTGCCTCAACAGCGAGAAAATGAAGAACACGTAGAAGGCACAACCCCGAATCCGCTCTCCTCCTGAATATTTAATTAATAATTACCAACATAAAAGTAGCGGGTTTCTAGATATAAAATAACAGCAACCCCAATTAACCCAACAATTTATCTCAATTAAATCCCCAACTCCCTCGGCCAAATCGCCCAACCACAGACAATCGACTTCCAAAATCATAACTTTCAGTACGTAAACCAATTAAGCGTTCTTGGACTCTCTGGAAAGATAACTAAATTATCTACAAAAACTTAGTTGGGGAGACTCTCGATTTCGCCACTAACTAGCCGATCCAAACCCTTTTCTAAAGCATCAATATTCACGTCGGACTCTCTGGACAGCGCACTAAAACAGTCATAACTTTCACCCAGAAACTCGAATCCGGACTTCTTTACCTCTATTGAAAGCTAAGAAACTTATCTACAACTTTCCCAATTTGAAGGACTCCTGAATCGTCACTATTTCCGTCGCACAAACCGATCTACTAAACTCTGTCCAGAACTACCCGATCTGCAGAACAGTCGCACTAGAAAATTCATAACTTTTGCTACACAGATCCAATAACGTGTTCTTGTACTCCTGGAAAGATAATTAAACCCTCTACAACTTTCTAGAAGGGTCCAGACCTGAATCCGACGAAACTAGATCAAAACCGCCGAGAAACAACTACCGTCCCAAGAGCCCGTAAAACCGACGAATCTAACTTGATTAAAACCAATCTAGAGACTACCAGGATTACCCTTGACGACACGACGGCGAACACGTTGGCGAATACGACGAACACGGCGACGAACACGCCCGCGATCTCCTCCTCTCTTTCCTCCGGATCCACGCGGTGCAGCGACGAACGTCGGCGACGGCGACCGGGGAGGAGACAACGACGATGAAGACGACGCGGCGACCGGGAAGAAGACGTCGGGGCAGCACGGGCGGCGGCTGGGGTGGAGGCGCAGGGGTGGAGGCGCAGGGGTGGGGGCGCCTAGGGTTTTAAGAGGTGGCCTCCCTCCCTCTTGGGCTAAGAAAAACCCACCGGCCAAGGCCTAGCCCAGGTTGTCTTAAATTTTCAGAAAACCCCTCAAAACTCTTATAAATTTAATTATTTCACAAAAGTCCCTCTCTCTATTAATTAAACAATTAATTAAATAATTTCCGGGGTATTACAAGATAACTCCTTCATATAATATGGTTTGATGTAATATTTGTAGAGCCACTTTGGATAATTTTTATGGCTCTTAATGCTAAAAATAAATAAAATATAGCTACTTTATTTCATTCATGCTCTATCTTCTTCTATTCATCTTGATGACTCAATTGTCAAAGGAGGAGAGAGATCGGTAAAAATACATATCTAGAGCATGATTTGGAGTTTTTGTGCAAAATTTTGCTTCTCACTATGACCAAGGTCAAACAGAACTATTGTTCTTTCATATGGACCTAGAGTGAGATTCCCGACTTATTTGGTTGATTTGAAGTGTTTTATGGAATTTCTATCATTTTCAGTAGCTTCATTCCACCTCTGCCTCAAATGGTTATTTTTCACCTTATTGCTTTCTTGTTTTGACCATTTGGAGCTCTATTTGCAAGCTTCTCTCTCGTTATCTAAATTCAACTCCTAGTTGTATTTTTAAGAAATTGCCAATTGGTTCATCAAGGGAGACATTGAAGGACCATGTGAGAAAGCCCTAATTTATAATGTGATGAACCATTGCAATTTGAGAGATTTAGAAATTTGAATAGTGGTGCTGCTGGTCGGTCAAGGGGAAGGCCAGTCAGACTGGCATTGTGCCACCGGTCTGACCTATTCGTGTTAGCGGCCAGGCTGGCCCGTGTTAGCTGTCTGACCGCCTCATGGTTGGCGGTTTGACCCGCTAGGGAATGTCCAGTTCAGGTGGTTTATGGAATTTGTCGATTTTGAATTAAGGAATGGGTGTTGATGATTAAGGTCAGTTGTTTTATATTGCATGATCTTTGTTACAACTAACGTGGGTCAAATTGTGAAAAACTTGTGCACGAAAATGATTTTTTATCTTTGGATTGCAGGGTCGCTTGGAGTCAACTATGGTTGACGGCGAGGATCGGGGCTATGCTCATGGAGGAGCTGAGGCTCAGAATAATCGAGGATGCCGGGTGAGATGGTGAGCTCAAGCATGGCACGAGAAAGGCGGGAATATTGAAGGCGAGTTCGAGCGTCGAGATTGCACCATATGGCTTGGACGAGCCAAGTGAGCCATAGTTCGGTGAAATCAGGATGGGAGAGATTTAGTGACGCATGGAAAGCTAGTGGTGCACCTACACGTGATAAGTATGACGATTGTTTACAATAGATGGTGATGACCGAGTAAACGAAGAGTATTTTGGTAGTTTGGTCAAAATACTGGTAACTACCTTAGATCAAAACCGCGGTGCATAAGTGGCGCTTGGGAGAGATATTTAGGTCAAGGTGAGATGGTTTGATCAAGATGGGCCAAGAATTTAATAGATTCGGGCTTATGTGCTTTGAAAAGCATATATGAGTGAACATATGTGAGTAAAATCCATGTGTGTGAGGTTAACAGTTTTCTCCCATTTTGCTAAGTGGATAGTATCCACTAAGGGGTGGATGTGGCTGGCTAACCTATCTATAAAAGGGGGTTGGGATGGAGATATATGGTTAACCATCTAACCCATCTCTCTTGTACTCTCTTGTGCCGACATACATCGTTAATTATATTATTATGTATATTGTTTTTAATCCATCAAGTATCTCGGAACAATATAAGCTCACTAAAAGATTTGAAGAGCAAGAGAAGCTTGTAGGTGAAACTTGGGCAAAGAGTTGGACCCTGGAACAAAGGGGCGCCACAAGGAAAAGAGAGGAATATGCTGCACATTCAAGGGAAGAAAGGAGGTGATGTTGCGCACCAACAGATGGTGTAGTGTTGTCCATGAAGTTCGCGATGATATCTGTGGCAACTCATAAGGCTCCAGTGTGCACAATACATATACATGGACACATTATCACGTCTATTTTCCAACACATTAAATGACATAGAGCTTTCTACACAGAGTTATGACAGTTTAATTGGATACTATATGGGCTGTCCAGAGGACGCGCGAGAGGTGCAAAACATAAAGAGTCCATGGATCGCAAGGCATTTGTTGGTGATATCCAACTATGTCATGACTTCCCAAAAGTTAAATAAGGTTTCCTTTTCTTGTTTTGCACAGATATGGCAACTATCTAAACAAGAAAAGCAAAGATACAAATATTTGAACTCAATTCAAATTCAGTTCAACACATTCAGCAAGGTCCGCATTAAAACGTCCATAACTTTCACAAAATAAATATGTTTTGAACGTGTAAGTACTCATTGAAAAGCTTATTCTGAAACCTACACAATGGATATAGTACCAACCCAAAATTTCACTTATGTGCGCCACCAAGCTTATTCTGAAACCCACACAATGGATATAGTACCACTCAAAATTTCACTTATGTGCGCCACCATTTCATAAACAACCAACCCAAAATTTCACTTATGTGCGCCACCATTTCATAAAAAACCAACCCAAAATTTCACATATGTGTACCACCATTTCATAAACAAAGTCACGGTTATAATTTTAGGTTTCCTTTTTGTTGTATTTGGGTCCAAATCTATTTTACATGTCTTAGGAGTGCTATATAAGCCATTGTATCACGTACATGTAACTTAGACTATGTTTATTGCTAATTGTATCTACTAGCGTTACACGCTTATTCTTCTAAGCTATTCGGCATAGCTAACTCTTGAGGATAATTGGACGTTTCTTCTACCAAAGATCGTTCTTGCTCTTTTCGCTAGGAATAAAGGGTTTGATATCTTCCACTCCATGGTCTCGGTAAATTTATCATCCAGTGTGTGGTTGGATGAATTCAAAGAGCTATAGATCCATCATATCTAGCAGCAAGTAGCTACTAATCATCAGGTGATGCAAGTTATCTTCGATCTTACATCGAAAAAATCAGGCACCCCGTATCAATCAATCATATCTCACTTACCGTTCCATCTCATAACCGTTCCATCTTCCTGCAGACTGTCACAACAATTTCGTAAGGATGCAACAATGCACGTCTAAGTGTGCAACAAAATCCCGCTTGATTTGCAACAAAACCACACAACAAACCACCAAGCGTATTGCAACAAAAAATTACTGGAGTGTAACAAATCAGTATACTCAATGTAATAAATAGCTCTTGCTACAAGATTTGAGAAAGACACATTGCAACAAATAAAACCACTCCCGCGACAACGAAGAAATGGTGTTGCAACAATGTAAGAAAACGCTTGCAACAAGCTTATGCAGGGGAGGTGCACGAACGGTTGTTGGACTATAACAATCTATCGAAGTAGGGTGCTTATCAAAGATTGTCACCGGAGCACACAATAGTAGCAGGGCATGAGGGCACGAGAACAACGTGCTCTACCATGCTGCGGATCAAGCCGTTGCGCCCCTTGTGGCCACATGTCGAAGGAGCTGCTATCCACATACACACGGAATCGGATGGAGTGATGGGCTTGTTCTTTTTGGCTGCGGCTTGTGGCTTTTGGCTGTGGCTTGTGGTTTTTAGCCTGTTTGTACAAGAGATTACAGAGTAACAGAAACTCACATGTGGTTTTTGCCAATATAAATGAAGTCAACAAAGTATGTACTACAATTAACTAGTAGACCCTATCTTAAAAAATACTTTATTTAAAAGTTAGTTACTGTAGAAAAACCAAAAAGCAACTTTTAGAAGCTAAAAAGAACAGGGCCGATGCCTCTCTCGGAGGTGGATGAGAAGGGAATAAATGGATGAGTAGCAGGGCATAAGGGCACGAGTAATGGATCGCGCGTAGGCTACGATAGCAGAAAACAAAACTTTTCTACCGCGCACACAAGGACATCATGCTTAAGGAGGGATCATGGATCGTTACCACTAGACGCCAGCAGCGCAATGAAGAAGAGTTGGAGAAGCCGATCCAACCACGCGTCGAGGTAGTAGTGGAAGTAGTCGATCGTCCCGAACCGATCGTCTCCTCCACGCGATCAACCACACCACGAGCGGATCCAATCAGAGGTTGTTGATGCCGATCAACGCCGCAACGAGCAGCACCTCCACCGGTATCCACACGTCCGGAGTGGAACGCCGATCGCGAGTGTACCAAAGACTCATGAGCGGCTAGGGTTTGGCTCGAGGTGGCGGCTAGGGATTAGCTCGGGATTATCGATGTGTCCCTCCCTCGCCTCCATATATAGACCTCCTCACTTGGGCCTCGTGGACCGAGGCCCAATAGGAGTCTATCCGGATCTCTATCCGAATTGAGCCCATATCCGAATCACATTCGAATTAGTGTTCCAACCCGTTAAGTGTGCGACACAGCAGGTTCACGATACTTGGTCGCGACACGTAAACACCTTCCGGTCACCCCGTTAATAGCGGCCTCTAGTAAGACATATTAACCCCAAAGTATACGTAAAGATCATATCATTTGAACTGTAATGTTCTCATGTACTAATCCTTTGCCTCACGATATAGATTAAGCTCAAGGCGAGACCTGTGTCATCCTCTTAATAGCTCAATCACTCTCTCGATTCCGTGATGGATTATGAACTCGTGATTGACTCCTCAATCACCTTGGCATGGCCATGCACTTTAATAATCCATTACATCGAGGGGCCTAGAGATATCTCTCCCATAAGGAGGGGCAAATTCTATCTTGATCATTCACATCCCACTACATGTTTCATGGCAAACGCAAAGACTACTTTTATGACTACCCGCCACGGAGTAGTGTTTAGTAGTCCCAAAATAAGCTACTACGCATCGGGAACCATGATGATCTCAAGTCTAAGGATTCCACATAAACACTACTTGAGACCAACCGATGACACATGGAATCTCTGCAGTGTCTCATGGCGAGTCTATCTAACATATGTTCACTAACATATGTCCATATTATTGATTTGGTATCTCCATACCATGATCCATGAGACATGATCATCAATCAATACATATCTCGATCTTTGAATCATATTTGTTCCTCATATGAAATATAATCAGGGATCATTTAGAAATAGCAACATTTTGGCATTAAGAGTCTCATGAACAAGTCACATACTCATTGAACAATAATGATAATGTCTATTTCAAGGAACAAAGCAATGTATCATAAACATAGTATGTGATATATTCAACATCTCCATGTTGCCTCTAGGGCATATCACCAACAGCCTCCCACTTGCACTAGAGTCAACCATGTAGGTATCTAATACCCACCGCCCTAGTGTGAGCCTCATGCTTTGGTCGGGAAGCGGCTTTGTCAACGGATCCGCAATGTTCAAATCCGTTTGTACTTTGCATATCTTAACATCGCCTCTCTCCACAATCTCGCGGATGAGATGAAATCGCCGAGATTGTGCTTGGACTCAGTGCGATCTAGGCTCCTTGGCTTATGAATGGCTCCACTTGTTGTCACAAGAGAGGTCCATTGGGTGGAGGCACTAGCCATCACACCAAGCTCGAAACAAATTTCTTGATCCAACGACCTCTTTAGCGACTTGTGTCGCTATGTACTCGCTGTTGTAGAATCGAACGGTCTCTGCTTGGAACTCTTCCACTCACCGCACCGCCATTCAGCGAGAACACAAATCCAGATTGCGATCTAAAATCATCTTTGTCGGTTTGGAAGCTAGCATCGGTGTAACCATTTACAACGAGCTCTTCCTCACCCCATAGACGAGGAACACATCTTTAGTTCTTCTCAAGTACTTCAAGATGTTCTTTCTGGTAATCCAAATGACTTTCACCGATCGATGGTATCTACTCGTAGCACTTAAAGCATACGAGACATCCGGACGTGTACAAAGCATGGCATACATAATGGATCCAATACCGAAGCATATGGAATCGCATTCATTTTATCCCGCTCATCGGTGTACTAGGACACCGATTCTTGCTAAGATTTATACCATGTGACATAGGTAGAAAGCCTTTCTTGAATCTGCATGTTGAACATTTTCAACACCTTGTCAATGTACGTATCTTGGCTTAAGCCAATCACCTTTTGATCTATCTCTATAGATCTTGATGCCCGAATATATGCCACCTCTCCTAAGTCTTTCATAGAGAAACTATTTTCAATGAAGATTTAATGATTCGAGCATAGGAATGTCATTTCCGATCAATAATATGTCATCCACATATAAGACCAGAAACACGAGTAAGCTCCCACTAGCCTTTTTGTAAACACAAGGCTCTTCTTCATTCTTGATGAAACCAAACCCTTTGATTACTTCATCAAAGCGAATGTTCCAACTCCGAGATGCTCGCTTTAATCCATAAATGGATCTTTGCAGCTTGCATATCTTTCGGTGATTGCGGATCGACAAAACCCGTGGGTGTGTCATGTACACATCCTCACTCGATTTCCATTAAGGAAAGCTGTTTTGACATCCATTTGCCATATTTCATAGTCGAAATAAGCGACAATCGCTAGAATGATCCGAATAGACTTTAGCATTGCGACGGGCGAAAAAGTTTCATCATAATCAACACCTTGAATTTGTTTGAAACCTTTGGCCACCAATCGCGCTTTATAGATGTGAACATTTCCATCTATGTCTATCTTTTTCTTGAAAATCCATTTGCACTCAATGGTTTTAACACCATCAGGTGGATCAACCAAGTTCCAAACTTGATTACTGTGCATGGATTCAATTTCAGATCTCATGGCTTTAAGCCATTTCTCAGAGTCTGGTCCCACCATCGCTTCTTCATAGGTCTTAGGCTCATCGTTGTCTAACAACAATATGTCCCGTTGTTGAGTAGTCAAGAACATGTACCTATCAGGTGCACGACGTGACCTCTCTGACCTACGTGGTGCCGGTGTGTCCACAACAGGTTCTTCAACAGTTTGTTCATCCTGTTGTGGTTCTATAGGAGCTGAAACGTTTTCAGGTGTTTCTCGAATTTCTTCAAGTTGCACCATGCTCCCACTATCCCTTCTTGAGAGAAACTCTTTCTCTAAGAAGACACCATGCCGGGCGACAAACACTTTGCCTTCTTCTTGATTATAGAAGTAATATCCTTTTGTTTCCTTAGGATACCCGATAAAGAAGTATTTATCAGATTTAGGACTAAGCTTATCGATTGTAAACGTTTTACATAAGCCTCACATCCCCAAATCTTAAGAAAAGACAAGCTAGGACGTTGTCCTGTCCACATCTCATATGGTGTCTTTTCTACTGATTTTGATGGAACCCTGTTTAGTGTGAAAGCGGCTGTTTCAAGAGCGTATCCCCAAAAAGACAACGGAAGATCACTGTGGCTCATCATGGAGCGCACCATATCTAATAAGGTGCGATTTCTCCGCTCAGATACCCCATTCCATTGAGGTGTTCCTGGCGGAGTCAATTGTGGAACAATTCCACAATCCTTCAGATGATTGCCAAACTCATGGCTCAAATACTCGCCTCCACGATCGATCGTAGAAACTTGATTGTCTTGCCTAAATGATTTTGCACTTCATTTTGGAATTCTTTGAACTTTTCAAAGGATTCGACTTATCTTCATCGGTAGATATATCCATATCTACTAAAGTCATCGATAAAAGTTATGAAATCCGAAAACCACCTCTAGTCGTTGAGCTCATTGGTCCATATACATCGAATGTACGAGTGCCAATAAGTCACTTGCCCGTTCACCTTGACCGGTGAAAGGTGCTTTTGTCATCTTGCCAAGTAAACAAGATTCGCATGTCTCAAATGATTCAAAATCAAATGAGTGCGAATACCATCTCTATGGAGCTTCTCCATGTGTTTCTCATTTATGTGACCTAAGCGGCGGTGCCAAATAAACGTGGGATTCAAATCATTCGATCGTTGCCTCTTTGCATTAATGTTATAGACCGATGACTCTTCAAGAGTAAGAACATATAACCCATTCACCAATGGAGTATGACAATAGAACATATCTTTGAAATAAAGAGAACAACCATTGTTCACGGATCTAAAGTCATAACCTTCGCTTGCAAACATGAAGCGTAAATAATGTTCTTGGAAAGAGATGGAACACAATAACAATTATTCAATTCCAAAACTAATCCTGAAGGTAAAGACAATGGCATGGTGCCAACAGCCACCGCAGCAACTTTTGCTCCATTGCCAACGCGAAGATCCACTTCGCTCCTCCTCAAACTTCTACTTCTTCTTAGCCCCGCAACGATTTGCAAATGTGAGCAACCGATCCGGTATCAAATACCCAAGAATCGATAGATGAAGTAGCAAGATTGATTTCTATAACATTTATACCGGAGCGAAGTCGACTTCCTTCTTTTCTCAAGATCCTCCAAGTACTTTGGGCGTTCCTTTTCCAATGTCCCGATTGCTTACGATGGTAGCAATCTGCGTCGAGTAGCGCCTTCTTGACTTGCTTGGCCTTAGAACCGCCGCGATCTCATCGGGAGCTAACTTTCTTTTGACCACGCCTTTCTTGACATAGGGCTTGCCCTTGCCTTTCTGCATCATCATCACATGATTGGTGCTTTTCTTAATGCTTTCCTCGGCAGATTTTAGCATCCCATGCAACTCACCAAGGTCTTGTCCATGTTGTTCATGTGATAGTTCGAATGAATGGCTCAAAGCTCTGGGAGCGATCAAGAATCACATCAAGAGCCAACTCTTGGCTAAGGGGAAAACCAAGCTTTCCGGACTCTCAATGTAGCCAATCATCTTAATCACATGAGGGTCGACGGATTCCCTTCAGAAGCTCGCACGCAAACAAGGACTTTGAAGTGTTGAACCTCTCACCCTTGCTTGGTTCTCAAACATACCACGCAACCCCACAATGATATTGTAGGCATATGTGTTCTCATATTGCTTCTGAAGCTCAGAGGACATTGTGGCAAGCATGAGACAGCTCACATCAAGGCAATCATTCGTTTGCTTCTCATAAGCTCTTCGTGCAGCCACAGTAGCATTATCAGGCAAGTCATCAGGATAAGGAGACTCCTTGCGCTCTTGCTTGAGAACAATTCTCAAGTTGCGATACCAATCCAAAAAGTTCGTTCCATTGAGTTTTTCTTTCTCAAGAATAGATCGCAAATTAAAAGAACTGGATGCGGCATTAGTGACATGATCTACAACAAAGAATATGCAAAGTTTAGCACTATGTTCATATTTGATCTTCCATTAAACAATTTAACAAAGATACTCCCACTATATGTTTTGTAATCGTCTTCCTCTAACGACATATAGTGGTCAAGATCCATGTTCATCTAAGTTCTAGTGAGCTTTGGCATCACCGCTAGAAACCTAGTGACGAGGTAAGCAACACTTGCTAATCACATCTTATGTGACTCTTGTTTGTTGGGTGGCATCCAATGCCCCGGCTCCCAACACCATGCCCCAAGGCCCAAATCCAATTTGATAGCCTTGTCAAGTAAACCAATACTATGCATGTGGATGTCCGACATCCACCCTATTAGATCAAGATAGTTGATGGTACCGCTTTGGCGAGACCTACCAAACAATGATCATGATTCTTATAGGCGCAAAGAATTGGAAGGGCATCAAAACAAATTCTTAATTTTTCTTGAGAGAAGCTATTCTATCATGAAAACACACCCTCTATAGGTATGGCATGAAAGAATAGTATGACAAGAAATAAACATCACATGCATATAATCACATTATACTGTGAATGGTATGGCATTTTGTATCGTAGTGGTCGCCATCGCCATGGTTCCACGGTGATATTCTTCGCCACACTTCTTGTCCTCTTTGTCATCATGCTTGAAGCCTCCATAGCAAAGAACTAAACTATTACAACTAATAGGTAGCAAATGAATTACATGAGGAGCTCAAGCATCACAAGTCGACACGCAGTCGTTATACAATTAAAGAACGACCTCAACCCTACTGTGATTAATACGACACAGAGCCGCAAAACACACATGCATCACATATGCATCTATGCCATACCATTCACATCATTCCCTGCAAAAACAAGTTAAGCATAGAACATATTCTACCGCCCTGACATGAATGTGTTTCTATAACAATCTATGCGTGTACGCAACGGCGGTCCTGAAAACCTCACGGAATTACATAGATCGCATCTATGAAATCGCTATGAAAATCTCATCGGGCCGATCAAATCAACCCAAATCCGAGCCATTCAAAATGTCTCAATTTTCATTAGATCAATCACATTGATCATCGCGATCGGTATGCTTGAGGAGACCGCAACACAAGACCTCGATCTGTTGGCTCAATTTACTGACTGTGCGCGCAGTTAGCCCCGATGGTGTTACCAGCCGGTAGGGGCAAGTCGCGCGTACATCAAAGAAGGAGCACGAACTAATCTTTTTGGCCACATGATGCTATCAACTCATACATATTCCAACCCCTTATGACCGATTGATCTAATCAACCCGTGCTACCAATGATTCATCACATGAACCGACTGATCTAGTCCGTAATAGATCCAATCTATTACAACCACATATCAACATATGCGCTGATCCAGATCGCAAACTAAGCAAGATGGCTCTGATACCACTAATGGATCGCGCGTAGGCTACGATAGCAGAAAACAAAACTTTTCTACCGTGCACACAAGGACATCATGCTTAAGGAGGGATCATGGATCGTTACCACTAGACGCGCAGCCGCAATGAAGAAGAGTTGGAGAAGCCGATCCAACCACGCGCGTCGAGGTAGTAGTGGAAGTAGTCGATCGTCCCGAACCGATCGTCTCCTCCACGCGATCAACCACACCACGAGCGATCCAATCAGAGGTTGTTGATGCCGATCAACGCCGCAGAACGAGCGCGCCCACCGGTATCCACACGTCCGGGTGGAACGCCGATCGCGAGTGTACCAGCACTCACGAGCGGCTAGGGTTTGGCTCTGGAGGTGGCGGCTAGGGATTAGCTCGGGATTATCTGATGTGTCCCCTCAGCCCCTCGCCTCCATATATATAGACCTCCTCACTTGGGCCTCGTGGACCGAGGCCCAATAGGAGTCTATCCGGATCTCTATCCGAATTGAGCCCATATCCGAATCACATTCGAATTAGTGTTCCAACCCGTTAAGTGTGCGACACAGAGGTTCACGTATACTTGGTCGCGACACGTAAACACCTTCCGGTCACCACATTAATAGCGGCCTCTAGTAAGACATATTAACCCCAAAGTATACGTAAAGATCATATCGGTGAACACGTAATGTTCTCATGTACTAATCCCTTTGCCTCACGATATAGATTAAGCTCAAGGCGAGACCTGTGTCATCCTCTTAATAGCTCAATCACTCTCTCGATTCCGTGATGGATTATGAACTCGTGATTGACTCCTCAATCACCTTGGCATGGCCATGCACTTTAATAATCCATTACATCGAGGGGCCCAGAGATATCTCTCCCATAAGGAGGGGTAAATTCTATCTTGATCATTCACATCCCACTACATGTTTCATGGCAAACCCAAAGACTACTTTTATGACTACCCGCCACGGAGTAGTGTTTAGTAGTCCCAAAATAAGCTACTACGCATGCTGGGAACCATGATGATCTCAAGTCTAAGGATTCCACATAAACACTACTTGAGACCAACTGATGACACATGGAATCTCTGCAGTGTCTCATGGCGGGTCTATCTAACATATGTTCACTAACATATGTCCATATTATTGATTTGGTATCTCCATACCATGATCCATGAGATATGATCATCAATCAATACATATGCTGATCTTTGAATCATATTTGTTCCTCATATGAAATATAATCAGGGATCATTTAGAAATAGCAACATTTTGGCATTAAGAGTCTCATGAACAAGTCACATACTCATTGATCAATAATGATAATATCTATTTCAAGGAACAAAGCAATGTATCATAAACATAGTATGTGATATATTCAACATCTTCATGTTGCCTCTAGGGCATATCACCAACAACGAGGACAGCATGGCTCTACCATGCTGCAGACCAAGCCGTTGCGCCCCTTGTGGCCAATGTCGGAGAAGCTGCTATCCACATACACACGGAATCGGATGGAGTGATGCCTCTAGGAGGTGGATGAAAGAGTACATTGATGAAATGGATGGGCGGACGTGAAGAGCTGTAGCGGTGGTGGGCTTGATGGGTGGGGAGTGAAGCGTCCGATGCATCCGAACGCACAGACGTAGCAATACCGAAAAGTTAATTCAATGCTCTCTCGGAACACTGCCAGCATCAGATTGTACACAATATCTCGCGCTAAATTCTTTCAATGTGCACAACATGGCGAGGAACCGCCACCATACGACCATATACGGCAAATCTAGTGCAGTAGCAAAACTAAGATGCTACGTTTGGTTTCAGTCCGATGCAACAGTTATATACGTACTGTAATGTGCTGTACAATGTAAAAGGGCAGTGTCAGGTTTGTCTGGTTCATCAATCCCAGCGGTACTGTACCCAGCTTCATGCAACTTCGTTGCGACTTTCGAGCCAGATCTCTACCGTCAACAAGTGAACCCACGTACAGCTTTCAGCTACGCTATTTTACAAGTGATGTTATTACAAGCATCAGGGCGACCGCGGAAAAATCGCTCTTGCCTGCTAGACGGTGTAGTTTCCTGGAATGAGGTATTGGCCAGAGAGAGGTGGCCCTGCTGCCGGTACAGGAGGGCCAAAATTGAAGGGGTGATTGTACATGCAAGCTGGCCCAAACTTGCAGACTCCATAGCGACCATAGTATGTGCACACAGGCTGATCCTGTAATAAACATAACAAGAAACAAAGCTTAGCAGTCCACTGTCATCTGATTAGTTTGCAAAGCCAGAGTGGCCAGTTCAGTAAATAATACTAACAAACTATTAGCACGGAGTTGCCGGTTAACAACGAAGTTCAAACCGGTGTGAGTCAAATTACATGGAGATATCATAGATTTATGATCCATATGGAAAAAATTATAACGGGCATTGCCTTAATGAAGAAATAAATTGATCGGAAAGAACTTACAGGTTTGATCGGAAAGAACTTACAGGTTTGATAGGCAAGCCGAGAGGGCTAAGAGCTCCTGTTGGTGGAGGCACACGTGACCTTGGATGATGATATTTGCACTTCATCCTGAATTTGCAAAAACCACTTTTAACAAAATGTTGACATTCAGGTTGGCCAGGTCTCTCTGGATATTCATCAGAAGGCAGTTGCTGATGTCCAGGTATATCAGCTGCCTTGTACATAGGATGACCAATAGGAGCAGCAGGAAAATGTTGAAAAGGAACTCCAGGAGGGTAATATGGATTTAATGGAACCTGAAAAAAATATTTGCACATCAAACAATTATCCAAGATAACAAGTATTAAAAAATAGGTTGAAAACTACTAAACACATTTGTGACAAACTGGAGAATTGAAATAAGAAAGTATTTTTCAGCGATCTTAACCAAAATTAAGACAACCAGTAAATAGATTGTAGAAATTACAGCATGCAGCCACACAACAGTTTTTCCTAATGACATCATGCAGACAACGTTGATAGAAGTTGATTTAACTAAAAATAACTGCTTTCTTACAGTTCCTGTAACCTTACTATGTAGTCTGGCTGAAAAGAGGATATTCAAAGGGAGGAGCTTCTAATTAACAAACGTTCCAGTGACCTGCATCCACCCTGCTTCATCCTCTCCCTCGTTGCTGCTAAACATTCAACTCAATATTTTCAAAAGAGCAAACTGCACAACACGTACAACTTGCGAGGTGGATGCAAGTGCAAGTAGGTCAAGGAACTTCTCCGCCATGGTTATTAAGGCGTCGAGATATAAGCGATATCTCGTCGCCATATCGCCGTGGTGGACCGGAGGTCCATGCCGTCCGGACGGCATGGAGGTGCGCCGTATCCGCCGTCACCGCAGCCGGATCGACCGGATCCACTGCCTTCACCGTCACCGCAGCCGGATCCACCGTCGCCGCAGCCGGATCCACTGCCTCCGCTAGATCGAGTCTCCTCCACGGCTCCGCCGGCTCCGGTCTCCGCCGTGACACCGCCTCCTGGTTCGCCAGGCGACGAGTCTTCTCCGCCTCCTCCGTGGCTGCCGCTTGGGGGTGGTGGAGTGGCGGCGGGAAGGAGCGGCCGTCGACGAGCTGGCTCGACCTCGCCGGCGCCGGAGGTGAAGGGGGAAGGAGAGAGGGAGAGAGGCAGGGGGTGAAGGAATGCCAAGCGGGCGGCGGCTGGACGCCGGTTATAAGGGGGGTTTTCGACATTTTGCAATTTAACCCTCTTATTTTATGAAATTGCAATAAAGTCATTCTCTCTTTATATTTCTTCTATTTGGGCCCTCCAGAAGTCCGATATTGTTATGGCTACTTGTGTGTATGGCATCGCCACGCCGCGCGCCATAAGCGATATTGTTGTGTGAAGGTGGTGAGTTGCCGTGCCTTACCGCACTGCCTTAATAACCATGTTCTCCGCTGCTCAAAGTCATCACATAACTTGTTTTAGTGACCCATTGCGGCTGAAAATTGCATGTGTTGACCTATTCCCGCACACACGGAGTTGTGTCACCTACCACCATGGATCCAGGGGCATGTGAGTAGGGTATGGGGTTCATATTACCTAGTTTTTTTTTACAAATACACCCTCCTGGATTAGTGCTCACACACTTTTTACCCCTGCATCCCAAGTCGTTGACCCAAGCCACCAAGGCAGAGCAAGGAGCAACGAGGTTGTGACGGAGGTCAGCAACGACATCTTGGCGGAGTCAGTTTGGTGGAGGTTGTCGACTACTAGATTTTGATGAGTTGAATGTAGAAGAAGATATGATTAAAAAAATAGATAAAAGGTGATGTGGAACGAATGGGTGTTAATGCCAAAAAACAAGTTAGACAATGCATTGTAAAGATTATTTTTTATGTTGTCTCTAAATAACATGGATGGGTACTATAGACAGTAGTTGTCTCTACTATTGTACTTGCCATTAAGCCTCAAAAGGCAAAGTTAATACTCCCTCCAGTCACAAAAAAGTGATGTTTTGAACATTTACACGGTCCCTAAAACATAACTTTCACTGCCAATTTTTATCATAACATATTTTTAAAACCAAGTAAATTTATAATATTATTAAAGTATTTTTAAAGACAAGTCCACACATATCATTTTCATGTCTGACCTAAATATTCATAGATATACTGATGAACAAAGTTAAAAAAGATTTAACTACGCGCATTCCAAAACAACACTTATTTTTTATGGGAAGGGAGTACTTGCTAACTTATACATACTTTCTTTAAATTTCAATTAGTTCTCATGAAACAGTAAAATGATATAAGTTGACACAGGGATGAAAGAAAATTATCATGCCACTACTCAAAACAGCTACCAACACACAAGTCTGCAAAATCTACTAAATGTTCAGTTTTCACTACTCCACTAAAATCAACATGCAAAAACCATTAATAATATGATCCGATGAAACTTGCATGGCAACTGCCAGAGTGAAAGAAACATTTTCAAATCAACAGGAATATATTTACCTGATGATACCCACTCCATTCTGGAGACGGATACATTCCTTGAGGTGGAATCATTCCTGCACTATATGATGGTGATGGAGCTAGAAAAGGAACATGCTGCTCATTCAATGCTCTCTGGTCAGGCCATATTGAAACATTCGGCTGAGAGGATCCTTGAACATTTTGTTGTGGAGTATCCCCATTCTCATGCTCCAAGATGGGATCTTTTGACGCCACATTAGTAGGATCTGGATGGTGAAACTTGCAATTAGTGGCAAATTTGCAGCTCCCAGTGCGCATATAGTACGGACACTCCTTTTCCCCCTGCAAGATTAAAAACACCATTCTCGTAAACAATTCCAATTTAAGAAATGGCAGTGTTTTCTAATTTAAGAAATGGCAGTGTTAACATCAAGGGGCATATCTACTGCACATCAATACTTAGGTGCAATCATGCAAACCACTTTTGTTTTGGCACCAAATCAACACTAAAAATTCTGAAATATTGTGTTACAATATCCTTCAAATTTTCAACCCTGAAATCAAAGTAAATCAGAAGAAACAAAGAGAAGTTTGCTGTCGACTAGCTTTAGTCCTTTCCATTTAATATATCATTTATCAGAAATTTATCACTTTCATACCTTCCAACATATATTGAACTGGAAATTCAAATTTGATATGGAAGTATACTAAATTGAGAATTACAATTTAAAAGCAGTATTTCCATGTTGATTTGGTGCCCAAATCAAAGTGGTTTGCATGATTGTGCCAAGGTATTAATTTCCCCTAGACATGTCCCCTAACAATATTACTATCTTTAGAGCATGAGGAGATAACAAAAGGTCAACAAAAGGGTAACCTAATGAAACTCAAATGAACAAGAATATAAGTTGAATAAACCAAGGGAAGACTTACTGGACGAAGTGGAAGACCTAGAAAATTCAGCCCAACCTTTTCAGCTTCTGTTTTCCCTTCTTTTCCCTCGCGGTGAAGGTATTTGCAAGATTTCCCAAATTTGCATCCTCCTGGTGTTGAATAATACTAGAAGATAACTTGTGTTAAAAAAAAGGATTCAAGGGACTGGGATAGCTTTGTCCTGAAAGATCTAATCCCTACCGCCCAGTTCAATTTTTCATGAGATGTTTGTGTTTGAGGAAGTGTTTGTGTTACATGTTACTATCAGCTGCGTTTACTACAGCAAACAGAGGCGCACAATGGGGAAAGTTTACTCAAGAAAAGTTGGAAAAAAAGTTGGAAAAAAAGTTGGAAAAAAGTTGGAAAAGCATTACATTACAATATGCATAATTTGTTGTCCATCTATGGCATGTAACTATGACTGAATTACATTGCGATATGCATAATTTATTGTCCATCTATGGCATGTAACTACGACTTCTGTACCAAACAGGGAAGCTGCTGAAAGACCATCGAAGGTATTCTGGTGGGGCAGGCTAGGCCAACCTGAGACACCAGGAGATTGCTGTGAGGGTAGAGACATGGGCTCGGTTCAGAACCTAAATACTCTACTTGAGTTGGTTCCAGATTGACCGTGGGTCAAGACTCGAGCCAGAAGACCCCACTTGGCTCATGAGTCATGAGTCATCACTCAAGTGAGCTTGCTCTCAACCCCATAACCAAACATTTCCAGGTGGGACATGCAGGCTAATCAGGCAAAACCTCACCCCTAAGCTACCAATTCAATATATGTACAGATCAAGGCTCTGATTGGAGCGCGAGAATTTTCCTGACTCTTGTGAGAATTGAACTGTTTCCTGTGAAATTCATGTGTTCCAAATGGAGCCTAAGGAATTTTCATGCTGAACGCTACATTTGGTTCATCTACTTTGCCTTGGGGCTCATTTTGCTCCCTGTGCTTCCTTTCAAGGTTAATGCTGCATTTGGTCCCTCTACTTTGCCTTGGGGCTCATTTTGCTCCCTGTACTTCCAAAGTACAGATTAGCCTGCACATTAGCAACAAATAAGTGTCGAGCCACACAAGCAGTTGCATAGCACATCAATTGATTCCACCCAGTTTTAATTTGATAACTTAGACGATCAGGTGTGTGTTTCACCTCTAATTTGCTGCGAGACATGGAATTTTGTATACTAAAATGTTCTTTCCCTCTTGTTAGGCAATTGGATGGTCGATTGGACTTTGGACTTGGAAGTAATTGGATTGAGTTGGGCATTACTGTGTAATGGATTTTTTTCTAGTTGGATTGGAATGGACTCCTCTATTTGGAAGTGGATATCCATCCATTCCCTCTAGCCCTAAGACAACATTCGTGAGTCATGACATGAATTACTGAACAATCCAATCAATTTAGAGGAAAAGACTGCAAAAACAAACTCAAAAGTCAAAATAACAGCTTAGCACAAAATAGTAAGAGTAAAGTCAATCAACAAACTTATCAACAAGGTGAAAGATCACAAACAAACCTTGCATTCCTCCTGGGCACTACCTACTGAAATGATTTCCTTTCTTTTCTCTTTGGCAGCCTTCAGAATCTCCACAAGTCAGAAACAGCAGACAGAACAATCAGGTAATAATAAACCGAAGGCTTCATACAAGATACAGATCATTCGAAAGGTTAGCAATCTATACCACCCTCCATGAAGACAGAATTTTGTGTGAGCATGAATTTATTTTATCATGTTAGTGTGGCAAATATATAAGTTGGTTCAGTTGGAGGAAGTTTCATGCAAAGGCTATGTAAAGGATGGAATTTTCTCCAAGGTATCCAGCAGAGATGGCATCAACTTGCATGCATGGGAAAACACAAGATCTCAGATAAGGACATTATATGGTTGATAAAAATCCTCAACACTAACAACTCATGTTCCAAAAAAAGAAGGTATATGGCTTCTGTGTGGACTATCAAGACAGTTTTGATAACAAGATTGTGAACCTTATGATCTGCCTCATCTAACTTCAAATAGATTCCTCTTTCAGTCTCCTCAGCAATCTGCTAACAAAAGATGAGAATTTTAAACTTCAAATTTTAGTTACATTTATTAATCAAAAACTCAAGCATCAGTGCGCATGATAATGTCTATAACATAGCTACAACAGTTAACCTTAAGTTCCTTTGGCTCCATTCTTCCCTTCACATCAATAACCTGCAACAAAGAAAAACACACAGGTAAGAAATATCAAATGCAGGCATTCTTTCAAATACTTCTGACTATTGATGTTAGTTTTGCAGATATAAAATTGGTGTTTCACAAAGTTGAATGGCATGTACAATGTTAAAAAGTTCATAAGTCATAACAAACCCGATGTTAAATAAGCTCATAAGTCATAACAAACCTATCTCACAGAGCCATTACGTAGTACACTAAAAGGCAATGCTGATTGCTGACCTCATATGATGTCTTCTTAAGGTTTGCTGAGTTAAGAGGTACTCCCCTTGTCAGCAAAGCCCTATAGAAAGTCTTAGCATTTTATGTTTGTGCTAAAGAAAGCAAAGACACCTTAATAAACTGTAAAATGAAGAACTAATCCCAAACTTAATGACTCAAGCTGTTGGATTCATTGTCAAAATTGGCCACATCTAAGATCATGCCACATTTTCCATGCAAACATGAGACACACATTTGCAGTTGCTTCAAACATAGTCAAACTCATACTGAAAGACAGATTTGACCAGAAATACAAAAAACGACGGACAAAAGTGTAGTACACTGCAGCTTCTGTGATCATTTAAAATAGCCATCCATCGCTTGGAAACAATAGAGATAGTTCTGTATTATCTTTTCACATTCACATGTAGAAACAAGTAAAGAAGACTCACCAAAGAATCTATTTCAACTGAATTATCTGGAACAAGACCTTCATATTCTTCTTTAGGAGTCTGATGTAAAGTTAAATACAAAATTAGAAAAACCAATCAAACCATATTTAAAGACTTCTCATGCACCAGTTTAGAATTGTAAATACATATTTTGTTAATTTACTATAAAGTGAAAAGATCATCAATATAAATGTGGACAGATGAACATATTAATATGCTTCAGCAACAGTTATTTGAAAATATTCATAAAAAGTCCTATTCGGACCTTTCAACCTTAAACCTACCTAGACAATGTGTCTAAAATAAGGAATTCAATTATCTCCATGCATCATCAGTGATGAAAGCGGAAACAGAGCACACATAGAATAAGCAGAATACAAGTACTAACTGGACAATATACCAAATAGCAAACCAGAGAATGCAAGCTAATTGTATTGTGAGTGAAAACACAAAATAAAGGTACATTGCAATAGCAAAAAATAGCAAGGACCACTCTTTTTTTTGGGCTCGCAATCTATTATTACAAATTTGCTGAGCTCACATATATTTGTGAGATGAAATATGTGTTTTTGCTATTGTGATTTGGTGATCTAGATTTTGCAAATCCCCCAATTCATGCTTAGCCCAGGTTTGCGTAGATTGGTTTTGTTGGAGATTTTTGGTTGGTCGAAGGCTTCAGTAGTAGGTCACATGCAGTGACCCATGGTTGGCTAATAGATTCGCCCGGTTACAAACCCCAATTGCCTCAATTCCTACAACGTGAAGACCATGACCAACCAGATTCTTATCAGAATATCTAATAATTTGGGAAAGGCAGCATAGAACTGTTGTGATCCTTAGAACATAGGTAGAGGGAGCCTTAGGGATGGGGATAGTGCTATATATTATAAATATTGCGTGTATATTCATGAAGCTCAATGAGCAATATATATAGAGAATACAAGGGACTATATGCAAAGACAATCCTACACATACAAGTAAATACAAAAGGAAAATGCCTACTCTAACAACCCCTTCAAACTCATGGTGGATCACACACTGAGTTTGGAGAGAATACAAATGTTGCACCCTAGTCTACGGCTTCGTGAAGAAGTCAGCAATCTATAAGTCTGAGAGCTCAAACTGTAGAGCAAGTACTCCCTCCTGCCCTTATGAGTGAGTGTATGAAGCATCCACACCAATGTGCTTGGTGAGGTCAAGCTTCACTTGGTCACGGGTAATACTGATAGCATATGTACTGTTAGACAAAAAGAGTCGTAGGCCCCATCATAGGCACTCCAAAATCTACAAATAACCATCTCAACCAAGTAACATCTACTGTCACTGTTGCTATAGCTCTCAACTCAGTCTCAAAGACTCGAGCGAAGCGCAATCGCTTCTTGGTCTTCCGTGTAATCGAGGAGACAAAAACACAATAAGCAAAAAGAGAACGACGATCAGAAGGATCACTAGCCCAGGTCACATCAGAGTACGCCTGAAGCTGTAGTGAGTTGGAGCTAGAGAAAAACAAACACAAGAGATAGCTCCATGCAAATAGCGAAGAACACAAAGGTGACTATAGTGAAGGTGGGAGGGCAAGTCATGAACTGACTCAAGATATGAACAGCATGAGAAATATCAGGACGAGTGCTCACAAGATACACCGAGCTCCCAACAAAATGGTGATAACAAGTGGCACAGAGCTGAAGAGATAGCTCCATTGTAGTCTCAGCAATGCGAGTGTCAGTCAGACCAAAACGATCAAAAAGATCCTTGACATACTTTTGTAGCGACAGGTAGTAGCCCTCAGACGTGGAAGTAATCTCAATCCCAAGGAAGTACGTAAGAGAACCAAGATCAACCATCAGAAATTGCTCGCTAAGATGCTTCTTCACATACATAATGAACGAGGAATCATCACCAGTGATGAATACCATCCACATACAGTAGTGTCCTGCCCCAAGGTGAGACATGGACAAAAAGAACAGCATCGTGGGAGCTGATAGTGGTAATCACTAAGGTAAATCGCGCAAACCAGACACAAAGAGCCTGTTTGAGGTCATAAAGAGCACGACAGAGACAACGTGCCCATTTGGAACGGAATACCCAAGTGGTGGCTGCATGTAGGCCTTATGCAAAACACCATTAAGAAAGGCATTCTTAACATCCAGCTAAGAGATAGACCACCAGCAAACAGAAGCAACCACAACAAAAGTGCGAACAGTGGTCATATGAGCAACAGGGGCAAAAGCCTCATCGTAGTCATGACCGTACTCTTGCTACAAGCCATTAGCCACAAGACGAGCATTGTAACACTCGATAGTACTATCAAAACGAGTCTTAATCTTGTACACACACTTGCACGTGATAAGGCGAGCATGTACAGATGTTGGCACAATATCCCAAGTCTCCGTATGCCGAAGAGCATCAAGCTCCTCTGCCATAGTGAGCTGCCACTCAGAATGAGCAGCAACCTTACTATAAGAACTAGGCTCAGTGACAGAGAGAACATGAGATATCAGAGCAAAACCAAGACGATCAAGAGGCCGAAGGGATGTCCAGCCACAAAACAAAGAGCATCATCAGGAGGATCAGATGTAGATGTCGGCAAGATACCACGAGAGGAGACTAGTGAAGAACGAGGACACCTGGAGCAGTGAGCCAGTGAACACTAGATAAACGAAATGTTGGTGCTACAGGGAGCAGCACAGAAGGCAGCGACGACGGTACAGAAGGAACTACAACAGAGACCAGAGGAAGACTGTGACAGTGGAGAAATGAGATCATCTCAACAGTGGAAACAGGACAAGGAGTCAAATCTCAATAGAAGAAAGATCGAGATTCATCAAAGACAACATCTCATGAGATCCTGATCTATCAAAAAGAAAGATCATAGCAGCGACAACCCTTATACTCAGAACTATAACTAAGAAACACTCAATTGACTAAGCCGATAGTTTGGTGCGCTCACGACGCTGCAGCAGGACAAAATAGGTTCGGCCAAAAACACGAAGTTAAGTGTACTGAGGGTCGAGAGTAGAGACGTTCTATAGAACTGACACCCTTAAAAGCAGTGGAAGGCTGCATATTGATGAGATATGCAGCTGTAGAAACAGTCTCAGCTCAGAATTGTGGTGGACAAGGATGTAGAGACCCTGACGATCCCTACGGTACTGTTCAGTTCCAAGTACATCCCTGTCTATCGATCCTAAACGAAACAGGAGTGAAGAGTCAAAACCAACCCTATAGCCAAGATCAGTGAGCTGACCCACCGAAAGGAGTATGGTAAGCTGGGGAATATGAGAAACAGCTGAAACAAAAAAGTTAGTGATCAAAAGAGTGCCCTGACAACTGACTAATAGAAGAGTACCGTCAGCTATCTGAATAGAGATAGGAAAAACAGGAGTTCCTACTAGAGTGAGAGATGTGGAGCCCGGTGTCATATGGAAAGAGGCACCAGAATGTAGAATCCAAGAAATACCTGAAGAAGACGTCTGAGCTAGACTAGCAAAACCTGTTGAGTTGTGAGAGTTGCTGAGAAGAGCCTGACAAAGCTGCTAAACTGACTAACAGAAGAGTACCGTCAGCTATCTGAATAGAGATAGGAAAAACAGGAGTTCCTACTAGAGTGAGAGATGTGGAGCCCGGTGTCATATGGAAAGAGGCACTAGAATCTAGAACCCAAGAAATACCTGAAGGAGACGTCTGAGCTAGACTAGCAAAACCTGTTGAGTTGTGAGAGAGTTGCTGAAGAAGAGCCTGACAAGCGCTAAACAGAGTCACCTCGCTAAGAAACTTGACGTATTGGTCTGTCCTCTTGTAGAGGAAGTGCCTCCCTGTCCCCCCTTTGGATCGTCCACCCCACGAGCCTAGTTTCGATTTTTCTGCACCGCACAACTCTAATAGTCGTGCCCAAAGTTCTTGCAACAGTTACACTGAACCCCAGTTGGTAAGAAAATAGGAGCGGAAACGGGAACCTAGGCAGAAATTGTAGTCGAAGAAGGGGCAGCAAGCACAACCAGAACAAAATGTGCTGCTAACCCGTGGCAAAGCTACTCAGTGCAAAGCGTCGAAACAACCTCTGTGACAGTGGATCATGGCGAACGACTCAACAGTTGAGCCCTAACAGGCTAACTCTGGGCGAAGACAGCATCACAGTCCTCCTTTTGTCCTTTATGACACTCCTGACAAAACTGAGAGGCCAGCACATCTAGTTGGCACCAAAGACTAGCCAGGGCTCGGTAGAAGTTGTCGATGAAGGAGTCCTCCTGGTGAAGCATCTCCAACTCACGCTAAAGCGAAAAGAACTGAGCACAACTGCTCTACTGGTATCGCTCGTACAAGTACTCCTAGATCTAACGAGTGGAATGCAGGCCAACAATGCCTAGCTAGATAGAGTCATCAACGCCAACCAACAGGATAGCTTGAACACAGCCTCATCAGCACACCAACGCTTGAAAGCGTCTATGGCATACTGAAAGGCCTCATCAGCAACAGCACCAATAGCCTCTGCCTCCTTGGCGACCTCATCTTCTGCAGGAGGTGCAGAAGTAGGCTGCCTGGGAGAAAGCTGAATTGACGATGGCGGACAAGGTCGTATACCAGTGACATCCCCAGAGACGGAGACCATTGAATGTGATCTCTATGAGTGAAAACCACAAATTATAGTTTGTCCCATGGAAATTTGTTCCCAAGAATGGGACCGTAGTTGATAGAACGGAAGCCATCAATAGGCAACGCTGGATGGTATGGCGACCAAGACAACGAAGTCTAATAGGTGCTGCTGGACAACACAGCAGTTAGATCGACCTTTTTTTTGAAAGACAATCGCTGTTATAGAAACCCGATTGGTTTATGTAGAAATTGATTGGTTTCTAAAACACTAAAGCAGCCAAAGGAGACGGTGGGCAACGGCTCCGGCAAACCGCGGCCTTCCCACGATGTTGCGCGAGGTTGGCCTCGGGCACCAGAGCACCAACGTGGGCGGCAGCTCCAACGGGCAATGGCTTTGCAGAGGCGGAGCTGGATCCGCACCGAAGACGATGGGGGCAGGATCCGACGACGGCGGTGGCAGCTCGATCCGAGGCGACTGACTACAACGACAGAGGGAGCGGTGGCAGCGGCTAGGGTCGGCGACGGCCTAAGCAGCGGCGGCAACGGCCCCAAGCTAGGTGGTGGGATGGCAGCGGAAGGAGCTAGGTTAATGCCCTAGCTCTGATACCATGTTATGAATATTGTGTGTATATTCATGAGGTTCAATAGGCAATATATATGGAGAGTACAAGAGACTATATGCAAAGACAACCCTACACATATAAGTAAATACAAAAGGAAAATGCATACTATATAGGGGAGAAGAAGACTTCTAATTCATTCTTGCTTAATCATAACAACTACAATATGCGTACTTATATAGACAGCTGTCCTAACAATTATAGATAAATAGAAGGAACTTCGATAGATTATCTTTTATAGAAATATCATAATAGATTGTACCGTGAGATGAGTGACAAGGATAGCCCGTAAATTTTGAAAACAAGAAGTAATATGTGAAAGACCCCGAGCTTCTTCAACAAGTATCATAAGATAGGAGATCTAATCTTTCAGTCTTAGAAGCTTTGTCAAGCCATTTGGGGCTTAGGTGTGTTAGATGCCTAAGATTGGGAACGTGGTGGTCCTCCTGCTGTATTGACATCCCCACATAACAGGTGCTTACGAATCATTCGACTTGTTAATTCCAGATATTAGCCCAGAAGGAAACAAAATCCAATACCCTCTACTATTTCCAAGAAAATAAAAGCAAAATCAAGGTGCACTGAGGATTAGAAATGACATTAAAATGCTATCTTGTGGGTGCTTATAAATCTCATAAAACCAATGAGGCAATGACAATTGACGTTTGACGAAGTCAGAAACTAGCTTGCATATTTGCAACTTTCATGGGACGAATGTTAATCAAACAGCTCAATACACATAGTTTATATTTGCAAACAAATTGTATAGCATGCATAGCCCAGCATCAACATTATCCAAGCAGCAGAATTGGAAATAGGCATATTTTGAACACTATAGAGTATACACATTTCTTCATCTTAATACAAAGATGAAAGCAAAATGCAATGACGCTAATTTCTCTACTTTTAAGAAACAATTGGGATCTAGGTGCACCTAGGTGTAAACATCTGAAGATATATCCTATTTAGGTGCTTACAAATCTCATTAAGCAATGAACAGATGAGTGAATTACTTGCTAATATCCATAAAATGAAAGTTGATCGAATAGGTAAGTCACATCCATCTTACAACTGCAAGGATATGGTACAAGCATGCATATCCCCGTCATCAACCTCATGCAAACACCTCGTATGGAAACTGATATGCGTTGGACAATACATACAATTCCGCATCTTACTGGACCTCGACAACATAAAAAAATTAAGTGCATCCATATCACTCAATTTATGTTACCCAAACAAGTGCTAAGTACACAAAGCAGTCCAAGTACTTCCCTAACTGGGCTGCATTTACCCACTCCCAACGCGCCACCAAAATTAGTGCATTTGCAACACAATAGACTAGAAAAGACAAGTCTCCCTTGCTCCAGCCAACCTCTTCCAGTCTCAGCAAGGTGCC
Organism: Bonia amplexicaulis; assembly: GCA_036346245.1. Lineage (NCBI taxonomy): Eukaryota > Viridiplantae > Streptophyta > Magnoliopsida > Poales > Poaceae > Bonia > Bonia amplexicaulis. Next base: position 6,305,787 of record CM070768.1, read on the forward strand.
AAATTTAGAGCCATGCATGCACAAAAAACCCACACACACACACACACACACATGCAGAAGCAAGCGTAAAAGGGCCAATCACCTGCTCATCATCCGGCGAGGAAGCTTTATTACTACTGCTGTTGCTCCCGCTGCCGCTATTCCCACTCCCTTTCACCTGCGCACACACAAGCGCGCACAAACAACACAACACACGGTCACAAACACATGGGCAAAAAAACTAGAAAAGCCGCTCCTTTTTCACCCATCCACAAACCACAAAACCCCACCTCGCCATCACCATAGCCAGATCAAAACATCCTCGTAAAAATAATCCCCAAAAATGCGAAAAAATGAGAGAATAACTAGAGCTTTATTACTAGCCCCAACCCCAAAGCCACCCACCCTATTCTTCTTCTTCCGGGCCGGGTGGTTGAACTTGCACTTCATCCCGAAGCGGCAACTCCCGAACTTCACGTAGTAAGTACAATCCGGCTCCCCAGGCCGCCGCGGAAACCGCGGCCTCGAATCCGCCCCCGCCGCCGGGGCCGGCAGCTTCTCGCCGGAGACCTCATCGCCGCCTCCGGGGACGGGGCCGTCCTCCCACCCCGAGGGGTTGGGGAGCTCGTCGCCGATCGCAAGGTCGACGAGCTGATTCTCGATTGCCAAGGCATCCCCGCCGCCGGAGGAGGGGGAGGAGGGGCAGATCGACGCGATCGGGGAGGAGTCGGGGTCCGATTTGGGCGGGGGCTTCGCGTCGGCTTCCGCCATTGGACTCCTCCGCGAGAGAGAGAGAGAGAGAGAGAGATGGTGATGGAGACGAGAGCAGGTGGGGAAGGGAAGGGAAGGGAAGCGAAGCAGCGAGCTGGGGAAAAACCCTAGAGAGAGAAAGAGGGGTCGGGGAGGGGTAAAAGCGTGAAAAAGAGCACCTCTTTTTACAATTACAAAGCATCATCTTTCACAAAGACCCCTGCATGTTATTACTATTGTATTCCAGGGGAAGTGAAGGCACATGGTTTTGCTAGGGACGCTGATGTGTGGTTATAGGATATTAAGATTGTTGGGGGTGGTAGGTGGGAAAAAAGGGGGGTCAGGCGCGACCGTTGGTGCGCGCTGTTGTGCGCATGTGACGCGCAGTGTGTCTGACCAGCGTGCGACCTTGGCGGGCGGGGCCCACGGGGCGGTCAGACTCGGGGAGACCGCCGGTAGGAATAGACCAGAGGGCTTGGGTTTGCAGCCTCTAACTCGGAAGCTTCGCAGAAACCGGGGCGGCGTGTGGGTTGCCAAGCTATTCCAGAATTTTTTTAAATAATAAATTTCTAATTTTAAATTATAGTATTATATCTTTTTTTATTTTTTGCAGCTTTAACTATATGTTGTTTCACGGTTGGACGACATGGTCGGATGATAATCCTCTACTCTCGCCCAACCGTTAGATGATTTTTAAAAATATATTATTATTTCATTAATCTGATGGAAATAATTGTGGAAGTAAATGGCAATTGTTGTAGGTAGGTAATATTTAGCAAATCATGTTTGTAAGTTGTTTGTTTTAAATAAAAAGACAGACAATGTCAGTTGATCTGTTTGTGATTTTCATAAATTGTGAATGGTACGAAATCTATTAGACTCGCAATAACATTTTACGATCGTCATATGTTGTTGTAGTACGGTAAATTTTCTAAAATAAGTTGTCATGTCGATTAAGATAGTAACGATTCGTAAATGAAAAAGCAAATGATATTATGATGCAATAGAGAATTCGTTCGCCTTCGAACTGGCTGTCCAAGATCTGCACAACCGCGCCATCCTTGTGTCTGCATTGTGGCAAGACCGATTGAGCATGCTTGTTTGGCATCAAACGGTATTTAGGGCCGAAGTCCTCCCTCGTTTCGAGAGAAAGGTCTTGTGTTGGCAACCTCGGTTGGACTGGCCCCTCGGCGTCTGCTATGGTATGTTACTGTAGGACAGAGAAGGTTCTTCCTACGATTGGCAGGGTCAAGTGCTCCTACTTTCAATGTATGGGGTGTGCATTTTGTAGCCCGCGGGGAGGCAGTGTGCTTTCTAACTCAGGGGGTCATGTGTTATCTTGCAGAGCAACGCTGTCGCCTCCATTATCAGGGCGGGACATGACCTCCCTCTCGAAATGAGGTAGCTTTGCGCACCGACATGACCTAACAAGATAGCTTTTTGTACTGACGTGACCCAACGAGCAAGATTTGCACACGACGTGACCTATTGAGCTAACTTTGCGCAAGAACGTGATGTGACTAAACGAGCCACCTTTTCTACAAGACGTGATCCAACAAGGCGGCTTCGCGTAGCATGTATAAAGTACGACGTGATCCAACGAGGCAGCTTTGCGCTACGACATGACCGACCGCAAGAGAATGGACAAGCTATGTCGGTTGGTCTGTTTGTGATTTTTGTAGATTTTGAATGGTACGAAATCTGTTAAACTCGCAATAACATTTTGTGATCGTCATATGTTGTTATACTGCGATAAATTTTAGAAGAATTTTATGAGGATGATTGAGATAGCAATGATTCATAAGTAAGAAGATAAGTGATATTTCAATGCAACCGAGAATTCATACACGGAGGAGAACTTCGAATAAATGACGTAAGGAAAACAACACGACTGTTCATCCGATAAGGTTATATTGCACACAGGGTAACGAACCAATGATAATACACACATGAATTTAGAGAATTAGATGGGACATATGGACGAAGAGCGTCGAACTACTGTGTGGAATGTGACCATTTGCCTTTGTGGCCCAGCTCGGCGTTGTAGTCCTCGTCATCGGCCATGGCCTTGGCCGCCAGTTCGCACCTTCTCTCGCGTTTCTCCTCATGAGCCTCCTGCATCTACACGCCTCCAGGTGAGCTTGCATCTCTCACCGGATATGCTCGCTTCGATCTTCGCTGCGGCGCCGCTTCTCCATCCTCTCACGTGTCGTTTGGGCGTCCCACTCCTTACAGTTCAGAGTCTACTGGTCGTGCGGGTGGATCTCCTGGTCGATCCGATTGTACCTTGCAGAATGCCTTCGATGATGGTGACGAGAGGCTGAGAACAGACACCCCTAAGAAGCCAGTTGTACACCTCTGCAATGTTAGTGACCATTATGCAATACCTCACACCGTCCACGTCTGCAATAAGGACCACTTGTTCAAACACTCGGACTCAATCCAATAGGAGAAGCACTTGATATTCCTCGAGGTCCTCCGCATCACACTGGGAGGGCCAAGCTCTAGCAATGTTGCGAGGTGTTTGAGTTGTGCCGCCCCAAGAATGGTTGGCCGCTTGTTCCTCTTGACAACGTGCTGCCTAGTGTGCTCCTTCAACACCTCCCACAACACACTAAATTTGCACTGCCAATTCTGCATGGCCAGCCTCTTGAATAACTTCATCAACGATTGATGTGGGAACTGCTTAAAGAAGTTGGCCCCTAGATGGCGAATGCACCATCTATTCCTCATGTCTGGCCAAGGGAACAACTCCTTCGGGTCTTGCTGAAGTTTTTTGTGGCCTTCATCATCCCGGGGGGCAATCATGGATTATACAAACATCAGGAGTGCCCCAACTACTCCCTCCTTCACATGTCGAAAGAACCACAACCAGCTGTTGAAAATTCTCACTTTCGACGAATGTGATGGCCAAGGGTAGAATATGATTATTACCATCAACGCCAATTGCTGTCAAGATCTGCCCTTTGTATTTTCCTGTTAGAAACATCTCATCGACTGAGATTACGGTAACATGTGCCAGAAAGCGTCGATGCAGGCATCGAAGACTAATAAGGCCCTTTGCAAAACGAGGTAAACCGAGCGGTCTTCTGAACCACTTGTTCTTCACAGCAATGTGTACGCCTAGGTTCCTATCCCATAGCACTTCGAGCATACGAGAAAAGTTGTCGTAAGCCGTCTCAAAAGAACCGGACCTCCTTTCTAAAGCCATGTGTTTCGCACGGCATGCCTTAGTGAGCTAATCTTGTACTTGAGTTTTTACTCAATAGTCACCATGGTGTGCTTGCCCTCCAAGTACTTCTTCTTCACTATCTCACTGTACATGAGATTGGCTATGAAGGTGGACGTCAGGTTGTGACACTTCAGCAAAACACTATTGAGCACGCAGAAGTGTGGCTCCACTTTCGAGACAATCTAATGAGTCTTGTACTTAGGTCTGCATGCGTGCACATGCTAAGGACAACCAACTTGCTTGCAGACCACAATGTACTGCTCCGGGTTGGATTTTAGGACCCAAAATGTCTGTTGCATGGACAAAACACACAGCTTGATAGCATCCTACAGTGAACTCTTGTCAGCAAACATTGCATGAAGCCGAACCTCCGTAGCATGGTACTCCCACAGTGATTCATGCTCGTCGTGCACAAAAAGACCATTAGCATTCACCCTATTCCATGCCTGCGGTACGGGACCTTCGTCCTCATCGGAAGAGTCATCACCATCCTCTTCTAAAGCTTCCTCCTCAGCTCAGACCATCTGGTCATCGATCTCCATCTGACGTACTATGCTATCGATATACTCCCCTACGTCCGCTTGTTCAGTGGGCTCAGCTTGCGTCGTACGATCTTCGTGATCCGCCTCAGCAACATTTGCATCCACCTATCGGGGTGGGCTTAGCGTGAGATGTGCGATATTACGGTTCTACCAATGCAACATCGCTCACCGTGTCCTCTTGATGAACCGCATGTTGTGCGCCCGAGCTACTCCCACCAACTAGACCTCCTGTGGCTTACTTCGGACATGGTTGCACGAGTAGCACGCACTCATAACCACGTCACCGGCAGCCTCCCACAAAGTCCTTTCACGCAACCGTGAACGTCAGTCTCGTCAACTCCCACCGAATGTCCATGGCAGACCTACTCCAAAGGCCATGTAGAACAACACTACATACCTCGAGGTCCAAAGAGAAGCTGCGTGAGAGCCCCGTACAAGACATCTCCGATTTGAGTATTCTCCATGTCCGAGAGTATCAACTGACTTGCGGGAACTGCTCAGGTCAACACTGTATAGACCTTTCACGAATGGTATCAATATTGTAATGCACTTTCAATATGTGGGTTCCGACATAATTGATTTATCACTGCAAATATTACCATTTTGTCAACATGCATTCACTAAATATGTGCTAACAAAATACGTACCTACACGTTGCCTACATTCGAATGAGAACAAAAGGCTATTACCTTTACACGAAGATATTTTCTTCTTATCAACGAGCTTCCTTCTCTTCCTCTCTAACCTCATGAGCTCCTCTCCTCCAATTCTCTCCTTCTCCTGAGCTCCTCTTCTCTCCTTCAATGCCTCTTCTAATGTTCTCTCATCTCCTCTACTCGCTCTCTCGAGCTTCTCTACTTTGCCATGTCTCCTTCTCTGCCTCTCCTCCTCTCGCAACCTTTTCCCTTTCCCCTTCTCTCTCTTGTTTTCACCTCTCTCAATCTCCTCTCATTTTTCTTGTGAAAGAAATGATAAGATAGCCCGTGAAGGTGCCGGGTAAAAGAGAAAAAAGATGGGCTGGCAGCAAGTAGTCACCTAACCATTGGACGATTTACTCATGTCGCCTAACAGTTGAGCGATTAGAGGCAGTAGTCGCCACACGGTTAGGCGACATGGGCAAGTCTCCCAACTGTTAGGCAACTTGACCTCGTGTTGCCCAACAATTGGGCAACCGTGCGGTCACAGATGGCTATTTCTACAAAATAAAAAACACAGATATAATACTATAATTTGAAATAAAAATTGATTAATTAAAACACACATCTATTTGGTGATTTTGTGCTTATTTGGCAAGTGTAGATACGGGTGTCTTATCCTCATATGTCTTTTAAAAGAAGTGAGTGAGCAGTAGAGAAAGAGATATTTGTGTGAAATAGAATAAGAGGAGTGAGATGAGTGATACGTCTATAAGCACATGTCTTATTCTCAGAACGAGATGAGAGTAAAACATGTGACGGATCAGTTTCGAAAAATCAGAAGCTGATGGAAACACCCCTATAAGGAAACATGTATGACTCGGCATGAGTTAGGTTTTAAGGGTCTGGCTTTCTGTTAAAAAGGCATGAAATGCTAGAATTTGGTATTGTTAGGCGAATTTGGTATATACTTGGTATCCTACTAAAATTCTGGAAATATTCTATTTCGATTGCCAATTGGCGTCATAAATTTTCCCTCTAAATTTGGGATATTTAATCCTATGCCACTTTTATGAGTGGAGTGGCAAAGGATTTGCCACCCTGGCCCACTGTCAGTGACTCAGGTGACCCCACATGTAAGTGACAGCGAGAATTGGCTATTCTTAAGAGTGGCAAAAAATTGAAAGCCCCTCTAAATTTTGCCCAATCCATTGATGATAGATTCCGCTACAAAATTTTCCATCTACTGCATTTGCCTCTCTCCCATAAGAAATGATGTTTGCCCTGCCATTATTCAGTCTATCTTCTTTACAATGGCATTCCTTTAATTTAATTTCTTTGGGGTGTTGTTGTTTGGAAATTTAAGGTTACGTTTGGAATGCGGGATTTCCCCCCTAAGTCCTGTAAATAAATTATTTCTTATGAAATTCATAAATAGAGCATCAAATCGTGGGTAGAAAATTATGTACCTTTTCCTTTCCTTCTCAAAGTTGATGAATAGAAGACATCATCTACATAGATATATTATCTTTTTTATTTGCAAATAATTTATGGCAATGTTTTCCTTTTGATGGATTATTTTTTACGGACATTTGATGGAAAATATTCATGTTGTATATTGGCCTGGTGAACGGCTCAATTGTGTAAACACTTTATCTAAACAGGTTTATTAGATCCATTAATATAGTTTAGTTTCATATTGCTTATTCTATTATCATGGATAAAGGGGATTGTTTGAATTCTTTTGGACTGTTGCTTATAGCATTTATTTTAATTTTTTAAATTCTGCCTATTCACAAGGGAGAGTACGAAGAGAGACACTTACGTGCGATTTTAATTAATATAGATGGATTCAACACAATATCTACTACAATCAACTTATAGACTCTTTTAAAAATACACACTGTTTGAAAATATGCTGTTGTTGCTGAGTTTAGAAAAAAGCTAGATTTACAAAAACAAATGCTCATAAGCTAATTTTTTTTAAAAAAAATAGATAGTTACTGTGCAAGATATGTGAAGGACTGCCGTGGTTGGGAATGGGTGAACCTATGGACCCTACATCAGCTTAGTGCATGTGCATTTGGTAGATTGCAGACTTAAAGCTTCGCTTATTTCGGCTTGAACTTCTGACTTCGGGCTCATTTTTCACTATTTATAAATTCGTCTTTTTCTAAACTTGACTTTTTTTTAGTTTTTTTTGCCGGTTCTTTTTTCCGTATTCATTTGCATTGTCCGTAATGAGCTAACATATTTTTTCTATTTTAAAATTTTTTAAATTTAGTTACGCCAAATAAGACACCTTAAACTACAATGTAATTTCAGCCAGCTACAGTGCAATTTCAACCATAAGCCACTATTTTTCAGTCCAACCAAGCGGGGCTTAGACACCAGGCCAATGGATAATTTGACTGCATTTTGATTTTTGACGTAGGCATTTTGAGCAGATTATAAGGGAAGCTATCGCATTCTTAGCACAAACTCAAATTGGTACTGAGTAGAAGCCCTCAGTAATTGCACAAATCAAAATACATGTGATTTTATCATAGAAACTAGCAGCAATGAGAACGAAAATAAATTGAGCACAGGGAAAGAAATCATATAAGTAAGGAAATTAAACAACCAAAAATCAACGAGGCATAAGCTTTGAGATCAAATCAAACAATTTCAACGACTAACATTTTACTTTAACTGAAATATTTTTTTTCCAGGATATGCTTTTGCTAAACCAAAAACTAGCGCGAAGCGTGCACATAATTCTTTGCCCCAGGCTGCCATTTTGTTTTTTAAAAAGTAACACCTAACCATAGATTAACATGCCTTCTAAAAACAAGGGAAGTATGTTAATTTAACCATGCTGACAGAAGAAATTCCCCAATTTTTTGGGATGAACGAAAGAACAATACAGTTGATTTTGAATAATCCCAGTCAACAACAGGTCAGTTGGACCTAAAGCAATGGAACAATTGGCTGTTATGCAGAGGCGGTAAACAATGAAATGAAATTAGACTCCTAATGTGGGCTAGTCCCACAATAAATGGAATCTGATGCAATTATTCAATTAGCATCCCCTTCAAATCATCGTCACAGAAGAAACCTGTACTTGTGCACAGGGGTAGAAGTTATGTACTGCTCTTCCTTCTCTTATCACAGGAATGGCCAGTCTTTCTCTTGTGGCGGCTGAAATCCGACACAAACCGGAACGTCTGACCGCAGCCAGGTTCGTTGCACTTGTAAGGTCGCACCCCAGTATGCACCCTCATGTGCTCTGTCCTCGCCCATGGCCACTTGAATGTCTTCTTGCAGCCCTTCCATGCACACTTGAGTGGCCTTTCATCCATGTGCACTTTGCGGTGCTGAAGCAAGTATTTATGGCAGAAGAACTTCTTCTTGCATCCTTTTACAGGACAAATGTCACGCTTGTGCAACAACAAGTCCTGCTGTGTGCTGAAGCTCATGTCGCACCCTTCTATATCACAAGAAAACTTTGGTTCTTTATCTCCAGTGCGCAAACCATCACTTGCCTGACGTTTGCTGGTTTTTCTCTTACCGCTTTGCATTTTGCCTCTGTATTTCACTTTCACATCAATGGTTTTTTCTTCTGGAATTTTATTCCATTTATCTAGTGTGGTCTCATTTACACACTCTGCATTAAGCAAATAGTCCACAGTGTTATCTTCGTTGAGATCTTCTCCAAACTGTCTATTTATCTTATCATCCTTTTGCTTCTTAGAACTTGATTTCTTGTTCATCTTTTGCAATTTCTTGTCTCCATTCGACGAATCATCACTTGCCTTGGCCTTGCCGGATTTTCTCTTACTACCTTGAAATTTACCTCCAGATTTCACTTTCACAGCATCAAGTCCTCGTTGTGGACTGTTATCCCAGTGGCCTATTGTGGTGCCATCTCCACTATCTAGGTTAAGCCAGCCATCCACATCATTATCTTCATCGTATAGTTCATGAAACTTGCTATTGCTTTTATCATCCTTTCGCTCCTTAGAACTTGATTTCTTGTTCATGTTTTGCAATTTATGTTGTTGATATTGCTGAGTGCTTGGTGCTTCCTCAATTTCATCCCCATCTTCATGTTTGTCATGATCATCAAAGTTTCCAGGCTGATCATAGATGGCTTCAGATTTCATCCCAAGGCCACTGCAATGCGAAGTAGCTTGATCAGAAGCAGTGCATCTCTTCTTTTTGGCTCTAGATTTATCAATAGAATCACCCCTTTTTCTTCCAGATATTATTTTTGATGGGCTTCGGTTGATCAGGGTAGTATATCTCATGGATGGTTCATGTTGTATTTTGTCATGGGAATTAGCACTGAATATTGCTTTGCTGTAAACTATGTCAGGATTCTGTTCTTCATGCTCACGAGCTAATAATGGATGAACTTGGTTGGACATCCAAACTTTCCCACACCACCATCCAGCCACCTTTTTCTTTGTTGTGCCTGATCTTTGTCCTCCATAATCTGTCAAGTTGTCTGGGCTTTCTTGGCCAAACGCCTTGTAAATGATGGAATTGTATGGTATCTGCTTGCTGTAAAGTGGAGATTTGCTCTGTTTGGCACTGTAATATATGTTGATGCCCATTTTTACTGCCCAGTCACTGCTTGTAGGTTCAGCATCTTCGTCCTGCAGAGCCAACTGAATTTTTCCGATGTCTTCTTCTGTCGCTTCTTCAAAAGTGATATCTTTCCAATCATGCTTCATACCAAGTTCTTCTGCTATGACTTTTGCTGCTAACTCTGCTTTTGGGTATTCTGCCAATGCAATGTAAACTACCAATGAAGAACAGTTTCATTTTACAAAAATAATGCAGGCTAATGAGTCCCCTAAAAACAATTACTCTGTTGATTCTAGCAACAATTTAATGAAGATTGCTCAAAAGAACAATGAAATAACTCATGTATCATGGTAAATGTAGCCCATATTTCACAAAAAAAAAACAAGGATATATTGCTATATAATAAAAATCTGAATGCACAGAAACTTTTGGTGCACTTTCTCCTTGCACCTTCATGGAGTCCCTAAAAAGATGATCTAAACCTCACTGTCTCAATTGCAGAGAGAAGTTGATCAATTTTTTTTTTGGAAAGATCAAAAGGAAACCAAACAAAATACTTGTCTAAATAACATGCTCAAAGGGATATAATTCTATATGACTAAATTCTAGTTTTTAGGTTTGTTACTGCTCCGCATTTCATGCCTAAACTAATGTTTAGCACCATTCAAATGACAGTATCAAAACTTTGTCATAATCATCAACGAGATACAGCACTAATCAGTCAAATAAGTAAATTTTCAAAGTGTGAACTCCTATTGCTCAAGTCCAAGATATCAAGATAACATAGTGAAAAATATCTCAGGAAATGCCCTAGGAACATTGTGGAAATTAAGGAACAGTGTAAATACCCGGATGGCACAAAAGCATAATATTAGCACCACCAATTTGTTGAAGTTGTGTCCATGTCTCCAAAGCATGTTCTAGACAAAATACATGCATTCTGCAAGAATCTTTGTTGTACATGAGCATGGTCAGCACATTTGGTTCCATTGAGGCTTTAGCTGTGCTTACACAAGTATCTGAAGTGTCTTTTGCACCTGATTTAGTTAGATCATCAACCGAATCAAGATACACAGGACACTGGTCATAGGAAGTTCCTGGTTCTCCCAGCCCTGTAAAATGGCTGATATCTGTGTCCCTACTAGACTGAGTTATTGACCTACTGTTATGCTCTATGGGTTTCATAAAAGATGCTGTCGTTCTGGCTTCACACTCCTCTTCATGCAAATGCAAATTTGTCTTATGATGATGAACTGTACTTGAACAGCGAACTGATGTTCCCAAGAACCAAGTATTTGTGCTTTGGTTTGCTGCATCATTTTTCTCGTTGTCAGTTGATACATTGTCAGCTATTTCCTCTTCAGAGTCTGATGATTCATAAGCAGAAGCTAGAAGCCCCAGGGCGGAAATGCATCCATTGGTGTCGCTTCTGTATAGTTGTCGACACCGATCAGACACTTGGCCCAAACTTATGCTACGTATTACGTTATCATCTGTTCCAGAAGCTTTCCCTGTAGAAAAGAGACAATATATTTACACCGTGCCTTCCAAAGTGTGCAGGAAGAAAACAAGCTTCATTATAATAATTGCTCTGTTTTATTTACTTTCAGGACCTGGGTATATCCATGGGGGAAAAGTTGCAATGATGCTATTTGCTCAAACAAGGCATGATGATGTAAAAAACATAATAGAAATAGATAATAGTTGGGTCTTGAGCATCACAGAAGAAAATAATGACAACTGAACGATAACTCACTGGAAAAGAGAAATAATTAGGCAAAATGCTATACAATTCATTAAAACATTTACCCTACACCTGGTATACAGAATCAAATGATATTAAACTATAGTAGGTCAATTTATCTCTTGCTCAAAATAAATATCAATTTTAAAATAATATGCAACAGAAATCTGGACTGACCTTGACCATTTTCACAAGACATTTAATGATTTTGAAACATAAAATTCATTTTTTGACCACCATGGTCACAAAAAATATTGTAGTAGAGAAAAATTGGCAGATCGACCACCATTCATAGTACAAAAATGCATGATAACATAGCTATTGAATGCATCGAAATTTCTGTTTTAGCTCCAATTTGACTAAAAGCAGAGAAGAGAACTCGGATTAGGATGATATATACTGAACCAAAAAACAATACTCCCTCCGTTCAGAAATATATGATATTTTAGAATTTGAGTGGTCCAACTTCTCAATTTGACTGCTAATATGTACAAAACTATTTAGATTGATCATATGAAAATAGTATCATTAGATTTGTTATCAGAAGTACTTTTGGAACATAATTTTTTTTATACTTTTAACTAACATATTACTATGAAATTGATAGTCAAATTTACTTATTGGAGACAGTGTCTTATCCAAAGCGTCATGTATTCTTGAATAGAGGGAGTACTAGAACTAGTTGAACACCAAAAAAAGACAGTGGAGACCAGAGAATGATCAGTTAAAAGTGATTATTTTCTGCATAGGAGATTAAGATTAGGAATAAAAGATCCAAGTCTTCCTAACCTTGTTGAGGAACCATTTCACGATCTTCGGTTATCCAAGTTGAGATACCGTCTGATTTACTAATTTCGCCATGTTCTGCACTCGATGAGATGCACTCTCTAGACATGATAAACTGGACTGCCGCTTCTCTAGGTTGAATGATGGCTACACAAGCAAAGCTTAATATTCCACATTGAACGCATGGCAACCGCCCTTGATCTAAGAGCCCACCTCCTTGATGTGATCTATCTTTATCAATTACTCCACTCTGCATCTCTGACGTTGATAAGCAGAAAGCAGCAGTATCAATTTTGCCATGTTTCGTTTCATAAAGCTTTCTTCTGTTACATGCAGAGAAAGATGTTTCACTAGCTGATTGAGACCCACTCATGTTCTCAATCCCTGTGATTTTGTCTACTGCCACATCAACAGGGATATCTTCCACTGCTTGCTGGCTAATACTACAGGGACCAGCTGTCAACCTTTGTTTAAAAGTGACTTCAGGATCCATCGTCATGGGAAAGTATGGAAGGGGAAATGCAATCTCCGGAACAATTATACAAGAGCCCCTATCCAGAAGGATACTAAGTAAATTGTTGTTTTCAGTCACACTTCCAACAAATTTTTCTTTGACCATTATATCACCTTCATTCTTCTTCTTGTCCCTTAATCGAGAGCTTCTTGGCACAGTATGGAAATTCTTAGGCTCCCTATAAAAGGCAAATAATCTTTCAGAATAAATAAAACTCCATTAATCGGACACTACTAGGAAATTACACAAACACACTTCAGACACAAACACAATTGCTATCTGCTATCCATTTTGTAGAGGTTATGTCACAACTAAAGAGACTAGTTTAATCAGATGAAGCTACAATGTGTCCATGAATCATTTGAATTCCAACAATATACCTAATTATTTTAGTATAATTTAAATTAAAGATATAAAGAGGATGACATCTTGTCCAGTATTCTTACATAACCCAAAAGCTCTATACAACAAAGTTTGACATCATATTTATTGCAGCACACCTTGGATGTAATGACAGTGATAGCTTGTAAAGCAGCTGATAATGAGACACCATTGGACCACAATTAGTTGAAGCCCTCCGGATTGCAGCTTCTTTAGCCACTTGCAACCAGCGAGGTGTTGCAATATTTGTTGCTTCCCCACAATTAAATCCTGTGCAAATGAAATAGTTAAATAGATTAGTTGTTTATTGTTTCATTCATAGGGGTGGAGATCCTTTACAAGAACTGGTAATCATAACTGTTCAGAAAACACACGTCAAATGGCAAACTTTAAAATGTAACGGTGATTTGGTGGCTAGAATACATGAATTGAAATCAACATGCACAAATGAAATTGTAAACCTCTACCTATCAAATCTGTAGTCACATTACTTTCAACAATTTGGAGCTGTGTTCTTTTATGAAATTTGATGAACCAGTAGTTAAGTGATTTTTAAAATCCTTTTATGAGTGCAAACATCATATTCGCTAATCAGGTTTTGACTTTACAGTTAGTAGATATGCTGTTTGAATGGAGTAGAAGCTTATAGGCCTTATTCTGTGTCAAAAGATCCGCACCCTAATCAAACCGACTTTTGTGAGATCAATCAACTCACATCACAATCAATAATTTATAACACAAGTTCAACCAATCAAGTCCAGACCTAGGATTAACAAGATCAGTTTTTTCATGCAGAACACACACTAGTGAAGTTGCACATCCAAGGATTAATGAGTTTATACCCTAATCAAACCAACTTTTGTGAGATCAATCAACTCACATCACAATCAATAATTTATAACACAAGTTCAACCAATCAAGTCGAGACCTAGGATTAACAAGATTAGTTTTTTCATGCAGAACACACACTAGTGAAGTTGCACATCCAAGGATTAATGAGTTTATACTTTTTATATAGGGAACCAGTAAAGTTACATGCCAAAGGCAGTAGCTTGGAGATCCTGGAATCTCTTGCTTTCATGTAACTACCTTTCAATTTCCATGCATTTACAGCGTAAATCCAAGCTTAACCATGAGAACCTAAGTTCATTGTTATCTGATGTTCGTATAGTAGACAGGGTTGTGATATATTTTGTTGGCAGAAATATTGTCCATTTAAGTCGTATAAAATGGTATCAAGGATATCCATCAAATCAACAACTGGAAACATGAGACTGTTAAGGGTATTAGAGATAGAATAGAAATTGTATTATTCCTTTCCTTATATATGCCTCACTTTCCTTATCCGCATATGGCATATTCCCCTATAACATCCTATTGTACTCTCTCTATATATTGCCCATTGGGCCTCTTCAATATACACACAATATTCATAACATGGTATCACAGCTTAGGTTGAAACCCTAACCTTGATCTACTTCATTATTCTTTGCTGCCCGGAGGTCGATCTCCTCAGGGGTCATCTCCTCGCCGTCGAGCTCATCCTCCCATGGGTGACGCCGTCGCCGCTTCTCTTGGCCAACCCGGTCTCCCGACACCTTCTTGGCCGGCGCCGCCTTGCATGCCACGCAGAGCGCTTCGAGCCGGCACCATTGGTGTCGCGCCCTCCTCCGAAGCGCCGCCGCCGCCGTCCTCGGGTCGCCGACCCTCCTCGGGCTATCACGCCATCGGATCAATCTGGATGGACGTATCTTCTTCGGCGGCAGTCGCGTGGTGGATCCGGGGATCCTAGCCGCCGCCCGCCCGAGCTCGATTCGACGGTCGCCTCCGGCCGAATCCGCCGTCTTCGCCATTCTTGAGCTCGGATCCGCCCGTTTCCCACCCACGCCGCCTCCGCCCGACATCGCTCCATCCGCCGACGACCTCTTGGCGGATCGGCCTCGCCCGCCTAGATCCGGTAGCCACGGATTCGGCCGCTTCTGTTGGATCCGGCGCTCTTGGCGTCGTCCAGTGTCTCCCTTGTGCGCGCCGCTTATGCCCGTGTTGACCTCTGCTCCGGCTCCCGTCGCCTCGTGCTGCCGAATCTAGCCTCTCCATCGACTCCCGTGGCCCGCCCGTCGGCTTCATCCGACCGCCGCTGGCAACCGGCACCGCCTCTTCTCTGGCCGCCTCTCCTAGATCCAGCCGCCGCCATCGCTCCCGTGGCCGCCGCCAGATCTCTCTGAGTGAGGGAGAGAGACGGGAGGGAGGGTGGAGAGCGGCGGAAGTGAAGGAGTGGGAAGAGAGAGGGGAGGGGGTTTTTGCGGGAGTGGGACGTTTTCTACTGCTGAGTTCTTTTTCGTAAGTCTTCCGTGCGTCCATCCAAGTCCGCAGTTTTCTAATTTTCAGTTCGTCCAAACCGTGCGAGTCTACAAATTTATTGTTAGCTCTACAAATTGCCGCGGCTTCTCTAGCCGCCGCCCCGAGCTTCTAAGGCTGCCACGCGTCTTCTGCACCTTGTGCACTGCGCCGCCGCCTCTTGAGCTTTGATCTGCGCCGTCATGCTTCTATCTATTCCTCTTCGGCTTAGATTTGACAGTTTATTCAAAATCTGTACGCAATGACGACATTATCAAAACTCGGACGTCGGATATTTCTTGTTTTAGTATTAACCCTTTTTCAAATGCAATGCTATTGCATACGCCTTGCATTTGAGAGGGGTGTTAAGGTATTAGAGCTAAGGGTATTAGAGATAGAATAGGAATCAACATATTCCTCTGTAATATCCTTTTGTACTCCCTATATATATTGCCCATTGGGCCTCTTCAATATACACACAATATTCATAACATTACCAACATCTTAGTTATGAACAAATTTAAATAAAACCATAAGATCACCAAATGAAAGTAGCCAACTTCCTTCAAATAGCAAGGATGGCGTTTCATTGCTTAAGTTAACTGAAAACTGTAACATTTCCTCTACAATAATAAGTGGAAGAAGTGGACCATACATACATACAGGAGCAAACAGAGCTTCCTTGAATATGGTTATATGGGCATGATAGATGGCCTACCGTGACTAAAACCAGAATGATAAGCTCCAGGGAATGTGATAACAAATTCTCCAGGGTTTTGAACCAATCTGCTTTGGAGAAGTATCTATCAATCATTATACCCAATACTCAAAATAATGGCCAAGAGTGAATTTCACAAACAAGAATGTTAAACCGTGTGTTAATACCTGCAGCAAGGAACTCCAGCAGAAAGAAGCACTTCAGGAGACAAGACGGTTGTCTTCTCATTTAGTGTTTGAAAGGCCACTGCATGAGATAACATAAGTAGTCCATTAGCAAGTTTTATTCTTCAGAGTTCAGAGTCAAGAAAATTGACACATTCTTCCTTGAATATTCAACACTAAGATTAGTTATTAAAAGATCTCTAAACAAACACATCTACAACTATGTGCTTAATATTGATTTGAAATAACTTAAACAGGGCAAGCTGGCCCCAATTAGAAGAATTATCAAACACAAACAGTCATAACTACTAATTTTTTTCCTTCACACTTAAATTTTAGTTTGCTCAATCCTTGGAAAAAGGAATTAAGAAATTATGGCCATCAAAGAGGCTGGTAGCCAACAAGATTGTTTCAAAAGGTATATGCTTCACCACAAATTATCAGAGAAGGAAATGTTATGATGAGTATACTGTACACCAAGGTCGAGAAATTATTATTTATTTCAAACTAGTGTGTAACTAATACTAAAGAATAGGTCATACAGATGGACCTAGCCCCCCTCCCCCCTAAATTTCAGTTTTAGCATGGTAGGTAACTAAACTTGTATAAGCATGCCACTTAGGTCCATCCGTCAGTTGGGGACGAGAAAAAATGGCGTGGCAGGATCACAGGGGCCTAGGTAAATACAATTAGAAACTAAAGGGCCTAAATGGCACAATCAAACTAAGTTCAATAACCTCACCATAGTGTGCCATGTCATTTTTTCATCACTTAACCGACACGTGGACCTAAGTGACATGCATACATTCCTTTCTAAAATTGAAGTTTACAAACCTATATGATAAAATTGGACAGGTTTGAGGACATTTGGTTCGATTTACTTTGAAAAAATGTATGACACAACTTCTAAAACTGATTGGCACCCCACACATCGAAAAGTACAAACAAGTATTCTCTCCCCCCTCAAGTTTTGATAATCACAAAGTAATCACTTAAATGTTAGGATGCCTCAGAATTAGTTTATGTTATAATATTGTCACATTACATTGTATTAACCAAAAAAATCCTAAAATGTCACATTAGTTCAACTCTACTGGTATATCTAGCACAAGTTTCTAACTTCTTGTCTTTCGAGTCCATGTTCCCATCATATAAAGTGATCCAAGCTCCAGAGCGTTTCTTTGCTGCTCATGATTCAATCATGGATGATGATCCCCTCACGATTCCAAATCTTGTCCAGTGGCAAGCCATTACCAGATTTCATGGACCCATCTGGGATTTGGAAAAGCGGCCTAGTTGCATTTGTTTCAAACTCAACTCAATCTTAAATTTGAGAGAAATTGACAGTTCTTGGAGAAGTACCAAGTGTTAGAAATATTGTGCATATATTCATGAGGCCCAAAGGGCAATATATATAGGGAGTACAGGGAGGATATATAGAGGAATATGCTATATACAGATATGGAATGTGAGGCATATAAGGAAACAAATAATCTATTTCCTATTCTATCCTTCTATCCTTAACATCCCCCCTCAAACTCATGGTGGATCACACATACTGAGTTTGGAGAGAAAATACAAATGTTGTGCCCTAGTCTGTGGCTTCGTGAAGAAGTCAACAATCTGTAACTCTGAGGACACAAACTGAAGAGCAAGGACACCCTCCTGCACCTGGGAGCGAGTGTATGAAGCATCCACACTAATGTGCTTGGTGAGCTCATGCTTCACTGGATCACGAGCAATGCTGATAGCTCCTGTACTGTCAGTCAGAAGAGTTGTAGGTCCCCTCATAGGAACACCAAAATCTGCAAGTAGCCATCTCAACCAAGTAATCTCTGTTGTCACGGTGCCATAGCTCTCAACTCACCCCGCACTCGGCGGAAGCTGCGATGCCTTCTTTGTCTTCGAGGCAATTGGGAGGAGCCAAGAAAACACGATGGCGAGAAAGAGAACGACGATCAGAAGGATCACTAGTCCAGGTCGCATCAGAGTGCGCTGAAGGCGGAGGAGGTGGAGCTAGGGAAAAACAAGCGACGAGAGATGATCCCACACAAGTAGCGAAGAACACGAAGATGATTGTAGTGAATATGAGTAGGACAAGCCATGAACTGACTCAAGATATGAACAACATGAGCAATATCAGGACGAGTGCTCACAAGATATACCAGACTCCCAACAAGATGTCGATACCGAGTAGGATCCTCAAGAAGATCACCATCAGTAGCTCAAAGCTGAAGAGAGAGCTCCATAGGAGTCTCAGCAGTGCGAGTATCAGTCAAACCAGACCGATCAAGAAGATCCTGAACATACTTCTGTTGGGAGAGGTAGTAGCCCTCAGGCGTGAAAGAAACCTCAATCCCAAGAAAGTATGTAAGCAAGCCAAGATCAGTCATCAAAAACTGCTCACTGAGATGCTTCTTCACATATGTGATGGATGGATCGTCACCAGTAATGAGCATATCATCCACATATAGAAGAAGCAGAGTTCTACCTCGAGGTGAGATATGGATAAATAGAGCGGGATCATGGGGCGGCGGTGAAACCACACGGTGATCATCGAGGTAAAGCGCGCAAACCGAGCACGAGGGGCTGTTTGAGGCCATAAAGACACGACGAAGGCAGCAGACATGACCATCGGAGCAGAATACCGGGTGGTGGCGCATGTAAACCTCCTCATGTAAGACACCATTAAGGAAGGCATTCTTAACATCCAGCTGAGAGATAGACCACCGGCGAATAGAAGCAACCGCAATAAGTGTGCGAACAGTGGTCATATGAGCAACATGAGCAAGCGTTTAAGTCGTAATCACGACCATACTCTGCTTGAAAACCACGAGCCACAAGACGAGCCTTGTAGCGCTCAATAGTACCGTCAGACCTGGTCTTAATCTTGTACACCCACTTGCTCGTGATAGGACGAGTATGCACAGGTGTCGATACAATATCCCAAGTCTCCGTACGACGAAGCGCATCAAGCTCTTCTACCATAGCGAGTTGCCACTCAGAATGAGAAGCAGCCTCACGATAAGAACTAGGCTCAGTGACAGAGAGAGCATGAGCTGTCGAAGCAAAGACAAGACGATCAGGAGGCCGAATGGTTGCTCGGTCACGAAGGATGTAACGAGGAGCATCATCAGATGAATCAGACATCGGTGTCGGCAAGAGGATCGGTGAAATCACGAGGACTACGGAGTAGTGCACCCGGAGAAGCGAGGCGGTGGCGCCAGTAGGAGCAAGAGGTGGTCTTGTGAGGAGGCAACACAGGAGGTGAAGGTATAGGAGCAAGAGGTGGTGCTGTAGGAGGCAACACAGGATGGGAAAGGGGGGAAATGGGTGAGGAATCAGGAAGAGACAACCAGGAGATCGTCTCGATGGTGGAAGCAGTGGAAGGAGCCGAATCTCGATAGAAGAAAGGTCGAGATTCGTCAAAGACAACATCTCGTGAGATCCGATCCGTCGAGTAGAAGGATCATAACAATGATAACCCTTATGCTCGTAGGCGTACCAAGAAACACACACTCAACCGACCGGAAATTTGTCGGTTTAGTGCGCTCACGAGGACAACAGGACAAAACAAGTGCGACCAAAAACACGAAGATGACTGTCTTGGGAACTCTAGAGTAGAGACACTCTATGGGGTGACATCCTTAAGAGCGGTGGAGGCGCATATTAATGAGATATGCAACAGTTGAAAGCGACCTCAACCAGGCGTGGTGGAGCGTGAGAAGCAAGAAGTGTGCGAGCGGTCTCAATCAGATGATGCTTATGTTCACAAACCCTAATACGAGCATGGGCACCAGGACAAGAAAGGCGATAAAGAGTTCCCTGTTTGGAAAGAAATTGTCTAAGCGCAGAGAACAATACGCCAGACAGAATCACGGTGAAAAGTGCGAATAGAGGACTCAAGCGAGTACGAACCATCATAGCAAAGCTACGATAGATCGCAAGAAAGCGACCACGGTTAGACATAGGGAAAAGCCAAGTAAAGCGGAATAATCATCAATGAAAATAACATAGAATTTATGCCCGCCTTTGGAGATAATCGGTAGCAGGTCCCCATACATCGGAATGAACTAAATCAAAAGAACGAGAAGACAATGACTCACTAGAATGATAAGGAAGTTGTAGCTGCTTGCCTAGCTTACAACCTCGACAAAACATAGACGTGTCAACAGTAACACGTCCAAGGACACCCTCACGAACTAATGACGAAAGACGGGACCCACATAGGTGACCTAAACGGTGATGCCACTGCGCAAAAACTCCAGGAGTGGTGGCAGCAGTGGCGGTGGAGGTAGACGGAGCGGTGAAGGCGTGGTAGGAGCAGCGAAGTGGACGGAAGATGGCGGTGAGAATATAGACCACGACGATCCCTACGGCGGCCGGTCCCAAGTATCGTCACATGCATCGATCTTGAGCGAAGCAGTGTGAGAATCAAAACCAACCCTACAACCAAGGTCGGGTGGTGTCCCTCTTGAAAGAAAGTGCATGGTTAGTTGGGGAACATGAAAGCAATTTGGAGCAGAAAAATTTGTGGTCAAAGAGTGCCTGACGACTAATGACAAGGAAGTACCATCTGCGATGCATGCAGAGATAGGAAAGGCGGGAAGTCCTCTTGAGCGAGAGATGTGGAATCCGGTGTCATGTGGAAAGAGGCACGTAATCTAGAACCCAAAAGGTACTGGGAAGACATCGAGCTAGATGGCGAGAACCCGCCGTGTGTGAGAGAGCTGCTGAAGTAGAGCTGGCAGAGGCTGCTGAGCAGTCACCTCGCCGAGATCTGATGAGCTGTCATCCTCTGTGAAGGAAGGGCCTCCTGCCCATGGGTCGTCCATTTCACGTGCCTTATTCCGCCGCACCGCACAACTCGTAGTCATGCAGAAGTTCTTGCAGTGGTTGCATTGAACTCCGGTTGGTGCAAAAGCAGGGCGAAACAGCACAGGAAGGAGCTGTAGTCGTAGGGAAGCGTCGATGTAGTCGAAGGGCGGCAAGCATAGTTGGAGCAGTTGTCTTGCTAACCCAAGATGAAGCTCCTCGGCCGAAGTGTCGAAAGAGCCTCGGTGACGGTCGGTCGTGGCGGCGACTCGGCGATTGAGCTCGGCGGGCTCAAACTACGGCGAAGACGGCAGACGAAGTCATAAAGGCGAAGGCGATCATGATCCGCCTTCCGAACTCTATGGCAATCACGGCACGGTGGGAAGCCGGCTCATCTAGTGTCGCCAGAGACTAGGCGAGCTCGGAAGAAGTCGTCGACGGAAGAATCTCCCTGGCGAAGCATCTCCAACTCACGCTGAAGCGAAAAGAACTGAGCATTACTGCTCTGCTGGTATTGCTCACGCAAGTAGTCCCATATCTGTCGAGTAGACCGTAGTCCAACAATATCTGACTGAATGGAGTCGTCGACACTGACCACAAGGATGGCACGAACATGAGCCTCATCAGCACACCAGCGCTCGAAAGCGTCAATGGCATACTGAAAAGCCTCATCGCCGACATCGGCGATGGCGGCAGCCTCGCCTTCTCTTTAGCGACCTCATACGCCGGGAGAGTGCAGTAGAGCGCCATGGAGGAGGTTGAGCGGTGGCGATGGAGAAGGGCGTGCCGGTAACATGTCCCCAAAGCGGAGACCATCAAGCGTGATCTCCATGAGGAAGACCATAACATGTAGTTCGTTCCATGAAGCTTTGTTCCGAATATGGGATCGCGGCGGATGGAGTTAAGCCATCGGTGGGCGGGCGGCGGTAGCGGCGACCAAAACAACGAAGTCTAACAAAGCGGACCTTGGGACGGCGCGGTGGTTAGAGCAACGTTTTCTTTTTGCTTTTTTTTATGCTTTTGCTTTTATGTTACAAAACTTCGGTAAAGCGGCGACACACGCAAGTCACGCGAGAAAAGGAGACCGGCGAGCGGCGGCGGCGGCGGCGGCGGCGGCGGCGGCGGCGGCGACCGGCGACGACTCAGCGATCCGGCGGCAGCGGCGGCAGAATAAAGTGAGCGGCCAAGGTGGTGGCGGCGGCGGCAGCCGGCGGGGCGGCCGGGTAAGTGTGGCGGCAGCGGCCGGCGGCGTCGAATCTGGCGGCGGCGGCGTGCGGCGTGGGGGCGGCGGCGGCCGGGTGGTGGCGTCGGCGACGGCCGGCGATCGTCGGATCGGCGGCAGGCGGCGTCTTGGCGTGGCAACTGCGGCGGCGTGGCGGCGGCGACGCAGCGGATCTGGCGGCGGCGGTGCTCGGCTATGGTGGCGGCGGCGGCAACAGATGGTAGCGGCGGCGACAGCTCGGGCAACGACAACCCGGGCGACGGCGGCAGCAACAGTGGCAGCAGAAGAATCAAGGTCAGAGCCTTGCTCTGATACCATGTTAGAAATATTGTGCATATATTCATGAGGCCCAAAGGGCAATATATATAGGGAGTACAGGGAGGATATACAAAGGAATATGCCATATACAGATATGGAATGTGAGGCATATAAGGAAACAAATAATCTATTTCCTATTCTATCCTTCTATCCTTAACACCAAGATGTACTTGCAAAGAAGTATCAACTGAATCTGACCATTCGTTTATTGAGGTTAAAACTGGTTTTTGCAATAAACCTAAAGTACCCTCCCTCCATGAGACCCCCTATTCCTCCCCTTTCCAATTAACGTAAACACAGATCACAACCATACCATGATCAAAAGAAACAAATTACCTCCTGATCAATACATCACAACATTATTAAAAGTGGTACATGTTAAGAGTCAAGTACGTATTATTCTCACTCTCTCAGCCCATGTGGCATATGTAGCCCATGAGGCCCAACTAATCGTGTGTATATATATGATTTCTCATAATGAATAAGATGCATAATTGTGAATAGCAAAAATATCTCCTCTCTAAAATTGACATGGTATCTGAGCATAGTTAGGCTTAGGGTTTGCACCTCTTCTGCCGCCGCTGAGCTTGCCTCCGGCATGCTCCAGTGATCCTCTCCCTTGTCTCCGCTGTCCTCGGGTCGGCTAGATCCGGTCGCCATGCATCCCCAGCATCGTCTTCATCACACCCAACGCCATCATCCTCACAATTGCCGGATCCGATCACCACCTACTACCCTCAGTCGGATTTAGCCATCGTCTCTCTCCTCTCGCCCAAATCCGGCCTCCACGCATCCCCAGCACCGTCCTCATCTTCGACTCCAGCTCCATCGTCCTCGTCTTGCCCCCTTCGCTAGCCGCCCGAGATCTGCACGGCTTGGATCTGCTCGTGCAGCCAGCTCTCCTTCGCCAGCTGCCCGAGGTCCGCTTGGCTCAGATCTGCTCACACCGCCAGCTCTCCTTCGTCAGCCTTCGCCCAGCTCGGATCTGCTCACACCACTAGCTCTGGATCAAGCTGCCATCATTGGCCTCGTTTGCTTCAATCCCAACACCGCCGCTGGCCTCCTCGGATTCTCGTTGTCTGCCTGCTCCCCAAGCCCACCGTCGCTGTCGGGCTCTAGGTCTTCTTACCGTCGCTCCAGGACTTCTTACTTTTTATCCTGCTACTGTTGTTGTGCTCTGTTGTGTTGCTACTGTTAGCTCCGTTGTTAGCTTTGTTGTGATTGTGGTCCGTCAAGATGGCAAAATCTGACTCGTGGTTTGGGGGCAATTCATCTCTCTTGCTCACTGATATATCGAGCATGGGCTTTCTCAGTCAAGAAGGTTGGAACTAATCTTGACTCATGCTAATTGTGTTGGACATGGTCGAAGCTGCAGTCGAAGGTGTGGTCTAAGCTGCAGTCGAAGGCATGATCGAAACAGCAGTCATGACCGTGGTCGAAGAGTAAGTGGTTGTAGGAGTCATTTGTTAGTGGTCGTAGGCCCGAGTCATGGTCGAAGCCACAGTCGGAGTCGTGTTGAACAGAGTGTCTATTTATATCCTTGTAATCAGTTTGTTGAAAAGAGCGGTGAATAATAGAGAAAAGTGAAAAACGACGCAAGTTGAGTTCGCGTTGGAAAATTACTCTACTGTTCATCGTCTTCCCTGTGTAGTGTGCGTCCATGGGTAAATCGAGTGATTCCTGGGTTGAGTTCTAACAATTGGTATCAGAGCTCAGGTGCGAGAAGTTGCCTGGCGATGACTCGCTAGTCAGTGTGATGGCATGCGTAGTGGCGCGCGTCAGGCGGAGGTGCACAAGTGTTGGCAACGAGTCGGCTGCAGCACCGTGCGCTCAGGTGCATGACGGCAAAGGTCTGCGCGGCCATGGAGAGGCCAGCGCGGTGTGCCAGAATCGCATGTGGCGTGCACATCGACGACAGCGTGATCACCATGGTGTGGTGACGACGGGCGCACCAGTGTTAGATTCCATGCGAGGTGGGCGGCACTGGTGGGCTGCAAGGCGCGAGTAGCGTCGGCGGCGAACAACGTTCTTCCACCATCAGCAGCGTCATGGTGTAAGGAGTCGTGAACACAGTGATGTCTAAAGCAGCGGCGGTATCGTCGAAGTGTGTGTTTGAGTCGTTTTGTGTATATAGCACAATAGAAGTGTTGCATGTGTCATTGAGTTGTTTGTGCACGTAGGAGGTATGTTACATACGTGTTCATGTCGTGTCATGGTCGTGCACGTAGGTGAGTCCGTGCATGATGCATGTGTGTGAGTTCTTGCAGTTGTGTCCAAGTACTCGTGTGTGAGCTCTGATGAGAATCTCCGTCGCTGTCAAGATGTGTCACCAGCGAAAGACAATTGGACCTGAGTAGGAGATAGAAGTCGTCGGCGAGGTGTGTTACCGGCAGTGAAGATGTGAAGTACACCGGTAAGTTGTGTCACCGGTGGCATGGTAAGTAAGAAGGCAAAACTCCTTGGAGACGCGTCAAGAGATCGGACTTCGTCTGATGAAGTTTAACAAGTCAAGATTAGGGGGGAGATTGTTGGAACTAATCTTGACTCATGCTAATTGTGTTGGACGTGGCCGAAGGTGCAGTCGAAGGTGTGGTCGAAGGTGCAGTCGAAGGTGTGGTCGAAGGTGCAGTCGAAGGCGTGGTCGAAGTAGCAGTCGTGACCGTGGTCTAGGTGTAAGTGGTCGTAGGAGTCATTTTGTTAGTGGTCGTAAGCCTGAGTCATGGTCAAAGCCACAGTCGGAGTCGTGTGTTCGAGTCGTACTCGTAAGAGTACTGTAGCAGGGAGTAATCTTAAGTCGTAGGGGGACTCGTAGTCGTAGGTGTAGTCGAGAAGCCGTGGTCGAAGCTAGGCGTCCGAGTAACAGCTGAGTCAATGAGTTGGCCGAGTATTTCGGGTAGTGCGCGATGTGCGCAAATTGTGGAGTCGTGCGTAGTGTGCGCAAGTCGTGGAGTGACGTCCGGTGAAACCGAATCACAGAGCGTCTATTTATATCCTTGTAATGAGTCTGTTGAAAAGAGCGGTGAATAACAGAGAAAAGTGAAAAACAACGCAAGTCGAGTTCGTGTTAGAAAATTACTCTACTGTTCATCGTCTTTCCCGTGTAGTGTGCGTCCACGGGTAAATCGAGTGTGATTCCTGGGTTGAGTTCTAACAAAGACTATTCTAAGGGGTTATGGCTTGGCTTCTCATTTGACGGATGATCCTCTTGACCCGGAGATGCTGCAGTGGATCTGTGATCACACAAGGTGAGATTGAATACGCAATGATGATATACGTGATACGCTCAGGATAGCACCAATTGAAGAGAAGATTGTTCAACGTTGCTTGAGATGGTTTGGACAGATCTAACAGATGCCTCCTGAGTTACCGATACGTAGTGGAATTTTAAGACGTACCGAAAACGCAAGAAGAGGCAGAGGCCGACCAAGATTGACGTGGGAGGTAGTTAAAAGAGACTTGAGAATTGGTATGTATCCAAAGAATTAGCTATGGATAGGAGCGCATGGAAGTTAGCAATCTACGTACCAGAACCATGACATAAGAAGATTTAGGGGCGATGTTTTAGGCTCTTTGCTCAAATGGCAGGATGCAGGTTTAGGGTTTTTGCCTTGTAGGTTTTATTGCAAGGCTTGTTTGTTTGACCTTGAGGAGATTTCATTCTGGGCCTACCTCAACTTGTTTGGGACAAAAGACTTTGTTGTTGTTGCTGTACTATCACCAACAAAGAGATCCTTCTGATCCTCAGTCCTTCGCTCCTCCACTTGACCCTCCGGCCAGTACCACGTATTCTGATGATCGTTCTACATCACGTTATATCCTACGTGATCGTTCTTCTATTCAGGCAACAGAGAGATGGGATTTCCCTCATGCAAGTGCAGTATCTGAGCCTAGTACCTATCAAGAGGCAGCCAGTGTACCTGAGTGGCAGTTGGCCATGATCGAGGAGCTTACAGTACTAGAGCGTACAGGTTCATAAGATCTTGTTTCACCACCATCTGGAGCTGTTCCCATAACTTGCAAGTGGGTGTACAAAGTAAAGAATCAGTACTCTTTTGTATACTGATTTTTCTGTTCCAGCTGTTTCCTATGTTCCCCAGCTTACCGTGCAGCTTCTTTTAGTGGGACAGATCATTTATCTCGGTTGTAGGGTTGCTTTTGACTCTCACACCTGTTTCATCCAGGATCGATAAACAGAGACGGTATTTGAGACTGGCCATCGCCGTAGGGATCATCAGTCTCTACATTCTCGACCGCCTCCACCTTCTGTTCACTTCAGTTGCTCCTTCATGTCTACCTCCACCACCACTGTTGCCACCACCCTTGGAGCTTTTGTGCAGTGGTATCATCGTTTAGACCAACTGTTTGGGTCCCATCATTAGTTCGTCAGAGTGTTCTTGAACGTGTTACTGTTGACAAGTCCATGCTTTATCAGAGTTGTAAGTTGGGCAAACAGCTACAACTTCCTAATCATTCTAATGAGTCCTTGTCTTCAAATGTATGGGGACCTTCGCCTATTATCTCCAAAGGCAGGTATAAATTCTATGTACTTTTCATTGATGATTATTCCCGTTTTACTTGGGTTTTCCCTATGTCTACTCATAATCAGTTTCTTACGATCCATCGTAGCTTTGCCACAATGGTTTATACTCAGTTTGAGTACTCTATCCGTACTTTTCCCTGTGATTCTGTTGGCGAGTACTGTTCTAGCACTTTCAGACAATTTCTTTCTAAGCAGAGCACTCTTTACCAATCTTCTTGTCCTGGTACCCATGCTCAGAATGGGGTTGCTGAGCACAAGCATCATCATCTGATTGAGACTACTCGCACTCTTCTCCTTGCCTCACGTTCCACCTCAATTCTAGGCTGAGGCTATTTCTACAGCTGCATATCTTATCAATACGCAGTTGTCCACTTCTCTTAAGGATATCGGTCCTATGGAGCGTCTCTACTCTGGAACCTCCCAGTACACTCACCTTCGTGTTTTTGGCTACACCTGTTTTGTTCTACTGCAGCCTCGTGAGAGCACCAAACTATAGCTTCAGGCGTACTCTGATGTGTCCTGGGCTAGTGATCTCTCTAATCGTTGTTCTATTTTTGTTTACTATGTTTTTTTTGGCTCTTTCTTGATTGCTTGGAAGACAAAGAAGCATAATGCAGTTTTCCGTTCAAGTGTAGAGGCCGAGTTGAGAGCTAGGACAGCAGTAACAATAGAGATTACTTGGTTTTGGTGGCTACTTGCAGACTTCGAAGTACCTGTGAGGGGATTTACGGCCCTTATGTCTGATAGTATAGATGCTATCAGTATTGCTCATGACCCAGTGAAGCATGAGTTCACCAAGCACATTGGTGTGGATGCTTCGTAGACTCACTCACAGGTGCAGGAGGAAGTACTTGCTCTACAGTTTATGCACTCAGAGTTATAACTTGTTGACTTCTTCATGAAGCCACAGACAAGGGCACAACATTTGTATTTTCTCCCCAAATAGTGTGTGTGATCCACCATGAATTTGAGGAGGGTGTTAAGGATAGGATATGATTTATTTATTTGTTTCTTTATATGCCTTGGTTTCCTTATTTGCGTATAGCATATTCCTTTGTATATCCCCTTATACTCTCTATATATATTATCCTTTGAGCCTCATAAATATACACACAATATTCATAATATGTCAGTCAGTTCACTATGGTCACCTTCGCATGCTGAGATACTTGAGGGGGCCTGTGTCCAGACATCTGTTTTATGCCTGTTCAAGTCAGTTCTAGCTCCACGCTTACTGTGACTTCACTTGGGTGAGTGATTATGTTGATCACCGATCTATCACTGGCTATTGCATCTTTCTTGGTACTTCGCTCATTGCCTAGAAATCCAAGAAGCAAACTACGGTGTCACGCTCTAGTGCAGAGGCTGAGCTTTGAGCTCTTGCCGCTACAACCTCAGAGATTGTGTGGTTTCGATGACTTCTGGCTGATCTTGGTGTTCTTTGTGATGATCCTACACCTTTGTTTTATGATAACACAAGTGCCATTTAGATTGCTAGTGATCTGGTCAAGCATGAGTTGACAAAGCATATTGGTGTTGATACATCATTCACAATGTCTCATTGTCAGCAGTCGACCATCAACCTCCAGTATGTGCCTTAAGAGCTTCAAGTTATAGACTTTTTCACTAAGGCTTAGACTTGAGAATAATATCGGCTTCATCTACTCAAACTCAGTGCCTCAGATCCTCCTAACCCACCTTGAATTTGAGGGGGAGGGGTGTTAAAGAGTATTGTACATATTAGTGTCTAACTCTCTCTCTCTCTCTCTCTCTGCATGTGGCCCATGTAGCCCATGAGACCCAACTAATCGTGTATATGTATGACTTCTCGTAATGAATAAGATTCAAAGTTGTGAATAGCACAAATATCTCTCCTCTCTAAAATTGACAATACATATATTGTCATAGGTTTGGAATACACACACACACTCGAAAACTAAATCCTCATTCGTCAAGAAAAGTGCTTCACGCTTCCAGGCCCAGGGCGTCACTTGGCACTGCGTGTGACCTCTTCTGTTAGCTTAATTACACCCACTGTCACATGGAATGTGCAAGCATCTTTCATAAGAATCACACCATGGTTGTCACGGCGTCGCCCAGTCATCCTGGTGGTCGGAGGGGGATGCCGTGGACGATCGCCCAGCGTGTGACAAGTTAGGCGGTGCTAGGCGATGCCTAGGCGTCTAGGGCATCGCCCAGCTCGTTGTGGGCACTTTGGGAGGGTCGATCATGGAGAAGGGCTGGGGAGGAGGCAGGCGGCCAATGGGAGCGACGGGTCGAGGCGACGGCTGAGGAGGCGGCCGATGGCAGCAGCGGGTCGAGGCAGCTGCAGCGCCTGGTCGAGCCCAAGGCGGCGGAAGAGGAGGCCGCGGTGTCGGAGGCAGTGGAAGAGGTGCCGCGCCGATTGCCGGTGGTGGAGAGGACTTGCGATTGGGGGAGAGCAGAGCACGATGTGGGCAAACTTGAGGTTGTGGGAGAGCTGGTGGCTAGGTTAAAAGGATGGTGCATTGTTTGGTCATTTTGTGATTTAGTCATCGAAGTTCCTGAAAATTATGAATAGACCCATCCCTCAATGGATTTCTTCTGATTTAGAGTTCCTGAAAATTACGAATAGACCCCTCTCTCAATGTATTTCTTCTGATTTAGACCTCCTGAACTCCGTTACATGGTTATTTGGATAATTTGTGTTATTATGTTGCATGGTTATTTAATTTTCAGTCATATAAGGTATTACTTGTATGTTACTATCATCTAATTGTCGCCATGGTGAGTGCCTAGTCGATCAGGCGTTCAGGCGCCCCGGTCTCGGCGTGACTTGCTGGAGCGCCGTGACAACCTTGGATCTCACAGCTAAGCACCTTGGAGTTCACAAGGTTGGCAACATCAAGGTGAACGTCCATTACAACAGTAGAGGGCGACACCAAGATGGGACAAAGGCATGATAGGATGCCAAGCTAGATGGAGATGCACCATCACCATTAATTGAGGTAATAGATAAAAAAAAACTGGCCTAGAACAATTACTTCCATGCCCCTATATACTTGGTACTTCTCAGTCTCATCTGGTACTTGCGGGAGTGTTGCTGTAAGGTCTTTTAAGGTCTCTTGAGGCCTTCACCATTGGGTCCTCATATTTGGACTGTTTGCAAACTTTCCAAGGACTGTAAAAAAAGCTCTGAATTTAAATCCTTAGTAAATAAATTGTGGAAGTAAATTGTCATATAAATACGCAATAGAGTATAGCAACAAATGCGGCAAGAGCAGCTCTCAATCGATGGCGTATCCGATCGTTGTGGCAAGGCAAAGTGGTCATTGACCAGGCCAACATACTGCCCAGTCAAAAGATATTTCAGTTATACAGTTGTGCAATTTACGACTTATGAGAGACTAGCGATTTGTAACAAAATATTGTTGGACTTTTGGGGGCATGCAAATGAGGAGGTGGTTGGTGACTTGAGTGTGTGGAGAGAGTTCTAACAAAACCTGCTCACAAAAGAATTTAGTTGCAATGTTTTCGCTGGAGAATCCCTTGAATAAAAGAACCAGGATTACCAAGCCCTACTTAATCTTGCTCCTTGCAGTCAAGTACACAAAAAAAAAGGTGCAACCTTGATAGGCATCTTAATCTGAAATGTAAACAAAGAGGAGTCAAACAAGATGTATTCTAGGAATCTGGATGGACATGTTGATAACTATAAGTCCAGGTTTGCATGTTTATGTGTCTTTTGTGTACAAGTCCTAGTAGGATTAGTTGTCTAGCTTATCTAAGACTTCTATGCCTATAAATACATACCTAAGTCCCTCTTTCTGAGGAAGCCTTGTAGTATCATGATTTCTGAGGGTTTCTACACAAATAATTGGTCGACTCATCAGATGTATTGTTATTTGAGACCACCTTTGGCCTACCGCATGGTTGTACGGAAATGCACAAACCCAATTCATGCAATGCTTTCATCACTGCATGGATTGGTTCTTCAGTGTTTGTAGTTGGACAAGTCGACCAGGTAGCTGCTCCCAAAAACAATATTGGTTAGATACTGCATTTGTCAAATTGCAACACTAGTTATCCCCCTTCAATTCCTATATAGGGAAGAGCAGGCAACCAAGCAGGACCTCGATTCATATCACAAGGGCTCGAACTATATCACAACATCATAGCTTTACGCACACAGAAAAATATTTGCTCAATGTCATCCTACCGCAATGCCATCCATCAACCACTAATTTGAGGTCCTGCTCACAACATGTATGCCATTGCCCCAATTCCTACATGTTTTACAAATTAGTGCCCCCAAATTATGATGTGTAACACCTCAATGGTTCGAAACAAGTTTTCGAGTTCAGATTGATTATTGAAGATGATTTTTTATAGCCACATCCTTGTCCATGCAGTCTGCTCTGGCAGAAGTTCAAGCTTCACTCAGGTGACCCTGACTCAGGTCAGACTAAAGTAAAGGTCAGTTTGCCATACAAACCGAGCCTGGCTAGGCTCCCTGCACAAGATCAGCTTACCCCCTAAAACCCCTCCCTTGTCTCCCCATCCCTACCCACAAGCCACAACTCTTCATTGCTATGACCCTTCTCTGCCTACCAGGTTGTGGCAGTGCAGCTCCTATCGTCACCGAGATTGAAAAGTTCAGTTTGGAATTGAAATTTCAGTTCTCTATGTTCAATTCATATTCAAATCAAAAGCTCCGGTAACCAAAAAGGCTGATTAATTGATGCCTACTCGCTCCTAATTTTTTCTAAGCCATAAATTGAATACTAAAGGGCATTGATTTATGCTTAGTTTACACGCTATTGTAATTGCACAATGCCTCATTTGGAGTAGCTGACACACTAACCACCATTTCAGTTTTTTTATAAAAAAAAATCCCGTTACAGCAAAATTTGACAATGCCATATATAAAGAGAGAAGGTTTTGACTCTACCAGTCAAAAAGAAAACCCATACGACTTTCCAAGTGAGTCAAGTATCCTGCGCATCTAAGCATGAAACCGAAGCATAGTTAAAGTAGAGTAGAAACAGAGCACACTCACTGATGGCGTTGAGGTCGTCGGCGTAGCCGTGCACGCGGACAGCATCCTCGAAGGCGAGCATGGCGTCGCGGGGTACGCCGTACCAGGTCTTGGGCTTGCCGAAGTGGAGGTAGTTGAGGCTATGCAGCTCATGGTCCTCCACGTGCCACGCAAACCAGCTGTACATCATCGCCACGTACAGCATCGGCGTCGTGACGCCCGCCACGTCCCGGCCCATCGCCCGCAGCAGCGAGCCCCGCGCGCGCGGCGCCACCCTCATGTTCCACTCCGTCTCGCCAACGTCCCTCGGCGCCGCCGCATTGCTGGCGTCTAGCTCCAGCTCCTCCGGAACGGCGAAGCCGGAGCCCGGCATGTCGTTGCCATACTCGACGTTGAACGGCCTCGCGGCGCATGCGCCCCAGAAGAGCGCCTCGAGCTGGAGGGGCGTCGCGTGCTTCGGGGGCGTCGCGTGCCTCGGGAGCTCGAAGTCGCGCGCCTTAAAGCGGAAGGCCTCCAGGGTGTAGCGCTCGCCGCTCTCCCAGACACGGCGGTTCGCGGCGCGGCGGTTCTTCGGGGAGAGGCCCACCTGCTGGAGCCGCGTTGGGAAGGTGGGAGCAGGGGCCGCGTCGACGGCCGAGGCGGAGGCGGCCGCATTGGAGGCGAAGGAGGCCTTGAGGCGCTGGACGGTGGCCTCGCGGGGCGGCGCCGGGAGCGGGGGCACGATCTTGCAGATGCCGTAGCGGGAGGCCTCGGGCTCGATCTTGAGGATGTAGGCGATGGGGTCAGCGAACTCGGCGGGGGTGGGGCGGTACTCCGGCGCCACGGGCAGAGTGCGCAGCCACTCCGGCTGGTCCACCGGCGGCGGCGGCAGCGACATGGTGGCGGCGGCGGCGAGGGGGAGGGTTTCTTCAGGCGAGGAGTCGCATTTGGGAGGAATCGATTTAGGGAATTGGCTTCGCTGCTTGCTTGGTGCTTGCTGCTGCTGCTTTGGGGGTAGTGAGAGAGAGAGAGAGGAGAGAGAGTGCAGAGGGGAAGACGGGGATGGGGATTTTGTTGGAGGGGGTAGAGATGGAATTTGTGATTTGTTTTTGGAATTTTTCAAGAAAAATTAGGAAATAGCTCGGAACCGGAATTGTGATTTGTTCATATGGAAAAGAAAAACGGCCTAAAATTAGGTAATAGTAGTAGCTAGAAATCCAATACTTTAGAAATTGAATACCTGGTTTTTAGATCTGCGCCTTGCGGTGAGTAGCGATGCAATGAGCTAACTACGGAGGCGACGAGAACTGTCAACAGCGACGACAAAGAAGTCTTTGTTGGATGTTGCGAGGTGGCCAGGTAAGGTACCGACGATGGATCTGTAGCTATAGGGAAATATGGTAGCGGGGAAGAGTCCCAACTTTGGTTGGGAAGACAATGTGGATTATGTGGCAAGGGGCTAGATGTGGTGATTGATCTGCAAGGTGAGGTCGACGGTGAGGCCACACACACTCATGATGGCGCTTGAGCCGCTATATGGGGATAAGGCGGAGGAGATCTGGTGGTGAAAAGATAGGGCACAATCGCAACAAGGGGAACGGTTTTGGAGAAGGCGGCGGCGACAACTAGGGTTCGGAGGTCACACGAGAGATGGAGTTTAAATAGAGGTGGAATGGTCACCATTCTCTAAATTACTTCTATTTATGCATGTTACCTCCGTTGGTAGATGTCCACTCAATAATGAGTGTTTTGGATCATCCTTCAGTGAATTTTGTTTTTGATATCTAGCTGGAAAGTGAATAATATGATAAATTATTTTAAAGGAAATAGCACGAGAGAATAAAAACAAGTGATCTCCTTCTCCAAGATGACCTGAAGCATCCGTTTTTCGATCAAACGTCTTCTAAGGGGTGGCAGTGGACAATATGCAATAGTTGAAGATACTATGGGTATGCACTTTGATCTCCAACATTGAAAATAAAAATATATGCTCTGTTTTATGAAAAATAGACATAATGTGTAGTTTCGCTTCACTTTGTTAGGAAACTTTCTTATGTACTACTGAATAGTTGTGCTACTTATAATCTGCTACTGAATAATTACTTATTACTTCTATTACACCACCTTTTGAAACAATAACATTGTTGACTAATGGATGTCACTAAAACCTTTTGAAGCCATTTTGCTCACTTCCGCTTCAATTAGAAAAAAGACATGTATCTTTATACACAACATAGATTTAAAATTTGGAAAAATTAGGTTGGTACCATAAAAAAGGCCATAGTAGATGACTTTGCACACGCCATGGGCTTGCCTCCGCCTAGGGTTTGAGCTTGGATCAAGCTTAGAGAAGAGAAATGAGCACATAAGGGGCTGAGGGGGAGAGGTAAATGAGTTACACAGGTAGGACAATGAATAGGTCACAGGAGTGGTATTTTGTGGAACAGAGAGAAGGGACAGTGGTATTAAACTGAACCAGGAGAATGTGGTGGTATTTTCCTAAACTGTAACTTTTTTTTATCATACCAACCCAATTTTTCCTTAAAGTTTTGGTATTTATCAATCCAATTTTAAATTCTAGAATTTTAATTTAGAATTCAGCAATTCAAATTGAGATTTATGTCAATTGAAAATTTTGAAACATAAAGGTTTCTAAATTTTAAAATTGAAAATTGAACTTTACATGTTAGAATTTGAATTTTACAATGTGAAAACGATTATTTGGAAAATCAAAATTTCAATGATTAGGAAATTTGATTTTCCATAATTTCATATTGTAGTATTAAAATTAGAAAGTATTTTCCTTTATCAAGTATATGATTCCATAATTAAATTTCCTTCACAAGTTTAAATGGAATTGTAAAATATCAAAAAAATGAATTGTCAAGGTAGTACTCAGTCATTACCCAAACAAGATGCTAGGGACCACCAAACATAGTTTAAATGGTCATGTCCATATTAGCTTCTAAAACTGCTTTTCTACGGTAAATGACTTTTTCACAGTACCTAGCTTTCAAACGGAGTGCCTTTTCAAGGCGGGGTCTACTAATCGATTATAGTACACACTGTAGAGATTTCATTTATATCAACCAAAACTGTACGCAAGTTTGCTCTATCTGTACGGCTCTCTACAAGATGTTACTATTCATAAGTAAAAGCCAAAATCCAATATGAATGGGCCCATTATAGCATAAAGGGTCATATTTTTTGAATAGTGGTGGTGTCGAAGGAATAATTAATTGATTGTGAATGACCATGTGAGAAGGTTCAAGATTTTATTGTGATGAGCCTTTGTCATTTTGTAGGAGTGGAAATTTAGAATTACAGATTTTTCTAGATAGCTTGCAGAGGCGGCGGTCAGACCGGCCAGGTTGTATTGCTTTGGCCGAAATGGATAATTTTAGGAATTTTGAGTCATAGGATGATTTAGTTTGACCTAGGTCCGTGCATATGTGTGGCATGATGTATGTTTCAGTTAACGTGAGTCAAGGGGCTTGTTCTTTTTTGTTTCAGCTTGGCTTTTGGTTGCGACTGATGACTTTTGGGCTGTTTGTGAGAGAAAGTATGGAGTAACAGAAACTCGCATACGGTTTTGGCCGATATAAATGAAGTTGCTACAGTGTAGACTTCCAATCAACTTGTAGACCTCGTCTTGAAAAAACACTTCATTTGAAAGCTAATTACTGTAGAAAAGCCGAAAAGCAACTTTTAAAAGCTGAAAAGAACAGGCCCATGTTGTGAAGAACTTGTGCCCTGTTAGACCATGTGGATGGTCATGAGTTTAGTGGTGATGAATAATTAACATTTGGATTGCTTTGGATTTGTGAAAGTTTCAGTCAATCGAAATTGAAGGTTTCGACTCCGAGTGGTTTTGGTCTACATCGAGTGGTTTTTGGTCGACTCCGAGGGGTTTTGATTGGGTCCGAGTAGGATCGGATGGTGTTTGAGTAGCATTGTAGTATCGGACGATGTTCGAGTAGCTTTGGAGTATCGAATGGCGTTTGAGTGGCATCAAAGCATCGGACGACGTTCGAGTGCCATAGAAGTATCAGACAGTGTCCGAGTGACATTGGAGAATCGGACGGCATTCGAGCGGTATCAAAGCCCTGAGTGGTATCGCTTAGGATTCAAGCAATGCAGTCGAAGATTTTGAGCACTGAGCAGTCAAAGACCCTAGAGTCGGAGAGCATACGGTCATAGCTATAGTGATTCGATCAGAGCTACAGTGATTCGGTCAGAGCTATAGTATTTAGATGAACAATGATTGGAGGTGAACAGTACTCAGAAGGAGTACTGTAGCAACTGTGATGTAGTCAGCACTCGGAAGAGTACTATAGTAGTGGTCGGTACTCGGAAGTTGGTAGTCAAAAGGACTTGATACTCGATAGTCGGAAGGACTAGGTACTCGAAGTCGGAAGGAATCAATACGTGGAAATTGGTAGGGCTCGGTATTCATAGTCGAAAGGATTTGGTACTCGGTAGTTGTAGACTTTGCTGGTTGGTAGACGAAGGCTTTGCGGCCGGTTTCCATAGGCTTCACAGTTAGTACTCGTAGACTTCATGGTCGCTTCGAGTGCTTCAATTCTTGCTATCTTTGAGTACTTTGAGTACTCATGTTAGGCCAGTGGTATGACTGACTGGTGCATGGTGGTTGGTGATCGGTAGTCGTAGACATAGTGATCTGGTGTTTTAGTCATTGTGATCGGTACTCAGTAGTTGGTACTCGATGGTTCTGTGGTTAGTAGTGATGCTTGTTATTCCCGAGTGATCTGAGTGGTGATATTTCCCGAGTACTCGATGAGCTAGTGACTGGTCTTCCATAGCGGTTGCAACTGGTCGTAATGAGTGATATGAAGTTGGTGATTTCTGGAGTGTGTAAATATTATGATCGTACACAACCTCGTTGGTATTCGTTAATGGTTTGGTTTTTGTCTATGGATAGACGAGGGTGTTATACATGTGTGTGTTGATGACGGTCAAGTTATGAAGAAGTTGTGCCGGTAAAAAACGTTCTTTGGTCTTTGCATGTGTAGGTGGGCGTGGAGACGGTCATGGTCGGTGATGAGGAGGACCATGTCTAGGATGGAAAAATCTTAGGTTAGGCTGTCGAGGATGTCACGTGAGGTGGTCGGGCTCATATTGGAGTATATAGAGATCAAAGGTGATGATGCATAGAGAAATACGGGAGGTGTGCTCCCGGAGGCTTCAACATGTGAGGATGATGCGTGGAGAAGATACGGGAGGTGCATTCCTGGATGCTTTAACACAGGAGATGGGTGATGCGTGATGAATATACAGGAGGTGAGGTCCTGGAGACTTCGTCATGTGATGAGATTGGAGAGTTACAGATAGAGTCCGTAACTTAGAAGGTTTAGAGATTTGTTAAAACCCATGTTTAGAAGGGTTTTAGGTCCCTTGATTTTTGGAAGAGATAGGATTGCATGTCCAGGTTGTTAAGAATATGGTTTGAGATGTTCGTGTTTGAGGTGAACACAGTTTATGGCTCTAGCATATAAAAGCAGGTATAGGCTAAGGGTTTTAGCCGTGGCTCTGTGGAGGCTTTTTTGCTAGAGTTTTTAGGGGTGCCGTGAGGGCACTTTTTTAACCACAGAACATGATCTAGAAATAATAGATAAGATTTATTGCAAAAAAGTAAGTCGGCGTCGGTGACACGTTTTCTGAGCATCATTTTCTTGTGTCTTTGGAGGCGTGCTAACACATCACGTTCTAGCGTGTAACGAGCTTGGTGTGTTCGGTCGTTGGCTCAATCCAACCAAGCAGAGCACGTTGTTGTCTTTGGCGTGTTCTCATTCGAGCGGCCAAAGTGCTCGAGTGGCTGAAGCTTTTGAGTGGATGGAGATTTTGACCACGTGCAAAGGCGGTCGTAGTGAGCGGTCGAACGATTGAAGCGTTCATCGAGCGCACATAAAGAAGGTTAAGCGAGCAGACAAATGACTTGCAGTCGAAATCTACATCCTGTAACTTAGATTGTGTTTTTTTTTCTGGTTTACGATTTGTTTTTAGGTATCAAAAAGTGGAGGCAATTAATTGCGCCATACAATCCTACATGCTAGAAAACAATTTTTTGGTCTTTGGATGTGCAGGTGCGCATGGAGTCAACTATGATTAACGGTGAGGATCGGGGCTACGCTCCTGGAGGAGTCAAGGTCCAAAACGATCAAGTATGCTGGGTGAGATGGCTGAACTCAAGAATGACACAAGGAAGGCGAGAAATATTGAAGGAAAGTTCAAGTGACAGGTTGCACCATATGACTTGGTCGGTACAATTGACATGTGGTCCAGTGGAACAAAAATAGGAGAGACATACCGATGCATGGCAAGCTAGTGGTGCATCTACATGTGGCAATTATGATGATTGCTTGTAACGAAAGATAAAGATCGAGTCAAGAAAGGGTATCTTGGTAACTTGGCCAAAATATCGAAACTATCTTGGATCAAAACTGCGGTGCTCTAGTGGCGCTTTGGAAGGCGATTTATGTGAAGGAGGAGTTTAAATGATCAAGTGAATCAAAGGCTAAGGACTAGGCTTATGTGCTTTAAAAAGCGTCTATAGTGCAATATGTGAGTAAAACCCGTGTTATTTGGGGTTAACGGGTATTTGTCATTTGTGGTAAGCGGATATTATCTATTAGGGTTAGATGAGGCTGATTGTCTTGTCTATTTAACATGTTGGGATGAAGGCTTACTAGTTAACTACCTAACCATCCTAGCTTTACTCATTGAAGCCAAATGTTTCAGGGTTAGGGTTTGAGAAGTGTGAGTGTGTAACATCCCAAAAATTCACTTTCTTCAAAAATTTAATTTCAAATTAATTATTTTAAAGTATTTGAATTCTATTGGGATTTTTCTGTGTTTTTCTGGATTTTGAAAATCAATTTTACAGTTAAGAAGTATTTTTGTAAAATTAAATGACCAAGTTTAAGTTGGAAATATTTTTTTAGTAACTCTAAAACATTTTATAGAATTTTTGAGAATTTTCTGGAATTAAAAATAAGTTTTAAAAAGTCAAAAAGGTATTTTATAAAATTTTTATATGTAAAAATTGAATTAAAAATATTTTCCTAAGTCTA
The DNA here is from genome assembly GCA_036346245.1 of Bonia amplexicaulis. Classification (NCBI taxonomy): domain Eukaryota; kingdom Viridiplantae; phylum Streptophyta; class Magnoliopsida; order Poales; family Poaceae; genus Bonia; species Bonia amplexicaulis. The sequence continues at coordinate 6,345,123 of CM070768.1, forward strand.
AAATATCCCTAGGAATGTTCTATGAATTTTCTGCAATTTTTAAACTTTATTTACTATTTTCTAAGCATTTATAAAGTTTTCTTGTATTTTCTGAAAAATTAGTCCGAAAATTAAATCCGGATTAATCTCGGGCTGACACGTGTCGCACCCGGATTAAATCCATCTCATCCTTGATCTAATCCTGGCCGTCCACCACAACTTACCCTTCATTTCAATCCAACGGCCGAGATCTCTCTCCTCGACACATGTCACAAATCCGGTCGCCCAACCTTTCCTCCCCATCCTCTCTCGCTAACAAGCCCCATTTTCCCTCCTTTTAAACTTCCGAAAGCCCTAACTTTCTCATTTTAACTCTAAATTGAGCCATTCAAATTTGTAAATTTTTCTAAAATCATAAACTACCCAAATATACACTCTTTTTGAATTTTATTTGAATTTATATGTATTTATTTATTCGTTTATTCTATCTTTTCGCGCGTAGAATCCGTCGTTGCCGAAGACTTTCCCGACCCGCAGCAGGAAGGACCAGACAATGTGCAAGAAGACAAGTCTCCTTTGAACATTTTGTACGTATGTTTGAGAAATGCTTTTTATTATTTTAAATTTAATTGCATTGCTAATTACATAAAAACATTAGCTTTTATCTGAAGGTATTAGTTATTCCATTCTTGTTATGCCCTCATTGAAATTGAATGCCATGTACCTTTGTAACCTTAGGGTTTCTTTTGTCTCGGTAATGAGAGTACTATAATTCTTTGCTAAATATTAGAATGGTAGTAAATGCTTAGTCCAGCTATTCAACCATTGTAGCCTTGGAATGAAAAATTATATTTTATTGAACTACTCTTTGTGTTCAGAATTTAGTGGCGATCGGTGTTGCCACTGTTCTTTTAAAAATAAAATAAAAGGTGAAAATTATTTTAGACCAGGGCGGATGGTTAGATTGGATTGGTGCAGTTTTAGCACGAGACTTTGTAAAGTGTATGTTGCACCTTAGTCGATTAAGGACCGACTCTTGTGTTTGTCCAACTAAGCATTACCGTACAACCCCAAGTCTATATGGGTACGACCTTGCTGACTAACTTACGGTAGTCTAGTTTAGGTAGCACCAGTGGAAAGTGGGTGACAGAGATTTACTATTTTATTCACAGTGAGGGACAGGGTTTTACTGTACTCATATGGCGTAAGAGGTGGCTTCTGACTGGGTGGATTTAACCATTCAGCGGTGAAACCTCAGTGGGTGGTGTCTAGCTAGACTAGAGTGAGGTAAAAGTTTTGTGATATTTTATCTGGGTCTCATGCCAAAGGAAGCGTGGTGACTGTTAGGATAACTTATCTCTTGGGGGTAAAGTTGTACATCCTCTACAGAATGTTAAACTATTCGAATAGTCGTGCCCACGGTCAAGGGCGGGCAAAGAATGCATTCACATGGTAGATCTTTGGTTTTGATTTTAAAGTAAAAGTTTTGGGAATCCGAGAGTGGATGGAACTCCCGGAGTTGTCCTGGCGGATGGAGCCAGTGTGGGTGGATGGAACCCGTAGTCTTGAACCTTGGCGATTAGAGCTGGTTAACTAGTGTTGGTGGATAGAACCTTCACTATAATATTCTTGGTAGTTTCTGTTAAAACAATTACTTTATTAAATTAATTCATTTGAAAATATTTAATGGTATTGGAAATAAAATATTGCTCGGTGCAAAAGAACCATAAAACCCTCCTTTATTAAGTCTTGCATCTACTGTATTTCCCAAGACTTATGAAGTACTTTATGTACTCACATGCTGCACTCAAAACAAATCCCAGAGGAATATGAAGCTCAAGAAGGAGATTACGACTACCTCGCGTGTATATTCGACGAAGGCTTTCCAGAGTACTATGTTGCGCTTCCCCAGTCAATTGCCTGTGGCGTATTGATGGGTCTTCTTCCAAATTTCTTTTGCTTCCGCTGTGTTTGTGAGTTTGAGAGGTCTTGAAACCTCAATTGTAATAAAGAGGCCTTTTGGTCTGTACTCTCTATTATTGTAATATAGCGTGGTTGGTTATGTATTCATCACTGTTTGACTGTGTGCACTAGCTTTGATCTGGGACTAGTGTTGTAATACACAGAGGGTCCGGATTCGGAAATCCGGGGTCCCGACAGAGTGTTGTGGTGTGTTCCCTTATCCTCTAGGTGGAGTGGATGTAAAACGTTCTCAAGTAGTAATATATCAACTTTATTCATCTCTCACGGATCCCTCTTGTTTTGGTTGATTTGCTTTTGTTTTGATTTGTTTTGATCTTGTCTCTCCCCTTTCTTGATCTTGTTGGGTATCAAGGACGAGTAAATGATGGAGATATACCTTATAAATTAGTCCTTATCTATCTAGACATCAGATTTGGCAAATTCTTGAAATTGTCCGGTGTTTGCTTGATTTGGCATCTCCAAGTGATTTCTTGATCAGTTGTTTTTGCCTCATTTCTTTGGATGTTCTATCTTGCTACGATGTATGAGAATATATCTAGAACCATCTTGACCATCATTCAACCATGAGTAAGTTATATTCACCATTTTTTGTTTTTGCCCGGTTTTAATGCTTCAAACAAAAAAGGTCAGAACTTTAACAATAAATTTCTTGATTATTCATTGTAATAGGTTCCTGATATTTTAGAGAAGGTGCATATCAAATTTCAAGTGATTTAGAGGCTTGGTTTGAGAGTTTACTTAATTTGTAGTTTTCACCTGGTTTTGGTGTAGCGGAGTTTTAGGAACGAAAAGATACCAATTCTCTTAATTTCTTTCAATATATTTGGTTGGTATAGATTTTTAATGTCTGACCTAGTCTTTATTTAAGCTTTAAGTCTTTTGAATCTACGGATCAAATGTTACATGAATATTTTGGATTTGAAATAGTACCATTTCTATTGTTCACCGAGCAGACTTTACTGTAGCACAGTGGATTTTTGTAATTTGGTTTCTTAATTTTTATAGTTTTTCATAGCTATTGAAGTGAAATATCGATGAATACTTGAGAAAAAAAATTGAATGCACTATTCACTCTTTCTATTACCGCAACGGTCAAATTCATGGCATATGAAATTGGCAGGATGTAAACATAGCTGATGTTGCATCAAATTCACGGCATATATACTATGTGTACATAACTCTTGAAACTAGCGCACTAGAAGAACACATCGATTTTAGATATTCTGCTATATATTGCGTTTAGTGTTGTGGCATTCGTAACATATAAGTGATATTCCATATTTCTAATTTTTTTCAATAAAATGCCATACAAAACCAAAGGTTCGGAAGTACTCGTATATGCACTACCTTGCAATATCAACCACTGACTCATTAAAAAAAGAAATATAAATATATGGGAATTTAGGAAAATCTTGTTTTAGCCAAAAATCAAATAGATTCCTAATTCATCACTACCCTCTTGGGTATCTGATCCATTTCATGGAGGGCTTATAATATTCAGACAAAGTTTATGCATTACAAACGTGGCCTTAAGATTAACGAGTGCCTCTAATTTTGTTGCTTGAAGTTGTACCCGTTTTGTTCATGTCAATAAATACAAGGAAAGAAGGACCATCTCAACAGAAGAAAAAGAACACTGAATGAATAAATGAATGAATGAGGGTAGGTTTTTTCTGGCTACGGCCGATGGCTTATAGTCCTAGCATAAATACTTGTGCGAACGAACCAAATGCTGATAAGTTACTTCGAAAAGATTATCTTGATAAGCCGTTTTAAAAAAGCGAAGAAAAAAAATCACCTTGTTTGTTTGTTCAGAAGAAGCCATATGCTAGCTAAAAAAGAGCCTAAATGAAAGTAGGGAAAGAGCCGGGGACACTGATGATATCAGCAGTACCACAAAAAAATCAGCCGTGACTGTATTTTTTCATCGTCCTTTAGTCTCTGACTGTGGATTCATATCATTATCATCCATAGTGTTGACTTGGTGCTCTACCAAAATAACTTATAAAAAAGTCCTGTGTGGTTGGTGCCTAAACCTGTTGTGTTTGGTTGGTGCCTATACCTGTTGTTTGCATAATTACACTTAGTTATCAATTTGCATTAGATATATAAGTAGTTAGGCATTCAACTTGTAATCTATTCTTGCCCAATAGATTGAATCACACCTAGTCGGTTTACTTGGAATCGTATTTTGCAATAGATTGAATTAATGTTTTCAGCTTCCTCGAACAATTCAAGTTTTAGATCAACTCTGTAAACAAAAATTATTAGATAGTAAAATGTTTACAGTAAAAGAAAATTTTGATAAAAATTCTAATTACAAATGGCTATGGCGTAATTTACTAGTTTGTATGCCGGACCATCATATTTGTTTGCGAAAGTTACATGTACTTAACATTATAACAACTTATCTCAAGATCCAAAAATACATGAGTAGATAGCAAGCACCACTAATAGCTTCATATTAGTAGCTCCCTCCAGGACATGCATGAATACTAAAGAAAAGAGCATAATTTAGTAGAAAGTCTCTATGCCACATGTAAATATATGGGTATCTAATTAAGGAGTGCAGTGCCACGAGGAACTGACTTGAGCAAATTGAAACACATGAGAAATTCATGGATTGTTTCTTGTGATATAAAATAGAAGCAGTAGGGCTTGTTCAATGTATTGTTAGCTGTAATATATAACAGACTTGGTTCTTTAGTTGGTCTGGTCTTACAGAAAGTAACATGCTCTAAAATTGCAGGAGGTTGCAGCCAACAACTGCGTCTACCGGAATGTGGTGCAGCACAGCGCTGGAGAGTTCACCCAGGTGCTCCAGGACGTCGCGGGTGATCCAACTCTCCCTCACACCAAATCTGTCCGGTGCGATGCTCAAACTTTAGTATTCCAGTGAACTTAGAAAAGCCTGAGGTAAATCCTACAACCAGATAGCATCATACAGTAAAGGATTTCTCAATCTATTATGAGTTGAAAGTATATTAATAGAACAGTATTTTGTAAAACAGCAAATTCATCAATGGAACAGCAGCATTCAAAAACTTTTGTAAAACAGTAAAGATTTGAAGATGGAAAGCATTGTCTATGTTTAATTCTGTAATACTAATACGACACAGTAGTATATATGGTGTGATAGGATGAGGATTGAGTAATAGGCACTTGGGGTAATTGTACAAATTTCACAGGTGCATAGATATACCTACTGATTGCATGCAGTTCCGCCGATTTGCCGGTGATGCAGTAACATCGGTAGTAATTATGAGTCGTTATCTTTGTATGCCTTTGTTTCAGCAAAGGCAAATCAGGAAGCCAAAATAGGGTTCATAATTTGCAAATAATGGATAGCATGGTCAGCAAAGTACCTGGTTATGAAGAGTCCCAAATAATATAGGTGTCTTGCAAGATGCTCTGCTGGATACCCGAAGCCCAAGCATTCCATCAGACAAAATATACATGTCCATGATGATGTGGCAGTTGATGGTGAAGGCTGTATGGCAAGGAAGATGCAAGGAGGGTGCTAATGCAGAAAACACCTGGTACATATTGCTCTTTTGCAACGATCTCTGCATGGCAAGCATTACAATTGGTTCGTAGGGACAAAAAATAGAAATATGAAATGTGCAACGATATTTTTTCAGTAAGTTAGTCATATTCACAATTCAATATCTCTTTGCAATCTCAATTAGCCTAAAGCAGGGAAAATTGGTGCTAAAAGTGCATGCATGCAACGAGTAGATGAAAAAGGCTTCTTGGAATATTACCATAGGGCCTGTAATTGCCAGAACTCCATGAGGCAATATTACCATGATATGGCATCTGCTGATCAACAGGGTGTGAACCATAAGTAGCCACAGTTGATGGATGCGCATGGACTGGCCTTCCAGTGGAATTTGTAGCTTCATAGCCAGGTCCCCCATAGGCTTCAGCTGACCCATGTGTCTGGTAGAGGTTTGTGTCACCCATGGGAGCTTGAATTCTTTGCTGCATATCTGAGTTGTAAGAAATAGGATTGTATGGACTTGGGCTTCCATGGTAACCATATGTGCTGTGTCCATATCCAGGTAGTGGGGTGCTTGGGTAACTTGCATGGATTTGATGTTGGTTTGGGGTACTTGGGTAGCTTGTATGGATATGATGTTGGTTTGCGGTACTTGGGTAGCTTGGATGGATCTGTTGTTGGTTTGGGGTACTTGGGTAGCTTTGATGGATTTGATGTTGATATGGGGTATTTGGGTAGCTTGACTGGATTTGGTGTTGGTTCCCTGTTGTACTCTGGAAACCCCGAACGCCCCATGGTGCCTGTTGGTGTGTCATTCCCCCCAGAGTATGCACACCTCTTCCATACGAGTTGTCCATTGTTGGGTGACAGCCTGACAGAGATGACCTTGCCCCAGAAATGCCCGGAGAAACAGTCCCAGTATATGTTGAAAGCATCTAATATGTCAGAACATGCTATATTGCTTAGCACACATGAAGCATAAGATCTAATCCATGATGACAAAACAAGTGACCAATTTCAGAAAGAGCAACAATGGTAGCATACATTTTGATTATTGAAATTATCATAGCTGGGAGTTGAGGCTTTTGGCAGCAACCGTCGCATCTCATCAAGGTTTCTCTGGGCATCATCCCTAGAAAGCTCTACAAAAATTACCTGCACACATTGAAAAAAGTACTGAGCTAAGAAAGAACTTGAAAATAGCCAAAAGACGCAGTACACAACATAAAGATTTGTAGTAAACCTCGTCAAAAGGTTCCTTCGAACCAGGCATGTCCTTTGAAAGTGGCAAGACAAAATTGACTGAAAAGAGGAATACATAGTAAATTAGTAACTAATGGATGCAGATATAGTAAGCCAAGGAAGCAGCATCAGAAGTTCAACATCCTGCTGCATAGTCAATCCTACAAGTAAAAACTATTATAAGTTAGATACTCAGTCGTCGTCGGGGGTTTTACTAGGAAAATACCATGTGCATTGCTGCAGAAATTACTTGGAACATACTATCTGAGTACGGAGTGAAAATTATCATAATGGACTCCCATGAGAGGGGAGAAGAAGGGTCATTTTCTAGGATTCTTCTAATGATATGGTCTAATGGTATTTTAAGTTTTGGGGAATCAATTTGTTTCTTGTGAAGGGATGTAGTTGGTTATCACAATTATCATTTAGCAACTAAGATGTCATAGGAAAGCTCCAATAAAATATTCAAATAGACCCATTTAACATGTATTCAAGTGACACTCGAACCTTAACCTTTAGCCAGATCACACGGTTGGACTAGCCATCAATTTTACTAGCATAGTGGTTACTGGTTAACTAGTCAAACACGTGACTTCACTTTTCTTTTCTACTTTTTGTATGGTTTGGTTTTTTCTAGCTTTTCAGTCGATAGTTTTTTACTTTAATTGTATCAGTTGGTATTATTTATCAGATTATCAATCGTAGTCTAAAAGACATTCCTATATCCTTTGATTCCTTTCTAAGATTTTATGTACAATTTTTTTTTGTTAATCGGTGCATCTGTTGATTCTTGACTCCTATGCTTTGCTTGTTCATGCTTACAGCTTACTACAGAAAGTCAGGAACACGACGGTTTCTCTTGGATGGAAGGTGACAGTTGCTAACGGTTAGTTTTTTCACAAGCGCGGGTGGATGTTTTTAGACTGTGGTTTATAATTTTGATATATAATTTTTGAATTCTAGTTATTCGTGAAAGAGTACAAAGAGAGAGGCAATCGCATATAATTTTGACCGATATAGCTGCAGTTGGTATAATGTCTACTATAATTAACTTATAAATCTTGTCTTAAAAATGTGTAATTTAAAAATTAATTATTATAGCAAAAATAAAAAATTATATCTACGAAGCCTAAAATAGAAAGGCCGAAAAGTTGATTGAGTTACTTTTATGGGCGTTAGCCGATTTTGCCCTTTATGAACTGTGATCGACAAATTTGGACAGGGTAGCTTGGGTCTCTAGACTGTCTCTTTCATCAAATTGGTTATTTGCACGGGACACTCCACAATGTACCCAATTTGTTGGCTAATCAGATAGAAATACTGGTAGTACTATGCTTATGCATGGTCATTGGCCGGCATGTTCAATGTTATATATACCACTTTATGCAAGCTATTTTTTGTACAAAAACTCCAGTCTTGAAAATTACTTGGTAGTCTAAAGGCGATATGCCTGTTCTTTTCGGCTGTGGCTTTTGGCTTTTGGCTGAAATTTTTAAATTTTGGCTGTTTACGGTACAGATTACGGAGAGACAGATACTCACTTGCGATTTTGGCTGGTACAAATGTTGGGCTTTTAACGTGTAAATCGTTTAACCTGTAGACCCCGTCTTAAGAAAATACTCCGTTTAAAAGTTAGTTACTGTACCCCGTCTTAAGAAAATACTCCGTTTAAAAGTTAGTTACTGTAGCAAAAGCTAAAAGCCGCTGGCTTGTGAGGTAAAGAACAGGCCCCCTTCATTATCTTGCTAGAGCCTGCGTAGGCTAGAATTCTACTCCCACTAATAATAAGTCTTTTTTAACAATACACTAGCTATGAGTTAGGATGAAAATCACATAGATATCCAGCTCACATGTACTACCTCTGTTTGCTTTTACTTACCTTTTGGACATTGAACCTGTTCTTTTTAGTTGCGGGTTGTGGTTTTTGGCTATGGCTTGTGGCTTTTTGACTATTTGTGTGAGAGATTACAAAGTAACAGAAACTCATGTGTGGTTTTTACCGATATAAATGAAGTCGGTACAATATGTACTACAATTAAGTAGTAGACAATATATTAAAAAGATACACCGTTTAAAAGCTAGCTACTGTAGAAAAATTGAAAATCAGCTTTTAGAAACAGAAAAGAACAGAGCCATTGATATAGTCTTCAATACACACCTTGGACCATCACCTTTTCTAATTACATATTAAAAATATAATGATATGAAAGTACATTTTATGATAAATCTTGGAAATATTATTTTCATGTGACAAATTCAAGTACTTTAATTTAGTGATCAAAATTTCAAAAGATTAACTGCATGCATTCTAAAATGATATCTCAAAAAAGAACAGAGGGACTAGTTAGTGTGAACCAAATTTTATTTATTTGTGGAACAGCTAAGATGCTATGCCAGATGATTAGCCCCACTCGTTTCGGCTTCAGCTTCTAGCTTCTGGCTTATTTTTCACTATTCATAAATTTCGTCTTTTTCTGAACTTTTGGCTTTTTTGAGCTTTTATACCAGTTCTTTTTTTTCCTATATTCGTTTGCATTGTCCGTGATGAGCTAGCATTTTTTTTCTATTTTTAATTTTTTTAAATTTAATTACGCCAAATAAGCCTCCTTCAGCTACAGTGAAATTTCAACCGCTACAGTGCAATTTCAGTTATAAATCATAGCTTTTCAATCCAACTGAGCAGGGCGTACAACTATACCTTATCAAAGAAAAACTTATGTCCTGTAATACTCATAACGGCAGTGAGTTAAACTTGTCAAGCGCGTAAGGGCAAGAAAATTGTTTTACATCCAATGTCTCCTGAAGCCATTATTAAAGATGAAATTGAACGATCTGAACATGAGAAAAAGGATAATGCTAAAAGTGAGAATTAGATAATAGCTAAAGAATACTTTCCACCTAAAAAGAAAGAAGCAAAAGAATCAAATGCTAAAAAGAATGAAATTAAATTGAAAGGTGCTGTTCTATTAGCAACTAAATCTGATTTCAATGACTTGGAAGTGGAAAATTTTGTTTGCTATGCCTTACTGTGCAAAGATGCTTTATTTTCACTTGAGGATTTGCCCGTATCTTTGCCTCCTTCTGTCACTAACCTTTTGTAGGAGTTTAATGTTGTGTTTCCTTCTGGAATACCCCCAGGGCTGCCACCTGTTAGAGGAATTGAGCATCAAATTGACTTGATCCCGGGAGCTTCGTTGCCAAACCGGGTACCATATAGGACTAATCTGGAGGAGACTAAGGAAATTCAGCGGCAAGTTCAATACTGTTTGACAAAGGGTACGTACATGAAATCCTTAGTCCTTGTGCTATTCCTGTGATTTTAGTTCCTAAGAAAGATGGATCTTGGCGTATATGTGTTGATTGTAGAGCGGTTAATAATATCACTATTAGATATCATCATCCTATTCCTAGATTAGATAATATGCTTGATTAATTGAGTGGCTCTACTGTTTTCTCTAAAGTTGACTTGCGTAGTGGATACCACCAAATTAGAATGAAACTTGGAGATGAATGGAAGATTGCATTTAAAACTAAGTTCGAGTTATATGAGGGGCTAGTGATGCCTTTTGGTTTAACTAATGCACCTAGCACTTTCATGATATTAATGAACGAAGTTTTACGTGCTTTCATTGGTAAATTTGTGGTAGTTCACTTTGATGATATATTAATTTACAGCAAGTCACTTGATGAACATCTTGAACACTTACGTGCTATTTTTATTGCTTTGAGAGATGCACGTTTGTTTGGTAACCTCAAAAAAGTGCACCTTTTGCATCGATCAAGTTTGTTTTCTTGGCTATGTTGTTACTCCACATGAAATTGAGGTAGATGAAGCCAAGATTGAAGCTATAAAAAGTTGGCCAACACCACAAACGATCACAAAGTGTAGAGTTTTCATGGACTTGCTGGATTCTATCGCCGCTTTTTGAAGAATTTAAGCACCATCGCTGCCCCACTTAATGAATTAACAAAGAAAGCTGTTCCTTTCAAATGGGGAGAAGCGCAAGAAGAAGCTTTCAACCTTCTCAAAGAAAAACTCACAAATGCACCATTGCTCCAATTTCCTAACTTTGGGTAAGACTTTTGAACTTGAGTGTGATGCTAGCGGAATTGATATTGGTGGTGTGTTGATACAAGAAGGTAAACATGTTGCTTATATCAGTGAGAAATTGAGTGGGTCTAGTTTGAACATTCAACTTATGATAAAGAATTATACGCTCTAGTTCGAACATTGGAAACTTGGCAACATTATTTATGGCCTAAATAATTTGTTATACATTCTGATCATGAATCTTTGAAGCATATTATAAGTAAATCTAAACTGAATCGTAGACATGCACGTTGGGTTGAATTTATTGAATCTTTTCCTTATGTCATTAAACACAAGAAAGGGAAAAAAATGTGATTGCTGATGCTTTGTCTAGACGGTATACTTTGTTGTCTCAACTTGATTATAGAATTTTAGGCTTAGAGACAATAAAAGATTTATGTGCTTCTGATGATGAATTAAAAGATGCCCTATCTAATTGTAAAGATGGTGAAAGTTGGAACAAAATTTTTTTAATGATGGGTTCTTATTTAGAGCTAACAAGCTATGCATTCCCGTTAGCTCCGTTCGTCTTTTGTTGTTACAGGAGGCACATGGAGGGGGGTTAATAGGACACTTTGGCATCAAAAAAAATAGAGGACATCCTTTCTGAACATTTCTATTGGCCAAGGATGAGACGTGACGTCGAACGCCATGTTTCGCGATGCCTTACATGCCAAAAAGCTAAGTTACGATTGAATCCACATGGCTTATATATGCCTTTTCCTATTCTTAGTGTTCCTTAGGAGGATATTTCTATAGATTTCATTTTAGGATTGCCTAGGGCAAAGATGGGGAGGGATAGTATTTTTGTTGTAGTGGATATGTTTTCTAAGATGTCACATTTTATTCCTTGCCATAAGAGCGATGATGCTACACATGTTGCTGGTTTATTTTTCATTGAGATAGTACGACTACATGGGGTGTCAAAGACAATTATTTCAGATCGTGACGCAAAGTTTTTGAGTCACTTTTGGAGGACGCTTTGGGAAAAACTTAGGAAGAAGCTGCTGTTTTCAACTACTTGTCATCCCTAAACTGATGGACAAACTGAGGTCGTCAACCGTACCTTGTCAATAATGTTGAGGGCCATTTTGAAGAAGAACCTGAAGATATGGAAATAATGTCTACCTCATGTGGAGTTTGCCTACAATCACTCGCTACATTCAACCACAAAAACAAGCCCTTTTCACGTAGTATATGGATATAACCCTCGCGCTCTAATTGATTTGTTACCTCTACCATCTTCGGAGAGGGTAAATTTAGATGCTGAAAAACGTGCTGAATTTGTTCTTAAATTGCATAAAACCATTAAAGAAAACATAGAGCGTATGAATGAGAATATTGGGTTGCTGGTAGTAAAGGTTGAAAGGAAATAATTTTTGAACCTGGTGATTTTGTATGGTTGCATTTGAGAAAAGATAGATTTCTAGAATTGAGAAAGTCTAAGTGATGCCTAGAGCTGATGGTCCTTTTAAAATTATTGAGAAGGTTAATGATAATGCATACATGCTTGAGTTGCCTGCAGAGTTTGGGGTTAGTCCCACATTTAACATTGTAGGTTTGAAGCCATGCCTGGGAGAAGAAGATGAACTTGAGTCGAGGACGACTCCAATTCAAGATGGGGAGGATGATGAGGACATCACTTTCTTGGATACACACAACACTCACCCATAAGATGATAGGCAAGGAACTATGACGAGGGCATGCGCATGCCAGTTGAATTATCAGGTGAGCTTGTTCCTAGGTTTGTATAATTCAGCTTCTGAGAATGGGTTGCTGCCTGATGCATGTGATGTGATTGTGCTTAGAAACATGGGCAACGATCAAGTAAGGACATATAGAGTCACGAACATATTTGGGATGAACATTAGAGGTCACCATGTCACTTTGAGGCCAGGACAACCAAGAATGAAAGCTGAGCTTGTTCTGCAATCCAATTCGGCCTCCGGAGACAACGCTGACTTCAAACGAGCATAAAAGATGCATACGGAGTCGAAATGAGGTGATTTTAGACTTGTTGGAAAGCTCTTGACGTCCTATTTTCAATGGTTCTAGTCCCACCTCAAAACTCCACCTGAGCACGGTGTAAACTACAAAACAATTGTGAATTAGTTCCAACCTAGGCCCTAGGCCTTGTATTAGTTTGAGCCCGACTGGAAAGTTGTAGTGGGATGTTCCCCCACTCTTACGGATGTGCCCCATGTCCCTAGCACCATAAAAAATGCTAGAGATGCCGCTTTTAGGATTTAGGCTTGTTTAGATTGATTTTTGTTCAGAAAACATCAGTTGTGTACTTGTGTCAACTAGACAAACTACGGCGACTTCAGGCCTCTTCATTGTTCAATGAAACTTCGTATTTTAGATTGCGCTTATTTCTTTCTTGCTTGATTCTCAATTGCTTGCAGGAAAGTTCAACCATGTTGGACACGGTTGGTATCGATCAGGGTGCGGTGTAGCACGAAAACATAGAGCGTATGAATGAGAATATTGGGCTGCTGGTAGTAAAGGTTGAAAGGAAATAATTTTTGAACCTGGTGATTTTGTATGGTTGCATTTGAGAAAAGATAGATTTCCAGAATTGAGAAAGTCTAAGTGATGCCTAGACCTGATGGTCCTTTTAAGATTATTGAGACGGTTAATGATAATGCATACATGCTTGAGTTGCCTGCAGAGTTTGGGGTTAGTCCCACATTTAACATTGCAGGTTTGAAGCCATGCCTGGGAGAAGAAGATGAACTTAAGTCGAGGACGACTCCAATTCAAGATGGGGAGGATGATGAGGACATCACTTTCTTGGATACACACAACACTCACCCATAAGATGATAGGCAAGGAACTATGACGAGGGCATGCGCATGCCAGTTGAATTATCAGGTGAGCTTGTTCCTAGGTTTGTATAATTCAGCTTCTGAGAATGGGTTGCTGCCTGATGCATGTGATGTGATTGTGCTTAGAAACATGGGCAACGATCAAGTAAGGACATATAGAGTCACGAACATATTTGGGATGAACATCAGAGGTCACCATGTCACTTTGAGGCTAGGACAACCAAGAATGAAAGCTGAGCTTGTTCTGCAATCCAATTCGGCCTCCGGAGACAACGCTGACTTCAAACGAGCATAGAAGATGCATACGGAGTCGAAATGAGGTGATTTTAGACTTGTTGGAAAGCTCTTGATGTCCTATTTTCAATGGTTCTAGTCCCACCTCAAAACTCCACCTGAGCACGGTGTAAACTACAAAACAATTATGAATTAGTTCCAACCTAGGCCCTAGGCCTTGTATTAGTTTGAGCCCGACTGGAAAGTTGTAGTGGGATGTTCCCTCACTCTCACGGACGTGCCCCACGTCCCTAGCACCATAAAAACTGCTAGAGATGCCGCTTTTAGGATTTAGGCTTGTTTAGATTGATTTTTGTTCAGAAAACATCAGTTGTGACTTGTGTCAACTAGACAAACTACGGCGACTTTAGGCCTCTTCATTGTTCAATGAAACTTCGTATTTTAGATTGCGCTTATTTCTTTCTTGCTTGATTCTCAATTGCTTGCAAGAAAGTTCAACCATGTTGGACACGGTTGGTATCGATCTGGGTGTGGTGTAGCGATTGCAGGACGGACTTGGTCGTTTTGGTCAAGTAGCCTCGTCGTCAACGTCATATCAAACAATCGTAGTTATCATTCTCATTGAAAGCTCGGCCCAAAATCTCTCATCAGCCTCCTGGCCCAGATGTTTTGCTCGTCGTGGGCTGCAATAGCTCTTGCTAGTCGGGTGATTTCCTCCCATTGCTTCTCCATGTGAGAGTGGTAGTGTGGTAGTCTTGTTGCGTGAAAGGTCACCATGCAAGGGGTAGTATTTATACACGGAGCCGGCATAGTAAATGAGACAGAAGTCCAATTATGTTCTTGCAAATTCACGTCCACGAGGCAGTAGGCCTATAGAGCTTCATATTTATAGCCGAATGAAAGGGGAACCCGATGCGTTGCCACCGAAAATTATAGACTTGTTGTTGATGCGCAACACTGCGGGTGAGTGGGGATGGCATAATAAGAGTGATATTTGTACGGATGAGGGAGTGGGCGAGGGGGGACAACATGGATAGAGTGACATATTTACGGATGAGGGAGCGGGCAAGAGGGGATGACATGGAAGAGTCAACATATGTGCGAAGAAGGGAGGAGAAAGGGGGATAGCAGCAAGGGGGCGACATATGTGCGAAGAAGGGAGGTCATGCACTGCAAAAAATGGACACCACATGGTGGCCGTGCGGCCTACGATTTAAACCGCGAATTAAATGAGCATCATATGTCGCTAATTATGATTAAATTAACATGAATTAACATGGAAAATTCAGAGCATATAAAATTTGTGAAAAATTAGATAATCAGGTCGACTATGTCAGGAGGGTACATGTAAAATTTTGTAATTTTTGAAGCTCATTTGCTATATATATCAACTACTACAAACAATATAATCGCAAACATTTTTGAGCAACATTCAGAGCGGATGAAATTATGAAAAATTACACAGTCAAGTACGTTGTGTAGGGAGACTGCATATAAAATTTCGTAATTTTTGGGCTCATTTGCTATATTTAAAAAATCAAACAAGTAGTACGCATAAATAAATAATTAAGATAGCTAATTAAGCTAACTAATTAGCCGCTTAATTAGCTGTTGTCTGGTGGCTGGGCGGTAGAGGGGAGGGCCACACGGTTGCCCAGGCACGTGTCGCTCTCCTAGAGCTGCCGTCCGATCATCTACGGTAGAAGTGTTATTTTTATATTCGTCGTGCGACTACAGCTATTTTTATAAATACGAAACTAAAATATGCCAAAAATATCAAAAATTCCGCGAGCAAGGTCTAAGATCTGGACGCTACGCGGAACAACGTCCGCAAGCTCAACCAAGCCCATACGGTTGGTTTGGTTGACCAAGTAAACAACCAAAATCAAATCGTGCTTACGTTGGCCTTCAATCATAGGCCATGCCTGCTTGGATGTTTGGCCTTCCTCTCTTCGGCGGTTCTGTGCTGCTGCTCCTAGTCGCCGCCCTGGCTGCTAGTCTGCTACTCCTTGTTCGTTGCTGTTTGGAGAGGTAATAGCAACGAAGTTTCATGCGATGCAATGATTTTGATATCCCCATATTGTACTTGCTTTTGTCATAATCATATATATATATATATATATATATTATAAATAAGAGGGCCACCATAGTGCTCAGACTCTATGATTGAGACTTTCCATCCATAATTAAGATTTTTCATCCATGGTTAATTCAATATGCTAAATCAATGACTTTCTTTCTAAATCGATACCTTTTCAAATTAATGAATGTTAACGGCTTTGCCTGATATATTATACATCATTACACTTGCACGCATCTAAAAGCAATCCAAAGGCAGGGATGTTTGGTGCCCAAACACCATGGTGCCCCATTTCAGCGTCCTATATATTATAAATATATACATATATATAGGGTGTTTTTTTTCTGCACCTAGGTATAGTTACTCTCTAAATATGTACCGTCCATCTGCCTTCCCATGTCTCTGGCTGATCGAGTTAGTGGATGGGTAGCGAAACTCACGTAGATACTCCCTTCTCAATGCATGGATGGTTGCCAGAATTAAATTATGATATTACGTTCTAGATGTGGTGATTCAAAATACCATATTGGATCAAGTCTTCCTCAAACCCGTGTGTTCCAGCTCCAGGAACCATGGTGCCTCAGTTAATTATACTATATATATATACACACACACTAGATTATTTCTTTCCAGATGAAATATCGATTACTGGAAGAACCATTAGGGTTATTCTCTGTAGCTAATGTGTCTTCGGGCCTGTTCTTTGCGGCTTCTAAAAGCGCTTTTGGCTTTTGCTACAATACCTAAGTTTCAAATAGAGTATTTTCTCAAGATGGGGTCTACAAGTTAATTGTAGTACACGTTAAAAGCCCAACATCTGTATCAACCAAAATTGCAAGCGAGTATCTCTCTCCGTAATCTCTGTCGCAAACAGCTAAAATTCAAAAAATCAATGGAATGATCACATACAAATATTGCAGAGGAGCTGTATGTCGGAGAGGAGACAGACCTTGAAGAGGATAGAATTAGATAAGATGACAACAATGAGCATGATTCAGATTGTGCCCCAAACCAGAGTTCAGAGGAGGATCCAAAACCTAGGATTGTCCATTCTATCAACACATTTCCATTCATGCATGGGTGTGGGCAGAACCTGACGAGGACATCCTAGAACTAATGCATCATCTATCTCTCCAAGCGTGCACGATGTTAATCATGATTTGTATAAAAGGCCTATGACTATAGCTTGAGACCTGCTCATCGGAGATTTTCAAAGGTTTCTTGCATGTTCTTGTCATGCGATGTAGCTTAGTGGCTTTTCACTATGATATCATCCACGTAGGCTTCTACGTTCCGACCCAGCTATGATGCGAGAACAAGCACGATGAGCCATGCAAAGGTGGCCCCCACATTTTTCAACCCATAGGGCATCAAGACATAGCAGTATGCCCCCCGGAACTACGAAGCTTGTTTTCGCCTCGTCCGCCTCTACCATCCGCACCTGGTGGTACCTAGAGTACGCATCGAGGAAGCTCATCATCTCACACCCCGCTGTCGCATCAACCAGCTGGTCGATGAATTCGGTAGTTATCCTTAGGACATGCTTTATTCAGGCTAGTGAAGTTGACGCACATACACCAAGCTCCGCTGACCTTCTTCACCAGCACCGGATTACGAGCCAGTCTGGGTGGACCACCTCCCTTATGATGCTGAAGGTCTTAAGCTTGGTCACCTCTGCCTTTGCAGCCTCTTTTCTTTCGGTTGACATCCACCTCATTCGTTGCTTGATCGGCTTCGCGTTAGGGTCAGGGGCGAATCCATGGGGTAGGCTTCATCAGGCTGAAGCCTACCCTCCACTGGTGAAGGAAACCCCCCGGCCCCGGCCCCGGCCGGCGCCCCGCCCTCCTGCAACGGTGCGACGACGACCAGAAGAACAACCATCTGACTATCTGAGAAATGCAGGCCGAACCATGTTGGGGAAATGCAGGCCCACCAGCCCACCGGCCCACCGCGGCACCGCAGGCCCGCAGCACACATCCAGTACAATGTTATCTGCTACCAATTTCCCCAAATCCGAATCCCCCAAATCCCTAATGCCCAAATCCCCAATCAATCTCACCTCAATCTTCTGGAGCCAAGGTGGGGACGCCGGTCGCCAGATCCGGAGCTAGGTGGGACGCCGGGGAAGGGTCGAGGCGGGGTCGTGTTGTCGCTGGGACGCCTGGGCGGTGCCGCTACTGGGCTCGAGCGGCGGAGGCGCGAGCCGGCAGTGGGGCTGGTCACGCAATCGCGCCGCATGCCTCATGAGAGCGGCCACCGGCCGGGAGGTGGGAAGCGGAGCCCGGGCCGGACACCGGGAGGCGGGAGCCGGGAGGCGGGAGGTGGGGGGCGGCCAGGCGGGAGACCGGAGACGGGAGGCGGGGGACGCGGGGGCGGGAGCCGGGAGGCGGGAGGCCTCTGCTGGTGGTCTGCCTCTGCGAGCGCGACCGAGGAGGAGACACCGAGCGCCCGAGACGAGGAGGCGAGTGAGGGTCAGGGTGTGACCGAGACCGACCGCACCGACGGCTGCCGACTGATTTTTATTCGGTTTCACGGTTTGTAATTTGCAAATTACAATTTATTTCTTAATTACTCCACTAGCAGTTAGAGTCTAATTTTATATAGGCATTTCTATACTTAATTAAAATTTAATTCATAGGTTTGCAAAAATGGAGAAGCGAACTTTGCACAACTATTTCATAACCAATTCAAGTAGTACTCCTCCAACTGATGAGAGCGCAACTCTACCAAAAAAGCCTCGACTAGAATTTAATCCGGATGAAATTATTGCCGATCCAGCGCATCGCAAACCAATAGAAGATTTTGGTAATGAATTTAGAGATGAAGTGAGAAGGGCATATTTGTCGAATGGTCCAACTCGAGTAATTGGTCATACCTTTCCGAAGACATTGGATGGCCAGGTGTGGAGATCCTTTCAAGAATCATGGTTTAATAAGTTTGATTGGTTAGAATATAGTGTTGCAAAGGATGCCGCCTTTTGTTTCTATTGTTTTCTTTTCAAGAAACCGTCACAACCCAACACATTTGGTAATGATGTATTTACAAAAGTTGGGTTCTCTCGTTGGAAGACTACTATAGATGCTTTTAATAAACATATTGGTGGTCCAAATAGTTTCCACAACATTGCAAGGAGTGAGTGTGACGATTTTCAGAATCAACGGTCAAGTGTATCTACTAAAATGAGCACTTATCAGAAGAGGTGAAATTGCATACAAAATTGCTTGATCGCATCTTTAGATTGTGCAAGATATCTCATAGCGCAAGGTGAAGCTTTTAAGTGGGCATGACGAATCCTCTACTTCCATCAACAAAGGTAATTTCAAAGAGCTATTGGATTGGTACAAGATAAAAAGGAGGAAGTGAAGTATGCATTTCATATAGCTCCTGGGCATGCAGTTATGACTTGTGCAAATATTCAAAAAGAGCTTTCCAAAGCTTGCGCACAAGAGGTCACCAAAGTGATTAAAGGTGAGATTGGAGATAGGAATTTCAAAGATGCTTATTGATTAGTCTCGAGATGTATCAATAAAGGAGCAAATGGCGGTGATTGTGAGGTATGTTGTACACTTGTACATCTTTATTTTAGTCATACAATTTTACATTGTTGTATTGTAATATTGTTTTAACTTTGCAAAATTGTGGCATGCGATTTGTGAACAATGAAGGAAAAGTCATGGAAAGATTTCTTGCTATCAAGCATATTACAAGTTGTACATCTATCGCATTGAAGGAAGCTTTGGTTGGTTTGCTTGATCATTATGGTTTACCTATTTCTAGACTTCGTAGGCGTGGCTATGATGGAGCATCAAATATGAGAGGAGAATTTAATGGCTTGCAAAACTTATTCGGATGAGAATCCAAATGCTTTTATGTCCATTGTTTTGCCCACCAGTTACAATTAGTGGTTGTCACGGTTGCAAGTTGTAGCAGAGCTATTGCTGATTTCTTTAACTATGTTCTCCTGATAGTTACGGCTGTTAGTGCATCTTGCAAGAGAAAAGATGTGTTGATTAAAAAACATCATGATATCCTGTTAGAGAAGTTGGAGAATGGTTTGATATCTGCTGGGACGGGGCAGCATCAGCAATCTGGCATAGCGAGACCTGGAGATACTCGGTGGGGATCACATCTCAAAACCTTGCTTCGTATATACCAAATGTGGGAGGCAGTTGTGGATGTGCTAGAACTTATAAGTGAAGATGCTGTCAAAACACAAGTCATGGTGAAGCAAAGAGGTTTGATGAAAATATGGAAACCTTTCAATTTGTATTCATCATGCATTTTTTGATAACATTATTGAGCATAACAAATGAGCTATCACTTGCTTTACAAAGGAAGCATCATGACATCGTTGAAGCTATGGGCTTAATACAGGATGTGAAAGAACGCTTGCAAGATATGAGGGACAATGGGTGGGAGCCATTGTTCGACTAAGTCAAAAGCTTTTGTGAGACTTATGGTATTGATGTACCAAATATGAATGATGTCATTGGAGTTATGGGCAAATCTGTACGTCGCAAGCATACAGTGACTCAATATCATTATTACAAAGTTGATATCTTCAATGCTGCTCTTGATGCAACTATGAATGAGATGAATCATCGCTTCAATGAAGTTTCCTCGGAGTTATTGGTATGCATGTCTTGTCTTGATCCAAGTGACTCATTCTCTAAATTTAATGTTCAGAAGCTTATTCGACTTACTGAGATTTATGCTGATGATTTTACGGTGGCTGATTGATTCTTGTTAAGAAATCAGCTTCAAACCTTCATTCTAAATATTAGGAGAAGTGAGGAATTTCATGGATGTCCTGATATTTCGAAACTTGCTCAATTGATGGTGGAAACAAAAAAAGATAGAACTTTTCCATTAGTGTATCGCCTCATCGAACTGATATTGATTCTTCCAGTGGCAACGGCATCTGTTGAGAGAATATTTTCAGCAATGAATATTATCAAAGCAGATTTGCGCAACAAAGTGTCAGATGATTGGTTGAATGATTTGATGGTGTGCTACACCGAGCGAGACATATTTAGATCCATTGACGATGATGCAATCATAAAATCCTTTCAAGGTATGAAAAATCGTAGAATGAATGTGCCTCGTGAAAGTCGTGATTCAAGCTAGTGGTATGGTTCTTTTATTTGAAATGTTCATGATCATTTAAGTAATTAAGTACAATTTGCTATTGTATTACTAACTTTTTTATTTTGATGTACAGATTGTTATCTATCGGAACCATATTTACATGTTTTTGTGATTCACTTGCTATTAGCGAGGTACCTCCGTTGTATCTCTCTTTTTACTTTGCTTTTATTCATGTATGAAGCTATGAATTTGATTGCACAAGAATACAAAACTATGTTTCTTACAATTTACAAAGTAGTTTAGTCATTCGAGGTGTAGAACCAATAATTCAAAAAAGACTTATGTCTAACATAGGAATATATAATTTTTTAGCCCACCCTTATTTTTTATTCTGGATTCGCCACTGGTTAGGGTGTACTACTAACTTGTGTTCTATGACGGAGTGGTCTACCCCTACAATATCCTTGGATGACCATGCAAAGATGTCTGTGCTGGTACGACACAAATTCGTGGAATTTGAATTTAGGCACGAGTGGCCCAATCTTTCACGGTGCTTTCCTCAGCTTCAGGTTATTTCTGTAGTGTTCTGTCTTCTCAAAACCAATTGTAGCAACAACCTTCTCTGTTAACTACTCCCGAACAAACCAACAACAACTGCAATTGATTGGTTGCTGATCAATCGAACACTAGTAGCAGGTAGCCTCCCTTCACTAATCACCCAAATAACCAGCGGTACCACGCTCAACAGCAATAGCTTCAGCTATAGCCGAACAATAGCAGCAGTTGTACCACCGAACAACAACACCCACAACAGCACGTATTCAATAGCCACACAACAGCAACAGTCATGTCGATCACTGCAGCTACACGACCAGTCTTCACGTCGAGTAGTTTAAAGGCTTCTCACAATCCAACAAGTAGCAATCTCACAGCCTGTTCAGTTGACAGACCGGTTTGATCAGGAGTAGTAGATTCAATCCAAACTAATAACTCTTCTTCAACTCGTGAGCAAGATGATCACGAACTAGAAGGGAAGATCACAAGATCAGCACATAAGAATTGATAGGAAGATCAAAACCAACGCAACTGCAGTAAAACCCTAGATGGATTTCACAAAAACACAAGAACAAAAGAAGCCACCGTCATGATGTATTTTCGCTGTATAATACCCAATGCCAAAAAGTTCTCCCATTACATGGCCATCAGCCAGCCCTTTATATGGCACACACGTACAAATCTAAACCAACTCCAAACTGACTAGAACACTGTACGAGCTCGTATGCTGTGGCCGTATGCACGTATATGCATACGTATACACGGACTCAGACTTGACTAACACATCATGCACACACAACTGGATGTATGTGACTAGAAACACCAACCATACATGTACACATCTAGAGCACAAACCATGCATGTTGTTGTGTATAGGACTCAACTAGCTTTGCATGCATGCTGGACAGCTAGAAAAAAAATCAATCAACACTAGAAGTTTGCATGGACTGGACAACTAGAAAATCACGTGGGGCTACATGCATTCACATGCATGCGTATACGTGTATATACATACATGCATGTAGACATCAGCCACACATGTAAATATTTTTTTAATTCTAAGTTAAAAGATATGTGAAATCCAAATATCTCCTACCAAGAATTCTGACCTACGAACACACATTGTTTCGCCTTGGCCGTAGGCTCACCACGCTCGCACTCCGCAGACCAGCCATACTTGCACTCAGCTTCCAGTTTGTCCTTCTTGGTCTTCCATGCCGTCCTCCCTCACCTCCCTCTCGGCACTAACAAGGACTTCTCTGACTAGAAAAGAATTAACACCACTTGAAGTGTTTATGGTTTTTAGTCCTGTATCATGTGTTCTTCTAGAGGACATCAAGAAGGGCTTGCTCCGCTTCCGAGGTGAGGCTCACTCCGATCGATACTCTCTTTGCTGGCTCATCTGGCCAAAGTGGCATGGCCTTTACCTCGCCCTCTGATTTTGGCTTTGGCGTCCATCCTAGGGTCATGGGTGAGATCACACCCTCGCTCATGGCGTGGACTTTCTTATGCGGGTTTTGTGCCCCTACCTCGATTTGCCGTGCGAGGTCTTGGTCGCCCCACACCATGATGAATCCTTGGGGGCTCAGGAGTATCATGCATAAGTAGTTGTGGTGCAGAATCTCACCGAAGGCATTGAGGGTGGCCCTGCCTAGAATGGCGTTGTAAGGGTACTTGAGGTCTACAATGTCGAAGGTGATGACCTCACACCTACTTCGCGCTCCCTACTCGAAAGCGACCTCCAGCTCTATCTACCCTAGCGTGGTGATGTGCCGCCCTCTGAAGCCTTGTAGTGGTATTCCTACAGGTTGTAGCCTATTCGCGGGAGACCCATTTGGTCGAAGGTTTCTATGAATACGAGATCAACAGAGCTGCCTCCACAACAAGAACCCTCTGCACGTCACAACCCATGATGTTGGTAGTGAGCACCAGAGGGTCTTAGTGTGGGAAATCCATGGCCACTGAATTTGATGCCCTAAACATGATATCCGGTTGGGCCTAGGCCAGAGCTTCCTGAGCGGGTAAATGGCGACATGGTGCACTTGTCGTGCATAGGCTTTTTGATACCTCTTGGAGGGAAACTTGAGGGCCGAGCCTTCGGTGATGGGGTGAATCACCCTATGGGGGTAGGCTTTGGGGCCTTGAATTTGTAGCACTACTGGCGTGGTTGGTGCTGGGGCTGCTTCCAGACGCTACTATGCATAAGCGATTACTGATGCCTGTACTTCTTGGGAGAGCTCCCTAGCTACGCTTTTGCAGAGGGCTGCGACGGATGGACAGTCACGGGTGAGGTGGTCCTCGCGACCGTGCACTTCACATCATAGCCACATCGGCCACCCGTCTTCATGGCTGCGACCTCTTCCGTGACAACGGAGCCTCCATCTGTGGCCATGGCCCCCCAGTTGTGTTGCTCTCTTCAGCATCCTCGATGCCAAAGATATACTTGGAGCGAAGGGAGAATATGTGGCCATGGCCCCCAGCCGTGTTGCTCTCTTCAGCACCCTCAATGCCGAAGATACACTTGGAGAGAGCCTCCCTTCGATGCTTCCTCCTCGAGTCCCCCTTCGAGGCCGCGGGAGTCATTTTTACTTCGAGGGTCAACGACGCGATCTCTGCTTTGCGTCGCAGGGCGTACTCTTCTATTTTGTCAAAGAGTTTGGCCACGGATTTATGGGCTTTCGCATGTTATACTCGGTAAGGAGGCCTTTCTGGAGGCCTCAGACGGCTACATTAATAAGGGTCATGTTGTTGACATCCCTCACTTGGCAGTGGACATTCGCGAAGTGCTGGAAGTACTCGCGGAGCTTCTCCCTTGGTTCCTGCCTTATTGTGAATAGTTGATCGGCGTCAACTCGCTCTATGTAGTTGCCTTAGAAGTTATTGTGCTTGAGGTCTCGGACTTGCTCCCATGCATATACTGACTGACCTGGGGGTGATGGTGAAGAACCATGAGAGTGCTACGCCTTGGAGGGCGAGGGGCAACCCTTTGGCCTTCATTGGGTCATGCCCCCGCGGCTTTTATCGCTGCCTCGTAGACACACAAAACTTGCGGGGCTTTGTGTTTCCCTTGTACGATTCAACTGTCGACATTTTGATGTCTGTTGGCCACACAGCCTATTGTAGACCTACAGAGAGGGGTGACTCCGGGTCCAACCGACGGAGCATCCTATCGGGAGTATGGTGGCACTCTGCGTCGTCCATGGTTGCCTCGCCACCTTCACTCGTGGGCATCGGTTGGCCTCGACTTTCTTATAGCTCCTGCATGACCCTTCGTAGGTCTGCCAGTTCCTGCTACAAGGTTTCGTAGGCTGCCTCCAGAACTCCTGCGCCTACCTCGGGGGGAGGTAAGAGATACCCCGCCTTGCGTGGCGGCAATGGCAAAGACCGACATCGGCATGAGTGGTCGTCGTCTGGCCCTCCGCCTGTGACACAACTCACTCCATTGTAGATGCCGATGTTGCGGGTTCTCCTTCGTTACTGGTTGCTGCTCTGGATGTCATCGCGTCAGTGCCTTGCCGCTCTGAAGGTGGAAGCACTCGGCCCGTCGCACTCGTGGCTCTTGCCGCAGTGACCTTGGAAGCAGCGCTCCTTTTCCTCTTGGTGACCGGCGTCGACGATTTCTTCATTGTCGATGTCTTTTTGGGAGTCGACGGCACCGCCTTCTTTGGTGCCATCACTCCTTGACGGACTTC
Organism: Bonia amplexicaulis; assembly: GCA_036346245.1. Taxonomy (NCBI): domain Eukaryota; kingdom Viridiplantae; phylum Streptophyta; class Magnoliopsida; order Poales; family Poaceae; genus Bonia; species Bonia amplexicaulis. The sequence goes on from CM070768.1 coordinate 6,370,396, forward strand.
GCTTTGCCTTGCAACTTTGCACGTCGTCCCCACAGACGACGCTAACTGTTATGGTTACACACCAAACAGTACAAGCAGGGTTACTAGAGAGTCACTTAGGTGTCTTCCCCGAAGCCCAGTGAATATGGGGAAACGTGGATTGCCTTGGGACTAGCTAACTTTTCCTAAAAAATGAGTCATGCCTTTCCCATGAGTCTTAGGACCTACTTTTATACCCCTGAGGAGACATATTACAAGGCTGACCCTATCTGGGCCTACACTTACAGGGCAATTATGCCATTTTCTCTCCTTAAGGTTACACAAATACCCATACCTAGGCCTATGTACACAGGGGTAGGATCGGTATTTCACTATATAGCAGCCCTATGTTGGGTTGGCCATGCCATGCTACTGGCACACTAGGCCAACTGCGCTCTAGTGGGGGCCATCCCCTACATAACCAATATGTGAAGTTGTTTCTTAATAAGTTTACTTATGGTTTACATAAAAATTAGCTACTACCTAATATAAATACTTTATATGTTCTTAGGTTTGTAAGATTAAAATATTTAGAAGCGAGAGAGCGGCGAGGGAGGCTGGGCCAATGCTTTGGAGTGCAAGGCGTTGTTAGTACTTCGAACACATCAAGAAGACCGGGCGCATGGGGCGCATGGCATGCGGCCACTTGCACTACTACAGAAAACCCTATTACAGACGGTTCAAAAACATCATTACAGACGGTTTTCAACCGCTCAATTTATGGGTCGATGATAATCGAAGGTTATCACGCACGGTTTCGAACCGCTCGTGGTGTAAATATCACGACGATTTTCACTAAAACCGCTCGTGATAGTCGATAATCACAGACGGTTTATAAGTAAAAACCGTCTGTGATAGCCGTCTGTGATTATCAGCTATCACAGACGGTTTTTAGTGAAAAACCGTCTGTGATATTGATATATCACAGACGGTTTTTAGTTAAAAACCGTCTGTGCTATTCTTTTCTACCCCTAAATCTATTTTTGTTTATTGGCTAGCCTTAGGAAATGCTAGCCATGCTCTCTGAAACAAGCAGATCAACATGCACATGTATACATCCAATTCACATCTCAATTTATTTCATAAACATAAAACATCCATTTCGCAAATCAATTAATTGAAATGAAAACAAGCAAATATAGTATGAAACACAGTACACATTTTATTTTTATTAAGATTAGAACATACTATTACAATATCCCAAAACAACAAATAGGTTACACATCTAGCTAACACAACAAGAACAGAGAAAAGCAAAGATCCTCTATGCCTAGGCCTTCTCGCCTCGATGCAACAAGACGAGTGGATGTCTTTGATGCCCACCATCGTCGGTGTTGATTGAGCACTGCCTTGTGCATCATCTGTTTCGTGGGGCTATTATGGTATGAGTCAAGGAGGAGGAAGAGGAGGAGGAGGAGAACAACAAAGAGGAGGAGAACAAAAAATAGGAAGAGAATATCACAGAGGAGGAGAAAGTAAAGAGGAGGAGAACAACAAAGAGGAAGAGAATATCACAGAGGAGGAGAACACAGCATGGAGGAGAACAGTGGGGTCAATCTGGAATTATTTATAGGGGACGAAGAGGCGGAGCTATGATCCGTGGGGTGAGGATTGCTGGATTTCTATTGGCTAGATTGGGTTAAGGAGGATCGACGGGCCCATGTGGGAAATTATGAAATTTTAGAGAATTCCAAGGCGGGAAACATATCACAGACGGTTTTTAATAAAAATCCGTGCGTGATAGTCGATATCACGCACGGTTTTAATTAAAACCGTGCGTGATATCGACTTATCACAGACGGTTTTTAATTAAAAACCGTCTGTGATAATTCCGGATTATCACAGACGGTTTTTAATTAAAATCGTCTGTGGTACTAGAATATCACAGACGGTTCATCGATAAGAACTGTCTGTGATACTTGTTTTCTCCGATTGCATCAACACAGACGGTGTCCAAATTAAAATTGTCTGTGTTAGTGTTGATCACAGACAATTTTGTCAAACCGTCTGTGATTTGGCGTCTAGTATGAGGTTTTTTGTAGTAGTGTTGGGAGCCAGGCGCATGAGGCACATTTGGCGTGGAGTGCATGCGGCCCGTGTGGAGAGTTTCTGTTTTCGAATCAAAGGAGAACAACGCAACAAACAAGGAAAGGTAGAGATGGTTTTGGGCAGTTCCTCAAAAACCCGATTCGGTCTTCCAAAGAAACTCAACAAAACTGAGCTCTTGTCTATATCGTAATTCGAGAGGGCTTGCATGCCTTGATTAGGGCCGAAACCAATCTAGTTCAATCATGTAAGTTTCTTTTCTTGGCTTGTTGAGTTCGAACTTAAGGTGGACTTGTATGCGTGTGGTTTTAGAGCTTGAGTCCAAAATTGCTTAGCGTTAAGTCTAGGAGTTGGATTCAGTTTCATGGCCGAACCATGCCAGAGTCAGCCTCCTGGCCTTGTATTGCATGCATGTATTGGTTATATATACCAGCTGCACCACCATATTGTAACACCTCGGCTTAACAAAAACCCAAAATATCATCTACAACTACAATCGCTATAAATTTTAACCAATAATCAAGCACTACTATCAACTAGACATCAAGAATAAACATTCAACCTATTAATAAATATAAATTTCAGCAACTTTGTAAACCATAAATTAAACTTAATATCAACCAAATAATTACTAAGATAAATCATGTATGAAGCTAAACCAAAGACCACGTCAAAAATCAATGTTATGAACTATAAAGAGCTAAAGGAACTAGTTATTAACTAATTATTGCATGGAGAACACTAAACCATTTATGACAATAAGTGATATAATGCAACGTGGAGTGAAGAGCTACAAAAGTGTAATATTCCATGTTCTACTTCCACCTAATACATTACACCTTCAACATCACCTAAAAACGACAAATAAGCACTCTAGAATGGTCAAATAGCTTTACTCATAGCTATTGACTTTCTCACCACCCTGCCTCATATGCATATGTCATATCATGAGTGCAATCTTCTATCATTTTTTCACATATCACATTTATCATTAGATTAATGTCATACTGAATGAAAGATAATCAAATATTGCATGACATGAATAAATCAACAATAATGAATAATTATCAACTATCAACTATCATTTTACTATGCACTTATCTCTCTAGTTGCGATGACCAGGTTCATTAGATGATGACACCAACCCTGAAGTTAATCCTTCAACAGTAAACACTCAAATTCAATACAAACTACAATAATACAATAGAACGCTTAATTGACAACACTGCTACATGCTCCCTAAATCTATAATTTTTCCTTTACCGGACAGCTACCCCTGCTGTCCCGGTACTAAAATCGCTATAACTTTCAACTCCCACATCGTATTATAGCAAACTATACCAATTATGGAATATTTATAAAATTTATACAACTTTTTAGTTGGTCACATATCCATATTAAATCATCTAAATCCCCATTTTTAACCCAGAAGATAGGTCTGTCATCCTCTAGACAGCAGACTTAATAATTTCATATCTTTTAATCTACACTTGCAAATATATTAAACAATGGTGATCTCAGAAACTGCAGAAAATTATCTATCACTTTCTAGTTATGCCGAAAATTCAATTATGCTATTGAATAAGTCAAATTAATAATTTCCCATGACTACATCTAGCAGCAACCCGGTTCTTGATAGTAGTGTCCTAAAATTCATAATTTTTGTTATATTCGTCTAAAAATCATGTTCTTTGACTTCTTGGAATCCTTAAGAAATTACCTATATTTTTCATGTATAAATCCCAAATTATTCCATATAGTATTTTTAATATACAGATTAACACATGCTGATAATAGGTGACAATTTACCAGACAACAGGCTTACAAAATTCATAAATCAAAATTTATTCATCCAATCAATCTGAATTAATGTTCTATAGAAAGCTATCAAAATTCATTATAACTTTTTAGTAGATGGTATTTTCAAATTATGCCCTTACAACACCCAATTTATAATAGAACAACACATCAGATTAAATCATCTGTTTTTCGATCCCTATGACGAACATGTGCTACCACTCCCTCTAATCCGGATTTTAATATCTAATTAAATAAACCAACAAAGGAGAAAACTTGATCGTTACCACGAGATGAAAACCCCGGATCACGAACTATTTCTCGCTTCTCTTTTCCTTGATATTTCCCCTTGATCTCCCTTAAATTCTCCCCACACTGTAGCCTTGCAACCGCTAATTGCCGCGTGGCCGAGTCGCTGCTTCTCCCGCGCGTGCGCTGGACGAACCACCGAGCGACATGTCTTGGCGCTAGTGCTGGTGTTGATGCACGGCATGGCGATGGGTGAAGGGAGGACGCGCTGGGCGATGGGCGCTGTAAGGAGCGCTGGGCGCACACACGCATGGGAACGACTCGAGGTTCAATCGCGTGGGAAGATTGGCGACGGGTGAACAGCCAGCGCGTGACTCGAGCTAGCGGTTGGCGCGAATGCAGTCCAGTGATGCGGAATTTTTTGTACGGATAATTTTTTTATTTGAAAATACAGAAATATACATACGATTTTTTTTACAAAAATAAGCTCTAGTCACCCAACAGACGGGCGATGGCAATCTTTTGCCCAACTGGAAAGCGACATTTGGTCAATATGGGAACCGTTGGGCGAATCATTTCTGTTGCCTGATCGTTAGGCGACTCAATTGCAGTCGATGTACCGTTAGGCGACAGTGAGGGGGTTTAAGACAAGAGGGGTTTAAGACAGACACGGCCGCGCCACCGCCTACCACTTTTTCCACTCCTTCTGCACACAGAGAAGAAACGAGAGAAGAAGAGAAAAGAAGAGGAGAGGAGGAAGGGGAAGAAAAGGAGGGGAAGAATAGGAGAAGGAGAGGAGGACAGGGTAGGAGGAGGTGAGGGAGGAAGGAGGAGTGAAAGCTATTCCATCCATTTGGATGCATGTATTTATTTTGATTATGTTGTATGTTATATGAAATGTTGGTGTTTGTAGTATAGAAATTTTAGCATAATTTTTAGTATAGGAAGTTTAGTATTGTGCAATATTATTTGACATTTCGCAAAATTGAAACATATATGCAGGCCAACATCATCAATGGCCACTATATTGAGAGTGTATTACGGAGCTGGAACCATTCGTGAAGGTCCGAATGGTGTGGATTTGAGCGATTTTTCGCAAATCACTCTCGTACTTCCGGATGGCGAGAATGCTCGAATAGCAGATGTGCAGCATTGGTTGACCCGGAGTTTTTCATTGGATCCCGAGGTGTGCAGCGTCGTCGTGCATGTGCTTGGAGCCGATCTCCCACGGACAATCTTTGATGAAGCTATTCAAGAGGCTGGCTAGGCAGAACCAGCAGAGGAAATTTGATGCTTTGTGGGGGTTGTTGGATGAGCACACCACGAAGAACGTCGAAGAGAGGAGGAAGGGGCCGGTCACTCCCAGGGTGACACAACCGCAATACTTGCCAGCAATCGATGAGCCTAACGCAAGTGGTTTAAGAAGGAGGAGCTCACGAAACATCAAGTGTTTCTCGTAGTGGATCGAGGGGGAACCATTGGAGAAGTGGTCGCTGTTACACGACACAGATGGCGCAAGGTACGGAATAATGACAACTAAGCTTGCCGAGGTGTACAATTGGGTTCTCAGGGGTCTCCGTTCTCAGCCCCTTGTCGCCATCGTGGAAGGTGTTCTTCACAGCACAATCTGCTACTTCAGGGAGAGGCACGCGAGTGGCGCACTTCATGCGACCAATCCCGGAGCCCTTTATTCGTAAAAAATTACGGCGTACATGGAGACGAAGGCACAAAAGGGTCAATTACACACAGTGCAGGTCATGGGCAACAGGAAGCATCGTTTTGAGGTGATACTCCGTGATAGAGCCGGATTTGGGACGGCTCGTTCACTTGTTACTCACGAGGTATGCCTTGGAGATCGTTCAAATGAACCTAGCTGCACGTGCAACAAGCTTAAGTTGTTACACAAGCCATGCTCTCATGTCCTTGCTGCATGCGGGACCGTGGGCATGGATCTTTCGAACTTCATGTCCAAGTACTTCTTTAAGGAGAGGATACTACAGGCTTGGTGTGGAGAGCTCCGGGGGTTCAGGGTGGTGGGAAACTTCGCCACTTTGGACATTGCATTGAGGACCTGGGTTCCGGATGTTAACATGCTGAAGGGTGGGAAGGGTCGGCGACAGAGCCGACGTATTAGAAATGACATTGTTGAATCACAAGCTGGAACACCGGGTGCACGTTTTGGGCGATGCGGTCAGGAGGGGCACACAGGTGGACGATGCAATGCATGTCCTGATCAGTAGTTTATGAAGACTACAGTTAAATTTCATGTAGGTCGTACGAGCAGTTGGGTAGGTTATTCGCATATCATGCTATATGTTATGCATATAATAAAAATGTACGCAGCTTGTTACTCCCAACTGTATTATAAAGTTTATTTCTATTCAGATAAGCTTATTATCTCGCCTTTCGCATTCAATGATTCAGATAGGAAGTCATGTAACAATATTAACATACCGGTTCTCTCTGTACACTAATTCTCAGTAAAATCAAAATATCACTTACCACTGTTTGTATCGATCGTTCTACAGTCAATCGTTCTTAAAAGAATTTCTCAAAATATTTTACGCACTTACAACATACAGTGAACATAAACTTTTATTACAACTACACCAGATTTTTTCCAGTTTAAAACTACAAAATTGACAAAACTCTAAAAACTCACGGGGGACTGAGTCAAGTCGCCTCCCTATTAGGCGACTGCATTCAAGTCGCCCACCCATTGGGCGACTGCATTCCAGTCGCTCAATTGGAAGGCAACTGATTGCAGTCGCCCGAGAGTACAGCGATTAGCTCAAGTCGCCCAATGGGGGGGCGACTGAAGCCTAGTTTTGTAAAAAATTGTCCCGCAGGTATATTTCTGTATTTTTGAATAAAAAAAGGATTATCCGTACAAAAAATTCCAGTGATGCGTGGCAAAGGCAAGACTTAGCGTGTGAAGGAAATCGCTAGCGCAGGGAGAAACTGGTGGCGGCGCTGGGGAAAAGGAAGAATTTGGCTATGGTTTTTGAGGTTTCTCTCTCTACGAGCCTTTTTAAGATGGCATGAGAAGGACTCGATCTTCAACTCCTTGCACAACTTGTTTTGGGCAACCAATCCTTCCTCTGAAAATTCAAGCATCTCATTTTTTGTTTTCTTTTTTTGCTAATAACGCGTAAGTCCTTAAAAGGGTATTTTTCTGAATATTACGTTCTACCCCCTTCACAAAATTTGACCTGAATTCTACTCCTCATAATTCTAAGTGGAAACAGAACTAAACTAGAAATTTAAAGTACACACATACTTGAAGCCAATAACTCAGGATATTTCTCACGCATATGAGAACTAGAAAGGTTGTCATTATGTATGATATTTATCTCTGTTACCACTATTTGCACTAGCTTTTCCTAAACTAGTGCGATTGACACAGAAGATCTGGAGGTATTTTTCTAGGTCTGATAGAGATGGTATCAGAGCCATGATAACTCTAAGACGTGACCGTAGATAGAGTAGCACCAAATTACCATAAGGACATATTTTGTTAGAAAATATGATGTCAAAAACAATCTCATAAAGACTTATCCCCCTCCTGCTCTTACTTAACTATGTTCTAATATTAAAGTTGTTTTCTAATTCTTTGCTTTTCAAATAGTTTAGATGGCTGAGACTCCCACCAAAATTTCCCATGAAGTCCAAGTCGGATACTTAACCACCTGCCTTTTGGAGCTCCTTCAGCAATTGAAGTTTAAGGCACGGCCAATTTACCAAGGGTACCTTCAGTTCTATGGTAAATAAGAACGCTGGAGAGTAGAGGTGTTGATAGACCAACATAGGAGATGAAGCCGCCTTCACACCTTTGACGCTCTATAGCCTTATGATACCTTCCTCACCGGTATCCAAGACGCTGCTCAGGAGGCCATCTGCAAGTTGAGGGACATCTACAAGGTGGAATTGAGAGGCACTGCTTTCTGGTACTATTCCAGTAAGTACTCCGTCAGCTCCAACAGCTTCTTCATGACCACGAAGGATGAAAATGACCCCATGTTTGTTCATTAGGAGCAGCTTACCCAGTCCTTAGACTATCTATATCAGTCCACCTTAGATGAGCTTAGCTTCATCACGTACCAGCTCCTCAGGGCAAAGGAAGAGTTAGGAGAGATCCACACTGGAGATGATGGCTCCTCAGTGCAGTGAGAGAATGACATCGAGCCGCTACCAAAGTAGCGCCACACAAGAGTCAAGAAGTATCTAGCCCTATTTAAACCACCCCATTAGAATACCAGGAGTCTTAAGTCTTAAGTGAATAAAGAACATTGCTTGTGAGATGTTATTCCCTTGTCAACAGCCACAAGGTTATCCTAATATATCTATCATTAAAGTTGCTTTTGCTTTATTGAAGTTTGCATTTGCTAAGTTGTTCCTTTTAGTTTCCTTGTGTTTTGTTTGTGGGATGGAAATAAAAACCCCTCTTAGTTTCTTGTATCTTCCCCTAACCTTGGAAGTGCGAAGTAGATGGTGAATACCAGGAGCAATGACAATGGTGGCAGCAGCAACAATAACAGAGCTCAAGGAGGTCAAACCACTTCCATTCCTTCGACACCACCTACTAACGGACCCAACTGGGCCCAGATGATGGCCAACCAAAACCAACTCATTGAACTTCTGGTCCAGACCATCAACAACCCTGCTCAGCCTGCTCATCATCCACCACCACTAGCTCAGGCTCCCCAATCCAGTCTATCAAAGTTCACGAGGATGCGTCCCCCAACCTTCTCTAGCAGCACAGAACCTATGGACGTAGATGACTGGCTCCGAGCTATCGAGAAGAAGCTAAATATCATCCAGTGCAGTGATCAGGAGCGAGTCCTCTTTGCCTCCCATCAGCTGAATGGACCTTCTTCAGAGTGGTGGGACACTTTCACCGTCGCTCACGCCAATGCACAAGCCATCACTTAGACTGAGTTTGTGCAGCATTTCTGCAAAGCTCATATTCTTGCTGGCACTACCACTCTAAAGAAGTGGGAGTTTAGAGCCCTTCACCAAGGAGGACACTCGGTTAACGAGTACCTTGAGAAGTTCAAACAACTAGCCCGCTACGCACCTGAAGATGTTGCTACTGATGAGGCAAGGCAAGAGAGGTTCTTGGAGGGTCTCAATAACAACATCTCTATACATCTCCTCTTCAATGACTACTCCGACTTTCATCAGCTTGTCAGCAAGGCCATTCAGTAGGAGGGCAAACATGTTGAGATGGAGAACCACAAGAGGAAGATGGCCACTCAGAAAGTTAACCTGGGAGGTTTTCCCAAGGCTTGTGGCACCCTGCCACCATCCAGCAACTTCAGGCTAGCAGCCACCCGTCCAGCTTTCCAGGCCAACCGCTCTGCCTCATAGGCAATTCGCACCCTTCCTACCGGTGGGCAAATGCCGAAGAACACCACCCCATCAGATGGAGTAACCTACTTCTACTGTAAGGAGACAGGACACTTTGACAAGTCCTACCACAGGAAGCTTCAGGCTACAGCTAATGTAGGATCATCAAGAGGTCCAAACTCAGGGCAAGCTTTCAAGAATCCATAGAACTTCGTCAAAAGACGTGTGAACCACATTATTGTAGAGGAAACCTAGGCTACACCGGATGTCGTGCTATGTATGTTTCTAGTAAACTTAGTACTAGCATTAGTTCTATTTGATTCTGGAGCTTCTTGTTCGTTAATTCCCAAAGCTTTTGTGGTTAAGAATGGGTTGGTTTCAGTTCCCCTTAGCAATCCTATGCTAGTTCATTTTCTAGGGGAAAAATGAAAGCCGAAACCTTATGTCCATAGGTGGAGTTACCCATTGAGGCAGTACCATTCCTAACTGAGCTGATAGTCTTAGATTCCCAAGGGTTAGCTGCCATTCTTGGTATGAACTAGTTATCTAAGAACAAGAGACAAATAGATTGTGCCACCCAATCCATCACTCTCTCCAGTAGTCAGGAAATGGGAGTGACCTTTGCACCAAGGATTTCTATAGTAGAAGAATGTATCCTTAACCAACTCCAAGGTCTAGAAGAGGTACTAATCGTATGGGAATACCAAGATATGTTTCTAAAAGACTTACTTAGAATGCCACAGGATAGGGATATTGAGCTCATAATTGACTTAGTCCCTCGTACTGCTCCTATTTCGAAGTGACCATACCGTATGCCAACTAATGAGTTAGCTAAGTTGAAGAAGCAAATACATTATCTTTCTATGATGAATTTGAAGGTGGGGCTAGATCCATTGCGTAGCCCTTGAAATTATCTTTCCAATGAGTACAAGAACACCTGAATCGGACTCCGTTTGTGAAAGTTATGGCCTTTTTAGTAACTGCCTGTCATGCTATCCCGAACCGAATCCGAATTGAATTATGAGTTGAATCCGAGTTTGAATTGGATTGAGCATGTGGGAGGTCCGAATTTGGCTTGAAAATCTTATCCAAACTTGTAGTTTAAGTCCTTGGGCTCCTCCCTTTTTGCTCTCCCACTGCATTGGCTTCTTTCCTCCTTGTGCTTCTCCATTACTTTGGCCCCGGAATCATCATAATATTCAAACCTAATAATAAACAAGAATTTGGCATAAGGTAGTATATCGTTCCCACAAATAGAAGGAAATTCATTAAGAAACAAAATCACCTGACAATATTTAATGCGGCTCAATACTTCTTTCCAGTGAAATAATGTATTTGACTTAAAAGTGCTAAGCATATGCATATCCGCATCATCCTCCCTTTCTTCAAGAAAAGCCGCCCTCGCTTTTGATACTGAAATTGTACTAAACAAAGAATACAATGTGTATGCATGGTATATGTATTGGTCGATTACACCCTTTCGTCTTTCACATTACTATTACCTAGAGGTGTAGTAAGCAAAAAGAACAACACATATGCGTGGTATATGTATGAATCAATTATTGTGTCATTCTCATTCTCACTGTTTTACACAAACCAATTGATACTACAATAGCTATCAAATGCATACATTGCAATGTTTTCATTCACACCATTCTCCCTCCCATAAGAAAAAGTCGTCCTCGACTTTATGGCACGTGGACAAGTCATTAATGGGCAAAACCGATCAAACGGTTCAAATATGAAAGATAAAATTTTAAGTGCCTTCCTTGCTTCAATGCGCTACTCGATTATTTGTACATGATTGTTCATCGAAAGAGGAAAAAGTAGGCACAAGAAATCTTTGTAAACAACAAGCACTACTGTTAAACCTCATCTCATTGTGATCATGATGTGGTATAAAAGATTGTTTGTCCAAAATATGCAATTTCAACTCGGCAAGCTTATAACATGTAATGCATATTCGATAAACATAAAAGTTGTCATCTACACCATAATCTCCAATCAAATTGAACTTATATGTGAAGACATAGAAACTAACTAGTGATTTTAAACATGCAATTTCAGCAACATTCTCAATGACACTAGATAGCTCTTTAGGGTCATCGAACATAATATAATATAAAGAATCATCAGGAGATATTCTAGAAAGAACTTCCTTATGAGTAATTAATTTCACATTATGTAAATTGACCAAAGAAATTTCAGAACATGGAATTTTCGAATGAACACATGAGTTCTCACAATTACTCACCTTTTCACAAATAAATTCAGAACCAATATGGTTACTTCTATCATTCTCTTCAATTGATGTAGGTGTTGTAGGTATTAAATCATCATGATACAATGGGGCAGCAAGTACTTCATCTTTAACTATGATTATCTCCTCATCGTTTATCTCCAATGGTGCCAATTGTTGAACATTCGGCTCCTCTTCTTTAATTTCAACCTGCACAATGTGAGGAACAACACTAGAAGTAGATATTAATGTGTTAGTTTCAAAATCAACCTCACTTTGTCTATCTTCTATTTCTCTCTTTTCTTTTGGTGTATCTCTCAAACTCTCAGTTTGGATGCTCTCAAACTCACATATGGTGGAATCACATAGCTCGCTCTTTTTAACACTCTCACTCAATTTGGCTATGTGGCTCTCATTCTCAACTGGATTTTGATGCATCTTAATTGTTGTATGTATCATTGGGACAGCACAAGATGTCTCCATTACCGAAGGGAAAGTCCCATGCTCGGTCATCCTCTCATGTGTCATACTAGTGGAACCATAAGAGCTGAAGTATGGACATGGATTGAACCGTGATGTACGTGTCTCCATAAGTCTCTTCTCCTCCTTAATAGCACAATTCACAAGATCATGCAAGTTACTAAAATATTTATGTTGAAGTATAGCGGCGATCTCAGAATTCAAGCCACCCTTGAAGTATGCCTTCTCCCTTATTGGACTAGTGACACCGGCACGACACATTGCATCTTGCAGTTCAAAATAGTAGTCTTGGACAGTATTACTACCTTGTGTGATATTCTCCAAATGGTGAAGCAATTCATGCGCATAATAGGATGGCACAAACTCGCTCCTTATGAACGCCTTCAAATCTGACCAAGATTTAATGAATTGTTTTCCAATTAGTTGTTGCCACCAACTATAAGCATAGTCTTCAAACTCCCTCGTGGCACGTTTCACCTCTTGATCTTTGGAAAGTTTTGGAAATCTAAACACTTTCTCCATTTGTCATTCCCACTCAAGATACTCCTCTGGATCATTGCTGCCATAGAAAGGAACAAAGCTATCTTCTTCTTGTTGTGGACCAAGTGCTCGCACAATATCATTCACGATGTTTTTATGTATCACCTTCATTTGTTGATTGAGCTCAATGTAGAAATCCTGCATATCCACCTGAAGTTGTACATGCTTATCAGTGGTGCCTGATTGGAGCTCTTGTTGCAATGTACTTCTCAATGCCTGATGTTGAAATCGAGTCATCGGGGTATTAAGATTAACTTTAATCTCATCACTATAGTTATCTTCTCTACCTGCCATGGTTAGATTGTACAAAGAAAACACCAAAATCACAAATATATGGGTAATATTGGAGTTCACTCAATCTCAATTTTCCTCTCCCAAGTAAAGTTCTTACCTTTCCGAAGTGAATGGAGGCCAAAAGAAACTTACACTTGGTGGTGGCTATCATAACAAGTGATGATCAAGCGAATTTAAAAGTGACATACAATTGCACGGCAAAGGATGTTTTGTGCAGCTTGGTTATGAAGTATTTATCCTACACGATATGAATTTCTCGATGTCGTAAAATTAAGTAATAATCCAAGTTAGAAAGTATTGCCTATGTGCTGATCCAAAAGATTTAAGTGAAGTATATGAACGCACACACAAAGATCAGTGTTACTCGATGCAAACAAAGGAATGAGCTAACTAGAGGCAATCTAAAATTAAAGATTAGATAGCTCGTTTTGCACCAAGTACTAGGAGAGACGCTAGCCAATTGCAATGATATGAATGTAAGGGCACAAGATTGCTCAAAGGAATTAAATACACAAGCTGAAATTATATATTAGAATTAGCTAACCCCAATTTGGCCAATGCTCACTTTCCCTTTTTTTTGTCGGCTGCCTTCTTTCTTTCTCTTCTTTTTCTTTCCTTCTTTCTTTTTTTTAACTTGTTGTTGGCACTAAGGTTTAGCTTTCTCTTCCACAAAAGAATAAAATTTCAGCAGGTGTAAATTAATATCAAGAACAACCCTTAATGCAATTATCAAAGACTAATCTCAAAGATGAACGGATCATGGTACTGTACTAGTACTGTTCACGCATTGTAGCGATCGGATTTTTTTTAATTTTGGATTGGACACAAAGATTAAGCTACGCAAATAAACACGAATGATCAGCACGTAAAAAAAATTTCTAATGGATCAAGACATAATAAAACTCACAAAAATAGCAGATGCGAAACTAGGGTTTGGATTTGTGTTTTAGGTTTATGGACTATAGGACAGTAAGTAATAAACTGAAATTTAAAGGGATAAGATCCTACCGAGTAAACCGCGCTCTGATACCAAGATGATACGGGGTCGTCCGATCTTCTCGACGTAGGATGGATACTCACGGGAGTCTTGATGAATCGTAATGATCCTCCAATGCCAATGCAAGGGACGCACACTCTTTAATCCGCTAAAACACACTCGTGTTGATTTCGTCGACCACCAAGCGAAGATCTATCGTGCACCCAATTCCCAACGGAAAGGCTGAACGATCTTGATTGAAGAAATCACTCCTAATTCCCTATGGAATTTCGGTAGCAATGCTAAACTCGAACAAATTTTAGTAGATTCATTATTCTCAAACGTGGTCTACCTTACAATGAGGGTCTAACCCTCAATATATAGTACCCTGTCCACCTTATGGCTGGCCAAGAGGTCCTAAACCAACTCCAACTCATCCCTACATGTATTGGAAACAAACTCACACAAAAGGAAAAACCTAAAATTAAACCGTCACAATGTTTCAGTCATAACTTTTAATCCGTGATGAATTTGAAGGTGTGGCTGCATCCATTGCGTAGCCCTTGAAATTATCTTTCCAACGAGTACAAGAATACCTGAATCGGACTCCGTTTGTGAAAGTTATGGCCTTTTTAGTAACTGCCTGTCATGCTGTCCCGAACCGAATCCGAATTGAATTATGAGTTGAATCCGAGTTTGAATTGGATTGAGCATGTGTGAGGTCCGAATTTGGCTTGAAAATCTTATCCAAACTTGTAGTTTAAGTCCTTGGGCTCCTCCCTTTTTGCTCTCCCACTGCATTGGCTTCTTTCCTCCTTGTGCTTCTCCATTACTTTGGCCCCGGAATCATCATAATATTCAAACCTAATAATAAACAAGAATTTGGCATAAGTTAGTATATCGTTCCCACAAATAGAAGGAAATTCATTAAGAAACAAAATCACCTGACAATATTTAATGCGGCTCAATACTTCTTTCCAGTGAAATAATGTATTTGACTTAAAAGTGCTAAGCATATGCATATCCGCATCAGTATGCCAACTAATGAGTTAGCTAAGTTGAAGAAGCAAATTTAAGAACTTGAGGACAAAGGCTATGTACGACTGAGTTTATCACCTTAGGGTGCACCCGTTCTCTTTGTCAAGATGAAATATGGTAGTATGAGATGTGTATGTATTATAGGGTACTTAACGATGCCACCATGAAGAACAAATATCTATTGTCTAGGTTCGATGACCTCTTTGATCAGTTGAAAGGAGCGAGTGTTTTATCCAAGATAGACCCAAGATTAGGATTCTACCAGCTAAAAATTAGAGAAGAGGGTATACCCAAGACCACCTTCACCACTCGTTAGCGAGTGTTTTCTTGAATTCTTTGGTTACTACCGACACTTCATAGGAGGATTCTTCGAGATAACCAAGCCCATGACTAAACTTTGAAGAAGGAGAAGAAGTTCGAATGGACAAAAGCTTGTGAGTAGATCTTCTAGACTCTGGAAAAAAGTTGGTGTCTGCACCAGTACTCATTTTGCCAGATACACGTAAATATTTTGAGGTATTTTGTGATGCCTCCTGGCAAAGATTCGCCTGCTTTTGATGCAAGAGGGCAAGGTGGTAGCCTATGCATCATGCGGTTGAGACCTCACGAGTGCAACTATCCCACTCATGACTTGAAGTTAGCAGTAGTCGTTTATGCCTTGAAAATCTAGCGACACTATCTTAGCGATAGCCGTTGTGAAGTTTACACGGACCGTAAGAGCCTGAAGTACATTTTCACTCACGTAGAACCCAACCTGAGGCAACGAAGATGGCTAGAGCTGATAAAAGATTATAACCTTGGGATACACTACCTTCCAGATAAGGCCAATGTTGTAGCAGATGCATTAAGCAGAAAGATTAAGCAGATACAAACAACTGATACGGGGAGGGCTCGATCTTCTTAGTGAGGAACCGTGGATAGTTGATGCAAAGTAGATGATGTCACTAGTTGAACACTCGTGCCAATGCACGAACCCTCAACTCTTTGGAATATGCCCAAAACACACCGGATAATTGTTCGTCGTGAGACCACAAACGAAGAACGCCAAGTCCCCAATTCCCAATGGAACGACGGCTTGATCTTGAATTGCAGAATGAACAATGGATCGCCTAGTTCTCTCTCAAAGTCCTCGCATGAACTCGGTGTTGAAAGAACAAGCAATAGCTATGTTTCAATCTTATGCATAAAATTGGTCTCATTACAATGGGGTCTAACCTCAATATATAGTTCCTCGTCCACCTCATGGCTGGCCAAGAGGTCCTAAACCAACTCCAACTCATCCCTACATGTATTTGGAAACAAACTCACACAAAAGGAAAAACCTAAAATTAAGCCGTCACAATGTTTCGGTCATAACTTTTTATCCATGATGAATTTGAAGGTGGAGCTAGATCCATTGCGTAGCCCTTGAAATGATCTTTCCAACGAGTACAAAAACCTGAATCGACCGTTTGTGAACGTTATGGGCTTTTTAGTAACTCACTTGTCAGTTGTCCCGAACCGAATCCAAATTGAATCTCGAGTTGAATCCGAGTTTGAATTGGATTGAGCACGTGGAAGTCCGAATTTGGCTTGAAAATCTTATCCAAAACTTGTAGTTTAAGTCCTTGGGCTCCTCCTTTTGCTCTCCCAAGCCGATACACGTAAATATTTTGAGGTATTTTGTGATGCCTCCTGGCAAAGATTCAGTTCTGTTTTGATGCAAGAGGGCAAGGTGGTAGCCTATGCATCATGCGGTTGAGACCTCACGAGTGCAACTATCCCACTCATGACTTGAAGTTAGCAGTAGTCGTTTATGCCTTGAAAATCTAGCGACACTATCTTAGCGATAGCCGTTGTGAAGTTTACACGGACCGTAAGAGCCTGAAGTACATTTTCACTCACGTAGAACCCAACCTGAGGCAACGAAGATGGCTAGAGGCGATAAAGATTATAACCTTGGGATACACTACCTTCCAGATAAGGCCAATGTTGTAGCAGATGCATTAAGCAGAAAGATTAAGCAGATACAAACAACTGATACGGGGAAGGCTCGATCTTCTTAGTGAGGAACCGTGGATAGTTGATGCAAAGTAGATGATGTCACTAGTTGAACACTCGTGCCAATGCACGAACCCTCAACTCTTTGGAATATGCCCAAAACACACCGGATAATTGTTCGTCGTGAGACCACAAACGAAGAACGCCAAGTCCCCAATTCCCAATGGAACGACGGCTTGATCTTGAATTGCAGAATGAACAATGGATCGCCTAGTTCTCTCTCAAAGTCCTCGCATGAACTCTGGTGTTGAAAGAACAAGCAATAGCTATGTTTCAATCTTATGCATAAAATTGGTCTCATTACAATGGGGGTCTAACCCTCAATATATAGTTCCCTGTCCACCTCATGGCTGGCCAAGAGGTCCTAAACCAACTCCAACTCATCCCTACATGTATTTGGAAACAAACTCACACAAAAGGAAAAACCTAAAATTAAGCCGTCACAATGTTTCGGTCATAACTTTTTATCCATGATGAATTTGAAGGTGGAGCTAGATCCATTGCGTAGCCCTTGAAATGATCTTTCCAACGAGTACAAAAAAACCTGAATCAGACTCCGTTTGTGAACGTTATGGGCTTTTTAGTAACTGCCTGTCAGGCTGTCCCGAACCGAATCCAAATTGAATCCTGAGTTGAATCCGAGTTTGAATTGGATTGAGCACGTGGGAAGTCCGAATTTGGCTTGAAAATCTTATCCAAAACTTGTAGTTTAAGTCCTTGGGCTCCTCCCTTTTGCTCTCCCAAGTCTTCACACGAATCATACCTAAGAATACATAAAATACTAGCATGAGGTAGTATTCCAAGTTCATCATCAATTAAAGGAAACTCCTTAAGGAACAAAAATACCTGTTTGTTTAGAAGTATAGATCTTGCTTGATAAACAACGTCATAAGTACTAGGGATATCGTCATCAACAACACTTTGGCCGAAGAAGACCAGACTCAACTTCAGGAGGGTGTTGCCATCTTAGCCTAAATCCATTAAATTAGAGTATTCTATCAACTCTGGAGATTCAACCCACCTTACCAGAATAGATACGAGCAGACCAAAAGGTGGAAGGGATATCAAGGAGATAAGAAAGAACATGAGAAGAGGAAAAGCCATAGGTTTCAGTGAGGATGAACATGGAACTGTTTGGTTTGAGAATTGTATATGTGTGCCCAACAACAAAGAGATTAAGGATATGATTATGCGGGAAGCTCATGAGACCCCTTATTTAATACATCTAAGTTGTACCAGGATGTACCAAGACCTGAGAGAAAGACACTGGTTGATACGGGGTCGCCCGATCTTCTCGGCGTAGGATGGATACTCACGGGAGTCTTGATAAATCGTAATGATCCTCCAATGCAAATGCAAGGGACGGACACTCTTTAATCCGCCAAACACACTCGTGTTGATTTCGCCGACCACCAAGCGAAGATCTATCGTGCACCCAATTCCCAACGGAAAGGCTGAACGATCTTGATTGAAGAAAATCACTTCGGTAGCAATGTTAAATTCGAACAAACTTTAGTAGATTCATTATTCTCAAATGTGGTCTCCTTACGATGGGGGTCTAACCCTCAATATATAGTTCCCTCTCCACCTCATGGCTGACCAAGAGGTCCTAAACCAACTTCAACTCATCCCTACATGTATTTGGAAACAAACTCACACAAAAGGAAAAACCTAAAATTAAATTGTCACACTGTTTCGATCATAACTTTTTATCTGTGACAAAATTTAAGCTGGAGCTGGATCCATTGCGTAGCCCTTGTAATTATCTTTCCAACGAGTACAAGAACACCTGAATCGGACTCCGTTTGTGAAAGTTATGGCCTTTTTAGTAACTGCCTGTCAGGCTGTCCCGAACCGAATCCGAATTGAATCCTGAGTTGAATCCGAGTTTGAATTGGATTGAGCACGTGGGAGGTCCGAATTTGGCTTGAAAATCTTATCCAAAACTTGTAGTTTAAGTCCTTGCGCTCCTCCCTTTTTCTCTCCCAAGTCTTCACATGAATCATACCTATGAATACATAAAATAATAGCATGAGGTACTATTCCAAGTTCGTCATCAATTAAAAGAAACTCCTTAAGAAACAAATTCACTTGACAATATTTAATGCGGCTCAATACTTCTTTCCAATGAAATAATGCATTCGCCTGAAAAGTGCTAAGCATGTGCGTATCCGCATCACTGGTGCGTCAACATGAAGAGAAAAATCATTGAGTATATTTATGCCTGTGACATCTGTCAAAAAGTCAAGGCAGATCATCAGAGACCTGCTGGACTTTTGCAACCATTGCCAATCCTAGATTAGAAGTGGGAAGAGATTGGCATGGACTTCATCATCGGACTTCCCAGAACTTAGTCTGGTTAATACTATATTTGGGTGGTGGTAGATCGTTTGACTAAGGTGGCCCATTTCATACCAGTCAAGGCTACTTACTCTGAGGGCAAATTGGCATAGCTATACATGTCCAGAATTATATGCCTGCATGAAGTTCCCAAGAAAATAGTGTCAGATCGAGGAAGTCAACCTCTTAGTTCTGGCAGAAGCTACATGAGGAATTAGGGAGTAAGCTCAATTTTAACACTGCTTACCACCAAGTGTTAGAAGACATGTTGATAGCTTATGCTTTGGATTTTGGAGGCAGTTCGGATCGCGCCCTATCCTACGCTGAGTTCTTCTACAACAACAGCCGTCAAGCCAATCTCTAGATGGCACCTTTTGAAGCATTATACGGAAGGAAGAGTAGGACACCACTATTGTGGGATCGACCAGAAGAACCTCAAGACCCCAGACCCAATTTGCTTCAAGACTCTGAAGAGAAGGTGAGGAAAATCAAAGACAGATTGAAGATAGCCTAGTCCCGATAGAAGAGCTATGTTGACAATCGTCATCGAGACTTTGACCTTCGAAGTGGGTGACTTCATTTACCTTAGGGCATCCCTGCTTAGAGGAGTGAAGAGGTTTTAAACCAAGGGGAAGCTTGCACCAAGGTTTGTGGGACCATTCAAGATTTTAAGCCGTAGAGGAGAAGTCGCTTACCAGTTGGAGTTGACACCAACTATGACCGGAGTACACAACATCTTCCATGTGTCTCAATTGAAGAAATGTCTTCAAGTACCTATAGAGCAAACAACACTCGAGACCCTTGATCTTCAAGAAGATCTAACCTATATGGAACAGCCAATTAAGATCCTTAGACACAGAGCATAAGACTAGAAAGAAGACTATCCATTTCTATAAAGTGCAATGAAGTAATCATTCAGCGGATGAAGACACCTGGGAATGGGAAGAAGATCTGAAGGCTAACCATCCCCACCTCTTTGCTTGCCTGTCCAAATCTCAAGGTCGAGATTTTCTTAAGGGGGTAGGTTTGTGATGAGGACATGACCCCTGTGGATACAACCATATTTGCTATGCTTACTCTTCCAATTACAAGAGATCATACACTTCATTTAAATTATCAGGTGAGCTCGATTTTAGGAGTGTATTTATATTATATGAACTATATGATGCTACCTAATGATGAATATATATATTTTTTGTAGCACCACATCACTTTGGACCAATTCAAGCAAGAGTTCAAGTTGGACATGTTTTGGAATCCATTTTGGCATCCAGATCAATTTGGATTTAGCCTAACAGGTCCAACTTCAAATATGCATAACTTTCACATACGAAGTCCGTTTGTGGTCTATGAGTACTCGATGGAAAGCTTATCTCATCTTTTTTTCCAATGGATCTGCCTCACCTCCAATTCCTCCTATGCGTACCACAATCACTAAAAGAAGATATTGCATCACCTGTTTGGGCCAAATTGGGCCTTATAATGCTTGGGCCCAAGGGAAAGCGCCCCTTCTTGGCCTGTACTATTTACAGTCTTACTGTTCATGTAAACAATACTATGAATAGTACTACCCCCTTCTTTCTTAGTTTTATGTGGCTTCCTCTCCCCTATTTAAGAAGGCCGCACCCTCTAGTTTTCTTAGATTTTGTTTATGTTTAGTTTGTCTTCGTTGTAACTTGTATCTTCTGCATGTGTCGACTAGACCACCCAGTCAAGATCTTTATTTAGAATCCCATTTTATTAATAATTTATAAATATTTGCAATTTCAGATTGCTTGTTATCTTGTTCTTGCGTGTTCTTCGGTTGCATGCAGGAATAAACCTTCGTGGTCAGGTCAATCGCATTCGTGGCATGGTTGATAACGACAAGGGTGTGGTGTAGTGATTACAGGATATACTTGGTCGTTTCGGTCAAGTAGCCTCATCGTCAACATCATATCAAACAATCATAGTTATCATTCTATTGGAAGATCGGGACCCCATTGCCTCATCAGGTGGTATCAGAACTTTAGTTGACCTATAGGAATTTCTTGTATCCATATAACGTATATTGGTTTTTATGTCCCGTAGTCTAGGAAAATTGCCTTACAAAAAAAAGTTAATTTCCGCTGTCTAAACCACATTGTGCTTTTCAATCTGTTAGTTTTGGTTTGCTAAATTGAATTTATGTCCATTTTAGCTTTGTCTAGTTGCTGGTCATATCCTTGATTCCATAAAAATTCAAACAAGAAAAAATTTCCCCACCCCAAACCCTAATTCCAATTCGGCTAATTTTTCCTTTCATTGCAGCCGCCACCAAACAATCCATAACTTTTGGTTCCGAGCTCCTTTTTAAGTTAAACCACCGCCATTAGATAGATAACTTCCTTATACATATGTTCCTAAAATTTCGCTTTATTCCATAAGGTAGTTAAGATATATCTGCAGTGAAAGTTGACCCAAATTTCTGAATTGAATCTACAACACTCGACACTTGTGATTTTTGTGCGAATTTTTCACTCGGTTTACAGAACTTGGCCGCAAAACAAAAGTTGTAGAAAAAACCATCTGGAAACAGCGAAAAAGCCGTCAGGAAACATAGAAAAAAGGCAATTGACAAGAATTTACGACCCAAATACCAACGTACTAGCTAGAGGACAGAAATCTTCACTTTCCATATTTGGGTCAATCCTTGTGTTCTTCAATTCTAGATTGCATTCTATTGAATTATCTTATGTCTACCACTACTATACATTGTTATACAGTTGTTTTAGCCTTCTTCCATCCTTGGTTGATCAGCAATATAGGCTAAGAGCTAGATACAAACTATAATTCAATTATGTGCAGTTTCTAAATTTAACTGATTGTTCTCCATTGCTATATATCTAGCCTTCTAGGCTACACATTCTACTAACCGAGCAGATCACGTCGAACTGGCCCTTGCAATCGCTTTACTCATCACTTGAGTCAAGTTTATTATGAACCAGCCACCGGTTGCACTACCTGTTTGTATTAGTAAGAACTTGCTAGAGCTTGTTAAGAGCTTGTCGTGGACCACACCACCGGTAAGCCTCGTCCCAGAGCGCCA
Source organism: Bonia amplexicaulis (assembly GCA_036346245.1). NCBI lineage: Eukaryota > Viridiplantae > Streptophyta > Magnoliopsida > Poales > Poaceae > Bonia > Bonia amplexicaulis. Next base: position 6,392,869 of record CM070768.1, read on the forward strand.
CCACCCACCGGCGAGGCCATGTCAGGTATGCGTGGCAACCACGCGGATGCCACGTGCTACGACGCGCATGCCACGCCAACGCACGGCCGCCATGGCAACTCCCTGCGCCACGCAAGCATTTGTCTGGTCCACCGTGGACTAGGAGCCATCTATGGACCTGGTCTATAGGCCTAGGCCCACTTGGCAGTCTCTGCATTTTTTCCTTAAGAAAAATTTTTTGGCCAAAATTCAATTTCCCTGGTAACATAATCATGATGCAATAATTCTGATTTTCCTTAAGGAAAATAATTCAGCCAAAATCATTATTCCTTGTTGACATCATAATTATCTTTTCTTTTAGAAACATAATTCTAGAAAATTCAATTTATCTTTTCTTCCTCTTTTTCTTAGAATTTAAACTTACAAGAGCCCGTTCTCCTTCATCTTAGCTCCGATTGAACCCATTCAAAATTTTAAATTCATCTAAAATCACAATCTAGCCATTTCTGCCATCATTTTGATTTTTAGAGTTTATTTGAATTTAGCTTGTTTGGTCATTTTCATGTGTAGACTACGACGATTATGAGGAGTTCTACTTCGATGACTCTCACCAATCTGCGGAGTAAGGCAGGTTACACAGTTTAACCATATTGATCTCAATTTGCAAATAAAATTATATTATTTTAAATTATTCTGCATGTATTTGTTTATTCGACGTACTTCAATTCAGTTTTAGGTGTAGTATTGCCTACTTGTTAGTACCTCCTTCGATATTGATACCCAAATACCTTGTCATCTGGAACAAAACTTTAGTTAGTACACTAGTATGGGCTAGAGAACATTTATAGCAAATGCTCAGACATGTCTAGAAATAACTTTAGGTTTGGGATAAGTTTTAACATGAAATGATGTCTTTTAAAATGTATTCTTAACATTGGAGAGTTAAGAAGGTCTATGCAATGTTTCAAAATAAAATATAAAAACTTGGTTTAGACTTAGGCAAATGGTTAGGTTGTGGGTGTCTACTGGTAGGGGGTGGAAAACGGTAACGAATAATTCGTTTTATCCGATATTCGTATTCGAGAAAATGAGAATATGGTAAGCAAAATTCGTATTTGAAAATGTTTGTATTTATATTTGAAAATATTTGTATCCGTATTTGAGAATATTCATATTCGTATTTGTATTCGAGAATATTCGTATCTGTATTCGTATTCGAGACTATTCGATTCATATTCGATCCGTTTCTAGAACCCATGAAACATCCATACGAATTTTGTGATTCAAAATTTGAATTTAAGCAGTTTAAAACTGGTAACCGGTCAAAAACCGATGAAAAATCGGCAAAACCGCTAGGAATTCGTTTGATCCGATATTCGTATCCAAGAAAATCCGTATTCGAAAATATCCATATCGTATTCGAGAATATTCGTATCCGTATTTGAGAATATTTGAATTCATGTTCGTATTTGTTTTAAAAATATGGATTCATATTCGTATTTGAGACTATTCGATCGTATCAGATATGTTTCCACCCCTATTTGCTGGCACACGTTGTTGCTTGGTGGCTCAATGTGGGTGCTTGGCACAAGGGGTATGTGAAAAGTCTGCCTAAGTCAATTAAGGATCGATATGTGAGCTATTGCTACAAAGTTCTATCGTACTACCATAAGGCTGGTATGAGTTAGTCTTAGTTAACTAATTTACGGGTCCCAAGCTGAGTCTCACTATAGGTTGAATGTGAGTGTGGCGTAGGCCACGAGAAGTCTCACACAGCACAAGAGGGAGCCCCGATTAGTGGATTCTTTGCTGGGGTAAAACTTTAGCAGAGCTGTGCCCAGGTTGATGGCTTTGCATTGTAAAGATCTTGTCATGATTTTCTCAATCGCATGCCTTTGAAAGCGTGTAGTGGCCAATATCATGAATTAATCATATCTTGTGGGTAAACTTATATCACCTCTGTAAAGTGTATATACTATCCTGGATAGTCGTGCCCACGGCCATGGGCATATTGAGTAAAGTTTTTCACGGATTAAACTTTATTTTTTTAAAAATGGTTTTATATGGAATCATTGGGATCTTTTTGGAGAAAGATGGTCTGCGTGAGATACCCGTGGTTGGGTTAGTGCCAGGCCGGTGCCTATGCTAATGTAATAATTTGTTGAAATTACTATTTTTACTTATTGTATTAAAGTCAATAGTTTCCTATCTATTTTATTTTCTTAAATTCTACTTTACGCTCAAATAACCCTATATGCCTTCACTTGTTGCCTTTACATTAATAATGTATTTTTCCGTGTAACTTGTGGAATATATTTTATGTGCTCACCCTGTCTTAATTCTATTGCTTAGAGGAGAAGCACTTTGACTACGGTGAGGATCAGGATGAGTAGGCCGCGTCATACTGTTGTTTGCCTATGGGCAAGCTTTTTGGCCTTCTTCACTTATTTACTTCTTCTGCTGGGTTGTGGAGATTCAGGCCCACAATTTTTTATTTAATAAAGATTGTCATTATGCATGATATGTATTCATATTACCACTGTGTGCACTAGCTTTTTCTAGACTAGTGCGATTGACACAGAGGATCCGAAGGTGTTGTTTCTGGGTCCGGCATGTTGCCATCCTGTGCAAGGCTCTCTTCATGTGTGATGGTGCCACTCGACGTTCCCTCCCCACTCGTATTCCTTAGCACCACCTCGAACTGAAGCTCCCTGGTGCCCATAACAAACATTGAGTGCATACAAGCCTTCTCGCTCTTCTCGGCCATGTACTCCATCATCTTAGGACAAAAAGGCGTCGTGCTTCAACACATGCATGCAATAGTAGTATGTCTTTCCCTAAAGTATGCCCTCAATGACTGCAATGAGGGGCATGGCACACAGGCCCTTGATCACCCAGTTGTACACCTTAGCGAGGTTGGTCATCATTACACCATACCTTGTGCCATCGATGTCGTAAAGCAGGGTCCACTTCTCCACTGGCTAGGCCTCAATTCAGTGTGAGAAACATTTGACGTTCCTCGCTGTCCTCCTTCACAACTCGGGTGGGTCAATATTCGGCAATGGCGCCAACCATTTTGGTACATCGCCTATGTTCCAATGGGTTGCTTATTCCTCTCATCGACATTCTTTCTCGTGAGCTCATCCAACTTCCTCCAGAGCACACAAATTTCCTCTGCTGGTTCTGCTTGCATAAACTCTTGAACATGTTCATTAGCCTCTTGTTATTGAACTGCTTGAATAAGTTGGTCCCCATGTATCGTATGCACCAATAGTTTCGTAGGTCATGCCAAGAAAAAGGTTCATCTAGATCTTCCTATAGCTTCTTGATAGCCTTCGTCAACCCAGCATGTCAGTTGTGTATTATGCAAATGTCTGGGCATTCACAAACAACACCACCTTGAGATTCCCAAACAACCACAACTAACTATCAAAGTTCTCGCTCTCCACAAATACAAAATCCATTGACAAAATCTGATTGTTGGCAACCACACCAATTGCTGTTAGGATCTGCCCCTCATATTTTCTAGTCAAGAATGTCCCCCATCCATGCACATGAGCGAGCAGCAATGTTGAAAGGCATTAATGCAGGCACCAAATGCAAGGAATAGGGGTGGACAGATGGCTCGTGGCTCATGGCTCGGCTCGGCTCGGCTCGTGGCATTAACGAGCCGTGTCGAGCCGAGGGGTTGAGCTTTAACGAGCCGAGCCGGGCGGCTCACGAGCCACTCGGCTGGCTTGTTTGGCTCCCTCAGGTGGCTGGTTTAGCCCATCTCACGTTCGAGTTCCGACGCTCGGCTAATCACCTGACCACCCCTACGTGGCTACGTCCGACGCTCGGTCTTGACGTAAGAAGAAACCAACGCACTCTCGATCCCCTTCTTGTCTCCTGATCCCCTTCTTGTCTCAACCCTAGATCCGACGCCGCCGTGACAGTGCCGCACCATACCCTCACAGTCCTCCGGTGCAGACCCCTCCACTCCTCGCCTCAGCCTCCACCCCCTTCCCATCGGCCATCACCTTCCAGGAAGTCTCAACCCTAGATCCGGCGCAGCCGCCACGGTGCCGCACCACACCCTCACCGTCCATCGGCGTCGGCCCCTCCCCTCCTCCCAGCCTCAGCCTCCACCCCCTTCCCATCGGCCATCGCCTTCCCTGAAGTCTTAACCCTAGATCCGGCGCAGCCGCCATGGTGCCAAACCGCACCCTCACCGTCCGCCGGCCCTTGCCCTCCTCCTCATCTCAACCTCCACCCCCTTCCCATCGGCCATCGCCTTTCCTCAAGTCTCAACCGTAGAAAACGCCGGCACCGACCGCAGAGCACCACTACCGTAGTGCCACACCTCCCCTCGTCGTCGGCCTCTCGTCGGCGTTTGGCGCATGGAGCGGCATGCGCAGGCCAGCATGGAGTCGAAGAACCGCGGAGAGAGGAGGTCCTCTGGGTCCGACTCCGCCTCAGCATCGACCCCAATGGTGAATCGCCTCCCCAACCCCTGTCCACAGCCACCTTGCACTGCCAAAGCAGCTCCGACCCCGGCAGCCTCGGTGAAGTAGCTCTTCAACCCATGTTCTTGAGAGTTTAATGGAGATTGGAGAGTGTATCTTGGAATTATGCAAGCAGTGGTTATTTATAAATTACAAACTATGGTAGTACCAACTGTGTTACATCAAAATAGTAGTTCATAAGTGATTCATAAAGTGGTAATGAGAACAACAAACAAAAGGTCTTCTATTTGAAGATTTCAACTGTTGATAGTTTGGTGCGGAACAAAAGATCTTGATTCTTGAACTCTTGATTTCAACGTTGCTACCAAACAAAAGGTCTTGACTTCAACAATTTGTAAATGGAAAATGGACATCTGCTTAACTGTCTCCCAACAATCTGTGAAGAAATGGTAAATATTATTCTTAAGAAACATATGAAAGAAACAGAGTATATATCATGTGTACATGATTCAATTTAGTGGAACTATTGCATATATGATACAAATCTGACAATACACCTGAATGGAGTTCTTGTTTTCAAACATCATGGACTGGTATTACCTTAACTTGGGTTCTATCCGATTGAGCCGGTTATTCGATTGGTGGTTTCTGAAGCGTCACGATGCACAAATGCTTGGCTACACGCCATATATACCGTGCCTACACAGATAAGCATGGTGATATCTACAATCCAAACTGGAGTACCAATGAATATATTCAAAAGGAAAAGACAGACAAATATTCACGCCAAGCAAATATAACTAATATAGACCAAAATCATCGTAAAGCTAGATTTTAGTCGAATTATCCAAACCTCCAGCACACATGATGGATAGGTCTGGTCGCAAGTCAAATGTAACATCCCAAAATTTAAATTTGGAAAGGAAAAACTTTTGAATTATTTTTGCCATATATTCTAGTTGAATTTGAATTTTTATGGTGTTTCTTAAATTTTGGTTGAGGTTCCACTAATTGGAAATCTATGAAAAAGACAAAACAAATATTCGTAATGCCATAAAAGAAAATATGCAAATGCTCTGCCGCCTCCTTTTCTCGCTACCTTTCTGTGGCCGCTCGACGCACGGCTCAAGACCCCGTCTCATCACGCGCGCGGCGCCCTCTCACTGCCCCTCTACGCGCGACGCCATCATCCTCTGCCACCGCCTCCTGCACCCGCCGCCTGTCCCCGCCGCTCGCCGACACGACCAAACGAGCGCCGTCCCGAGGTGAGCTACACCCGCACACCTATAAGAACCGCCAAGCCCTCCAACAGCATCCCTGTAATACCCCGGAAAATATTTTATTAATTGTTTAATTAATAGAGAGGGACTTAAGTGAAAAGATTAAAATTAAAAGAGTTTTGGGGTTTTCGGAAAATTAAGACAACTGGGCCTAGGCCTTGGCCGGTGGGATTTTCTAGGCCCAAGAGGGAGGGAGGTCACCATTTAAAACCCTAGGCAGCCCCTGCCCGCCCTAACCGCCGCCCCCTTGCCTGCCGCCGCCGCCTTGCCTTGTGCCGCCGTTGTCCCTTGCGTTTGCCGCGGGTCGCCGCTCCGCCCGTGGTGCTGCTGCCCTTCGTCGTCGTCGCTGCGTCGTCGTCGTCGTCGCCCGTGGTTGTCGTCTCCTCCCGGCGCCGTCGCCGGCGTTCGTCGCTGTACCGCGTGGATCCGGAGGAAGGAGAGGAGGAGATCGCGGGCGGGTTCGTCATCGTGTTCGTCGTCGTGTTCGTCGTCATGTTCGTCGACGTGTTCGTCGTCGTGTCGTCAAGGGTAATCCTGGTAGTCTCTAGATGAGTTTTAATCGATTTAGATTCGTCGGTTTTCTGGGCTGCTGGGACAGTAGTTGTTTCTCGGCAGTTTTGATCTAGTTTCGTCGGGATTCAGGTCTGGACCCCTTCTAGAAAGTTGTAGAGGGTTTAATTATATTTCCAGGAGTACAAGAACACGTGATTCGGATTTGTGTAGCGAAAGTTATGAATTTTCTAGTGTTACTGTTCTGCAGATCGGGTAGTTCTGGACAGAGTTTAGTAGATCGGTTTGTGCGACGGAAATAGTTGCGATTCAGGAGTCCTTCAAATTGAGAAAGTTGTAGATAAGTTTCTTAGCTTTCAATAGAGGTAAAGAAGTCCGGATTCCGAGTTTCTGGGCGAAAGTTATACCTGTTTTAGTGCGCTGTCCAGAGAGTCCGACGTGAATTTTGATGCTTTAGAAAAGGGTTTGGATCGGTTAGTAAATGGCAGCATCAGAGAGTCTACCCAACTATGTTTTTGTAGATAATTGAATTATCTTTACAGAGAGTCCAAGAACGCTTAATTTGGAGTTACGTACCGAAAGTTATGATTTTTGGAAGTCGGCTGTCTGTGGTGGGGCAGATTTGGCCGAGGGGAGTTGGGGATTTAATTGAGATAAATTGTTGGGTTAATTGGGGTTGCTATTATTTTATATCTAGAAACCCGCTACTGTCATGTTAGTAATTATTAATTAAATATTCAGGAGGAGAGCGGATTCCGGGGGTTGTGCCTTCTACGCGTTCTTCATTTTCTCGCGGTTGAGGCAAGTATATTTGTGATGTGAAAATCTGTGTGTTTATGGATTTGTTGAATTGTTTGGATGATGGTTGAATCATGGCTGTTTAAATTGAGAGTATGAGTAAGTGATGAATTGAGAATGCTATTTATGTTCTGTTTACATTATGGCATTTACGAGATTGGTTGATGCGTAGTATGGTGAATGCTCGTTATCTTTTGATACATTCACATATATGCATCATATTGAGAATTGTTGAAGTCTTTGTAATACCCCGGAAATTGTTTAATTAATAGAGAGAGGGACTTTTGTGAAATAATTAAATTTATAAGAGTTTTGGGGGTTTTATGAAAATTAAGACAACTGGGCCTAGGCCTTGGCCGGTGGGATTTCTTGGCCCAAGAGGGAGGGAGGTCACCATTTAAAACCCTAGGCAGCCCCTTTGCCCTAGCCTGCGCCTCCACCTGCCGCCTCCACCCATTGTCCCTTGCCGCCCGTGTCGCCGCTGCCCCGCGTCTTCTTCCTTCGTCGTCGTCGCGCCGTCGTCGTCTTCATCGTCGTCGTCTCCTCCCGGTGCGCCGTCGCCGGCGTTAAATCGCTGTACCGCGTGGATCCGGAGGAAAGAGAGGAGGAGATCGCGGGCGGTTCGTCATCGTCGCCGTGTTCGTCGTGTTCATCGGCGTGTTCGTCGTCGTGTCGTCAAGGGTAATCCCTGGTAGTCTCTAGATTGGTTTTAATCGAGTTAGATTCGTCGGTTTTCTGGGCTGCTGGGACAGTAGTTGTTTCTCGGCAGTTTTGATCTAGTTTCGTCGGGATTCAGGTCTGGACCCCTTCTAGAAAGTTGTAGAGGGTTTAATTATATTTCCAGGGAGTACAAGAACACGTGATTCGGTTTGTGTAGCGAAAGTTATGAATTTTCTAGTGTTACTGTTCTGCAGATCGGGTAGTTCTGGACAGAGTTTAGTAGATCGGTTTGTGCAACGGAAATAGTTGCGATTCAGGAGTCCTTCAAATTGAGAAAGTTGTAGATAAGTTTCTTAGCTTTCAATAGAGGTAAAGAAGTCCGGATTCTGAGTTTCTGGGCGAAAGTTATGCCTGTTTTAGTGCGCTGTCCAGAGAGTCCGACGTGAATTTTGATGCTTTAGAAAAGGGTTTGGATCGGCTAGTTAATTGCAGAATCAGAGAGTCTCCCCAACTAAGTTTTTGTAGATAATTGAATTATCTTTACAGAGAGTCCAAGAACGCTTAATTTGGAGTTACGTACTCAAAGTTATGATTTTTGGAAGTCGGCTGTCTGTGGTGGGGCAGATTTGGCCGAGGGGAGTTGGGGATTTAATTGAGATAAATTGTTGGGTTAATTGGGGTTGCTGTTATTTTATATCTAGAAACCCGCTACTGTCATGTTAGTAATTATTAATTAATTATTCAGGAGGAGAGCGGATTCGGGGTTTCGCCTTACACTCGTTCTTCGTTGTCTCGCGGTTGAGGCAAGTATAACCTTGCTATGATTAATCTGTGTGATTGAATGATTTGGATGATATGAGTGGTGTTTGAGTTATGAATGCTTTACTTATGAATTTGAGTAATGTTATGAGTTGTTAATGCTATGAATGTTCTGTTTACATTATAGCATTTATTTGAGATGGAATTGATGCATAGTATGTTGAATGCCTGTTTATCTTGTTGATACATTCACATATATGCATCATATTGAGAATTGTTGAAGTCTTGGTCATGCGGTGATCAAGCATCGAGGTCCCCACACTTGCGGTGTGGGCAATTGGTCCTGTGCCGAGGGTGCAGGCATGGGTGTGCATTGACGGATGCACACTCCGCGTCTGGGTAAAATGCGAAAGAGATGAGAAAGAGGAGTTTTTGATCATAATGCATAGCATGAAATTCATATGTAATATGTTTAACTTGAGAGTTAATGTTCATGCTTGTATTTGATACTGATTATACTATTTGAGTCGTTGGACTCACTCTTGTTGTTGTTTGTCTATTTTAGGTACCAATGTGAGATCAGCATACATGGGGACATGAATGGCTAGTTCAGATTCACGTGCACAATTCCTTCATTAAGAAATAAAGACAGTCATGATAATCTTGTTGGCTTGATAGCTTAATTGGTTCGTTTATATTTCATCGATTAAATGTAATAAAGACTTAGTATCTTTTGATATTATCTTCCGTTCATTATTTAGAACTTGTGCTATTCATGCTTGTCGGAACTGTTATTACGTTAATAAACAAAGGAGGTCATGCCGAAATTTTTAGGTAATTTATATTAGTTGTTGATATATTGTGGATAGTTAGTAGCATTTCAGGCCTATGTTAGGCTGGGGTGTTACAGTTGGTATCAGAGCGGGCTTTAGGTCCGTGGTAATTAAATTATTAAATTGACACACTGGTGCACAGTAGGGTGGGATGGGTCAAGCATTGCATTTATGCTTTTGACATGTTGTATTGATGATTTACATTATGAGATAATCTTGTATGCTTATCGATAATCTTGTATGATTATGATTTGCTCCTATGACTGTTACGAGTGAGAATGGTCAATGATATGATGTAGATGTTGTGATGGGCTGCCTTGGCATTGCCAGATTATACCATTGGTTGTAGTATAAGGATTAGCAATGTAGTTACCTCAGGTAACTTAATTGAAGGTGTTGCGGGTGAGCTTCTTAGGAAAGTTATTAATATCCTTAAGTTGATTTCGGCTAATCTTTGGTTTATTGCAGTTAATGAATTTCTTTTGAGTTTGTGGTTCTTGCAGTTGAGGGTATGCAATTGGTATCTACCTGTTCCTTGAAGCAGTTATTGTTTCTTTCCGGACTAATGAGATACTTTTGCTGCCTGTGCTCATTTTGACTTGTAAGGTTAGTTTCTTCGTGGGAGTTTTATTTTGTTGAGAATCATGACTTATTGGTTCGCTTGGTGTTCTCTTTTATTAATTCAAATTTTGAGTTGCAAAACTCATTGTTATGTGAAAGCTTTGGATCTATATGTCTCTTTATCTCGAGCGTTGAAGTTTATTGTTCCTCTTCCTTTTGAAAGAGAGTGTTAAATCCTTTATGTTGTTTTGCTATGCTTAAGTGGAAGGTGGTGATCATATAAGCTAATTCGTATGGTATGAATTGTCAAGTTGAAAAGTTAGCGTGGTGCATAATTAATTCCAACTAGCATCCTTGGAAGTGTAGTTAATAAATTTTGATATTGCTTGTAATAGTTTATTAAAGAACAGTGATTAAGAAATTGCCTACATGATTGTAACCCATGTAGTTATTGAGGAGAGTGCAAAAGAGTTACAATAATTATTATGATTGATTAAATTGCTATCATGTTGGATAAATTGAATTATCGTGTCTTTAGTAATTAATCAAACCGTTTGGAATGATTAAGTAAGGAGGTGTTAGAATATTACCTTGGTAATATTGACCCTTAATATGTCTTTTATTTAGATACTTTATGAGCATGCACTATTGCTAGTTTCATCTATCTTTTACCATGCTAGATTGTTGAAGAATGTATAAAGAAATAGATGAGGGTTGAGGTATTGACTAGTAGGAACTTGTCTTACAAGCTGGTATTATTTAAGATTAAAGTCAATTTCGTTCTAGTTTCTGAATGTAAGGTAGGATCTTGAATCTATGTTCATGATTGTTTTATGATTGTAAAACGAAGTTAGGATCATGAATGCCGTTGCGATAAAATAATAATCAATTATTGCGGTAATGACTAGAGTACAATTAATTTGTGCTAAATTAAAGTTGAGCATCCATAAGAATTGAATATATGAAATCTAGTAAGAGATTTATGCTAGTATGTTTTGTGAGATTGTCATGTTCTAGTATCATCTTGTTTAAGAGCTTTGTTCTATTTATGTGGCTTATGCACTAGGTTCTCCTAGATCAAGTAGTTGCAACCTTACTTAGATATTAGAAACATGATGCAATGATTTCTTATGTTTCTTTTGGAAAAGTTTATGAAGGGAGTTGAGGATATGATGATGCTTGTTAAGAATGTATTATTCTGATGTTAGTATGTTGGTCCATTGGTGGTTATGATGGTAATGTTGAAGGTTCATTAAATAGAAGAATTTGAATAAATTCCTTGGTACTATTTAAATCAAAAGTTTTGATAGTGTGTATGTGATCTTTGACCTCATGATTTATGTGGTAGCTGAAATTGTTTTAAGCAAAGTATCGTGTTGAGGGTTTTATTAGTTCTTAAAGAATTAATGTGTTGTGGTCTTCAACTCTGCTTTGTTGGAATTGTTGAGGTGATACCGTAATCAAAGAAGGTTGTTCTCTTTGTTAAAAGGAAAAGTTTGATAAAAGTTTGGAGGTTGAAGTCAAGTTGTGTAATCTTTGTGAAGTGTGTTTGACTTCTTATTTTCGCCGCTTAAGAGTTTCTTGGGCTCAAATGACAATACTGTATTCGTATTGGTTGAGATTTGATGTTTTCTTCTTAAGGAGGCATGTGCTTTCAACTGTGGTCTTATCCTTTGTTGTCCAAGATCTTTGTTTTCCTTGGTCTTGTGTTTATTGCGATGGACTTTGTCTTGAAATTTCCTTCTTTGCTTCTCCAAGAAAGGGGTAAGCAGTTTGGGTTGCAAAGACCTTTAAGAGGTGTATGGCAACTGGTTAGTGTGGTTACGTGATCGATTTTGGTGGAATTGTGGGTGTCAAGTCATTTGAGATTCATGGAGTGATAAATTGATTCTGTCGAATAATTCTCGGTAAGGATTTGATTTAAAAGAAGATGTTGTCCTTGGGGCTAACTAGTTATATTGTCGCAACTAGAAGAACCTAGTTATGGTTCATGAGTGTTACGTTCATTTTGTTGGAACGTTATAATTATTGTAAGTATGGGAATCTTGATCAATTTTAGTGGAGCATCATGATTGGGTACTTTGCAAGGATTAGTGGGATGATTATGATGGTGTAGTTAATGAGTATATAACTGTGAAGAAGCCCAACCGTTACAGGAATTGTTGGGATAGTAAGGATTGTTGAAAATTGTGGCCATGTATGACTTGGCTTCAGTGAGTAACCCTCTAGGAGTTAGAATCTTTCTACAGATAATCAAGTTGAGAATATGTTTCATATGGTTGTTAATGATTGAGTATGGTTGATTGTGAAAATTTTAGTCACTGAATTTAAGAGTCTTTGTATTAAATATATCGAAGTATATGTATAGAAGCCTTAGAGATGGGAAATTTTGGTTGGTGATCTATGCTAGAACCTTGGAGGCTAATGTTATTGCGTGAGAATAGTGGAAGGAGTGGATTACGAATATTATGATGTTCCTTGATAGTATCCTTTGGATGTAGTAAATGGGTATGTGAGCCGAGAAATTCATGTTGATTGTCCTTAAGATTTGTGGTGAAGTGTTGGTGGGTGAAAAATAACGATGAGGTGCATTGGAAATTATTCGTTAAAGTAACATGTGGGAAGAGGAGTTGACTTTTTGTTGGCTTGTGTGGTTTTTCCGGTTTAGGAAAAAAAATGGACGGGTTTGACATTTGAGTGATTCCCCTTTGACGTATGTGTTGTTTGTTTGCAAACCACCTACTTGAAAGTTGGAGAGGTTCTTATGTTGAATCCTCGATTTTCTTTTATGATTTGACCCTTTGGTGGGGAGTGGGTGATGCGTGATTGCAATAAGAATCCCTTATTTTCGGTTGTATTACGTGTGTGAAAGAGTGGGTTTACCTTGACCCTTGTGGTGTGCCCGTGTTTAAGGGGGTGCTCATTGCTAAGGTAAAGAGATCGATTGAGAATGGAAACATGAGATATATATCTTTGTGATTGTGTGGGTTGGTACTAAAGGGAATGATAACCCGATGTGTATTTAATCGCTTTTGTTAATTGCGAAGTTTTAGGGTTTGTGTATCACTAGGACTACCTTGGGTTCTAGTGTGGGATACCTGACACTTTGTATGACTCGGTATCGAGGAGAACTTGAAAGATCCGGGCGTGGGCTTCATTAAAACCGTTGACCAACGAGTAAGACCACCACCATTCAAGAATTAAAGCTACACAATTCAAGTGTTGTAGGGCGTAAGTTCAACGAGTGGCCTTGGTGAGTCGAGAATCATTGGTGCCCTGAGGCGGTGAAAAGTTATGCGAGATGTAAGGAGCAAGGATCGGGAGGTTGGCAAACCACTTGGATCTTCAAGAACCTATGTGCGAGGTGCAAGCAATTAGAAAAAAATATTTAGTATGTCAAAGCGCTTTGGTCGCAGCAGACCGAGAGAGAAGCAACTTGGGAGTTGGAGTCTCGCATGCTGTGGCGATACCGGCGTTGTTCACGTCGGTGCTAGTTAATTGCTAGTTGGTTGTTTTGTTTTTGTTGAGGTTGCGGTTAGAATTGGGTCGAATTCTGTTTAAGGGGTAGAATGTAATACCGGAAATTTTTAATTAATTGTTTAATTAATAGAGAGGACTTTGTGAAATAATTAAATTTATAAGAGTTTTGAGGGTTTTATGAAAATTTAAGACAACTGGGCCTAGGCCTTGGCCGGTGGGTTTTCTTGGCCCAAGAGGGAGGAGGCCACCTCTTAAAACCCTAGGCAGCCCCCACCCCTGCGCCTCCACCCCTGCGCCTCCACCCAGCAGCCGCCGCCCGTGCTGCCCCGACGTCTTCTTCCGGTGCGCCGTCGTCGTCTTCATCGTCGTCGTCTCCTCCCGGTGCGCCGTCGCCGGCGTTCGTCGCTGTACCGCGTGGATCCGGAGGAAAGAGAGGAGGAGATCGCGGGCGTGTTCGTCGCCGTGTTCGTCGTGTTCGTCGACGTGTTCGTCGTCGTGTCGTCAAGGGTAATCCCTGGTAGTCTCTAGATTGGTTTTTAATCAAGTTAGATTCGTCGGTTTTCTGGGCTGCTGGGATGGTAGTTGTTTCTCGGCAGTTTTGATCTAGTTTCGTTGGGATTCAGGTCTGGACCCCTTCTAGAAAGTTGTAGAGGGTTTAATTATCTTTCCAGGGAGTACAAGAACACGTGATTCGGATTTGTGTAGCGAAAGTTATGAATTTTCTAGTGTTACTGTTCTGCAGATCGGGGTAGTTCTGGACAGAGTTTAGTAGATCGGTTTGTGCGACGGAAATAGTTGCGATTCAGGAGTTCTTAAAATTGAGAAAGTTGTAGATAAGTTTCTTAGCTTTCAATAGAGGTAAAGAAGTCCGGATTCCGAATTTCTGGGCGAAAGTTATGCCTGTTTTAGTGCGCTGTCCAGAGAGTCCGACGTGAATTTGGATGCTTTAGAAAAGGGTTTGGATCGGCTAGTTAATTGCAGAATCAGAGAGTCTCCCCAACTAAGTTTTTGTAGATAATTTAATTATCTTTCTAGAGAGTCCAAGAACGCTTACTTTGGAGTTACGTACTGAAAGTTATGATTTTTGGAAGTCGGTTGTCTGTGGTTGGGCAGATTTGGCCGAGGGGAGTTAGTGATTTAATTGAGATAAATTGTTGGGTTAATTGGGGTTGCTGTTATTTTATATCTAGAAACCCGCTACTGTCATGTTAGTAATTATTAATTAATTATTCAGGAGGAGAGCGGATTCGGGGTTTCGCATATACGCTCGTTCTTCGTTGTCTCATGGTTGAGGCAAGTATAACCTTGCTATGATTAATCTGTGTGATTGAATGATTTGGATGATATGAGTGGTGTTTGAGTTATGAATGCTTTACTTATGAATTTGAGTAATGTTATGAGTTGTTAATGCTATGAATGTTCTGTTTACATTATAGCATTTATTTGAGATGGAATTGATGCATAGTATGTTGAATGCCTGTTTATCTTGTTGATACATTCACATATATGCATCATATTGAGAATTGTTGAAGTCTTGGTCATGCGGTGATCAAGCATCGAGGTCCCCACACTTGCGGAGTGTGGGCAATTGGTCCCTGTACCCGAGGGTACAGGCATGGGTGTGCATTGACGGATGCACACTCCGCATTACCGGTAAAATGCGAAAGAGATGAGAAAGAGGAGTTTTTGATCATAATGCATAGCATGAAATTCATATGTAATATGTTTAACTTGAGAGTTAATGTTCATGCTTGTATTTGATCTGATTATACTTTTGAGTCGTTGGACTCACTCTTGTTGTTGTTTGTCTATTTTAGGTACCAATGTGAGATCGGCATACATGGGGACATGAATGGCTAGTTCAGATTCACGTGCACAATTCCTTCATTAAGAAATAAAGACAGTCATGATAATCTTGTTGGCTTGATAGCTTAATTGGTTCAGTTTATATTTCATCAGATTAAATGTAATAAAGACTTAGTATCTTTTGATATTATCTTTCCGTTCATTATTTAGAACTTGTGCTATTCATGCTTGTCGGAACTGTTATTACGTTAATAAACAAAGGAGGTCATGCCTAAATTTTTAGGTAATTTATATTAGTTGTTGATATATTGTGGATAGTTAGTAGCATTTCGTGCCTATGTTAGGTGGGGTGTTCTGATTGGTATCGAGCGGGTTTAGGTCCGTGGTAATTAAATTATTAAATTGACACACTTTGGTGCATGAGGGTGGGATGGGTCAAGCATTGCATTTATGCTTTTGACATGTTGTATTGATGATTTACATTATGAGATAATCTTGTATGCTTATCGATAATCTTGTATGATTATGATTTGCTCCTATGACTGTTACGAGTGAGAATGGTCAATGATATGATGTAGATGTTGTGATGGGCTGCCTTGGCATTGCCAGATTATACCATTGGTTGTAGTATAAGGATTAGCAATGTAGTTACCTCAGGTAACTTAATTGAAGGTGTTGCGGGTGAGCTTCTTAGGAAAGTTATTAATATCCTTAAGTTGATTTCGCTAATCTTTGGTTTATTGCGTTAATGAATTTCTTTTGAGTTTGTGGTTCTTGCGGTTGAGGGTATGCAATTGGTATCTACCTGTTCCTTGAAGCAGTTATTGTTTCTTTCCGGACTAATGAGATACTTTTGCTGCCTGTGCTCATTTTGACTTGTAAGGTTAGTTTCTTCGTGGGAGTTTTATTTTGTTGAGAATCATGACTTATTGGTTCGCTTGGTGTTCTCTTTTATTAATTCAAATTTTGAGTTGCAAAACTCATTGTTATGTGAAAGCTTTGGATCTATATGTGATGACTTACATTATGAGATAATCTTGTATGCTTATTGATAATCTTGTATGATTATGATTTGCTCCTATGACTGTTATGAGTTGGAATAGTCAATGAGATGATGTAGATGTTGTGATGTGCTACCTTGGCATTGCCAAATTATACCATTGTTTGTAGTATGAGGATTAGCAATGTAGTTACCTCAGGTAACTTAATTGCAGGTGTTATGGTGAGTTTCTTAGGAAAGATGTTATTATCCTTAAGTTGATTTCGCCAATTCTTGGTGATTGCGATTAATAATTTCTTTTGAGATTGTGGTTCTTGCAGTTGAGGGTATGCAATTGGTCTCTACTTGTTCCTTGAAGCAGTTATTGTTTCTTTCCGGACTACTGAGATACTTTGCTACCTGTGCTTATTGTTGATTTGTAAGGTTAGTTCCTTCGTGGGACTTTTGTCTTGTTGTGAGTCATGACTTATTGGCTCGCTTGGTATTTTCTCTTGTTAATGCAAGTTTTGAGTTGCAAAACTCATTGTTATGTGAAAGCTTTGGATCTTTGTATTTCTGTATCTCGAACGTTGAAGTTTATTGTTCCTCTTCTTTTTGAAAGAGAGTGTTAAAATCCTTTATGTTATTTTGCTATGCTTAAGTAGAAGGTGGTGATCATCTAAGCTAACTCGTATGGTATGAATTGTCAAGTTGTGAAGTTAGCGTGGTGCATAATTAATTCAACTAGCATCACGGAAGTGTAGTTGATTAATTTTGATATTGCTTGTAATAGTTTATTAAAGAACGTTGATTAAGAAATTGCCTATACATGATTGGAACCCATGTAGTTATTGAGGAGAGTGCAAAGAGTTACAATGATTATTATGATTGATTAAAATTCTATCATGTTGGATACATGGAATTATGTTTGTCGTTAGTGATTAATCTAACTGTTTGGAATTATTAAGAAGAAGGTGTGGGAATATTGTCTTGGTAATATTAATCTTTAATATGTCTTTTATTTAGATACTTTATGAGCGTGCACAATTGCTAGTTTCATCTATCTTTTACCATGTTAGATTGTTGAAATATGTATAAAGAAATAGATGAATGTTGATGTATAGACTTGCAGAATCTAGTCTTACAAGCTGGTATTATTGAAGATTAAAGTTATTTCTGTTCTAATTTCTGAATGTAAGGTAGGATACAGAATCTATGCTCATGATTGTTTTATGATTGTAAAACGAAGTTAGGATCATGAATGCCGTTGTGATAAAATAATAATCAATAATTGCCGATGTGACTAGAGTACAATTAATTTGTGCTAAATTAGAGTTGAGCATCCACAAGAATTGAATATACGAAATCTAGTAAGGATTTATGCTAGAATGTTTTGTGAGATTGTCATGTTCTAGTATCACCTTGTTTAAGAGCTTTGTTCTATTTATGTGGCTTATGCACTAGGTTCTCCTAGATTAAGTAGTTGCAATCTTATTTAGATACTAGAAACATGATGAAGAAATTTCTTATGTTTCTTTTGGAAAAGTTTATGAAGGGAGTTGAGGATATGATGATGCTTGTTAAGAATGTATTATTCTGATATTAGTATGTTGGTCAATTGGTGGTTATGATGGTAATATTGAATGTTCATTAAATAGAAGATTTTGAATAAATTCCATGGTACTATTTAAATCAAAAGTTTTGATAGTTGCATCGCGATCTTTTGATCTCATGACTTATGTGGTAGCTGAAATTGTTTTAAGCAAAGTGTCGTGTTGAGGATTTTAATTAGTTCTTAAAGAATTAATGTGTTGTGGTCTTCAACTCTTCTTTTGTTGGAATTGTTAAGGTGATACCGTATTCAAAGAAGGTTGTTCTCTTTGTTAAAAGGAAAAGTTTGATAAAAGTTTTGAAGGTTGAAGTCAAGTTGTGCAATCTTTGTGAAGTGTGTTTGACTTCTTATTTTATTTGCTTAAGAGTTTCGGAGCTCAAATGACAATCTTGTATTCGTATTGGTTGAGATTTGATGTTTTCTTCTCGAGGAGGCATGCGCCTTCATTGTGGTCTTATCCTTTGTTGTCCAAGATATTTGTTTTCTTGGTTTTGTGTTTATTGCAGATGGACCTTGTGCTGAAATTTTCTTCTTTTGCTTCTCCAAGAAAGGGGTACGCAGTTTGGGTTGCAAAGACCTTTAAGAGGTGTATGGCAACTGGTTGGTGTGGTTTTGTGATTGGTTTGGGTGAGATTGTGGGTATCAAGATGATTGAGATTTTTGGAGTGATAAATTGATGCTGTCGACTAATTCTCAGTGAGGATTTGATTTAAAAGAAGATGTTGTCCTTGGGGCTAACTAGTTATATTGTCGCAACTAGAAGAACCTAGTTATGGTTCATGAGTGTTACGTTCATTTCTTTGGAACGTTGGAATTATTGAAAGTATGAGAATCTTGATCAATTTTATTGGATCATCATGATTGGGTACTTTGCAAGGATTAGAAGGACGATTATGATGGTATAGTGATGAGATTATAATTATGAAGAAGGCGGATTGTTATGGGAATTTTGGGATAGTAGAAATTGTTGAAATTACTTGTCATGTATCTTCCTGAGATAATCGAGTTGAGATTATGTTTTCATGTGGTGTGAAGGGTTGAGCATGATTGATGGTGGAGATGTTAGTCACCGAACTTGAGAGCCTTGTGTCAAATATATCAAGTACATATATATATAATAGTCCTAGAGATGGAAAATTTGGGTGGATGTTCTATACTAGAACCTTGGAGGCTAATGATGTGGTGTGAAAATAGTGCAACAAGTGGATTCTAAATAGTTGATGCTCATTGATAGTATTCTTTGGGTGTAGTAAATGAGCGTGGGAGCCGAGAAATTCATGTTGATTGTCCTTAAGATTTGTGGTAAAGTGATGGTGGGTGAGAATAACGATGAGATGCATTAGAAATTATTCGTTAAAGTATCATGTGGGTAGAGGAGTTGACTAGAGTATGTTATTGTGAGAATAGTAGAGTCCCTCTACAAAAGTGTGTTGGATGCACTCGGTTTGAACATAGAGTTGATGTTGCCAAATTTAAGAGAATTGAACTAGTAGGGTATGGGATGATTTGGAACCTCGTGATTCAAGAGGAAGTTTATTCCTAAAAGAAAAAAAAATGGACGGGTTTGATATTTGAGTGATTCCCCGTTTACGTATATGTTGCTTGTGCAAACTACCTACTTGAAAGTGGGGAGGTTTTTTCGTGCTAAATCCTCATTTTCTCTTCTTTTGATTTGATCCTTTTTATGGGGAGTTGGTTTTGTGTGGTTGCGATGAGAATTCTCTATGTTTAGTTGAATTCTATCTATGAAAAAGTGGGTTTACCTTGAGCCCTGTGGTGCGCCCGTGTTTAAGGGGGTGCTCATTGCTAAGGTAAAGAGATCGATTGAGCGTGGAAAGCTCGAGATTTATGGGTTGTGCAGATTGTGTGGTTTGATACCAAAGGGAATGTTAACCCGCTGTGTATTTAATTGCTTCGGTTAGTTGCGAGGATTCGGAGGTTGACCGCTTTGGGTCCAAAAGATAGTTGAACGAGTGGACTTGGTGAGATAGAATCTGTTGGCTGCCCAGACGAGCGTAAAAGCTATGTGAATGTGAGAAGAAGGGATCGGGAATTTGAAGTGGGGGATCAGGTGCTTTTGAGAGTATCTCCTACCTAGGGTGTGGTGAGGTTCGGTACCATAGGGAAGTTTAGCCCGAAGTACGTTGGACCCTTCACCATACTAGCGCGAATTGGGAAATTGGCTTACCGTTTGGATCTTCCTGAGGCTATGCGCGGAGTGCATAACGTGTTCCACGTGTCCATGTTGAGAAAGTACTTGCGAGACCCAGAAGTTCACATCGCTCTAGAACCTTTGGTTATTGAGCAGGATATGTCCTTTGAGTCCAAGCCAGTGCGGATTCTAGAAAGGTCAGAAAAAGCGTTGAGAAACAAGACTTTGCTGTATGTCAAAGTGCTCTGGTCGCAGCAGACCGAGAGAGAGGCAACTTGGGAGTTGGAGTCTCGCATGCGCGAGCAATACCCGGCGTTGTTCACGTCAGGTGCGTGTTTTTGCTAGTTGGTTGTTTTGATTTCTGTTGTGTTTGCAGTTAGAATTCGGGGTCGAATTCTGTTTAAGGGGGGTAGAATGTAATACCCCGGAAAATATTTTATTAATTGTTTAATTAATAGAGAGAGGGACTTAAGTGAAAAGATTAAAAATTAAAAGAGTTTTGGGGGTTTTGGAAAATTAAGACAACACGGCCTAGGCCTTGGCCGGTGGGATTTTCTAGGCCCAAGAGGGGAAGGGAGGTCACCATTTAAAAACCCTAGGCAGCCCCTGCACCTGCCCTAGCCGCCGCCCTGCTTGCTCCCTACCGCCGCCACGCCGCACGCCGCCGCCGTGTTGTCCCTGCGTTGCCGCTACGGTCGCCGTTGTCCCTTGCGTTGCCGCTGGTCGCCGCTCCGCCGTGGTGCTGCTGCCCTTCGTCGTCGTCGCTGCGTCGTCGTCGCCGCCGCCGTCGCCGTTGTCGTCTCCTCCCCCGGCGCGCCGTCGCCGACGTTCGTCGCTGTACCGCGTGGATCCGGAGGAAGGAGAGGAGGAGATCGCGGGCGGGTTCGTCATCGTGTTCGTCGTCGTGTTCGTCGTCATGTTTGTCGGCGTGTTCGCCGTCGTGTCGTCAAGGGTAATCCTGGTAGTCTCTAGATGAGTTTTAATCGATTTAGATTCGTCGGTTTTCTGGGCTGCTGGGACAGTAGTTGTTTCTCGGCGGTTTTGATCTAGTTTCGTCGGGATTCAGGTCTGGACCCCTTCTAGAAAGTTGTAGAGGGTTTAATTATCTTTCCAGGGAGTACAAGAACACGTGATTCGGATTTGTGTAGCGAAAGTTATGAATTTTCTAGTGTTACTGTTCTGCAGATCGGGGTAGTTCTGGACAGAGTTTAGTAGATCGGTTTGTGCGACGGAAATAGTTGCGATTCAGGAGTCCTTCAAATTGAGAAAGTTGTAGATAAGTTTCTTAGCTTTCAATAGAGGTAAAGAAGTCCGGATTCCGAGTTTCTGGGTGAAAGTTATGCCTGTTTTAGTGCGCTGTCCAGAGAGTCCGACGTGAATTTTGATGCTTTAGAAAAGGGTTTGGATCGGTTAGTAAATGGCAGAATCAGAGAGTCTACCCAACTAAGTTTTTGTAGATAATTGAATTATCTTTACAGAGAGTCCAAGAACGCTTAATTGGAGTTACGTACTTAAAGTTATGATTTTTGGAAGTCGGCTGTCTGTGGTGGGGCAGATTTGGCCGAGGGAGTTGGGATTTAATTGAGATAAATTATTGGGTTAATTGGGGTTGCTATTATTTTATATCTAGAAACCGCTGCTGTCATGTTAGTAATTATTAATTAAATATTCAGGAGGAGGCGGATTCGGGGTTGTGCCTTCTACGCGTTCTTCATTTTCTGCGGTTGAGGCAAGTATATTTGTGATGTGAAAATCTGTGTGTTTATGGATTTATTGAATTGTTTGGATGATGGTTGAATCATGGCTGTTTAAATTGAGAGTATGAGTAAGTGATGAATTGAGAATGCTATTTATGTTCTTTACATTATGGCATTTATGAGATTGGTTGATCGTAGTATGGTGAATGCTCGTTATCTTTTGATACATTCACATATATGCATCATATTGAGAATTGTTGAAGTCTTGGTCATGCGGTGATCAAGATCGAGGTCCCACACTTGCGAGTGTGGGCAATTGTCCTGTGCTGAGGGTACAGGCATGGGTGTGCATTGGCGGATGCACACTCCGCAATCTACGTAAAATGCGAAAGAGATGAGAAAGAGGAGATTTTGATCATATTGCATAGCATGATGTTCTATGTTAATTGTTTAACTTGCGGTTAATGATCATTGGTATTGATGTTGATATACTTGCCGAGTCATTGGACTCACCCTTCGCATTTGTTTATTTGTTTTAGGTACCAATGTGAGAATGGCATATATGGGATCGAGAAAGGATTAGCTTAGTTGCACGTGCACTATTCCTTCAATAAGAAATAAAGACAATCATGATAATCTTGTTGGTTTGTTAGCTTAATTGGTTGGTTTATATTCCATCAGTTAAATGTAATAAAGACTTAGTATCATTGGATATTATCTTCCGTTCATTATTTAGAACTTGTGCTATTCATGCTTATTTAAAGCGCCATCGGTTAATAAACAAAGGAGGTTATGCCGAAATTTTAGGTAACCTATATTAGTTGTTGTTTTATTGTGGATAGTTAGTAGCATTTCGGGCCTATGTTAGGTGGGTGTTACAATCCCAAGCTCCTACTCACTCCCACTCCGCAATTGGACTCCCATCGGTAGTGGCTCATGGTGCCACTCATCTCCCCAACTCCGGTCGCTCGTTTCTCCTCGACTTCATTGTGAAAACCGATTCCGTCTACCCACACCTTCTCCGGGCGCAAACTATTCCGGCCACCCCGAGCTCCCGTGGGCGGTACCTCGCCGGCCAGAGTTCCATCCCAAGCCGCCGCCACACGACGTCGGCCGACCACCATGCTCCCGTTCCCGACTCCTCCATCGGCTTCATTTGGGAACCCATTTTGGCCATCTCGCCTCCTCCCAAGCCGCCACTGGCAACGCCGCCGCCTGCTACCTGGGCTCGCTCTGGACGCTCTGGCCTAGCTCATTTGTGTTATTTGCCCTTCTAAGTCGTGTCCGATAGTTCAGGTGGCTAGCAGATTTTCGGCTCATGCTTGGTGTTCGATTCCCCATCCGACAATTAGGAATAGGTTTTAATTAATTTTTGCTAAGTGATTTCAGTGAAGAAAAATTTAGAAAAAATTAGAAATTAATCCTTAAATGAGGCAAAAATTTATTTACGATATAAGTGAGCTTCTTAAATATTTAACCAAGGATTAATCATCACATGATAGTAAATAGTATACCTTGAATACTCATTCTAAATCTTTATTAACTGATGGCTTAGTAGGACTGTTGTTTAAAGGTATGCTCTCATGAAATGACGACTTGGTAAATAAAGAATGACTAAACAAAAGAACATAAACCCTTGCATGTTAGTAAATATTATAGAAGTGACCATTGCAAAGTTTAAGCCATAAACATTACCCCGGTGCCCTGACATTTAATATTTCGCCATTAAATAAGTCTCAGTAGTGGAAGGTTTAATTAAATAGCAATATTGAAATGTGACCCTGTATAACAAACTTGGCCCAGGTGAATGAATTTAAGTCAAAGATAAGGATGAGCCTAATAATAACTGAGGTATAGACAAAATAATAATGGAGTCATTAATTAAATCTTACCATTAGCTTTAATAATGATGAACATAAAAATATATATATCAAGCCAGGATATGTATAAATGAATCCTAATCCAAATTAAAACTATGCCTAGTGATAACTAAGGATATATAAAATATCATACCACAAAATGTTATAAACTCAGACTAAAATATTAATTCGGTAAACTAAAATTGTATACATTGCTTAAATATAACATGTGTCTTGAATATAACGCCCACCGGAATAATGCCCCTCCCCAACCTCGTACATCAAATCGTAAGTCTAACCTAACTCATGGAACTTCCTAAATAAATACAAAAATAATAAAAGAGATTATTAATAAAAAGACCGAGTCGTCATATTCCACCACCGACCTTGCCCCAAATCACCCGAATCACTCATTAACTCATAATAAAACTAAATTGAGTTTCTTCAGATTTATTTGGATCTTTTGAGTTATTTGCTTTATTTTGGATTCAGTCGTTTAGCGCGTAACTAGAAATTGGAATCCTGAAGAATCGAGGGATCAAGTGTGATCAAGAGCGAAGTAAAGACAAGGAATAGAAGCTCGAGAGAAAGCATCGTGAGAGCTCAAGTCCGTGGTAAACTGCGCTAGACGAGTCAATACTTTGATCATGTTGAACCTACATTTTTTGCAAATTACTTTTGTTTAAATTATCGAATTGCATGCTATTATTTTATATACAAATACATGTTAATTTAAGATGCTAGTTACATGCCCATTGCTTGCCTTGATTAATATTACACCTCCCTTGGAACATTGGAATATGCGAACCTTGTCGCCCTAGCAAAATTGTAATAGTAACCATTTCGAAAATAAGTCCGTAATTATATGCCATGCTTAGTATTGCTTAGATACTCATGGGTGTGAGAACGCTCAAGCATCACTTTCAGTCATGAGAAAATTTGGTTGGGCAGTCATGGTGGTAATGATTGGTATATGTTCGATATGGTTATTTTATGCTCCCAAAGACCTCAACTTGCTTGAATATCTGGGCGGATGTTTCGAGGGTGTGTGAGTGGTGCGGTGGAAGCACAATGTGGTTAGTGGAAGAACCGCCCAGATACCGCTAAGGACTGAATCTTGTCATGATCTCCCACGTAAAACAGTGCAACCACAAGTCTGTAAAGTACAACTTGGCTAAGTAAATTTATCGAAACTCCCGGACTCATCTCATTGGTAGTGGAGTGAAGTGGATACGCAAGGGCAAGGGGAGGGTGAAGTTTCCCAGCTGTTCTAAGCGTTGCGGGAAGTGGAGCCCGGCTGTATTAGTAACTATGGGGAACATCCCGTGCATAGATGGGACCCACCGCAAGTGGGAGAAGCCCATAAGGTGAGATGACATAGGAACTTAACCAGATATAGTTCTGTTTCAAAATGATTTGTGGGTGGAAATGGAAAAGTGAAGGGCAGTGCAAGGCCCTGATTTGAGCTGCCCTGGGTGTCGCCCAGTGATAAGTTAAGCGGCTATAACGCTGAAGGATTAAGCATATGGTGCAGATGCCATGTAACGGTGGATGGAATCTGAATCGCTATTGTTATTGCATTCTCTTACACGTTATGTTTTTGTTCAAACTGCTAAGTCTCAGGAAGTTTCTATGTATTATATTTTTAAATGAGGATAATACTTATCACCAAATAAAAGGTCAGGAAGAATAAATAGAGATGTAGAAAATGAGATAGTTGTTATGGTAAAAGTATAAAAGATGATGGTGGATTCATATCGATCATAAAAGGGAAATGATAATGTGGAATCTGAGAGTAAATTGGTGGATTCTAAATGAATATATAGGCTACGTAGATGATTTAAATGATTCTTGGAGAATTAGGGAGTGCAAAAGTAATTGTTGGATTACGATACTGTTAACTAACATAAATTCTTGGGAGATGCTGGTGATAATGAGATTAATAGGATTTGATCAAATACTAGATGGATGAACTGAATTTTTGGAAACTTGAAGATATGATAATCGGGGTATACACTTGATCATTGATATTCTTGGTGGATGTGTACTAGTGAATTAATTAGAGATAGATAATATAAAATAAGGTGGATTATTGGAAGCGTCAATTTATGGTTTTGGGGACCAATGACCGAAACGATTGGAGTGTTAGGAAGTCTTAATACGAACGATTTTGGTGGAATAAAAAGGCGTTTATGTTAGGAGATTATTAGAAATTACGATGTAAAGAATTGATGAATAGGAATTACAAGATTGGATTATTAGGAGTTTATGACACAACAGGTGCCGGTGGATACAAAATAAAGGACACCAGATTTTCACTAGCGTGAGGAGCTAAATAAACTGTTGAATATTGAGCCTAAGATTGGACTTATGAACTGGTGGTGGGTATTCAAACCCATGTACGGAATTGGTAACCGCGATTCGATTATTGAGTATTTTGGGATCACGCAATAGAAATCATCTGATCGGTGGGTCATAGGTAAATATATTGGAGTATAAATAAGTTGAGTAGTTAACAAGTTAGTAACTGGTGGATCGAGATCAAGATTATACGATTCTGGTGAAATTTAAGATTGGAGGAATAAATTTATGGGGAAGGTTAGGATTATGTGAGAATCAGACACCCATGGCTGGATTGATAAGATGGTGGTTGATAGAATAGAAAGCGTATAATCGGTGGATTAGATAAGTGATGATACTCGTTGTTCGAAGTTTTAGACAGCGATAATAATACCATGATTAAATAAAAAGAATAATACGAAGAACAATTTTTGGCAAATAAAACAACCCGAGCCTCTCCTTTGACTGACCATGCATACTATTTAATTGCATTCTGTGTATTGGCTCGCAGAGCACGGTGGTTAGTGTGCTCACACTCGCTCTCATAACAAATTCAGAATCAGGAATTGGATCACTACGCATCGGCAATATTTTGGCCTTGATGGTAAAGAAGATGAAGACGTCAAGGGCTAGGTCGCGATCCTCCAGTTGGTCGCTGTGGGCATGTCACGAGGTTCACCCGATGTGCTTCATTTTCCTTCTGCAATTCTCGATTTCGCCTAATCGGCCCATGTGTAAGTTTACTATTTTATTTATTCTTCCGCATGGTATGTATTTGATATTCATTTTACGTAGCGTGAGCACTATCTCGATCCGAGGAGTAGTGCATTAAATCACAGAGGATTCCAGATAATAAAATCTGGGGTCCTACATCAAATTTATAGTTGAAGTCCGAAAATTTTGATTCTGGAACGAGACAGGCTGCTCCAACTGCTCACCCGGCAACTGTACAAAATTAGAAACTTCAATTAAAAAATAATAGAGAATGCACTTACACTGCATACATCACAACTAACCGTACTAAAATATTTAGGCATCAACATATCCATTTTTGTTGCTAATGTAGTATCAAGTTACTTAAATGTTATGCAATGCGCTAATGCCTGTTTGATATTTATTCAGACAAGCATCCCACAAGTGCCTAAAGCACACCTATCTCCAAATTCCAATCACAGATAATGGCCAAAACAAAAAATCACATAATATAGATTACCATGACAAGTTTGTCAAATTCAAAAGGTGGATGGATCACAAAATTGGACGACATGTAATTTGTTTCTCTCCAAGACTCCCAACTGTGATGTGCTATACACAGTCAACAATCAAAATCTAAGATACACTCTCCAATCTCCATTAAACTCTCAAGAACATGGGTTGAGGAGCTACTTTACCGAGGCTGCCGAGGTCGAAGCTGCTTTGGCACTACAAGGTGGTGGTGGATAGGGGTTGGGGAGACGTTTCACCACTGGGGTCGATGCCGAGGCGGAGCCAGACCCGGAGGACCTCCTCTCTTAGCGGTTCTTCGACTCCATACTGGCCTGCGCATGCCGCTCCATGCGCCAGACGTCGACGAGAGGCCGACGGCGAGGGGAGGTGTGGCACTACGGTGGCGGTGCTCTGCGGTCGGTTGAGACTTGAGGGAAGGCGATGGCCGATGGGAAGGGGGTGGAGGCTGAGACGAGGAGGGGAGGGGCCGGCGCCGGCGGACAATGAGGGTGCGGTATGAAACCGTGGCGGCGGCACCGGATCTAGGGTTGAGACTTCAGGGAAGGCGATGGCTGATGGGAAGGAGGTGGAGGCTGAGGCGAGGAGAAGGGGAAGGGCTGGCGCCGGCGGACGGTGAGGGTGCGGTGCGGCACTGTCGCGGCGGCGTCGGATCTAGGGTTGAGACTTCAGGGAAGGCGATGGCCGATGGGAAGGGGGTGGAGGCTGGGGCGAGGAGGAGGGGAGGGGTCTGCACTGGAGGACGGTGAGGGTGCGGTGCGGCACCGTCGCGGCGGCGCCGGATCTAGGGTTGAGACAAGAAGGGG
Source organism: Bonia amplexicaulis (assembly GCA_036346245.1). NCBI lineage: Eukaryota > Viridiplantae > Streptophyta > Magnoliopsida > Poales > Poaceae > Bonia > Bonia amplexicaulis. The sequence goes on from CM070768.1 coordinate 6,420,649, forward strand.
ATCGGGAGTGCGTCGCGTGATCGAGAGACAAGAAGGGGATTGGGAGTGCATCGGTGTCTTCTTGCATCAAGACCAAGTGTCGGACGTAGCCACGTAGGGGTGGTCGGGTGATGGGCCGAGCGTCGGAACTCCGACGTGAGATGGGCCGAGCCAGCCGCCCAGCGAGCCAAACAAGCCAGCCAGCGGCTCGTGAGCCAGCTCGGGCTCAGCTCGTTAAGAAGCTAATATTAACCCCTGGTTCGGCTCGGCTCACTCGTAAATACCACGAGCCGAGCTGTGTCGAGCCGAGCCGAGCCGCGAGCCACGAGCCATCTGTCCACCCCTAAACATGGTTGTCCTCTGTGATGAGGACATCACTTCCTTGGGTACACATAACACTCATCCACAAGATGCTAGTAAAGGAACTATGATGAGAGCACGTGAACGATAGTTGAATTATCAGGTGATCTCGTTACTAGGGTTGTTTAATTCAACTTTTGATAATGGGTTGCTGCTTGATGCATGCGAAGCGATTGTGCTTAGGAACGTGGGCAAGAACCAAGGAGAGGCATATAGAATTATGAACACGTTTAGGATGAACATTGGAGGTCACCACATCACTTTGAGATTAGGACAACCAATAAGGAAAGCTGGGCATATTCTAGAATTTAGTTCAGCCTCTGAATACAACGCTGATTTCAAACGAGCATAGAAGATGCATACGGAGTCCAATGAGGTGATCTTGGACTTGTTGGAAAGCTTATGACGTCATTTTTTCAATGGTTCTAATCTCACCTCAAAACTTCACCTGAGCACGTGGTAATACATGAAATAAGTCCGAATCAGTTCCAAACCTAGGCCCTAGGCCTTATATCAGATTGAGCCCAACTGAGAGTTGTAGTGAGATGTTCCTCCACCCTCACGGATGTGCTCTCCATGTCCCTCGCCCCTCAAAAACTGCTAGGGATGCCACTTTTAGGATTTAGATTTGTTTAAATTATTTTTCATTTAAAAAATATCAGTCGTGTACTTATGTCAACTAGACCAACTACGACGACTTCAGACCTCTCCATTGTTCAATAAACTTCATCTTTCATCTGCAAATCAGATCGTAGTTATTTCTTTCTTGCTTCATTCTTGATTGCTTGCAGGAAAGATCAACCGTGTTGGACACAGTTGGTAACGACAAGGGTGTGGTGTGGCGATTGCAGGCGGACTTGGTCGTTTTGGTCAAGTAGCCTCATCGTCAACATCATATTAATCAATCATAGTTATCATTCTCATTGGAAGGTCAGGCCAAATCCCCTCATCACTCTACCTCAATTGAATCTGCACTACATCTCCACCACCATCCTCTGAACCATCATCTGCAACCCCCAGTTGGATACCTGCACTACTCTCCCCCCTTCATAGCTGTATCAAAGTAAACTTGGATAGGGTTGCACCAACAACACCTGTTGATAGCAACGACGCTTGCAACCTTCCAACCAGCTCTGCCATGACTTCGTTCGGTCTAGGGGAATCAATTATCAATGGATCACTTTGGATGAACTACTACATAAGCATTTAACGGTCACTCCATACAGTGCTGGGTCCAGCGATAAGCTCAATGTCAGCCACATCAAGACCTCTCCGATTCAAATATTATCCGGGTTTAGGTGACACATAATGGTATGCAGAAAACTGCTCAAATCAATCCCACACGGCCCCTCACGAACTTCTCCCTACCCGTAAAACACTCTCAAAATTTCTTACCCTGACATAACTCCCACATGACTAAAAATATTTAAAACACATGGCAATTACGCCGGCTGTGCTGAGCCTAACGATAACAAAACAAGACTACGCCCGCATGAACAAAGCCAACTATGCCTATTAAAACACGCTTTATTTCATATACATCTCCTAAAACATGACTACAAATGTACAATTAAATTAAAAAAAACTACACACAATAACCTAAAACATATATCCCTAGGTCTTACGGATCTATATCTAACCATCCTAGGTCTTCTACAAATCGATTAATGGGTACCCTATTATGCTATAACAATACGTACCCTATTATGCTATAATAATACATAAATATCCTACACTGTAATACTATACACAACATTAACCGTAAAATTGCCAATTAACACCAACTACAAACCCTAGCTCTACCAGTAAACTATATTTATTGTTACTAACCAGACATGTTTTCATCGAAGTGACAAATAAAATACATGAACACAATGAGCATACTACAAAAATGATAAATTCACAGAGGCGTACTAAGCCGACGGTGTCTTCTTTCCCTTCTCCTCTCCCCCGCTCTCTTCTTTTCCCTCTCCTCTACTCTCTTTTTTTTTCTCTGCTGCCAAGAGCCTCCCATCGCCTCCCCTTCTCCAACACAATTCAGATTGAAACGTGCTAAATGCACCACCAGTCGCGCCAACATGGTGTTATTGAGCGTCAGTCGTGGCTCGATTGGGCGGTAAGTAGCACTTGCATCGTGCGACTGGACGACGTGGCACAGTGTCGTTTGCCCGTCACGCGGCACTGGCTTCAATTGCGCAACGAGAAAGCGACTGTGGACATGGGTGGACCCAAATCACCGGTCCACACGATTGAACCCAGTCGCTCGATGGATAGGTGACTAAGGTCTATTTCTATATTAAAAAAACCAAATTTATTTATGTACAATGATTAAAAAAGTTTATTTCAAAAAATAATAATCGCGGAGATACATGGTAACGTGCACAGCTCCAGGGCAGCAACGCCGGCGCAGCCTCTCGTATTCTGTAGAGGCGGAGCAATAAAGCTGGGCTGAACACTGTACCTTAATTCCACGACAACATTTATAACATAAGCCGAACACACCGTTACAATTCACAGGCAATGCACTGGAAATTTTAGATCAAGAATTACTGACAGTTCAATTAAGTCTACGATGCCTCGGGGATACCCATTCAGACCAGACGATAATTTGGGCAACCCAACTACGTCATTACACCTCAACATAACGCTACAAGCATACACCAAACAGCTACTCGACCTAAATCAAAAAGCAATATCCCTTCTCATATTACCGGCGGCATCTTTAACAATCTCCGATACTACCACTATACGTGTCTATTTGGCTCACAACAGTACAAGAAATTGAGATATGAATTATTTCTTACCAGAAAACGAGAAAAAGATACAAAATGGTGAAGGGCCTACTGCTTTGAACCACCCCTTCAAGTTACAACCACACGCTTTGATGCCTCTGCAGATAGAATGCACGCTGATTTCCAAAGACGGTTTTCCTCATTAGCCACACTTGGTAGGTATGGCATAGTGGAACTGAAGCAAAATTGTTCCAGCATTGCAAGCAAATCCACTAGTTTCAACTTGAGGTGACTTTCCTCCGGACTACTCTCTTTCGGCGGGGCTTGGACAACGCTGCTTCAGGTCCACCCTGCTTGATGCCTAGAAGACCAAGGCCAGACACAATTGCATCTTTGGATATAAACCACCTTGAATCTTGTTCGTCTCCAGCAACCTCAACTGGCCTACTGTATGCTCTCAGCAGTCGATCTGAATACTGTGGATCAGCTTCCTCTCCAAGCCATGTGCGTCTAGATGACTCACCAATCTGAATATTCATCAGCCTGCAATACATATATGTTTAATGATAGAGCGTAGCCTCCATAATATACTATATGGAGTGGTTCCAGAGTGCAGTACAAGAAGAGTGAATTGAAGGAGTTGCTAAGGAAAGCAATGGAGTTCCAGCTTTTACAAATAAAGTGGATATGAGAAATACAAGAGTTCATACGAATTAGGTTGAAATTAAGACGAATGCACCTAAGCTGCAGTATTAAAATGCAGCATCATTTTGATTATCCAACTTTTTTGCCCACAAATGAATAGTAGATTGCTGATACCCTTTCTTTAGTTTTCTACAGTCAATCACTGAAACCATCTCCATAAATAACCAATACCCTGTTTACTGCAAAGCATCATATGAACTCTTAACCAACAGCCAACAAGTAATGATCACAAGACCAAAAAAAAAATGTTTTACTCGGTTTGAAACCCACCAATTCAAAATTTTCCAGCTTGAGTAATCCTAAATAATGCAATTTAACAAAACTCCCTCACAACAAGAATGTACGCCAAATCTTGGGGACAGTTAACAATGTGCGCATGTTGAAGGACCATCATAATGAACCCAAAACCATAAACAATTTACCTCTTATCAAGCAGCCAGTTAAGGATGTATTACATTTGAATTTACAAATTAAATTGTTTTTTCCTGAATACGGTAACCGATAATTACTGGCTGGAAAATGGTCAGGAACCACCTGGTCCACAACTATAACAGGCCAATTCAAATAACCAAACAGGCCAGTATTTCCAGTTTCTCACCTGTAAACGGCAGGAAATCGCCACTAGTTTTGCAGCGACAACAGTATGTTATGTCAAGAGTAAGCTATAAAACTCTTGAGAAACCCATGTTATGTTTATGGCATCAACCAATAATTCGCCATCATGGCAAATTGTTAGTTATCTTACTTTCTTAATTACAAGTGAAATATTGTCGTGTGGCTTTTGTCTTTATGCATAATGAACCACACCAAATCATTACTCCATGAAATATAAACTAATGCCTTAAGAGAAAAGGTCAGTAGAGATTTACCTTAGTGCTGTGCTGAAGAAGATTGCCACACCAAGAACATCAAAGCGCTTGACCATATATTGATCTAGTCCACACAATAATTGATACCGGAAGTTTGCATATAGTCCTAGAAAAGCTCCATAACCAAGGGCATTGGTGCTAATGGAAGGAATGGTCACTGATAACCTGTAGATGAGATTAGCAAAAAAAATGTTCCAGAAAAAGTGGATCAGAGAAACATTAGAAGAATGATTTTTATAACAATATACATGAACTCTGATAAAACTCACCTCCTTTCCTTCCTTGTGGACAGGGCTTTTGACAGACCACCTTGAATAGAGCCAGCAACTACCCCCACCAGGCTAAGCTCAGCAGCCTTGTAAAAGAATGCACTGATTCGTTTCTGTAGATCAAACTCTCTCAATGGATAACTCTTCTCAAATATGTTGTTGGGAAGTTTCTCAATTGCATTTTGGAAGTCAAATCGGGATGTACTACCATATGAACGGCATGGTGCCAGAAGCCCAAGAACCAGCAAGTTGCAACACGATGCAGTCAAAACATTGACAACAACCAAATCCCATTCGTGCTCAAACCTGATTACTCAAAAGGTGAAACATGGTTTAGATTAAGTAGTAAAAATTAAACTGTTGAACACCAGTTACCAGATAATGTGCAACATACCTCTCCTTACGAATCTTCATCTCCCACCACACTGATGAGAAAAAAGTAGCCATGAACTCAAAAGCCATCTTATGCGGGAATGACGGGTCTGCAAGTGTTCTGCATTACAGAGAACACATGACAATTGAAATCATTGTTACAAAAATCAACACAGTAAGGAATATGCAAGACATGAGACAAGCCATCTTTCATATATAAGCATTTATTATTTAGTTCACCAACACATGAGACAACCTACAAAGTACATACATACAGTAGTTAATAAGTAAATGTGGCTAAAGAAATCTAAAGCTAGTCCAGTGGAGTACATTAACAACTAAAATATGAGCAAGGCTTGGCATAAAGTTGGAAGGTAGGATTCTTTAAGGTGCCAAAAACTAGATTCAGTCATTCTACAGTTCTTATCAGATATGATTTGGCTTTACTTACATTCAGTAAACTGGCCAGTTGACTGATAAAATACAGTTAATTGCTATAAATTTCAGCCATTTCATTCATAATTCCAAACAACAAGAAGGAAGAGCATTCCAAGAAGCAGTATTCATGACCACCATCCTTTAATGAAGGAAGGCGGAACATCTCAATGTTGCTATCCAGTTGCTAGTTAAGTACAAATCCCGCCGCCCCCACAACACCCCTCCCTAAAACAAAAGGAGGGAAAGAGAAATGCTTAATGTCACCAACCGTCTTGCTCAAGAAGCTCCCATAGCCACCCACACTGCCACCCTGTTTTCTTTCTTCTATATTTAAGACAAGTTACCTTCGCCCCTGACCCCATTTTTTATTTAAGATAAACTTCTTTCAGTATGAGGGGTGTTCACTAAGCAGTTGGAGACACAACCAACATTCATTTAAAAGAAAAAAAAACATAAACTGCTAAGGGCACATCAACATCTACTGAAGAACAAACAACATATGACAAGCATGAATCATGGCACTCATCTCTAACAGCAGACCAACTAAATTTAACGGAAGTGGAAAAAAACTAACAGTGGCAAAATTGAGTGGTATTACAGTGAACCAAGACCTTTAGGTGGTATTTTGCCAAAGTAGTGATCTTTTGGTATTAAAGCCAATTTTTCCTTTCCAAAACAGCAATATGCCTGCAGCACTACGGCCCTACCTTCATTGCAACTGTACTGACCAAGGTTCATAATCCCGGCAGTAACCGGCCGGTTACTGCCAGTAACTGGTTATACCGGTGCCAACCGGAAGAAAAAAACCGCCAATTTATTTAATTCAAATTTGAAATTTTAAATGTAAAAGTTAGTTTCTCTAATGATGTTTACATTGTTTAACACTAATGAAATGAATTAGGTAGATGCATGCACCTTTCGTACTTGACTTCATACTTTTTGTCATGAATGTATTAGGAATTTCCAATTTTTGAATGTAAAGGTTAGTTTTCCTAATAATGTTTACATTGTTTAACACAAATGGAGTGTATTAGGAAAATGCATGTACCTCCCGTACTTGATTTCATGCTTTTTTCCATGAATATATTAGGAATTTCCAATTTTTGAACGTAGAAGTTAGTTTCTATAATGATGTTTATATTGTTTAACATTAATGGAATGTATTAGGAAGATGTATGCACCTCCCATGCTTGACTTCATGCTTTTTTCCATGAATGTGTTAGGAATTTCTAATTTGAAATTTGAAAATCCGGTTTTTAGCGGTTTTTCCTGTTTTTTGGGCAGTAACCAGCCTTTTCCGGATACTGGTTTCAAATTCAAATTTTGATGCGTGAAATTTGAGCCATTTTTTCCAGTTACCGGTCGGTTTTTCCGGCCGGTAATCGGTACCGGCCCCTGGCCGGGATTTAGCCCGGTAGCGGGTTTTTGAACCTTGGTACTGACTATTGTTGCTAACGGTTTTTGCTTGATATTATTTTTGTTTGTCCTATTTTACTTATGTAAAATATGGAACTAGGATTTAATTTATATAACAGACAGAAATTGTGAGACCACTAACAAAATCATGGAGAATTTGAATGCAAAGCTGTACCAGGGATACTTAGGAAAAACTAATATACTACGGAATAAATATTGAAAATATCAATATGAAACTAAAGCTCATAACCTGCTATATTATTGTCTAAAAAAATATAGGTGGTTGGATTGTCATAACAAAAACAAGGGGGTAGGAATACAATAAAACAAAAAATAATGAAAGTTGGCCTTTTTTTCTTTTATATATTCCTTGCAGCGTAGAGTGCTAAAACATCAAACAGCTTATACATCAGACTTCAGAACAGCAATACATACGCAAATAGCTTATACATGTAGAAGAATAAACTTAGTGTGAACATGATTTGGATGTTACCTTCCAACAAGACCTCTGGAAAGCCATCCAGGAAGAGCTCGTGAAAAGGACCTAGTATTAGTAGGCCTTGCAAATATTGACAAGTACCGCACCATCTGAGCAGAACTTACCAAACCCTAGATTGATATACCACGTTCAGTCCATATCATTCAACTATAGGACCAAAGTATGACATGGGAAAGAAAAGACAAAACTTTTACCATCTCATAAGCTTGGCGCAGACCAGCAGGCAAATTACTCATCGTTTTGCACCACTCTTGCAGCACAGCATCTACAAACTCTCTGTTGAAAAGCTGCTTGAACAGAACAAGCAATAGTCAGCTCACAAGTCCCAATCTTTGTCAGGATTCAGATACTACTTTATCTGAACTCAAAGTAATAGGAATTTCACCTCCTGTATAACAATTCGTCTCCTAAAAAGTCCGCCTTCCTCCTCCTCACCATCATCAAAATCATCAAAGTAATCATCATCATCACCATCATCATCTCCACCATCACCCCCACCATGACCAATCCTTTTGCCAATATCTCCACCACCACCACCTGTCGCCAACTGCAACATTTCAAAAGAAGCATGTGATGGATGTATACGATACAACTATGAAACTTTGCATAGTATAATGACCTCGTATGGAAATTTAGTACATACAATTAAATAAACCACACCACATAGTTGTTACTTTGTAGTAACAATACTTACAAAATAAGATAGAACAAGTAGTAGTTCAAGGTAAAGGGAGATTGGATCCCTAACAAATAATGTTGAACTAATTTCATATGCATGCAACATCACGCATTTCCAATAGAATACACAAACAACACTTGTTAGTTAGTTCTTTCTGTTTTATTACAAAACGGCAAGAACTTCTTTTGTTCTGATACTTCCAGAATGTGCCTGCGTAAGTGGTGATGTAAATTGAACAGCCAATTCTAACTTAGAGGCATATTTGTTTCACGATGGATACTAATGAAAAAAGGAAAAATCATTATGAAATTGGAAAATGGAGCACAACAAATAGTCAACCAAGTAGACTTCTTTTGTTCTTATATTTCCAGAATGTGCCTGCGTAGGTGGTGATGTAAATCATGGTTATTAAGGCGGTGCGGCGAGGCACGGCGACTCACCACCTTCACACAACAATATCGCTTATGGCGCGCGGCGTGGCGACACCATACACATAAGTAGCCACAACAATATCGGACTTCCGAAGGGCCTAAACAGAAGAAATGTAAAGAAAAAGGATCTTTATTGCAATTTCAGAAAAGAAGAGGACTAAATTGCAAAATATCAAACACCCCCCCCCAAATATCTGGCGTGGCTCCGCTCCCCCGCTCCGCATTCTTTCGTGTGGCTCCGCCCGCTGCCGCTCTCCCTCTCTCCTTTCCCCATCTCCAGTAGATCCGGCGGCGGCGACGGCGGATCCGGCGGCCTCTTTGCTCCTGCCGATGGCGTTGCTCCAGTGGATCCGGTGGCGGCGACAGCGAATCCGGCTGCTGCAGCGACGGCGGATCCGGCGGCCTCTTTGCTCTTGCCGATGGCATTGCTCTAGTGGATCTGGCGGCGGCGACGGCGGATCCGGTTGTAGCGAAGCGGCGACAACGGTGGAGGCAACGGATCCGACGGCGGAGACGGCGGATCCAGCTGCGGCGACGGCAGAGGCAGTGGATCTAGCGGCAGCGACGATGGATACGGCGCACCTCCATGCCATCCGGACAGCATGGAGCTGCAGGCCGCCACGACGAGATATCGACGATATCTCAACGCCATAACAACCATGATGTAAATTGTACAGTTCCAACTGGGAAGCCTATTAGTTTCACGATTGATACTAATGAAAATGGAAAATCCATTATGAAATTGAAAAATGAAGCACAATAAATAGTCAACCAAAGTATTCATCTACAATATACGGTATTTGATTTGGTCAAGCCCAAGTACAAAATTATTGAAATAGAAAAAGAATACTTGAATGCCAACACTGTATTTTGGTCTGTACATTCACAATAAAATTCTAAATTCTTCTAAGTATCGTTTCTACCATGATAAATAAGTCAAAGATAACAAAGATAACCAATATTCTCACGTATTTTTCATTTTCTTTTTCTTGATTATTGCATCATATAGTTGACGGATATACCCTATACAACCTAATCATATCATATACTAACACAGTCAATTGCAATATTATATCAAATCCTGAGCGCTCAATTGTAGTTAGGTCCAATCCCATGTTCATTTGACACATTTTATATCTGCATTCATGACCAATTCAGTCTATCCGAAACCAGAAAATCAGAATTAGTTGATCATATAAGTGCATTGCTTGCCCATGTAACCTTACAAGATGAATAATATGAAATGTTATAACATGAGTGCATTGCATTGCATTGCTTGTACAATAATTAATTGATCACATGAGTGCATTGCATTGCTTGCCCATGTAACCTTACAACATGAGTGACTAGCTCAGCTGAAGATATAAACCTTATCTTGGTCTGGCTACGATATGTCGATATCAACTTTAATTAACCTTTTAAACTCCTAACAAATGCTTCTGTACTAAACGTAATGATTCACTATTTTCCTTACTGACCTCATAGGGGAAAGTGTCAACTTACATAACCAGCTTTTCCACTACCAACACAAAATTGTTTTGTTATTCTTTTAAGTACAGCATCAACTACCAACATAACATATCTGAATCAATTTCAAGTATTTACATGCGCATAAAGGGTGGTAACGCAACACTTACTTTGTCAAGTTAATTTACAAAACGATAGCTTGGAATGAATCAGATAGATGAATTTGCAAATCGTTTTACGCACCCAAGTAGTTAAGTAATTGTTGGACAGTGAAAGTATTGCCTTAAAAGGCCACAAGGGAAATATAGCATCGCTCAGAATACCACGTCAGTAACCTTTTGATGTTCCAAAGCATATTCAATCAATGTTCAAATCTTAAGTCTTCAATCAATGTTCAAATCTTAAGTCTTCAATCAATGTTCAAATCTTAAGTTTTCTCCATATATCATATAATATTTACTTCCAATAAACAAAACTTGCAGTGAGATCACAGTGACCTAGAAGTAACATTTTGAGATATAGTTTGGTAGTACTACGGAATAACAACTGAAGTCCCTTCGGAAAAATAACACCGAAGGAAAAAAAGATCACATACTGATGTGAGTAATTTTGTTAAAATTTAAGGGCTTAACAAGCTTGTTAAATGTTCAATAGCACAGAATAATTGTTTTAAAGTCAAACTACAAGAAATGGTTCAGCAGTGAAATTCGACAAACGGTATTTTTGGAATCCATACTTACCACCAGAGCAACAACATCAATCAGACAGGCACACGACATGAGCAATTAGGGGGCGGTGTCAATTCTATAGTACTTGGCCCTATTCTAGCTTCAACACAGAAGGACGATGACTCTGTTCTCCTCAAATTAAGGTATCAAGTTACATGCCCTTGGATGGCCAAATGCACAAGGATCTATTTTTGTTTGGACTTTGGAACATACAAATAGGAAAATATGTAGCACACAATTCATGGTAAGTAGTAAGTAGCAACTTAAAATTACGCAAGGGCAGGCAACAAATAGCAAGGTTCATTAGTAGATAACTCAAATCATGCCCCGTCTTCTCATCCTTTGCCATATTACTTATTCTATCATCACCAATAATCCCTCAAAACTCAACATGAAACCACAGGATTCATTGCACCACCATGCCTTATCCATTATTTCGGCATTCCAGTCCACTAGTCCAGCCAACCGATTTCAAAGTGAATTCCTAGTTAATTCATCAGTTAACTCATCTTATTCAATTCCAAAGGGCACGAACCATATAGGCCTATATCTAAAAACTAAAATTCCCAAAAACCTATCTCTAAAATTCCCCTTCTTTTCGCAGTATGATTACGACTACCAAGAAGAGGATCAGGTACCTCGGGCATGATCTTCTTACGGCGCTGGGAGAGGTCGAGCTTGGCCTTCTCGAGCGTGACGGCGCCGAACGCACCGTACTGCTTCCCGCCCTTCATCACCGGCGGGGCGCGCGGCGCGCCCCGCCCCGAGGCGGAAGCCGCGAGGCAGCGCTCGAGCGAGGAGGCGGCATCGCACCCGTCACGCCCAGCAGCCGAGCGAGACGCGGCGGAGGCGGAGACGGCGAGGCCAACGCGGCGGGGCGGGGCGGGGCGGGGCGGCGCGAGGGAGGAGGCGGAGGAGGCCGGTGGTCGGGTTGGGGTGGGAGGGTGGCGGTGGGCGTGGGCCTGGGGAGGGTAGGGTGGAAGGCGGCAAGGGACGCCATGGGAGGGAGGGTTGGCAGCGGTCGACGCCCCTGAGCGCCGTGCCGTCGGGGCTTTATCGAAAGAGGAGGATATCTGCTTATTTACAGGGGATTCCTTTTATCAATTAGATGGTGCCGGTTGGGGATTTTCTTTCTTTACGTATGAATTAGGAATAATAATGAATAAACGCTACAAGCCCACACTCCCCTCCTCCTGAGGATGATGTTTTAGAAATTTAACTACTGACATACCCCTAGGGTCACAAAGAACAAAATTAGCATTAGAAGTTTTCCAAAATTCTTTAAAAAAACAGAAACCAAACTCAATCGCATTAGGATAGTATTTCTTTTTTCGTAAGTCAAAAACGTAATTGATCTTAAAATTTTGTAGAGATATAGACTGTAGTCTCACCTGCATTTGCATTTTTTTTTACAATTTTTAGAAACTTTTATGTTTGGTGAAAATGCAAAATTTCACATGATAATTTGCCGAGATGTTTAGGATATTGGCACATTTCCTGCATCAATTTCTATTATTAATTTGCAATGTAATATTTCATGAAAATGCAATAAAATTAAATTTAGGTACCAGTTTGTTGCAAAATTTAATAGACTTATAATATTATGAAAGTACACCCACATCTTCGTAGAAGCTCTCCACTCCGGCACTTTCATACAGTGATGTAATATCCAAAAAATGTTTACCACAAAATTTTCATAATGATCCCTAGCACTTTCATAGTTTAACGAAATTGGCCCCATATTTCTCTAGCCTCCATGTACTTCTCTCGGGCTACAAACTTTTTTTCGATCAACTTAAACAGGCATTTTCTTCCTTTTTTTTTGAAAACCTTCTTTTTTTTATACTCCTCGCCAAAACATGCTTTCCTTTCCTAGCCTTCCCACTCTTCACGCTCGCTCCCCTAAGGCGAGTCACGTACGCAGCACAACGCTGCATCCCTGACACGCCAGCCTTCGCCTACCTCGTCATCAATGTGTCGAACCATCCTCTTGTGTGAAAAGATACACATAGTGCATCCTCTACTTCATATCACTACCATTCACGCCCTCCCCTCTCATCCAACACCGTCACCATTGCCACATCGTTGCCTTCGTCTCGATAAAATCAGCCAAGTAAATCCACCAAGTAGTGAAGTTTCTTCAATTCTACTACTAGCACATCACTCTGAGAAGATATTGCTCCACTTCAACATCATTTTCTAGAGCCGGTAAAGCCTAGTCGCCACTCCTCCCCGAATCAACTCCCTTCAAAATTTCGTCATCATTATGTCCTCCATCCAAAAACAATCAACCCCTATCCATCTTGATTGCATTGCAATCCAAACTAACCACTTTTCCTATTTCTTCATCGTCGAAGTCATCCCCACCATTGTGCCCCTTGCCAGTGCACTCAACATGAACGATGCTAGGTCACTGCAGGCCATCTTTGTACAAGCCGAGGTCATGGATAGCATCGTATGGTCTACTGGTGCTCGTGGACCCCCCCCCTTCCACCAACATTATCGTTAGAGGGCTGCATCATCGAGCTCAATGGCCACTAGCACGTTGCCACCATTGCCAAGCCATCTTGGCCATGTTCTTGCCTCGCCATCCATGTCACCTTCTTCATCTTGGTGCCATGGTTGCTTAGTGCACAAACATTGCATTGAAGCTCGCCGTCATCGAGCATGTCCACCGCAGGCTACGTCAAGCCGTTCCCGCCACTCTGTCCTTTGTCCTTGTCCATCTTCTGCACCTCTGGAACCATTTCGTCATGTTATACCTCATGCACATGCTTTGTGCCCAATGCTATGGCCAGAGTTCGCCACCGTCGAATGTAGTTCTATCCAGTATTTTTGTCCCTCACCTCGGTCATGCCAGTGGTCTCCACCATCTAAAACTGCTTGCATATCATGGTCCACCCCCAAATTATCCCAAAGCAATCTTCCTAGAAACAACACCATATCGTGGGTGATACACCTCAAATGCATATCATTTTTACAAAGCTTATTTAATTTATTCACGCTTTTATTAATTATTGCTCAGCTAATCCTCTAATTAATGTCTGATTGTGCAATATTCGTGTTTATTATCCATAGCTACATGATCCGAAATAATCTCGCAAATCCAGGGGTAAAACAGAAACATACCATGAAAAATGAAGAAACCACCTTTGGATCAGCGTAAATGGAGTCTCCAACAACGAGTAAAGGCAATGGTATGGTCCAGCTGCTTTTGATCGAGTCTTGACCATTCCACAAAGTGCCACCTTGTTTCAGCACAACACACCCTCTAGTGCTACCTCGACACCTTCCATCTCATTCCCAGCACTGATTCCTTTCTTTTCAGAGTTATGGTTTTTTTATTAGAATTCAGATTGTAGCTAGTTAACTCACATTTCAAAGCATGATATGCATCAGTTTTACTGAGTGTATTTGTTTGCATGTGATAGGAGTTTGATGGTGTTGCTAGCTCATTCAACGACTTTGAGCAAGGAGATAAGTCACAACCCTTGAACATATTGAACACATATGCTACTATATAAGCATTTTTTTGTTGTACAAATTTGTTCATGCAATTTATAAAATATTTTTAAGTAGTTCTTACCTTACTTGAATGATGCCATCCTTGCTAATTTGTGCCATATATAATCACCTTGAAAAGCTTTGAATGATATTTTAGTATGTTAGTTCAGTATGGTAATCACCATGTACTTGTAGGGTTTGAGTCATAATGATTTAACTTGGAAAATGAACACTAGCAGGTTAATAATTGTGTTTTTAAAATGATTAAAACCAAGGGCAAGATGAATGCTAGTGGTGAATTCCTTGTGAACTGGGTTGTGATTGTCTCTCACCTGAACCATATAAGGACTACCCACTTTTGCCAAGTAAGATAACATAGTTTACACCCATCAGTTGGATCAGATTATCCAACTGGATTGTATGCTGCTTTAGCTAAATGAAAACCCACATGCTTAGTCTCATCATTGCGGTACCTTTGTGGTTCACAGTAACTAAAGAGCTATAGGGCGTTGTTGGCTAAACATAAAAACCAATAGGTCCCGTTTGATGGCGAAAGATTCAATTTGTCATGGCCCAACAGATCTATGAGTCATCTAAAGAAGTATTTCGTTCTTGTTATCCCGACTTTGATCTAGTTTATTAGTATCATATGGGTAAAGCTGAACAGATTCTACATTGTGGCTTGTTGAGTACCAAGTACTCACTCTTGCTGAATTTAAAATCTTCATAACAATTGGAGTTTGAGAAAGAAGGCCCATTTGAAGAGGTCTTTTATGATAATGTGATTGGTATCGATTGTGACATTTAGGTCACTTCTTTTTGCGCTTAGGTTTACCTGTGGCAATAGTTGAGAGTTTACGTATATTTTGTTAATTTGCATATTGGCTGGAGGTTATAAGACTTGTAAATATGGCCATAAGGCCCTACTTTCCCTCTGTGTACGCACTCTGTTATGTTTTAAGCTCTAGAGAAATTTGATATTATGTCCATACACAACTAGTTTCCTAGATGGTCTGTCCATGAACAACTAGTTCCCTGGACAGTTGTGTGGGTGTGCAGTACTAACTTGTAAATCAACGGGTGCCCCTACACAATCCCTATAGTGTCTTAGGGTGGGTCAATTTAACATCATGTTCTCTAAAATCTATTTACATTATCTGTTAAAGTTGATCCGAATTCATACTATGTCCGTGTAGGACACTTCATCGTCTCATGCCAGACATAGCATGGCAAGTGCATGCGCAGGTTATATCAGACTTGGTGTCAATTTGTAGTAAGCGACTCTGATTCAGTTTTCTCTCTGTGTGGGACTCTTTTCTCTCACACTATATATATGTACCCAATAGCCCATATGAAGAGTAAGCGCTCCATTGTAAACTCTTCTCATTATAGTGATTTGCCTCCGTGGTTTTTTCCCGCAAGGGTTTTCTACGTAAAAATCCGTGTCTCTTGTCTCTATTTTTCTGTGCGTTATTTATAACAAGGGATGTCAGAGCATAGGAGATTGAAGATTCAGGAAAGAAACTGTCGGATTGACATCGTTGCCGTTCTTCGAATCCGAGTTCAATTTCGTCTCCGAGTCGGCGTTCATCACAAGAAGACAAGCAAATAGCAGCGTGTCTCTGTCCCTGTCAAAAGCAACGTCTCGGCTTCACGCATCGATCTGTTTTCACCGTCCGAGCGTCATTTTTCGTCCATGCCACGCAAGCAAAGAAAATGTTTTTCCTTTGATCGCAGCAGTAGACGCCAGTACAACAGCAGCTATCGGCATCGGTAGAGCCATCACACGACAGAGGAAAAGGAGCAACACACCAGCATGCACCAGAAGCAATAAAAAAAGTGGCATAGAAAACGAAGTAAAAAAAAGAGAGAATTTTAGCAAGCCGTTCGATTAGGAAATTTGGACGCTTTTGGCACTGTTGATCCCACAAATTCCCGAAGTAGCGTCGTGTGGAAACAAATTCCCGATCTGGCCCCCTGCCGACCGCACGATTCACCGGAGGCCGACACGTGGAAGTCGTGCGGCCAGCGAGCGCACGACAGCCGAGTCGTGCGGTCACCGACCGCACGACTCGCCGAAAACACTGTAGCACCGAGTGGTGCGGTCGGCGACCGCACCACTCCATTAATCGTGCGCCGCCCGACCGCACCACTCGCTTGCTACAGCACTAGGGTTTTGGTTTGCACCGATCGTTGTTTTTTCATAATTTAAGCGATTTTTTGTGTATTTTTTGATAGTTCAATAAATCTTTTGTAATGATAAATATTATGCATGTACATGTAATCCGTTTGATGTGGAGTGCAGTTTGCTGGTAGTGTAAATTTTTTTTGCAATTACGAAAAAAAGAATTTAGGTTGGTAGAGTACGAACGAATTTTGTGAAAAGTAACGATTAGTGTATTTGTTATTTTCGTACAATGCTGATCGTGAAAAATATGTTAAACTAGCAATAACACTTTTCGAAGATGTTATGTTGTTTTATTGGAAGAAATTTAAAGAAAATTGTTTTGAGGACAAGCGTGATATGAACTATTAGGCGAAAGGAAGGAAAGTGATATTTAACACGTAGGAATCGTTGAATCGAAAACACGAGATAATAAGCTTAGGTGAATAGAAATGAGCTTCACAATACATTTGGGAGTTACATGACGCGTACATTTTATTACATGCATAACATATAGCATGATATGCGACTAATGTACCCAACTGCTCGTAGGACCTACTGTGTGGACCGGGGCCACTTTCCCTTCCTTGCCCGCTCGACGTCGAACTCCTCCGCGGCCTCTTTTGCCTGAGCCGCTATTTCCCTCTTTCGTCGCGCTCCTCTCGCGAGCCTCCCGCTCCCTCCGCGTGCACGCATCGAGATGGGCTTGCGATTCGCGTTGTATCGCGCAGGGTGTGCTCGTGGTGCGGCGCCTCCTGCAGCAGCTCTTTGTCTGGTTGACATTCCACTCCTCAAGTCGAGGGTCCATTGGTCGGCAGGTGGATCTCAAGATCGATCCATTTGCGGTAGGTACATAGGGGCTCGGAGGCGCAAAACGAGGGAGAGAATGTTAGTACGTGATGTGAAGGAGGAGATGTTGGGAAAAATGGTGCATGTGTTCGTTACCGGTTGCCGATAGGATGAGGTGTCATAACGGCGGTTGGGGTATTCACTGGAGTAGTTTGCGCACCCCGTAAACGCATACCCAGGGTGATGCGTTCCTTCGATTTGACGAACTTGCACGTGTCCCCGCACCAACAAAGGGGGGGTGTCTCCCCCTCAGGTGGGAGTTGCGGCGAACGCTCGTTGGGGACGTCCGGGATTGGGTTGTTGCTACGCGGCCGCTCATTGCGGGGAGCTGACCCTTTAGCACGCTGGGCTTGTTCTACCCGGACATAATAGCCCTTATTTTCTCATCGCGAGCGGCAGCTGATCGTGCTAGGTTACGGGTGTCCTCCCATTCCTTCACCATCTTGTCCCATTGCTTCTTCTCGTTTTTTTTGTCCATCCGGTAGGTGAAGGAAGCGGTGTAGTGTGGTGTTTGGAAGTGTAGTGTGGGTGCGAAATGGAATGCACACCAATTTATAGGGTCCATTAGCACCGAGGGTGGCCTCTTTTGTGCTAGCATCTTTTGACATATCGATGAGTAAAGCGCTGTTTGTCATTTCACTGAGCAGCGCCGAAAGCTGGCCCGTGTTATCATGTCACTGATGAAAGCTGACCCGTGTTGTCATGTCACTGCGCAAGGCTGCAGTCTTTTGTCATCTCACTGAGCAAAGCTAGCCTCTTTTGTCATGTCACTGACCAAAGCTGCACTATTTTGTCATGTCACTGCGCAAAGGTGGCATCTGTTGTCGTGTCACTGATTAAAGCTGCCCCGTGCTGTAATGTTAGTGCGCAAGGCTGCAGTCTTTTGTCATCTCACCGAGCAAAGCGCCTGTGTTATCATCCGATGAAAGCCGCCCGTGTTGTCATGCAGCTGCGCAAGGCTGCAGACTTTTGTCATCTCACTGAGCAAAGCTGCCCTGTGTTATCATGTCACTGCTAAAAGCTGCACTCTTTTGTCTTGTCACTACGAATAGCTACCCTATTTGTTTCCACGTGACTGGGCACAGCCAGTCTGTTTAGTGTATTTGTGATTTTTGTACAATGTTGATCGTGAAAAATATGTTAAACTAGCAATAACACTTTTCGATGATGTTATGTTGTTTTATGCGAAGAAATTTGATTAACACGTAGGAAGTTGTCTCGTTTTTTGAGGACAACTGTGATATGAACAATTGGACGAAAGGAAGGAAAGTGATATCTAACACGTAGGAATCATTGAATCGAAACACGAGATAATAATAGGATTGCATAGACCGTACATAGCGTGGGTCTATTACATTTTGTCTACTGGGTGTAGCGTAGTTGTTTCCCCTTTCTATTGGGCCCTGAGGATGGCTCCGCTGCCTCATTCATCCTGTCACTCTTGTTCTTGAGAGCTGCCTCTCGAGCTTGCAGCGCATCCTCCTTGGCCTTCAAACGGTTTTGTGCGAGCATCACGCGCTCTTGCTCAAGACGATCGGCGTGCCACCTCGCGAGCTGAGTCATCTTGACAAAGTAGTGTCCTTTGTTTTCCACCTCCACCGCCCGGTTATTTGGCCATGCCGGCGACACCCGATCAACCCATTCGACGAACGTGCAAGCCTATGTGTGCCGTGGTAGATGTCATGGATCAAGTTGAAAAACGATAACGAGAAACAAATGATTTAGTTGTCGTCGTTACCACGAAGTCGTCATCCAAGTCTGGACACTTGAAGAACCTACGGCCGTATTTGGCTCGTTGGACTCGATCCGTCCAGACTCCCAACATCGTTCTGAAGCCGCAATGGCACTTCGGGCGCTCATGCCATTCCGGCACTCCAAATGGGTCGGAACTCCAGGAAGACATTGTTGTGTAGTAGTATTGTGATGGCTTCAGGAGGAGATGTGGTATGGAAGACATAGGAGGCCTTTATGTAGGCATGTGGTGGTGCGATGGGCATAGTCCATGGAGAGGTGTCGTCATTGAATATTTTCGCTTTTTAGGATTCGGTTCAAGCAATAAATGTTCATATGTAGGCTTTTCAGAGCATGTAGTATCGTAATAAATTCATAGTTCGTAGCCTTTTAAGTCTTTTGCAGGAAACATCTCGTAGGCTTTTCTAGGATTCCAGAGCTGCAATAAATGTTTGTATGTAGGCAGTGCGTGACCCGTTCGTATTCTGTGGGCTCCATGACTTTACGGCCCCCTGAGCCTATAAGAGGGAGCCATTCCTCACCAAGCCCCCGCATTGTTCTCCCTCACCTCTTGAATTACTTCTTCCGATTGTGTGTACATTTCATTCGTGCTAACCCCCCCGCACGCCGATATGAGTCAGTTCAGCACCTCGCCATCGGCACCCACGGTGATTTGCCCAAAATGCAACACGGTTGTTGCACGTAAGACTTCACACACGGCTGCGAATCCTGGGCGTCACTACTACAAGTGCCCGTTTCACTCGGTGAGTATGATTGTTTGGGGTTCGTTGAAATCGTAAAGGCAAGTTACAAATTATTCTTGTCATAAAATCGCAGGAAGCCCCCGGTGGTTGCCGATTTTGGGTGTGGGAGGATGAAATGGGGACTAGGACCGACAGTGTTCGGAATGACAGAGTTGTCGTGGCTGGTTGCAACCACGTCGAGTGCATGCATCGTTTTGATGATGAGTGGAAGATTAATTCTTGTTATGTGTTATTATCTTTCTGGTGTTTATTGTTATCCTCAAGTTGTAGTTGTGCATGTTGTTCTCCTCTATGTTCGTAGTGAATTTTGTTATCGTGTCTTCTTCTTGTGGACGGATGGTGTATGTTTGTGTAATGCAAGGTGTTACGTTAATCGCATATTTGTTGTGAGTCTGTTGTCATATTGGAATGGAGGCTAAATTATGCAAGGTGAAAAAACGTTATGTTACAAACACAACAAAAGTACATTACATTTACACAAAAAAACTCATTGTCCACCTCGTCTTCGCCTCCTCTGACGTCGTATTTGATCCTCCGAGAACGTGAACACGCTAGGAGAGGGTGGTGCATCTCGAAGGTCGTCTGCGAGGCACGCATCGGGCGGTGGTGGGTACAACTCCGTGGAGAGTTGCGATGAAGGGCGAAAATTGAGCTCACCAATCGGAGGAGGTGTCTACGTCTGCCGAGGATCAAGCAATGAATTAGGCAATGAAAAGTATGAAATATTTTTAATGAGTAGTAATATCGTAAGGCATCTACCTGGGGAGTCCGAAACGTAGATGGCCCTCCGTAAACATCGTGTCCCTGTTGCTCCGTGAATGTCTGCAATTTTTTCCCGAGGCGATTAGATGGCATTGAAAATACACATGTTATGTGCGATGCGTTAGTACATACACATGCATCTGTTGTCCGAATGAGCGATGGCGTAGGCAAATCACGCATGTAGTCTGGGATGTGTAACCTTGGTAGGTCTGCGCAGACCACTCATCCCATACAGTAGTGTGGGTGACCTCCATGCGCAAATGTGGGCAACGTCGCACCGGTTGTTCCGAGAGTCGGTCGCTTTCGGAGAGGGATCCCGCCACGGAGAGGGATCCGGCGCACAAGACGATGGTGCATCAACGTGCTATCGCGTCGCAAGTCTGCGAGGAGAAAACATTGGTTACGTGGTAGCAATTGAGTGGAACAATAAACTATTGCGAACGTTGTACCGCGGTCCGAGCGCGCGCGAGGAGCGAGCGCCGTCGCCGAACGCCGGACTCGAAGGACGTCTTGATGGAGGTCTTGACGGCGGTGCCTCGGCGGTGGTGCTGCCGTCCTCTCTGCGCAGCGTCGCGCATTCACATCATCCTCGGTCCGACTACGACTCATGGCCCTGATCGCCAACCGTGCGTCATCGTAGATGGTACGCAACGAAGCTAGGAGTCGGTCCATGGAGCCGCCCCTCCCATGACGGAGGGCCGCAGCTGCCTCGTCCTGGATGCGATGAAGGCTCTCGTACTGCAGGTAAATAACTAGTGAGTTAAAACGTACTCGACATACGCACTTAAAGTACTCTCGTACCGCATCATCGTGTCGTGCTGCTCGATGACGGTCCGGCCCTGCTTGTATGGCAGCCTCGTGCGCGATCTCAGCAGGACGGTCTGGGGCAGGCCCGGTAAGCTTGCTGCGGGTCCGTGGAATGTACCACTCTGAGTACGTCTTGTAGGTGTGGAGGTCGTGCGCCGAGTCTCATCGACAACCTCCGTGGTCGCCGAGTCATGCCACAGTCCGCCCACGGCCGTGTGTGCCCCTCGATCGTCGCCCGGTGCCCTCTTCGGTTTGCCCGCAAGATAGTACACCCATTACACAATAAGTAAAAAAATGACACACTACTACATCGCGTACAGTTACCGTGCAATGACTTACTGGTGGGCCTTCCGTGATAGTGGCCGTCCCGGGAGGGGTGGCACGTCTTTGGTGAAGGCCAAGCTGTCTCAACACCCTCTGCGGGTTGTATGGCTCGACGAAGTGGGAGAAGGCGAGGTGGCACGTCGTCAACCAATACGTGTGGTCTTGGTGGCGGGCGACAACCCGTAGGGGCTATGCTATGGATAAAGCATGCGGTCCATGGCAACCATACTATCTCGCTCTCATGCGAGTCTCGAATGGTTATGGAACTCGGATAAACTCGTCTCGGTCTCTCCACGCCCACCGCGGTGACCATGTGCCCAACGCGTCCCCATCGTCGGCGCACTAATGGGGTCATCGCCCTCGACCATATCGTACAACACCGGGTTGTACTCGTGAGGTGCGGCACTGAAAGTAAGGCCTCCCAACAGAAAGTGCTCCCAAGACCCGATCTTGTGGGAGCACGTAGCAAGCGCCAAGACCGGCTCATTGGCAGAGTATGCTGCTGCGAGGCATCACACAAGCCTCGGTAGGTGGCACTAAGAACAGCAGATCCCACTGCATCTTGCGGCACTGCCGGGCCATGCATCCGCCAAAGACTCCGCAAGGTGTATGTAGCTAGGGTGAGCGGAGTCTCCGGTGGTCGAGGAAACAAGACCCACCCGAACAAAAAAGGAGGTGCGCGACGAGGTGCGTCCGCACGACCCCTCGGCGGCGTCCACAGGCGGGTCATGAGCTGCCGTAGCCACGAATGTGGCACCCTGCACTGCCGGCCGGGATCGGGTCACCGAGCAGGGCACCTAGGGTGACCTTCCGGTTCGCCGCTCTAGGGGTGGCACTACTGCTGCACCACGGATGGGTAGACACATCGGCATGGACACGTCACAAGTGTAACGATCATCTCTCCCCCGGAAGTGGAAGGTGTGAGTCTCCGGTCTCCAACGGTCGACGAGTGCGGACAACAACGACGCATCGAAGCGCAAGGCATATGGCACATCCACCATGCGAGCAATGGGCAAAAGGCGGTGTCTCGCGAAGTGGGATGTACCGATGGTCTAGAGGCCGGTGCTCTCGGGGCTCCTAAGGATCAAACTCTGAGGGCCGGCTCCGGATGACCCGCTGCGCATCGGTGATGCTCATCCCAAAGGGGCTCAAGCAACTCGACGCCATCTCCTGCCGATGAATGAAAACAAATTAGTGCGTTATGACAAGAAATATGTACGTAATGACTATAAAGTGCGGAACAAATGAAGACATAATATACAAAAAACGTATTTTGAGCGTGACAACAAAATGTGCAACAGATGACAACAAATGACAATAAATATCAAATAAATGACAACATAACTTCCAGAAATAACTCAACCAAATTGTACACATAAATAATATCATAACATACATTCAAAGACAGTTTGAAGGATGCTTGATCATGTGCTCGCAGACACAAGATGAGTACAACAAAGTCCCACAATAGTTACAAAACACGGAATCGACTATGGGCGTTACTTGACGTCGGCCTGTTTGGGCAATGCCTAAATGAATGGCCAACAGTCTTGCACATTCTGCACTTTGGGCGCCGAACACGATCTCCACGCTGGCTATCATCCATGTCATTCCGAATCCGAAGGCTTTGTCGTCGCCCACGGCCGACATGCTTCAGTGCAGCGTTCGGCACCCACTTCACCTGCCCTGGCCACAGTTCCCTGTAATGCATGTCCACCCCATAGGAATGGAACTCTGTACTCCATGTTTCAAACAGGTGCTTGATGTCATAGTACTTCGACATGTAATGCGTGGGCGTCTGGTGCCATACCGCGCATGCCGCGTACACATGTGAGCATGGTTTGTGCAGCGGTTGTGGCTTGTTGCGGTGCATGATGCTCTCTCATCAATCGTGCATACTTGCTTACGGTCCCTCTAGTCGCCCCATCATATACTTACTGTCTAAAGGCGGACCTCGAACTTTCTCCGTAAGCCATCCATGGGTTGAGCAATATGCGAACGAGACTTCTCCATCTTCTTGTGCATGTAGGCATGCGCTACCTCAGAAATCTCGCCTTCGTCCGGATGTTTCTTCGCCATCATAGCTCTATTGACAAAGTATCCAAGCGAGCGGTTCCAAGTCTCTTCAACGATTCTTTGTGATAGGCGGGGATCGGCGCCTTTAGAACTCCATTGTACACCTCGGACATATTTGTTGTCATGATTCCATACCTTGCCCGCCGGTGTCATGCGAGAGAGACCACATCTCCAAGTCGGTGCATTGGAGTTAACCCATTGTGTGAACTCCCTACTCGTCGATCCTCCCGCCACGGCCCCGCCTTCATCCTGCTGTACACGCCGAACATGCTTCTTTGGTCTCTGGTCAAGGTGCCTCCACAAGGCCTCGAACTTCCTCCTCGGTTACGCATACAAAGCTTCTTGAACATCTTCATTAGTTCCTTCTTGTGGAACCTTCGTGGAAGTTCGCCGCAAGATGCCTCATGCACCACCGGTTCTTCATGTCATTCCTTTGGAAGGGTGGATGCGTCCCATTCGCATCGTTCGCATTGCGGCGGCAAGCTCGCATTGCGGTCGGAGATGACACACACCTCGGACGATCTTGAACTACTGACCGCTTCACGTTGGCAAGAAACCACGACCGACTATCCGTATTCTCGTTCTCTACAATTGCAAATGCCCCTTTGGGAGTGGCGGTCATTTGCATCTGCTGTAATCGCGGTCGGGATGGTACCCTTGTACTTGCCAGATAGAAATGTGCCGTCCATCGTTAGCTGGGACGGCACCACTTGAAGCCTTCAATTGCTCGCCTAAAGGCCCGAACACTCTGTCAAGCACAAAACAATTTGGCCTTGCGCCTCATTAACACGCTCTTGCTTGTTAATGTAACTTCTCGGGTTTATACGCAATTTGATGCGACATTCTTGGGACCAAATCATATGCCTCTTCATATGTCCCAAACTTACTGTGCGGGACCTTCTGCTTTCGCCGCCATACCCTCTTGTAGGTGACATCAAACCCCACCGTGTTTGCCACATCCGCCATGAGAACCTTCGAGAAATACACACATTGCGAACAAGATGGCTTATCGACCGCAACATATGACGACGTCATGTTGCGGTGCACTGTAGTGGACCGCAAGCTCACATGTGTGATCCTTCACCACGATTATCCGAATTCCGTGGCGGCGCCCCGAACCGCCGCCCACGGACCTTGCCGAGGCATGAGCCGTCGGCGCACTTCACAATGTAGGTGTCGGGGTTCGACATGCACCCGATATGTCCTACCGATGCCGGCGGCATACGTGGCAATAGCTTGCGCAAAGCACCCTTGTTGAAGCACCACCGCCTATAAGCGGTGTGCCCTCATTGAATCCCCACTCGCCTCCTCCGCCTGGTGGCGTAACTAGGGATTGCGCTGCGATGTCGTCCAATCTTGACGGCACGCACGCACCGTCCGTGGTTACAACACCACCTAACACACCTCCCGCCGTAGGTTGCCCTTCACCCTCCTCTTCGAGGCATCATTTCAACATACTCCTCGCTTTCCACTTCCTCCACCTCGTCGGCAAGGTACTCGTGGCAGTCAATTCGGGAGGCCCACCATCGGTCTGCACCTTCATTCGCTGAAAATTGTCCACGCCCCTCCGCGGTCTCCATCTCCCATTGATGCATTCACTCCTTCTTCACCATCATTTTCATGACGATCGAGAGTCTGCGGGCTCTACATCTCCGCCAACAACACGAGCCACCCATGGCGAGATGATTCATCCTCTCCACAAATTGAACATACACCATTGGCTCGGCATAAATCATTGCGTCGGGGTTGCACACAACCTCCATGTAGTTGGTCCATAAGTCGTCACTCGTCACCTTTATAAGCCGACACTTGTCTCCCTGCATCACCCATCTGCGGCATACACCGCCTCGATCCGTAATTTGTTCCTTGCGGTCTCCCGATCGAAGCCGAGCGCACGCATCTCCGTAGCTCGGCCGGGGTCATGGTGTTGATTGGGTGACCGGATCACGGTCCGGTCACAATTATGCAGTGCCCGTCTGACCGTCGCGACGAGACGATCGCCAGTAGAACACGAACAAGTCTTGGATGTCACCCATGGCCTACCTAACATAAGTCCATACTTAACCCTCTTAGTATATATAACGTGCAACAAATGTACCATCATTCAATATCTACCGCCCACCACATACAAGAGTAATATTTTCATCTTCATTTGTAAATCTAATTTTTATTTCTTTCATGGAGGGCGCTAATAAATTTCTATGCAAATGAAATTATCAATGTAATGTACTATGTATAAATTTCTACATAAATCATATGTACCATATGGTTTTGCATATGATGAGACCATACTTGCTCACTTATTATTTTATGCTTGCCGATCTTGTCATATGATGATTAATGATTGCACGTTGGTTTACTCATGCTATTTACCTGAACCAGTATTATAAATTATTTTACACATTGTCACTAGGATGCTTTTTTAAACCATGTGCATGACAGTATTTCATATGTCATATACATGCTTATTTCATAAATTAATACTACAAGACCTATCAACATTAAAGCTACATAATACTCAGTATAACTAAATCGTACTCCAACAAACCTACACAATTTATTCACATAAATTACATAACACATTACACTACAACTACAAACATTGCATCAAAAAATGACATGCATGAACTCCGTAAATAACGTTTACGCTAATTACGGACTAATCAACATAATAACATCATACACGCATGGGGATGATATTTACCTTTCCTTGAAGCTCGCGAGACGATCTACAACTTTCACAATTGTGAAAACTTCAGATCCCTTCGAAAATTCCTCCAAATCTCGTGTTTGCGGTCCTTCTTTCCTTCTCTTGCTGCTTCTTTTCTTCTTTGCTCGATGCGAATGGACAGCACTACAAAATTTATTCACATAAAATGTAAAATACGATACACTACAACTACAAACATTGTTTCAAAAATTGACATGTATGAGCTCCGTAAATAACGTTTACGCTAATTACACACTAATCAACAAAATAACATCATACACGCATGAAGATGATATTTACCTTTTCTTGAAGCTCGCGAGACGATCTACAACTTTCACAATTACGCAAACTTCAAATCACTTCGAAATTAACTTTAAAATCTGTGTTTCCCGTCCTTCTTTTCTTCTCTTCCTGCTTCTTTTCTTCTCTTGCTGCTTCTTTTCTTGCTGCTTCCTCTCTCGCTGCTTCTCTATGCGAATGGAAACTGAGTGAGTGAGGCAGCGCAACTCAACCCTTCCTTTCTTTTATCTGGCGATCATATGCATGCATGCGAGGGGCTGGCTCTCACGGCTTCAAAACGCGCGCCAAGACGCGGTGAGGGGCGGCCTCACGGCTTCAAACGCGCCAAAGACGACCGGAATCGTTGCTTCGGTGGAGATGGGACGGGGCACCGAGTGGTGCGGTCGGCTACCGCATGAATAGCCGAGTGGTGCGGTCGCCGACCGCACCACTCCATTGTCTTCAAGATCTTGCCGAGTCGTGCGGTCGGCGACCGCACGACCTCGGTGTCATCGCTCGCCGCCGCACGACTTACACGTGTCGACCGGATGAATCGTGCGGTCGGCGGGGCGGATCGAATTTGTTTCCACACGGCGCTACTTCGGGAATTTGTGGGATCAACAGTGCCAAAAGCGTCCAAATTTCTTCGATTAGCAAGCCGTTCCATTTAGGACTGTATTTTTACACCGAACCGAATAAATTGAACCAAAAAAATCGAACCGAATCGGTCAACTCGGTTTGACCGGTATCGGTATTCGATATTCGGTTCGGTATGTAAAAAATTGGTATGTCAGTGATTCGGTATTTACGGTATATACCGACTGAAAACCGGATGTACCAAAATAACCGAACACCCAGTGGCTCCTGTGGCGGTGCGGACTGGCGGACTGCTGTCTACTAGTGCCGATATGCATCTGATTTCTTGTATTCACATTTTAGGCTCCGTGATTTTTGCAGTGTATGAGAAATACTTGTTTTCCTGTGTTCTGAAGTTCTAGTCTTCAAGGTGACCTACTAATGCAAAAGCAATATCTATTCTCTTATGAGACATGCTAGATTGTTAGTCCATAGTCCAGACTCCAGACGATGATGGTAACCAGCAACTTCCTAGAAATGTCGTTCCTTACTCCTTCCAAAATCGCCAGGTGATTCCTGTAGGCTATAGGCCAAGGTAGACAGCGCGCTACACAATCAAATGTGCTAGAATGGAGAATTAGAGTCTTGTAGATGAGATTAACGTTTAGCAATTCGCGTAAACTTTGGTAAAATTGGTATTAACTGATACTGTACCGAAATAAGATGGTATTTACCGATACCACACCGTATTATATAAAATACCGTATTTCCCGAATTACTAAAACCGTATTTACCGATCAAACCGTATTTACCGAACCGTATAAACTGAAAAAACCGAACGAACAGTCCTAGTTCGATCACAGCAAGCCGCGGTATGATATTTTTGGTTGAAATTGCTAAGTGCACATACAAATGTACCAGGATTTTCAGATTGCAAGAAGTTTGCTAGGTACACAAATTTCTTCCGCATGGTGACTCTGAAATATGATCTTTCGCTATTGGATCACGAAACGAGGTTTTCTTTATGGCAAGTCAAGCTGGAGTTGTTTTATCACATCTTGATTTGGATCTTGATTTGGATGATGCATTTCTGGGGATCGACAAGATGCCAGCCACATTATCCGCTGATGAGAAGCAACGTAAAGATCGTAAGGTCTTATCTCAAATTCATCTTCATTTATCAAATAATATTTTACAGGAGGTTATGAAGGAGACATCCGCCGCCGTATTATGGCGAAGCTGGAGTATATTTGCATGACCAAGGATCTGATCAGCAAGATGCATAAACTTTATTTTCACAAGATGACGGAAGGTGTCTCATTGTTGAACCACCTGATAGCTTTCAAGGAAGTTGTTACAGATGTCGAGGCTATGGAGGTAAAGTATGATGATGAAGATTTGGATCTTATTTTGCTATGCTCTCTGCCCAGTTCGTACTCTACTTTTAGAGATACTATTCTATATAGTCGAGATACTCTTACTCTTAGTGAAGTTTATGAAGTTCTATAGGCTAAAGAAAAGATGAAACTTATGGTTCCGAATGAAAGTTCAAGTACGCATGCAGAAGGTTTGTCTGTCCGCGGCAGGCAATACGAGAAGGGTTCAAATGACAATTGAAAAAGCAAAAAGAAAAAGTAGATACAGAGACAGATCTAAATCCAGAAATAGGAATTCATACAAGTATTGCAAGAAGGATGATCATGACATATTCGAGTGCTGGAAGTTGCAGAACAAGGAGAAGAGAAATAACAATTTCAAGAAGGATCAACAAGATGATGAACCTAGAGCCACCGTTGTCTCCAAAGAAGGTTCTGATGGAGATGTTCTCGTTGCCTTTGCTAGTGATTCCAAACCAGTGAGAATGGATTCTTGATTCAGCCCGTACTTTCCACATGAGCCTGAACCGCGAGTGGTTCATTACCTAAGAAGCTACGCCAAGTGGATCAGTGTTGATGGGTGATAATACACCATGTAAGGTTGCAGGCATTGGTTCTATCCAGATCAAGATGTTTGATGGCACCATCAGAACTTTATCAGATGTTCGTCATATTCCGAATTTGAAGAGAAATCTTATCTCATTGAGTACTCTTGATGATAAATGGTACAAATATTCAGGTGGAGGTGGAGTTCTAAAAGTCACCAAAGGTTCTCTTGTTTGTGATTAATGGAGATATGAAGGCTGCCAATTTATATCATCTACGAGGCACTAGAATTTCAAGTAATGCTACTGTTGCCTCAAATAAATCATCTGATTCTGATGCTACTAATCTTTGCATTTGCGTCTGAGGCATATGAGTGAAGTTAGAATGATGGAATTATGCAAAAGAGGATTTCTTGATGGTCAAAGCATCGACAAGTTGAAGTTTTATGAACATTGTGTCTTTGGCAAACAAAAGAGGGTGAAATTCAGTACTGCGACTCACTCTACAAGGCTGAAATTTCAAAGTTGAAGGCATAATTACATAGTGAATTTGAGATGAAAGATCTCGGTGCAGCAAAGAAGATTCTTGGTATGGAAATCATTAGAGACATACAATTTGGCAAATTATATCTAAGTCAAAAGGGATATATTGATAAAGTTCTTCGTCATTTCAACATGCATAAGGCTAAACCTATGAGTAATCCCATAGCTGCACATTTCAGACTTTCTTCAGCGTCATGTCCACAATCAAATGATGAAATTGAGTACATGTCTAAAGTTCCATATGCAAGTGCAGTTGGTTCGCTTATATATGCTATGGTATGTTCTCGTCCTGATTTATCTCAATCATTAAGTGTGGTTAGTAGATACATGGCTAATCTGAAAAAGAGCATTGGAAAGCAGTTCAATGGATTTTCAGATATGTGCGGAACACATCTAATGCTTGTTTACAATTTGGGAAGACTAGAGATGGACTCGTTGGTTATGTGGATTCTGATTTTGTTGGAGATTTGGATAAAAGAAGATCTCTCACTGGTTATGTGTTCACTGTTAGAGTGTGTGCCGTTAGCTGAAAAGCAAGTTTACAAACTACCGTTGCCTTGTCTACTGCAGAAGCTGAGTATATGGCTATTTCTGAAGTTTGTAAAGAAGCCATTTGGCTAAGAGGTTTATTTACTAAGCTTTGTGGAAGTACATCCTGCACTACAATATTTTGTGATAGTCAGAGTGCTATTTACCTTAAAAAGATCAAATATTCCAAGAGAGAGCAAAGCACATTGATATCAGGTATCACTACATTCGAGATGTCATTACTCAAGGTGATATCAAAGTCTGTAAGATAAGTACTCATGATAATTCAGCTGATATATTGACAAAGCCAGTTCCTTTATCTAAGTTTGAGCTATGCTCAGACTTAGTTGGTATTACTCACTAGTCATTTGAACTTTTGGTGCTCAAGGTATACATGATAATTTTATTGGATGAGTCTATCATATTCTTCGACTACTAGAGGGAATTCGGCTCAAGGTGGATATTGTTAAAGTTGATTCGAATTCGTACCATGTCCATGTAAGACACTTCATCGCCTCATGCCAGACGTGGCATGGCTGGTGCATGCGCAGGTTGTATCAGACTTGGTGTCAATCTGTAGGAACCGAGTCTGATTCGATTTTCTCTCTGTGTGGGACTCTTTACCCTCACACTATATATGTACCCTAGTATCCCATAGGAAGAGCAAGTGCTCCATTGTAAACTCTCCTCATTATAGTGATTTGCCTTCGAGCGTTCATAGTTTTTCCCGCAAGGGTTTTCCATGTAAAAATTCGTGTCTTTTGTCTCTATTTTTTATGCGTTATTTGCAACATTATCCATGATCATCAATTAATACATTTGATAATCTATAAACTATAAGTGTACCACATAATGATATAAGATCAATGATAATTGAGAATAACACCATAATATGAATAAGGACTTCTACGAACAAGTCGCATACTTGTTTCAATATAAGTGATAGTTTATTCAAGGACACATCATGTTATTCAAAATTTTATAAATATAAAGGGATACAATCATCTCCACGTTTTGCTCATCAACAACCGTGTCCGTATGAATCTATCTATTCTCCTTAAGCATTTTACAAAGGTCCCAATTTACCTAAATCATTAGCCACATATCTAGATTTGTTAAAGAGTGGTGAAAAGTACATGTGCAAGTTGTATCACAAAACCCATGAGACCTCGACAAATTTCAGTTCAAAAGTTTATCAACCAGTTTCACAAAAAAGAAAAATTCTCAACCCACTTGAAAAGGTCATGACATTACAAAATTGTTGCTAACAAACTACAAATATACATCTCAATAGCTATATATATGAATGTATTCTATTAAGAAAATTTACAAAGTTCCAAATTTACCTACATCATTGGCCACGTATCCAGATTTGTTAAGAAAAGGTCCAACTACTAGTGAAAGGCTACATGTGTGACCTGTATCACGTGAAAAGGTTCCTCATCGAAAGCACAATCCACAACTGGCATATCATTGTCTCCCTTGATGATGTTATAACTACCTTTCTGTATAATCTTCTCTTCACTATGACTGATCCAACATGTATACCTCTTTTTAAAACCCCTTTGAATCATGTGAGATTCGATCTGCACTGGGTTGGTAAACATCTTTAGTTATCGCAATCAATACATGGACAGTATATATATTCTATCCCTTTCTTCAACGTATCCTTCTCGGCCACCCTTCTAAAAGCGGACATGTCATTAATGTACTCTTCACTCACACGGTTCTCAACGTACATCCAGCTTCGATCCATCTACACTACGCACATAATAAATTAGTGTCAAATTGGATTATTAATGCTACTATAGCAAATTAACCAGCCTAGCTACTTATACACATAATTGTCATTCACCTAATAATAAATTGTCCATATCTAAATTAAGTAGTTAGCCATGTATTCATGAAGCAATATGCATATATGTATGTATGTGTGTGTATATGATGATTTGCTTGTGTGTGCTACTTCATGTGATGATTTGCTTGTCATCCCATGTAGTTCTAATGTTGATTCAAATCATGATAATATTAAGTTATATGATGCTAAGCTTATTATTGACAACAATGAGCTATAGGAGCAAGTGACAAAGCTTAACAAAAACTGGGAAAGGTGCTTCAAAGGTAAAGCCACTCTTGACAAGCTATTGAGTGAGTAAATGTGCTCATTTAATAAGAAGGGACTTGGGTATGAACCCATAAGGTTTGTGAGGCAAAAATGATTAATATTGCCTCAAATGCCAGGAAATAGGACATATGCAGCAAAATTATCCTATAGGTAAGACTCCATCCATTGTATTGTGTGATTCTTGTTATATGCTTAAGAAATCTAATGATGGTAAGATTATTGCTAGATTTATTGGCACTTCAATTCTAGGTGCTAAAAAGAATGCCATTTGGGTGCCCAAGCCTTGGCTACCAACCTCCAAGGACCCAAACAACTTTAGGTACCTAAAAGAACCTAATTTTCTTTTGTAGGTGAACTACAAGACCGGTGGAAGGCATTGGGTTCTTGGTAGTGGGTGCACTCAGCACATGACTAAAGACCAGAAGTTGTTCACCACATTTGAGAATGGGGGCAATGAAAAGATCGCATTGGGGGACAATAACAAAGGAAAGGTACTTGGATTAGGTAAAATCGCTATCTCAAATGACCTCTCAATTTCTAATTTATCTCCTGTAGAAACTTTAGATTTTAATTTGCTATCTATTGCTCAATTGTGTGGTCTAGGCTTAATTTGCTCATTCTCTAAATATGGTGTAACTATTTCAAAAGGAAAAGAAAAAGGATTGGTTTTCAAAGGTTTTTGATTTGGAAATCTTTATTTGGTTGATTTCTCTTTTAGCAATTCATGCTTAAAATTTTTTTTAATGGCAAAAATTTCTTTGGGTTGGTTATGGCATAGAAGGCTAGGTCATGTGGATATGATTCAACTTAAAAAACTTTTCAAATATGACTTAGTGGTTGGCTTGAAAGATATGAAGTTTGAGAAAAATAGATTATATAGCGCTTGCCAAGCTGGAAAATAAGTTGTAAATTCTCATCCTTTCAAGAGTATCATGTCAACCTTTTTTAATGGCAAATATTTTTTGGGTTGTTTATGGCATAGAAGGCTAGGTCATGTGCATCTATTCTATGGATTCAATCCAAGAGAAACACCAGAAAATTCATACATTAATCTGCCCTAGAAACAGTTTAGAGGAAGCAGCACTATTGCTCAACATGCGCGAAACTACCGCGGAGCGGTCGTACCGGACATTGAACGTTGGTACTACTGTAGCTCGGTACTACCACTGGCTGCACTTCGGTGCTACTGATTTCTATAATAAAATAGCCACTTCATTTCATTCTTTTTCAAACCTGTTGAGGATGTTTTCTAGCCTATCCTTGATATCTTTTTTCTTTGTTTGAAGATGCCTCGGACAAGGAACGCTTCTCGCAAATTCTATGCCAGGAACACCTCCCTGCCATGCCATCTGGACAATCGACCTCTATCTAGAATTCGGCTTTGACTCAGATGTCTCCTCCTATAGCTCAAGCAACTTTAGAATCTGCATAGAAGACCAGAGAGGACAGAGGCAAGGCAATAGCCTCTGATTCTGAGACTGAGACAGAGCAGCAAGTGAGCTCACCCTATGAACAGTCAGATGAGGAGATGTGTAGGATCAAATACTGTAATCAGAGGAGGGTGAATGATTTTTGTCGCTTTTTGAAGTGTTCTAACGGTTGGTGACGCCTTCGACTACTCAATGATCAATCGCCTGATCAATCGCTCGCTTCAATCGACTGATCTGTTTGATCGCTTCGCTCGAACGCGTTGAACGTGGTTGTATGATTTGAACCACCAGCAATCACCAGTGCACTTTAAGCAAACCAAGAACCATATTGATTCAAGTTTATCTTTATTGTTGGAAATTCGTGGATTTATAAAGTGCCCTCACAAGCACTCCTAAAAACCTAGCCAAAAGACTAAAGCCAAAACCTTATCAAGACTCTCTAAATAGTGTGATATACCATGATAATATCCTTCAGTGTAGTAAACGAGTGTGTGGGCTGAGAATTCCATGGTCGTTTATCCTTAGATAATTGTGGTGAAGAGATTGTGGGTGAAACTAACGATGAGGTGTATTGGAAATTATTCATTAAAATAACCGGTGAGTAGGGGAGTTGACTAGAGTATGTTATTGTAAGAACCATAGAGTCCCTCTACAAAGGTGAGGTTGATGCACTCGGGTTGAACATAGTGTTGATGTTGTGAATTTAAAGGAAATGAACTGGTGTGGTATGGGATGGATTGGAATCTCGTGATTCGAGAGAAAGTTATTCCTAAAAGAAAAAAAAAGTATATTTTCTTGAGTAACAAAGTGCTCTTTTGATTCTTGTTTGAGCTATGTGATGAAAGCAAGATTCTTTTGTGGGTTGAAGTTGACTTTAATTTGGCTTGTGTGGCTTTTTCTGGTTCGGACGTTGACCGCTTTGGGTCCAAAAGACAGTTGAACGAGTGGACTTGGTGAGATAGAATCTGTTGGCCATCCAGAGCAGGCAGAAGGGATCTAGAATTTGTAGTGGGGGATCAGGTGCTCTTGAGAGTATCTCCCACCAAGGGAGTGGTGAAGTCGATACCAAATGGAAGCTTAGCCTGAGGTACGTCGGGCCCCTTACGATCATGGTTCGGATCGGGAAGTTAATCTATGCACGGGGTGCAAGCATGGAGGCAGCAGGCAGAGAGAGAGGCAATATAGAATTGGAGTCTCGCAAGCGTGAGCAATATCCGATGATATCCACAACATATGCGTGTTAGAATGGTCAAGTTTTTAGTGGTGATTAATCCTCAGTGTAAGTACGGAAAGAATTTGGGGTCGAATTCTGTTTAAGGGGGTAGAATGTAATATCCTAAAAGTCTATTAAGAAATAATTGTGTAATTGGAGAGAAGGGCCTTAAAGAAAAGAGTAAAATAACAAGTTTTCAGGGGGATTTCTGAATTTTCACGGCAACTGGGCTCGGCCTTGGCCGGTAGGATTCGACCAGGGGAGGCTCCCACCTCCCCACCCTAGCCGCCCCTCTCTCTCCCCACTTGCGCCCCTCCCACTTCTCCCCATGCAGCCGCCACCCTCCTCTCCCTTGCGCCTCCCCTCTCAACAGATCCTCCCCTTCCCTCACCTCCATTGCCAGTGATCAAGGCTTCCCTCACTGCCGGACGAACGGGAGAAGGAAAAATGTTGGATCCGGAGGAAGGGAAGAACAAGAGGAAGGAGGAGGAAGAGAAGAGGAGGAATTCGTGGTGAGTTCATCATGTTCCTCATCAAATCATCAAGGGTAATCCCTGTTTCCTCCAATTAGATTAATAAATTAGTAGTGCTAGCAATGTTGCAAATCTGGACTGCTAGAACAGATCGGGTTAGACGGCTGTTGTGGGATAGATTCGTGGGGAATCAGGTCTTGACCTCTCCTAGAGAATTGTAGAGGACGAAATTATCTTTTCATGAAGTCCTAGAACGCGTCATTCGAACTTGTGTAACAAAAGTTATGATTTTTCTAAGATGACTGTTCTGCATCTGGGAGGATTTTCCGACAGGTTTCGGTAGATGGATTTTAGTAAATTGAAAACGGGAGAATCAGAGGATCTCTAAATTAGGAAAGTTGTAGATAATTTTCCTAGATTTCCAGAAAGGTCAAGAAGTCCAAATTCCGACTTTTGGGGTGGAAGTTATGACGTTTTTAGTGCTCTATCCAGAGAGCCGATGTGAGAATTACATTGTTAGGAAAATGGGTTGGATCGGGTAGAAAATGGCCGAATCTGGGAGGCTCCCCAAATAGTTTTATTTAGATAATTTAATTATCTTTCCAGAGAATCTGAGAAAGCCCTATTGGACTTCTGTATCAAAAGTTATGAATTTTTGAATGTGATTGTCTGTAGAAGGCAGAAGTTGGCCGAGAGAGAATTGGGGATTTAGTCAAGTTAAACTCGTGGGGTTAGTTGGGGGTGTTGTTATTTTATCTAAAGACCCGCTACTGTTGTCTTAGCAAATATTATAATTTTTGTTCAGGAGGAGGACGGATTCCCGGGGTTGCACCTTCTGCTCGTCCCTCGTTTTCTCGCGGTTAAGGCAAGTATAATGATGGTTGAAATTCTATAGTATGGATGGTTGATGAATGATGGTTTGACGATGTTTGATCTATATTGAGTGTATATGATCTTGATTGTGATAATGATATGTTGGTACTGTTTATGGTAGTTTGCAATTGAAGTTGTTTGTGAGAATTTATGATGCATACATATGGTGAATGTAAGTTTTTATTTATTGAGACATTCACATATATGCATCATGCCGATATATTGAAGTCTTGGTCACGAGGTCCCCGTCATGTTGATGTCATGACGGGCTAAAGGTCCCCAAACTTGTGGAGTATGGGCAATTGGTTCATTATATGATTGATGGATAAATTTGTGAGATGATGTTCATGGTGGTTCTTGTTATTACTTATTATATTTGCTGAGTCGTTGGACTCACTCTTGTTGTTGTTGTTTTTGTTTGTTGTTTGTTTTAGGTACCTTCATGAAATCAGCATACCATGGAAGAACTAGAGAACTTTAAATATTATTGTTGACTAGCCTATGTAGTATTTGATTATGTCTATCAGGTCTAAAATGTAATAATAGATTAGAAACCTTTTATATTGCCTCCGCGCTTTAATTAAGTTTTATAACAGTTTTACTTGGTTTAGATTACATTGAATACGTTTAGTTATATCTTTTGACTATAATTCTGAGAACTTCAGTTTTAGACAATAAACAAAGGAAACTCAGCTGAAATTTTGTAGAATGCAATTGGTTTAGCTTGGTTATGTTGTTAGTTTAGTAACATTCTAGGCCATCTTTCGGCTGGGGTGTTACACTTGCAAAAGCCATATCAAAAACCGTATGTTAACCTATAGCATCTCCCTACTTTTTTAGGTTAACATCACAATTCGTGTCTACCTAAAACACGGATCCAAACCTTATCTCTTCTGAAAACCAAGGAACCGAAACCCTTCTGAATATGGGTTTTATTCGAACACTCAATCTTTGTAATACCCTGAACGTTGTTTCGGCGTTGGCTTTAAAGTAATCGTGGAGTCGCTGGTTTTTCGGTAAATCGCGGGAAGGGAAAAATAAAAATTATGGAATAGCGTAAAATAAAAATAAATAAATAAAAAACTTTAAGTGGGCTGCCTAGAGGGTGGGCCTACCACCTTGGGCCTTCCGGCCCAAGGGGTGGCCGCACCCCTCCCTCTTCCCCTAAAAACCCTAGCCGCCCCTCCCCCTCCCTCTAATTCTTTCCCGGGCCGCCACCACCTCTTTTCCACCCCTGGCCGCACCCTCTCCTCCTAGATTTGCGCCTCCATCATCCCTCCCTTGCTGCTGTCCATTGGTGCAAAGGAGGGAGAGAAGGAAGAAGAAGAGAGGGAGGAGAAGAAGAGGAGGAAAGAAGAGGGGTGATCCCAAGGGGATCCCTAGGTAACTCTCCCTCATCTCAAATCCCTTTGTTATTTCTGTAATTAGGGTTCTTAGCCTAAGAATTGATGGGGATTAGCAATTAGATTCCCCGATTAGGGAATTCCTGTTGTCTGTCTGTAGATCAATCCACGCAGCGCGACTGTTTGCGCAGTTTAGACCTACGAAAAGATTTCTCCTGCGCGTCTTCCCAAAAGAAAAATTGTAGAGAACGTCGAGACCCATCTACTCTAATTGTTTTAGAATGTTTGGCCACGGGATTTGGGCGTAGAAGGGTCGGGAACCTCGCTGTCTGTCAGGGGTGCAGATTGGGGCAGATTGCTGTTCAGGTGTGAATTAGGGGTTGTAGATGATTTTTATGTTTTCATCACAATTGAGAAAAATATAGGGAATTCAGTAATATAACTACTATATAAAAATCACAATTTTTAGAGCCTGTCACTGTGGTTGGGACACGTTAGAATCTGGCTGCCCAGATTGCCAGAACAGAAAACGTCCTCTGTTTTGCGCGTTAAGTTAGACCTTGCTAGGATCAAAATAAAAGTATGTGATATACATGAAAAGTGAAGGTATTTAAGTGAGGAATCTAGAAGTATATCATTTGCTATAAATGGCTTAATATTGTTAAAGATACAAAAATATTAAGCAGCGTTGCTGCAGTGGGTAGATTGAAGAACTGTTAAGCGGAGAGGGATGTTGTAGGGTTTTGGGGGTTAGCGATAACTCTACTTCTTAAGTCGCATTTTCTATGCTGTAGCATTGTGCTGAGAGGTACCTTTTGGACAGGTGGTTTTGCTCCTGAATGCACGTGATTTCTTCGCTTCGCTGGTAGAGGCAAGTAAACGTAGAGGATGTGCTACCGTTGAACTTGTTATTCTTACTACTTGCAATTTACATGATTCTCGTAATTTGATATGTTATGCCATGATTGCATGTTTTCTAAATAAGGTTGTGGTAGCAATTATTGATCAATTGTCATGCTTTGGATAAACTTCTCGTAGTCATGTGGTAATTTGTTTAATGTGCTAAATGCGAAATATGAAAATAAATACGTGGTGGATGTGTGGTTGTGGATATGTTGTTGAGCATGTTGATGCTCCGTTGAGGTCAGAATTCTTGTGGTTTATGATTATCATATCATTCATAACATGTCATGACATTTGCATTGTGGATGTCGCCGCAATTAGCCGCGACCGTACCGGTACAGGATCGTACATTGCCGTAGTACGATGCACACTCTTATCATGATAGCATAAATATGCATTTAATTGTGGATGGAATAACTGCATTCATACACCAACTGATTATAAGATTTATGAGGTATGACTCGTGGAAGCCTGTGGTGGTTAAATGATTGTGGACATGAATTGTGGTTGTGGTTGTATAGAAACAAATATGATGATGTATAATTGTTTGTAGTTTGAATAGCCTGTTAAACTGTTTACTTGCTGAGATTTTTATCTCACCCTTGTTTTTCCCCCAACATGTGGTCATTGAACATGCATGGGAAGGGTATAGTGGCACCACATTGATGCACTTTGATCATAGATTTATACTGTAATAAAGACGAAGGGGTTCTAGTCTTTTGCCTAGCTATCTCGTCAATGTTTACTTCAACTTAATAGTGTTAAATTTGTGAACTATTCTTTTGGTTAATATGTTGGTGGTTGATTTTAATTATTGAATTGTTATCACTATCATGTTTTCGCTTAGTTGATTATGCTTCTATTTATCCTATCTTATATAGGAATTGTTGGCAATTTATTTTATCTTGTAATTTAGCTAGTTGTGGAGTGGTTTTAGTGGCATCCCAGGGTAATGTGTGTCCTGGGGTGTTACAATCTTATCAGTTATGGACTCCATCCACAGCTCCTAACACACCACATGACGAAATCTCCAAGATTGCACCTGTTGTATCTTCATCATGCACCATCAACTCTCGTGAAAAATCCTCCTGGATCGCACCGCCTATAGCTTCTCAACGAATCACCGATCCTTGATCTCCACATGCTCTTGTGTGAGGCCGATCACATCGTGTGACATCCTCAACCGCTTAGACTTCAGATTTGCCCATCCCAGTCCTGATCCTCCTCATCACCGACCATGATCGTCTCTACACCTACCTGCACATGCATAGACGAAAGAAACATATTTCATCGACATAAGTTCTTCACAACTTGACCAACATTAGTCCACCCACATATAACACACCCTTGTTTATCCATAGACAAGAACAAACCCATCACGAACACCAACCAGGTTGTCCACGACCACAATTCCACGCTCTCTAGGAATCACCAACTTCAGATCACTCATTACGACTGGTTATGCCCTTCATGCAAAGTCTAGTCACTAGCTCATTGAGTACTCGAAGACATAAGTACTCGGGAAATACTATCGCTCTGCTCAGAACACTCAGGAACTACAACCATCGCTACCAACCATCAAACAACATTGTTTCATCAAGTACTGACTACCGAATATCGATCGCAACGTCTAAGAAACTAGATCGCTAAGTCAACAACTACTGATCCTAAAGTCTACCGCTACCCATCACCGACCAGGTATTGCAGCAATAATTACCAAGTATCGAACAAATACTGTAGCACAATAATTAAAGCATTTGAAAGCACTCGAAGTCTATGACTATGACAACCGACTACAATGTTTATGACTACCGATCATCAACCAGGTTGTGTAGCTTCGACCAGTTCACTGATTATGATCGAAGTTAACTGATTACTGCCATGATCGAAATGCTGTGATTGGTTTACCATGGTTGATACCTGACATTGGCGAAAAGCTATTGTCAAATGTCGTGGCCGACGGACCTTGATCATCTGCCATGGTCGACAGCCGCCCTGAAAGCTTCAGTAACACAAGTGCAACGACCAGCACATTTACAACACAAATTCCAATGAAACCCAATGTCAATTATTCATCATCACTGAAGACACGACCACCACATAGTCTTACAATCTCCCCCTTGAAGAATACATTGACAGCACCTCAAAATCTTCTGAACGAGAAAATTTCAAAAAGGAAAAATTCAAAAAAATTGCTTGACCTTTTTTAGTTCTCCCCCTTTCTTAGTTCTCCCTCTTTCATAGTTCTCCCCCTTTCATCTAACTCTCCCTTTCTGCTAACTTCTCCCTCTTTGGCAATGAAATCATCACGAGCTCCAGAGAAAGATAATTCTAAAAAGACGCAAAGAGAGTAAACATTCAAAAGCTTTCTAGATTATCCAAGTCAGTTTGCTTTGATTTAAGAATATCTCCAAGTCATCTTGTTGAGTAGAGCTCCCTAGATCATATAAAATCATATACCATAAGGGAAGTCTAAACAGGTCTTCAGTATGATTAAGAAAATTGGATTAATGATAGACATCTTGACCATAATCAAACCGATCTATAAAAAACATAAAGGGATATCACACCTAAAATACTAAGCCTAAAAGTGAAACATGCTTTAAATATAGTCGAACTAGCAGTCTCATGTACCAACCTATAGCTCCATACTCATTTTTTTTAAAGCATGTGGCATGCTTGTAGCATACTTCTTTTCATAATTCCATCTTTATAGCAAACTTCTTTTGAATGGTGGCATGCTTGAAGCATACTTCTTTTCAATCGAGCATGTTTTGTGTCTTTTCTTTTGTTTAACCATGGCATGCTTGAAGCATACATTTTTTTAATATTTTTTTTATTTTTTTATCATAACATGCCATCTCGAGTGATCATACAACAATTGCAATATGAAACATACGAGCCTCATGACCAAGATTTAAAAGAGGACTCACAATTAAGCTAATACTTTTCGATGAACATCACAAGGTGCTATCTACAATCAATCTAGTAAAGATTTTCCGCCATGTCATGTTTTAGTTCAAATATAACAAATTAATTGCAACCTGTTTCGACTTCGACTACAAAGTAAATGAGTAAACATGATAAAGATAGCTCTACTACACATTGTTTGATTTCTAAGACTTGGACTTAACGTATTATTTGATAAGTATAATAGACAAAAGCTTTTGAAATATTTAAACACCAAGCCCCCCTTAGAATAATCCCATAGTATGTAAAACACCCAACTCACTTCGCAAGCGAGCAAAATGGGAAGAATCAAGTGGTTTGATGAAAATATCAGCAACTTGAGAGTTAGAATCAATAAAATGTAAGACAACATCTCCCTTTTCCGCATGGTCTCTAAGAAAATAAGAGCGAATATCAATGTGTTTGGTTTTGAATGTTGCACATGATTTTTAGCAATACAAATACCGCTAGTGCTATGACAAAAAAGTGGAACACTATCCAATTTTAATCCAAAATCCTTAAGTGTAGCTATCATCCAAAACAATTGAGAGCAACAAGAAGTAGTAGCTACATATTCAGCCTTAGCAGTGGAAAGTGCAACAGACACCTGTTTCCTAGAAGCACATGAAACAAGAGATGTGCCTAAAAAGTGACATATTATAGAAGTACTCTTCCTATCAATTCGATAACCCCAAAATCCGCATCTGAATAAGTTCTAAGGGTAAGACAAGAGAAAGAAGAGTACCATAAGCCAAATTCCAAAGTTGATTGAAGATACTTGAAAATTTGCTTTACCGCTTGACGATGTGAAGCACGTGAGAAAGCTTGAAAGCGAGCACACAAACACATAGCAAAATATATGTCTGGCCTTGAAGTGGTGAGATACAAAAGAGAGTCAATTATGCTTCAGCGTTCCTTCTGATCAACAAGCTCTCTATCTTTGTCAGTGTCAGGACCCGGAGCAACAACTCTGAAACCCTCTGTGTTTATAGCACTATCCCAGGAAAGCTTAGTGCACACAGCAGAACAAAGACAAATATCATGCATAATGATAAAGTTTTATTTAACTAAATATGAGCCTGATGGCCAAAGTTTACAATAGCAGCGGAAGATAACAGCGGAAGAAAAACAAAAGCAGCAGCCCATCCTGCCTTCCCACAAGGCGAATGACTGTAAGACGTGGCCTAGTCGCAATCCTCACCGAAGTCGTCGAAGGTTTCCTCTGAAAGAGTTAGATATAGCCACATGAGTACAAACGTACTCCACAAGTTACACCAGCAGTTTTACAGAGTGGATGCATGCATATGGATATCAAAGGAAGGTATATATGGTTAGTTTGCATAAAAGACAGCATTGAGGTAAATATCATAAAGTAAGTGCGAAAGCTGAATTTGATACAATAAGTAAAACAACATTGTAATCAATCATAAGTAACGTTAGTGCGAGCTCCAACCAAACACTAACCTATTCACGGGCATCCCACCGGACCAACTTTTCTTAAAATCAAACTCGTCTGATTCCATCCATCCATACGGTTTCCAAAACTCTCATGGATTCCATCCATCCACAAGGTTTTCCAAAATCTCTCATGGATTCCATCCATCCATAAGTTTTTCATAAAGCGTTTTCAAAATCAAAATCTAATCCGTGAAAAACTTTACTCAGCTTGCCCATGACCGTGGGCACGACTATCCAGGATAGGTTATACACTCTGCAGAGGTTGTACAGCTTTACCCACAAGATATGATAATCTCATATTGTCGGCCATTACACGCTTCCTTAGGCGTGCGACTGAGAAAATCATAACAAAGCCTTTACAATGATCCATTGCCAACATAATAACGCCGCCACTAAGGTTTCACCACAGCATGAATCCACATGCTGGAGCCCCCTCTTGTGCCATGTGAGACTTCTCACGGACTACGCCGCGCCCACATTCAGCCTATAGCGAGATCGATCATGTTGGAACTTCATAAATTAGTTGGCTAGGTCCGTCCCATACCGGACTTGTGGTAGTACGAAAAGGGTTTTGCAATAGTAGCTCACAGACCGGTCCTTTATTGACTTAGGCACTAACCACAAACCCCTTGTACCGGGCAATCAACATTGCATCACCAAACGACAATGCATGCCAACAAGCACCCACCACTCTAACCATTTGCCTAGGTCTAAACCAAGTTTTTACTTTGTTTGGAAATAACTTTATAAACCTTTCTGATTTTCCAAAGTCAAGATATCCAGAAAAGAGTTTATCATTTTATGTGAAGAAAGTATCATTTTATGTGAAGAAAGTTCCCAAATCATAATATTCTCAGCATGGCTAAGCAAGTTTATGAAATTTCTAGTTAATACTAATGTACTAACTAGGTTTTAACTATGTTTGACAAGGTATAATTGCATGAAATATCAAATTTGGCTGTCCAAAGGGATTTGGGTATAACTATAGTTCAAACTGAATTTAAACTAGTCTTGATTAAAAGTAAGCATGCATATTAATTTAAAACAATATAAATAATTTTAAATATTGGGAGCAATATGATCAAAGGTGTAACTTGCCTGGTTGCTTTGCGACGAACGCGTCGCCGAAATCGAACTCTCGAGATCATTTGAAACCTAAGCGAAAATCCAAACAAACCAAATTCAAATAAAATTCAAGTAAAATTCAAAAATTGAAAATAAGTACATATTTGAATAGTTTAGGATTTTAGAAGAATTTAGAAATTTGAACGGCTCAAATCGGAGTTAAATGAATGTTTTCGGGCTTTAGGAAGTTTCAAAATGAAGAAAAAGAAAAAGATGATTTTCTTGATTTATTTTTATATTGGGAATGCCGATTTATGACGTCATCACAGGAATTAAATAAATGAATTTAGAAAAAGTGATGACATGGCAGTAGGGCACACGTGGCGCCACGTGGT
The DNA here is from genome assembly GCA_036346245.1 of Bonia amplexicaulis. Lineage (NCBI taxonomy): Eukaryota > Viridiplantae > Streptophyta > Magnoliopsida > Poales > Poaceae > Bonia > Bonia amplexicaulis. The sequence continues at coordinate 6,465,358 of CM070768.1, forward strand.
CGCCAGCTGGCCGCCACGATGTCGACGTGGCGGCGACATGGCCGTTTGGGCGAGCGGCATAGGCCACGAGGCGGCGCGGCCGGAGTCCGCCCGCTCGCGGCGGCGGCGAGGGCTCGGCGGGTAGAGGGAGGTGGGGATCCCGTTCGTCGGCGGCTAGCCTCGCGGTGGCGAAGGTGGCGGTCTTGGGAGGAGAGAAGGCGGCGGCGGAGGTGCTCTCGGCGGCGGCGGCTCTCTGGCGGCGGCGGCGGCCGAGAGGGTGGAGGAGCGGCGGTGGAGATTGGGGATGCCGGTGGAGTGGTTTTGGGGTGGAGTATTTATAGGGAGGAGGGAGGTACGGGATCGCCGGCGTTTCCACGGGAAGAACTGGCTAGGGTGGGAAAGCAATCGGAAATGTGCCATTAATGGCCGGGGAAAGGCGGCGGCATGCGAGGGAATCAATGCGGCTGTTCTCGGGAAAGGAAACGATGGCGCGGAGCTCGGGGGCGGCAATGAATGCGGCGGCGGCGAGCTCTCCGTTCGGCGTGTGGGGCGGCGACGGTGGTGCCATCGGGTCGTGGGCGGCGGGGTGGGGTGGCCGAGGCGGCTCGGGAGGCAGAGGCGGCCGTGGCGTGGGAAGGCGGCGGCCGTGTGCGGCCGAAAATGGGAGGAGAGAGAGAACGGAGAAAGAAGAAAGGGTGAAGAGGTAAGTGATGACAAGTGGGCCCCAAAGGTAAGAGAGAGAGAAGTGATGGAAATGGATGGGTAGATGTTTGACACGTGGCAAGATCTCAGCCGCTCGGTTTAAATGAACATGAGAGGCTAGGATTAAATCAGGGAAAAGGTAAGATTTAATCTCGGTGTGACACGTGTCAGCGCGAGAAAAATCCAGATTTAAATTCGGTTTTGAATTTTCAGAAAATAGAACGAGACTTTAAAATACCTTAAAAATAGTAAATTATGTTTAAAAATTCCATAAAATTTATAGAAAATCCCTGGAGACATTTTACACTTAGGGAAAATATTTTTAATTCATTTTAGCTTTTCTATAAAATATCTTTTAAATCCAAAAATTGATTTTTAATTCTAGTAAATTCTCAAAAATTCTATAAAATATTTTTAGACTTTCTAAAAATATTTTCAACTCAAATTTGCTCTTTTAATTTTTACAAAAATACCCTTTGGTTTTAAAAGCTGATTTTAAAATCTCATAAAATCTCAGAAATTAATATAAAATTTTGGGAAGCTTGGAAAAGGCTAAGTAAATTCTTTTTAGCCTTAAGAAAATATTTAAAACATATTTTCTTACATTTAGGCTTTGAAACAAAATCCAGATAACTCCAAATAAAAGCCAAATGCTTTTATATACTTAATTTGAAATAATTTCTTTACAAAATTTTACTAATACCTTTTTGTTTGACAAAGGTTTTATGTTTTTAGTAAAATTATCTTTAACGAAAACCTTTTTGAAAAAGGCTAAAAACGGCAAACACAAACTTTCAAATTTTAGGCAACTGAAGAACACTTATTTTTATTGAATTAATTTTTTTTAATTATTATTATTTTTTTAACTGAAATTTTGAAAATAACAATTTGGTCATTACTGATCGAGATCCAACAGTAGTAAACCCCATGGGTGTGGAAATTAGTTTGATTGTCCCCATGTTGAAACGACAAAGTAAATCCTTGGTGTACTTAGTTTGATGAACAAAAGTATCTAACTTTGATTGCTTGATTTGAAAGCCTAGAATGAATGTGAACTCTCCCATTATGCTCATCTCGAATTCCCTTCTCTTACTATCTAAAAACATGGTAATAAGAGTATGAGAGGAACCACCAAAGATGATATCATCCATATTGATCTGTTCGAGTAAAAGATCATTGCCATGATTGGGAGTAAACAAAGTCTTATCTACATTGCCCATTTAAAAGTCATTTTTTAGCAAATATGATTTAATCCTATCATACCATCTTTGGGTGCTTGTTTTAGACCATATAAACTTTTGAACAATTTATAGACATGATCAGAAAACATAGGATTCTCAAAACTAGGTGGTTATCTAACATAAACTTCCTCCTTAATATAGCCATTAAGAAAAGCACTTTTCATACCCATTTGGTATAGTCTAAAATTCTTTGATGCAGCAAATGCTAATAGAATTCTATTGGCTTCTAATCGAGCAACAGGAGCAAATGTTTCATCAAAGTCAAGACCTTCTACCTGAGTGAATCCTTGAGCCACAAATTTAGCCTTATTTTGAACAATAACACCATCATCACTTTGTTTGTTCTTAAAGACCCATTTAATTTCGATCACATTATTGCTCTGAGGAGGTGAAACTAAAGTCCAGACTTTATTATGCTCAAAGTTTTCTAATTCCTCATGTGTAGCATTAATCTAAGACTCATCAGATAAAGCATGATTTACATCTTGAGGTTCAAAAGAGGAGACAAAAACAGAATGAGCATATGAGGCATTGGAATTATACTTATTGCGAAGAAATCTCTTATTTAACTCATCGATCATTTTTTCAGGGGGATGACTTCATTGAATATGTAGAGGAGCCTATGAAGTGGTTGTAGGAGTGGTCATAGATGTAGTCGCAGTGGTCATAGTGGTCGTAGCGGCCTCTAGCTCATGAGTGGTCATAGGAATACCACTTGTAGGAATGGTCAACAGGTGGTCGTAGGTGTCAGAGAGTGACCCGAAAACTCCCTATTGTCATCGTTGGAGTCATAGAAGATGTCCTTGAGTGCGTCTGAGACCTGTATACCTGCATTGTCAGGTCTAGTACCAGGACTAGCCTCATCAAAAGTGACCTCGCAGGTTTTAACAATTTTGTTAGTTTCTAAGTTGAGTACACGATAAACTCGAGTGTGAACTGCATAACCAAGAAATATGTCATATGAGGATCTAGATTCAAATTTATCAAGATTGCCATATTTAAGTATAAAGTATCGACATCCAAACACCCTCAAGTGAGAAACACTAGGAGAATGACTAAACTGAAGCTCATAGGAGGTATTATGTAGTTTAGCTCATAAGAATACTCTATTCAAAATATAACAGGCGGTCGAAACAGATTCAACCCAATATTTCCTAGTTGAGGCACTCGAGCTGACGAAAATTGATGGTCTAAACCTTTTTCAGCATAAAAAGAAGTAAGTGATGTGTTCTTGAATTCAGTTTCATTATCACTTCTAATTGCTCTAAGTGCTCCTAGAAGTTTATTAACAAGTCTAAGAGCTGTACTCAAAAGTGACTAAAAGCTTCGTCCTTAGAATCCATAAAATACACCAAAGAGTATCTATAATAATCGTCAACAATAACAAGAACATACCATTTACCTCCAACCAACTGAACCTACCAGGACCTAATGAGTCCATATGTAACAATTGACCCAGAGAATTAGTCATGATAAGAGTGAATGGGGGATGAGGCGATGAGACCATCTTACCATGTCAACAAGGCGAACAACTTAGGTCCATTGACTTTTTGATCTTAAGACTAGGAATTCCTCAAACCAGATTCATGTTACTAGGCCAAGCTAGATGATCAAAGCTAATATGACCTAATCTATGGTGCTAGAAGAACAAATATTTAGTCCGAACAAATAAGACACCTAAGATTAGAAGAAACTGAATACGAGAAATCACCCTTAAACCAAGTAACCAATCGACTAATTTTGCATACAAGATTACCATATGAACCCAAAACACAACATGAATGCTTTTTAAAGTTCACCTCAAGATTATCGTCTACCAACTGTGAAACTGAAAGCAAGTTATAGCTCAACTTACTATGAGAGTGATGTCCTTTAAAATGAACTTGTCGTTGATGCACATGATGCCTTTAGTAAGAATTCATCCTTGAGTGTTGTCCCCAAAAGTGATCATCTCATCACCAGGGACCCGTGTGAGGGAGGAGAACTATCATGAGTCTTCGGTCATGAGGCGAGAACAACCGGAGTCAATGAACCATATGTTCTCCTTCCTCTTGTGACGAGCCTACAAAGCATGAACAATCATCTGTACCTTAGTATTGGGATTAGAAAATAAAGATTTAGGTATCTAATACTGAGATACTCGATGAATAGGAGAAAAAGCAAGAACTGATAAAGATTTAAGTGAAACATTAGCATTTGACATATTTACACTATACAATCGATGAGATGTCGGTTCGACCATGGAGTGATCTGACCTCCTAAGTAGAGCTGGTCTGACCGCTGACTGGTCTAAACGAGCAGTAAAAGCTGAGGAAAATAGATCTAACTCCTGGTTGGTCTAATTGTGTAGAGAAAGCTGGTCGAAAGTCTCTTGAGAAGTTAATCTGATCGTAAGAATCAACTGGTCAAAAATCTTGTTCGACCATGCTGGTTCGACCATGAGAAACAACTAGTCGAACGTCCTATCCTTTTTCTCTTTCCTTGCTTTTCTAAAATAGAATTGAAATAAATGACCATCTTTACCACAATGAGTGCACTGATATTTGATTTGATGAGAGGTCGTATCAACTGACTTCACAGTACTCAGTTTGGTGGATAATTGTTTTGTAATACTAGCTGATCTAAAGACAATTTGTTTCGGTTCAGACTCTACATCAAATTTTCCTGGTTTGAGTACCTTGACAGCTTTAGGAGGATTATTCTCAGCATGCTCAATGAAATTAAATCCTAGATCATGATTTTCACACTAGTTTTTGACTTGTCTAAGATCATATTCAAGTTCTTCTTGCCAAAGAGAACCTCTCTAGAGTGTTCTTAAGGTACTTATTTTCTTTAACCAATGAGGGACAACTTGTGCAATTTATAGATTCTACCACAAGATTTTGGAAGCATTAGACTGAGCCAATCTTTCTTTTTCAGTAAATTCCTTCAACTGCCCTGTTAGAGCATCAATTTCAATATTTAACATCAGATAGTTAGAGCAAGAAAGATTTTCATGATAGAGCATTTGTTGAATTGGTTCCTGAGATGAGTTAAGTCTACCTTGTAGCAAATCACACTTAGAAGATGCCTTAGAAGTGTTAGACTTAAGTTTTTCAATTTCATCATTAACAAGTTTAGGTTTTCCATCACAGGAATCATGTAGCATTCTTTGTTGATCAAGTTTATTGGTTACATAACTAATTTAAGCTAGGTTCATTGCATTAATAGATCTAACAATTTTCAACTCAGAATGTAAAACTTGAGAAGCTTTATAAGAATCATCTTTAGGGTTAGATGTTCTAAGTCTATTAACCTCAGAATTAAAGTTTTCAACTACAAAATTATTCTCTTTCAATTTCTTTTTAATCTTTTTCAATTCAATAGCAAGTTTAACTAGACCATCTTTAAGTTCATCGTACGATGGTGTAACCTCATAGGGATCACTGTAGTCGTTATCGTTGTTGCCTGCCATGAAGCACATGCCCGTGAAGTCATCAGGGTCCTTCTTACCTTTGACATTCTCACTGTCGTGGTCGTCGTCATCACAGCTCTCAAAATCTCCGTCAGTCAAGTGAAGGCGCTCGATGGCTGATAAGACTTTTTCAGCAACCTTGTAATGGAAACTTCCACTCTTTGTATTATTCTTGGATGGTCGACGACGATAGTTCCGGTTTTCCTTCACTCCTTTCCCTTTGAGCTTGGGGCAATCCATCTTAATGTGGCCTGGCTCGTCACACTCGAAGCACCTAATCGGACCTCGAACTCTACCTCGCTTTCTTGTCGTTAGATTGTTGAGAGCCTTATACGCTCATGAGGAGATTAAGACCAAGTCCTCTTCAGGGAGCTGCTCAAATTGATCTTCTGAAAAAGGGGATAAAGAAGAAAAGAGAACACAAGACAAAGTACTTGACGAAGCAGCCTACATGGGTTAGTCACAAGTGCTAAAGATAAAGATTTATCAGTCTTAGATGGCAAAGCTTCCATATCATAAGTTTTCAATCTAGAATACAAATCATCCATGGTAAGACTATCTACACTGATGGTTTGATTAATAGTCGTGACGATCATCAATCACTCCGAACCTAAAGACCTCAAAATTTTAATTGAATTATCTCCATCAACAGGAATAACACTAACTCTATGCAAGTTACTCAAAAATCTTCTCAAAATGAGTAAAAAGATCATCTATAGATTCACTAGGTTTCATAGCAAAATCTGAGTACTTTTTTGATAAAGATTCTTACACACTTTCTAAATCTTGGTTATTCCTGGAATGTTTTGTACGGATAATCCATTTTTTATTCGAAATTACATAAATATACCGCGGCCAAATTATTTACAACAATAGGCTCCAGTCGCTCCCCCAATGGGCGGCTGGAGTGTTTCGCCCAACCGGGAGGCGATTATATTGTAGTCGCCTTACGTTTAGGCGAGTACATGCAGTCACCGTTCTATTGGGCAACTAGAATGCCGTCGCCCAATGGATGGGCGACAGATAGTGCAGTCGCTCAATAGGAGGGCTACTGCACTCGTACCCCGTGATTTTTTAGAGTTTTGCCAATTTTGTAGTTTTAAACTAGAAAAAAATTTGGTGTAGTTGTAATAAAAGTTTATGTTCACTGGATGTTGTAGGTGCATAAAAAATTTTGGAATTTTTTTTAAAGAACGATTGACTGTAGAACGTTCGATATATATAGTGGTAAGTGATATTGTAATGTTACTAAGAATTGGTTTGTTAATAGTGTTAAATGACTTGCTATTTAAATTATTAGATGCGAAAGATAATAACCTTATGTGTAATAGAAATAAACTTCATAATACATTTGGGAGTAACATGCCGCGTACATTTTTATTGCATGCATAACATATAGCATGATATCGACTAACCCATCCAGCTGCTAAATGCGAGCTCTTTGTGTGGACCGGGGCCACTTTCCCTTCCTTGTCCGCTCGGCGTTGAACTCCTCCGTGACCTCTTTTGCCTTAGCCTCCCGCTCCCTCCACGTGCACGCATCGAGATGGGCTTGCGACTCGCGTTGTATACGCAGGGTGTGCTTGTGGCTCCGGCGCTCCTCATGCAGCAACTCCTTGTCCTGTTTGACATTACAGTCCTCGAAGTCGAGGGTCCATTGGTCCGCAGGGTGGATCTCAAGATCGATCCATTTGCGGTAGCTACATAGGGCTCGGAGGCGCAAAATGAGGAGAGATTGTTAGTATGTGATGTGAAGGAGAAAATGTTGGAAAAATGGTGCATGTGTTCGTTCTGGGTTCTTGATAGGATGAGGTGTCAAAGCGACGGTTGGGGTATTCCTTGGAGTAGTTTGCGCAACCCGATGCGCATACCGGTGATGCGTTCCTTTGATTTGATGAACTTGCGTGTCCCGCACCAACAAAGGGGTGTCTCCCCTCGGTGGGAGTTGCGTGACGCTCGTTGGGGACGTCCGGGATGGGGTTGTTGCTACGCGGCCGCTCATTGCGGGGAGCTGACGTCGTAGCTGCAGCAATCCTTGCTTGTTCCTCGCGAGCCGCTGCAGCCCTTGCTATGTTGCGTGTCTCCTCCCATTCTGCCTTCTTGCGGGACTCCTCCCTAGCCTTCCGCGTAGCTTCATTTATCTTGTCCGCGAATTTCTGCCATTCCTTTAGATTCTTGTTGTTCATTTCGACGTGGAGAAGGAATGTATGATGTAGTGTTAGATTGTGTAGTGTTCTCTTGCAGACGCATTGCACCTCAATTTATTAGGCGAAGGGTAGCCATGTGTGTATTTTTTGGCCGCTGCGCAAAGCTGGCCTCTTTTGTCATGCCACTGCGCAAAGCTAGCCTCTTTTGTCATGCCACTGCACAAAGCTGTCCTCTTTTGTCATGCCACTGCACAAAGCTGGCCTCTTTTGTCATGTCACTGCGCAAAGCTGGCCTATTTTGTCATGTCACTGCGCAAAGCTAGCCTCTTTTGTCATGTCACTGAGTAAAGCCGGCCTCTTTTGTCATGTGACTGCAGTAAGTTCTCTCGTTTCGTATAAATAGCACGGTTGGGGTCCCATGATATTGTAGGCAGCGAACCGTGCAAATCGAAAAAAGAAGTATGTTCTCTTCTGTGGTGAAACATAACATGTCGGAAGCTGAGGGGCCGATTGGATATGGGTCACCGAAGGAAGACCTTCCCTTGGAAAGGAGGGAGGTATTTGGTCCACACTACCGCTTGATACCAAGTCGGCGTGCTCAACCAGCATGGCTGAAGTGCCGACACAATGAGGACGCGGTTGTGCAGGCCCTGGAAGGCCAGTTCGATGGCGGGCGAAGTTTCTTCCGATGCTCACGATCCGGGGTAAAAATTAGTAACAATACTTTCTTATTTCTTATGCAGGCTGCATGTTTACCCTCCTTTCCTGCAGATGGCGAAATGCGAGTTCTCTCGGTGGATCGACCCTCCCCATGAACGGTATATTGTCAATTATGTATTCACATTATGACAGCGAATATTTGAGTTGGAGGAGCGAATCGAGGCCCTCAATGAGGAGAACAACGACGTCCGCCAGCGGATGCAGCGAGAGGGCAACGAGGAGGTCATGAACATAGGAAGCTCGTATGATCCCACATGTTGCTGCGCGAATCCCAGCTGCACATGTGCGTGCCACTACCACGACAGACAGCCACGTCCGAGACGGCCCCCTCAGCAATACTCCATGTGGGTGCCACGAGGCTCGTTTGGCATGTAGGCAACGAGGGTTAAGGTTGTGTCGTATTTTAGTACTTATGTTCGATGTTGTGGTAATTTAATATTGTGTGCTATTTCCTTTCTTGTGTTTATTGTTATCGTTTGTTGTACTACTGGACGGTTGATCTATGTAAGTGTCAAGGAAGTAGTACATAAATAATTTGCACAACATTGCATAAACACCAACGACATTACAGAAAAGAGATGTAACATGCAAGTAATACAAATGGTGCCCTCACTCGCCACCCTCAGGTGCCCCGTCACCGGGCCCACGTCCGCCCCTACGACCCCGCTTGGCCGTCCTCCGGTGCAACGGGTGACGACGAGGCTCCGAGAAAGTAAAACGTGCAGGAGGATGTCGCACCCGGCCCTGCGCGGGTGGAGTCAGCTGCACCTCTGGCTGTGTGCCCTCCGGTGCACTATGGAGGGCACTGGCAGTGAGAACCTCCGGCGCTGGGTCGGACCACTGCTCAGGCCACTCCGCAAAAAACTGATCAACGTCGTCCTAGGCCAGGGAGACACCGTGCTGCTGGTAAGTACCTGCAATAGTAATATCGTTAGTTTGTTGCATGTCATCTTCAGATAAACACGGTATCAGACGATGCGTACCGGTAGCTGGCGCCATCGAGGAAGGAGGGGGGTACACGCCCTGCATGTCGAAGCCGGGGAAGTGCGGAGGAGGCTGTGCCTAGGCTGAACCCTTTGGGCCGCTCGGGAGGGTGGGGCGTGTCCACGTACTACCTCCGGTCTGTTGGTCGGAGCCGTCTTGGTGGACACTGGGTCGGAGCGCTGGGCGTGGGAGTGCAGACCTCCGGTAACCTCGTGCGGACGACGGGCTAACAATCGTCTACACCCGCGTGAATCCGGCGCCGGCGACGGTCTCCTCGCGGGTAAGATCCGCACCGATGGCGAACCTCTGCGATCTTGACCGGACTCGTTCCATAGGGTAGAACAAGCGTCGGCACTGTACATGAATACATAAAATGAGCAATCATCAAAACAACGTAGCCATTTGGGAATATTTGAAATTACATGTACCGCATCTCGCGATGTGAGCGTCGCGCGAGTGCCGAGTGCGATGTCGGTGGGAGCGGCGGCGTGTGCGGCGGCGGGTCACGACATGTACGAGCCTCGTACGTGTCCGCGCCTGGTACCAGACCAGGTACTCCGCGTAGTCCCTGCTGTCGTACGGGCGATTCTCCTCCATGCGGTCGTCGAGCGCACCCTCCCACTGCGCAATCTAGGGTTCCATCCTCCTAGACCAGTCTGTCCCGCGCTTCACTCCCTTCGCGTTGTGCCTGCGTGTAGAAACATTACGAAATGTTAGTCTTGGCGAAAGCGATGTAGTAAGTATGTGCGTATTTATCATTAGCGATCACTCACGCGCACGCGTTACGTAGGCGGTGGTCCGAGTGGCACGAGGGCGCTGCCGAGCCCAAGCGGCGCATGACTCGTTGGGGTGCGTGGTCCTCCACGTAAATGTGATACACGAGCTTCGGTGGGTGAGCGAAGCCCGATCACGCCCGACCAAGGCGGAAAGGCCGTCAGGAGCACGAGCCTGCATTGTCGTATCCGCGTACGGCTCCCAACGCACGTCGGACTCCCTGAGCCGATTGAACTGCTCCACAAATGGCACGTACGCTCGCGTGACCTGCACGTGCGCAAATTGTACCTGCAAGCAAAAGAAAAGTTGCTTAATATGACGATCATTAATAAGGAATAAATATTTAACTGTGGTAATACTTACTCGTCGACGGCACCAAATAGAACTCATCGTTGGCCGGTCGACGTCTCCCCCCGGATACATGTCGGCCCCGTACGGAGCCATGTCGTCTAGCACAGGTCGTCCGAGGCTAAAGCGCTCGAACGACCACAGCTGCAGCAGCAGGGGACAGCCCGTGAGGATGGAGTTCGCCTTCGTCCTCGTGCACGCATCGCACAAAGCGCGGTACGTCGCGGCAAGTGCAGCTGATCCCCAGCTCACCTAGGAGGGGCTCGCCGTCAGCGATCGCCCTCGCATAAGCGATAAGGCGCGCATCCACCGAGTTGCCGTGGCTGGTCGTGAAAAGCACCCAACCAAACTCGCCGTCAGCGATCGCCCTCGCATAAGCGATAAGGCGCGCATCCACCGAGTTGCCATGGCTGGTCGTGAAAAGCACCCAACCAAATAGCCACAGCACGTACGCCTCCAAGTGGCGTGACACCTGGTAGTCGTCGGCCTCATCAACCATGCGATCCACCTGAGTGCAAACAAGTTGTTATTAATACGTATTACCACAAATATGAGATTCGAAGACATGGTCGAATTTAAATACTGTGTGAGCCACCTCAGCGTCGGCCCGTGGGTCTGACTCTCCCCGAAGATGTGCTGATCGGCCGATGGAACGACCCCATCGAATCTGCCGAGCAGGTCAACGCGCCAGTTGGCCGGTGCCTCCTGTAGGAAGACAGCGCCTCCCGCGATCGGAAGGCCAAAGATCAGGGACACATCCTGCAGGGTCGGCGTCATCTCCCCGAATGGGAGGTGGAAAGTGTGCGTCTCTGGCCGCCAATGGTCCACCAAAGCCGTAAGTAGGGGCGGTCGAGCGGAAGCGTCGTGATCGCTCCACGCCCGCCTCGTCACCGCCCGCGGCCAAGGCGGCTCCATCCTCCTCCGTGGCCTGCACCATCCGGGCAAGAGGGAGTAGCCCTGCATCCCGCAGCCTGCAAAAAATGTGACGGTCAGCACGAAACGTTCTTATGGTCGTAATAAACACTGCGTAGTGCAAACCTAGCAGTCCAACGGGGGTCAAGTCCCCAAGCCACGTGAGGTGTGCGTGTCCGAACCACTCCCAGCTCTGTCGGCTCGTCCTGGTGCTACCGTCTTAGGCACGACGGAAGCGCGATCTTTGGCGGTCCACGTGCTCGTCTAACGGTAGCGTCTTGCCGGTTGGAGTCACGTCGATCGAGCCATACCGCAAAAGGGTGCATGAAATTTTCATTAACTTAATTTCTATACTACATTTCTAAACTAATTTCTGTAAACTAAATTGTCTAAAAGAAATTTTCTAAACTCAATTTCTTCTAAACTAAAATTTGTTAACTATATTTTCTAACCTAAAATTTTCCTAACCTACAATCTCTTTTAAACAATAATTTCTAAACTATATTTTCGAAACTAAATTTCTTCTAAACTAAATTTTCTCCTAAACTCCATTTCTAAACTCAATTTCTTCTAAACTAAATTTTCTTCTAAACTCAATTTCTTCTGAACTAAATATCTAAACTCAATTTTCTAAATTCAATTTCCTAAACTAAATTTCTTCTAAACTAAATTTTCTAAACTAAATTTTCGGAGCTAAATTTCTTCTAAACTAAATTTTTTTTCTAAACTCAATTTCTTCTAAACTAAATTTGTTCTAAACTGAATTTTCTAAATTCAATTTCCTAAACTAAATTTCTTCTAAACTAAATTTGGGCGACACGGTTGGGTGACATTAGTTCAGTCGCCCAACGGTTCGGCGACTGCATGCCAATCGCTCCACTGTTGGGCGACTTCATTATATCGCCCAACGGTTACCAGACTCCCCATTTGTCACCGCAGAGAGGAACGCGCTCGATCGCCCAATGGGGGGCGACTGGAGCCTATTGTTGTAAATAATTTGGCCGCGGGTATATTTATGTAATTTCGAATAAAAAATGGATTATCTGTACAAAAAAATTCGTTATTCCTGCATGATAATTGCAAATAGTTTTCCAAATTGAGTGAGTAGAAACAATATGAGCTACACGATCAAATTCTTTGTGAGAAATTCCTTGAAGAAGCAAGTTACGAGCATGTGCATACAAATCTACATCTAATTTATTTTCAGTAATAACTTCAGCTGGAACCATATAAGGTTGAGAAACTTTTTTCAGATATCACTACCTTGAGCCTTAATGTAAGCTTGCATACGATACTTCCAAAAAGCAAAATTAGTACCATCTAGCATGGGGGATGATTCACATACCTCTTTGGTTTCATCGCTACCTGCTCTGATACCACTTGTAGGATCAAATACTGCAATAAGATGGGGGTGTAAATGATTGTTCCTCTTTTTGAAGTCTTCTAACAGTCGGTGATGCTTTTGACCGCTCAATGATCAATCGCCTGATTAATCGCTCGCTTCAATCGATCGATCTGTTTGATCACTTCGCTGAAACACTTTGAACGTGGTTGTAAGATTCAAACCACAAGCACTCACCAGTGCACTTTAAGTAAATCAAGAACCAAATTGATTTAAGACTATCTTTATTGTTGGAAACTAAGGGACCCGATACCCTTCAGAACACGGGTTTTATTCAAACTATCAATCTTCTCAGTTATGGACTCCATCCACAACTCCTAACACATCACGCAACAAAGTCTCCAGGATAGCACCTCCTGTATCTTCATCACGCACCATCAACTCTCATGTCAAAGCCACCTGGACTGCACCGTCTGTAGCTTCTCCACGAATCACCACCTTTGATCTCCACATGCTCTAGCTTGAGCCCAACCACCTCGTATGACATCCTCGACTGTATGGACCTTAGATTTCCCCATCCCGGTCCCGATCATCCTCGTCACTAACCATGATCATCTCCACGCCCACCTGCACACGCAAAGACCGAAGAAATATTTTTCACCGGCACAAGTTCTTCACAACTTGACCGACATTAGTCCACCCACGTATAATACACCCTCATCTATCCACAGACAAGAACCGAACCATCACGAACACCAACCAGGTTGTCCACAACCACAATTCCACGGTTTCCAGAAATCATCAACTTCAAATCACTCATTACGACCGGTTATGCCCTCCATGCAAAGTCCAGTCACTAGTTCATCGAGTACTTGAAGACACAAGTACTCGAGAAATACTATCGCTCCACTCATAACACTTGGGAACCACAACCATCACTACCAACCATCAAATAACATTGTTCCATCGAGTACTGACTATCGAGTACCGATCACAATGTCTAAGAAACCAGACCGCTAAGTCAACAACTATTGATCCCAAAGTCTACAGCTACCCATCACTGACCATGTATTGTAGCAATAACTACCGAGTATCAAACATATACTATAGCACAAGAATTAAAGCATTCAAAAGCACTTGAAGTCTACGGCTATGACAACCGATGACAAAGTCTATGACTATCGATCACCAAACAGGTTGTGTAGCTACGACCAGTTCACTGATTGTGATCAAAGTTAACCGATTATCAGCCGTGATCAAAATAATCCTATGATCGATTTACCGTGGTCGATACCTAACATGGTCAAAAAGTTGTGGTTGAATTGCTGTGGTAGACGGACCTTGATCATCTGCCGTGGTCGACAGCCACCCTAAAAGCTTCAGTAACACAAGTGTAATGACTAGCACTTTTACAACACAAATTTCAATGAAACACAAATGTCAATTATTCATCATCACTGAAGACATGACCACCACGTGGTCTTATAATACCCCCCTTGATGAATACATTGACAACACCTCAAAATCTCCTGAACGAGAAAATTTGCAAAAGGAAAAATTCGTAAAAAGTTCTCCCCCTTTCTTAGTACTCCCCCTTTCATAGTTCTCCCCCTTTCATCTAACGCTCCCCCTTCATCTAACTCAAATAGACCTTAGAACCATAACAGCTAATGAGTATGCAAGACTGCGGCATAGAAGCCAGTTTGTGCTCCCGAGAAATTCTAACAATCCTAAGTTTCATACCAAGTTTTAGGAGCAAGTGTTTGAGCAGTTGTATGGTCTAAGCAGACTTTTTGCAGACCACAAGTATGTCGATTGGGATCACCTTGACTCAATTGACAAGTTTGATGACACATATTAGCTTTTTTAGTAAGCTAGTAATCAAAATGTTGTGCCTCTTAAGTCTGACTATAGCGATGAGATTATCAGGTAATTCTATGGCACTATGTATATTTCTCCTGATTTCCAACATATCTCATGGATGACTAGAACCCGTTATCTGGACTCCTACAAATATGAGTTTGAGCTGGCTCTCCGGACAGAGTCAAGCGCATATGAGAAAATATATGGTAGGCCTGCTCTTGAGATCCCTACCATATTTGAGTTTTATGACTAGAATGCTAGATTTATCCCAGACAAACCTGTTGGACTTCTCTCTATTCCCAGTCTGGTCAACTGGATCATCAACTATACCATTCTTCCTAAGAATGAGAATTATGACGCCATTAGAGGCCATACATGAAATCTGATTGATTATATTATGCAAGGCCGAAAGTTCGATGTGGTTGATCTCATAATTCGGGAGATAGTCACCTTCAAGAATGACAGGATCAAGAGGATTAATTATACTCCCTACATTATGGCCCTGATCCTTAGAAAGATTGAATACCGAGGAGGTTTGGGTTTAGTCCACAAGCCCTACAAGCCTCGAGCGGATCCTCCCATCCCTCTAGCTCCCCGTCCTCGAGCTCAACAACAAGAAGAGGATGCAGCTGAACCACAAGGAGAGAAAGCAATCACTCTTTCTTAGGTTTACCCTGCAATCATAAGGATGGAAGGATAGATCACCTCTTTGACGGCCAATGTTTCTTCTCTCGGGGGCCGAGTGTCCTCCCTTGAGCGTGCAGTCACTCGCTCTCCCTCTCCAGTCCACTTTGGCCACTGTCGCCATCGTGGTCCTTCTCCTCAAGCACCTTAGGAGTAGCCTTTTGGGTACTTTGATGCCAAGGGGGAGAAGTGAGAAGGAGAAAATGGTTGACGAAAGGGGGAGAAAATGGTTGAAGAATGGGGAGCAAGCAAAAGGAAGAGAAGAATGAAGAAGCCACTACTATCTTAACTACTATCTATAAATTTAAATTTGTGATGTAATGAACATGTAAATTTCGTTATTATGCTTAATGTAATTGTAGACATGTTTCATGTTATGTTGAACTTAAAAATATGGTCATTTTATAAAATGCATCTTGTGCTCTTTTGTTGTATAAATTGTATAATTGCAATTATCTATTCCCTCAAGTTCAACAAACTAAGGAAACTCCCCCAAAATTTTCCAAAATCTTTACATGTGCTTGCAATATGTCTTCTGATTTATATGCACATGTTTAGGGGAAACTTTCCTTGTATTGACTTTAAAAGCAATTAATTCTCTAAGCTCATTGCAAAAATTACTTATTGTTTAAAGCCACAAAAGAATATACGTATATTCAAAATTTTATTCTTCTCACATAATATTTATGTTATCATCAATTACCAAAAAGGGGGAGATTGAAAGCATCTAGGCCTCTAAAAATGATTTTGGTAATTAATGACATTATGTGAATGTGGGACTAACATGTGTTGAGTGTTTGAAAGGTTTAGTCCCGATGACAAATGTGAATGCATGCTAAGAGTCAACATGAAGATCAATGTGACTTAAGAGAAAGGTATAAGTAGCCTAGGTTCCTTTTTGGTTTTACCGGTCTTAGGAAAAAAGATGGAAGGCCGGATTATAGGTTAAACGCCATACTATCAAGAGAGATCATAGCTAGTAGCTTGATAGTATGTTCTTTTGCCATTTGGATTAATTTAGAATGATGCATGCACTTAAAACTAAAATTGATAGCCAATTGTGCACTATCAGGAAAACAAAAGTACCGGAGTTCACACGGCGATACTTCTGCAACCCAGAAGTTCCAAACAAAACCGTCGGTATGTTTTCTTCCACAGAACCCCCTTTGAATCACATCTGATTCTGTAGAAAATAGAAGTACCAAAATTTGAATGGTGGAACTACCACAGAGCGGTAGGACCACAACTCTTGAGCGGTACTACCAAAACTCGGAAGCTCCAAAAATGTGGGCAGTACGTTTCTCCAAAGAGCACCAAGATTTGGCCCTCGAGACAAACAGAAGTACCGCACCAGAAATCGGAACTACCGAAGATCAGAACTACCATGATTACAATGGCGGTAGTATCACACCGCATTTCAATGGCTAGTTCAGAAGCTCTGAAATAGTCGTTACTATTATGCCAGAATAGGCGTGGTAGTACTGGACTTTGCACTGCGGTACTTCTGTTCGCCCTGAAAAATTCAGGAAGCTCCTTGTAATGGCTAGATTTGTTGGTGGGGGTATAAATACTCCCCCACCTGCTCAAGTTCGGGGCCAGACACTTCATTGCAACATCCTTGAGCATAGAGCATTCACTCCACACCTCATTTACTCTTGTTACATTCATTTGAGATAGTTGAGACAAAATCAAGTGCATACATGTTAGATTGATCCTTGGCACTTAGATCGCCGTCAAGTGAAGATTTGGTTTATTACTCTTGGTGTTTGTCGGCACCTAGATGGCTTGGCGGGAGATTGTGAGGTGACCTCTTCAAGAAGATTGTGAAGAGGCCTAGCGTCAACTTGTGAGTGGTTCAGTGCTCACCATCTCTGGAGCGGAGGAAGAGTAACCACTAGTGGATTGAGGAGTGAGGCTTAATTTGTGGAGCCGGTCCAACACACTTGGGCTTCCCTCAACGTGGACTAGTGAAGATCAGCAAGTCTTCGATACCACGAGAAAACTTCTCAAGTCATCTTGTAGTTATTTCTTTGCCTCTACATTCCATACTTATATTTATAGCTTTGTGATTGCTAAAATTTTCTTATTTACTTGTACTAATATATTTGCAGACACTAGTACTTGTGGTACCCTAGCTATTCTAGACTTGTGTAGGTTTAAATTGCATTGAAATCTTGCTTAGCTATAATTTGTGGTAGTTAGTTTTAGGAGGCAAGAATTTTTAGAACCTCCTATTCACCCCCATATTGTCGGTTATCCTAGATCCTACAACGACGCTGCTGGAGAGCAAGAGGAGTAGATCTAGGAGAAGGACTGAGCCACAAACCTGTATAGGTCTTCTCAACAACCTCCAATGGAAACCAGAAGGCACACGAAGGAGGGGGAGGAGCTCGACCGGCGAAGGCGGAGTAAGGTCTTGTCGAGAACCTTCAACGTAAATAAAAAGGCATGCGGAGGAGGAAGGCGGAGGAACTCGACCAGTGGAGGTGGAGAAAACGACACCGCTGGAGAGCAGGAGGAGTAGATATGGGGGAGGGACTGAGTTGCAAACATGTATAGGTCTTCTCGAGGAAAGCGACACGAAGATTCACGAGAACACGGACTTGGATGGATGCGCACCGCGGAGGTGGACGGGTGGATCTCACTGGTGGGGAGACTAGACTAACAGCAGCGAATGAAGGGCATCGGCATGATTTTGGGCAACCCAGAGGTCTCTTTTGCAAGACGGGTGACGTGGACGGGCTGGAAGGACAGGCAGATCTCGCCGGTGGGGCGATCAGATGAACAGTAGCGAACGAATGGCGTCAGAATGATTTCGGGCAACCCAAAGGGCTCTTTTGCAAGGTGGGCGACGTGGATGGATGGGGAGCCCTTCAATCCTCCTAGCTATAAATAATTCTATTACGAGTTATCATACGATCGAGCTGTCGATATCACTAACGTGTACCTCTATCCGAGGCTTCACCACATCAAACCTAACTAACTTTATAAATGTGGTGAAGCTCAGAGGTGGAGAGAAAATGCTCGTACGGAGAGCAAAAGGCATCTACTAATTATGTATGAGTAGTCCATTGGGGTGGAGGAGACAGAAAATTAGGAGAAAGGGTAGCAATGCAATAGAATACTTAATGTCAACATGAACAAAAAAGACACGATAGAAAAGCCTAATTTATTTGGGAATTGCTAATGTACATACGTACGAAGTAATTCATAAAAATCGGACGGCTTCCTCATTCTCTCGCAGTCTTGCTTCTCTCACTCCCTTCCTCTCTCTAGTGGAGATACCCCGACCTCATCCTCAGCCACCTCATCTCTGGTGTCGACCTCCTCTTCGGCCATCCTCGGTCACGGCGCCACCAGATCTGGCCACCACTGTCGACCTCCTCTTCGGCCAACCTCGGGCGCGGCGTTGCCAGATCCAGCCGCCGCCGTCGATCTCGCCGCCAGATCCGGCCTTCCTCCCTTCCCTGGCAGCATAGGAGGTCGAGTACGGGGGGAAAGCTGAGGACCTCATCGTCAGATCCGGCCGTCCTCGAGCGCACTGCCGCCAGATTTGGCCATCCTCGAGCGTGGCGTCGCTAGATCCGGCCGCCGCCGTTGATTTCCTCTTCGGGTGTAGCGCCGCTAGTCCCAGACCAACGGCAGTCGGATCTCCACGTCCAAGCTCACCACGGTTTCCACGCCGCCCGCCACCTCCACCTGCCATGGGAGGTAAGTGTTATTTTTTGTTGCAACCTTTTTTATTTCTTAGATGCAACATTTTGATTTTACTTGTGCAACATAGATATTCTTATTAATTTTTTTGTTACATACATTGCGGCGGCGGCGGCAACGGTAGGGCGAGGGGAGGGAGTGTCGACGTCGCCGCGGTCGCCTCGGTGCTGCGCGATGCCAAGACGGCGGACGATGTGGAGATCTTTGTGAAGGATTTCCTCGACGGCGACGAAGAACACCTGCCCCTCCAGGTGTACACCTCGGTGATTCGGGGGCTCGGCAAGGAGAAGCGCCTCGATGCCGCATTCGCCGTAGTTGAGCATCGCAAGAGAAGGGGAGGTGGCCTCAACCAGTTCGTGTACAATTGCTTGCTAGGCGCGGTCAAGAACTGTTTGGAATTTGGGAGGATTCAGGATGTTCTTGCAGACATGGAAGCACAGGGGTTTCCCCAAATATCGTGACCTTCAACACTCTGATGTCCATTTATGTGGAGCAAGGGGAAAATTGATGAGATCTTTAGGGTGTACGCTGACATTGAGGGCCGTGGGCTGGTGCCGACTGCCGCGACATACTCCACGGTCATGTCGGCCTACAAGAAGTCCGGTGGTGCCTTTGCCGCGCTCAAGTTCTTTGTCAAGCTCAGGGAGAGGTACAAGAAGGGTGAGCTGACGGGGAATCGTGAAGATTGGGAATGAGAGCTTGCTAAGTTTGAAAACCTGGCTATTCGCGTATGTCATATTCCTCGTAAATATTACGATATAACCATATATTTAGATTTAATTTTAGCAAATTTAATACATATGTAGGTATAATATAAAAAGCATGTAAGAGCCTAAAATCATATGAACATTTTAAGTCATTGAAATAAAAACATATGCTCAACATATATATCATGTAAGAGTCTAAAATGAGCATATCCACATGTAAATAATGTATATTATTCCAACTGAATGCTGATACCAACATTGTTTATATGACCACATTGAGCATGTCAACAAGATTTTGAATGACATATATTGCTCTCAGAAGGCTAGTTGCATAAGACTCATTCTTGGCCATCTCTGCCATGACAAATATTAATCTTGATTATATATGATAGTTATAGATTAGATCTTGAGCTCAAATTAAATCTTGCTATCAAAAGACGCTAACAGATCATGAACCAACATGTTGAGCAATGTGAAAGACCTTAAATCAATCTAACATTTAGCTATCATGAATTTTTATTGATTAGACAGAGTTCGGTAGTTTAGCAAAAGAGACCGAAAAAAAATCGCAGACCATAGAACTAAGGTAACACAATGAGCAACAAGTAGCATATAACAATCCTTCAATGATAAGAGCAAATAACAGCAAGCCAGTAGTAAACTCACGATCAATCTACCATCACATTCATATATAATTTCAGCAATATGTCATTTCATCATTTAGTAATCTAATCATCAAAACCTCTTTGCAAATTCTAATCAGAGATTAACCACAGATATCTACTAGACGTCTCACCACAGACGGTTCATGTGGAGTCGTATGTGCTTTGATTATTACAGATGGTTCATGACTAAAACCGTCTCTGAAACTATCACAGTTGGTTAGGTTTAAAAGCCATCTGTGATATACGCATTATCACAGACGGTTTTTAATTAGAACTGTCTATGAAACAATCACAAACGGTTTTTATTTACAACTGTCTGTGTTTTGTCCTTTGTCGTATGAAATACAGAAGCTACTGAGATGAGAGACAAATTCAAGGCAAATTTATTACAAAAGTCCTAAAAAAGAGATTCTCAGATCTTAGTCTTCTGGGTTTCATATGTTTCTTCTTCAACTTTTGGAGATGGAGGATCAGCCGCTAAGTTCTCGAATACCGTGAAGATTGTCCTTGCTCTCTCCACTTCCTTCTCTAGCCTAGGCAAATTATTATAATGGCCCATAATCTCAAAGAGGATACCATGATAAGCTTCCTCAGAATCGGCTGCTTTTGCTTGATCGGCAATGTTATCCATGTATCTCTCCACTACTGCAAACGCTTCTTCTGCTTTTTGCACATTCCTGAGAAGAACGAGGCTGAGCGTGGTTTCCCTTTCCTGAGCGGCAACGAGACACCTCTGTCGATAGTGGATGATGAGGTCCAGCTGATGGATGGAAGCGAGTTGAGGAAGGAGAGTAGGGCGTGAACGGAGGAGCTGCTCTAGACGTAAATTGTTGGCCGCCTGTGTAAGGTTGCGGTTGAACAACTCATGATGGATAGATAAGAGGAAGGAGATCAAAAGAATATTAGATGTCATTATTGAGAAATCTGGTGAAGAAGATGAGGGAGAGGACAGTTTAGAAGAGCTAGATTAGGGTGCGCATATTTAAGCGTTATCACATACGGTTCGCATACTGTCAGACCCGGATTTTGCAATCCAGAATCTGCTGTGCCTTCTTCGCATTATTCCACGGATCGATAGATAATGCACACGGATACATTCTTGAATCATTTCATACACGCGGAATTCATAACAAACCATAATAATATTACATTGCAAAAGTGAAGTTAGGCCTTCACCAAGGCGCGATTATTCTGACGAGGCCAAGCGGGCCAAATATTCTGATACAAAAGTCTAGCGGCGGAAGAGATACAAAGTAGGCCTTTAAACCACAAGCAAGGCGAGGGCAAAGTGGTCATACAAATATTCTAGGGTCCTAGAATATCGGATGAAACCACTCCTTAGTCCGGATGCCTAAGGTTCTAAGCGCGGATTATTCGTCCTAATTCCCAAAGACGGTCTTCTCCATACATGGCAGGTGCTTCCTCGAAGGCATATGGATCTTGAGCTCCCGAATCTGGATTTTGGTATTGCGAGTGAGCACACTAACCACCGTGCTCAGCGAGTCAACACACAAAATGCAGTAGGTAGTATGCAAGGCTTTTAACAAGGGAAGGCTCAAGTTGTTTTGTTTGCGGAAAGGTGCTTTTTGAACTATGATACTTAAAATTCCCTAGAACCTAGCCAGTTGAATTTTTAAACATGATACTTAATGACATATACATTTATTTTTATCGAATCAGAGACCATCCACCATTACATGGTCTCTGCTCCTCATCTCATGCCTTGATATAGTAAACACATTACCACTGGGACGACACCCAGGACAATTCAAATAAGTGTCTTTCTCTGCCCTCCACTTTTCCATTTCCAACCCCAAAGTTTTTGAAATAGAACTATATCTAGTTAAGTTCCCATGTCCGCCCTTGACCGTGGGCACGGCTATTCGAATAGTTTTGACTCTGCAGAGTGTGTACACTTTACCCACATGAGATAGATCTGCTCATTGCCCCACGTGATTCCTTAGCCATGTGGTTGAGTAGACTATCACAGAGCCTTTACGATGCATGCTCTTAGCAGAGTTACGACCGCTAAGGTTTCCACTTCCTCAAGATGCGACCACCCTTCCGAAGCCCCTCTTGCGCCATCACGTCGGAGGATGTGGCCATCCTCTACCCGCCCGTGTTCACACCGACGCAACTCATACTAAGTCAATGCAAATTAGTTGGCCCTGCCTACACTTTGCCAGCATGTGGTTGCACATGTTGTACCATGGGAGGTCATCACAAGATTCAGTCCTTAATGGTTATCTGGGCGGTTCTACCACGATCCACTTGTGCTATCACGGCACCACTTGATCACAAATCTGTGCTATCACGGCACCATTCAACACCCATACCCTCAACCATCCGCCCAGATAATTAAGCATGTAAGGTTCTTTCGGACGAAAATATACTTATGCCAACATAAACTAGTCATCATCACAATGACTGTCCAATACTGCTTTCTTTCAGTTTGCAAGATATGCTAGGGTGCTTTCACACCCTTGTTTATCTAAAACAACTCTAAGCATGCATTTATAATTATAGACTCAGTTTCAAAAGAGTTGTAGTATTATTACTTTTACTAGGGTGACAAGGATCACATAGCCAAAAGTATTGCAAGGGACATATACTAAATCAAGAGAACATGGACATATGTCTAAAAGCTGAAATTAACATGTATTGCAACATAGACATAAGCATGCAACTTGTAATACTTAAACCAAAATACTTTATTGAAAACGTAGGCTCAAAATGATCAAAGCATTGACTCGCCTTGGTTCTTGAGGTGCGGATTTTGAGCGTTGGATTCTCTGACATTGTGACTTCCTCCTCTTGAGTCTCGAAGCTACGTTTTATCTGTGAAAATTTAGATAAAATCACCACAACAATCAAATAACACAATGAAAATTTGAACAAGCTTCAAAAGTGTTGGTTCTGGTTTCATTAGGTACCCCTTGATTTTAGATGAATTTAGAAATTGATTTCACTAAATTTGGAGCTAAAATGAATAAGTTATACACATTTGAATATCTTGGTTTGAATAAATCCGAAAATATTAAACTCGACATGTGGGACCCTTGTCGGTGACCTCGCTTCAGCGGCGTGACACGTGGGGCCCGGCGGCGATGGCTCACGCCTTGCCCAGCGGCCACGGCAAGGCGGGCCGGAAGGCGGGGCGTGTCTTGTGATCGGTGGCGGTGGGGCCCACTGTCGACGATTTAAAAAAAATGGCTCAACCTCGGGAGGCTGCTGAGCGGGCTTGCAGCCGAGGGGCCGGGGGAAGAGGGTGGCGACGGTAGCCAACCCGCTCGGTTTATCTCACCCCTTAAGGGATGATTTTTCTCTTGAGGGGTGCGGGGTGGAGCAGAGGCGGCCGAGGCGGGAAGGCGGTGGCCGTCGCCGCGAGGGAGGCTCACCGAGGTTCGGGGTTTCGTAAAATGCAAAGGCGAGCTTGTGGCGGGCGGTGGGTGACGAGGAGGCGGGGTCACCGGAGGTGGGTCGGCGACGAGCAGCAGCGGCGGCTCGGGGAGGGCTCACGGCCGCGAGCTACGGTCGTTGGCGAGCTCGGGAGATCTTGGGAGAAGCTTGGCGGCAGTGCAGGGATGGTGTGGGAGCAAGAATTGAGCTCCCACGGCAGGATCGGTGGAATTGCGGCGAGGGCCGGCCACGGAGTTGGGGAAGAAAGGTAGTCGCCGGCGATCGGGTGGCTCTTGAGGGTAAAGGCGGTGAGAAGCGATGAGGTGGACAGCGAACCTTCAGGCTGCTCCCGGGCTTTTATAGCCGGCAAAAGGCTCGCCCGGAGGAGGCTGGGCGGCGGGGTTCGGGGACGACGTGGGGTCTTTTCCCCATAACATCCCTCCGCGGGTCCCCACAGCATAGGCGCACGCACGGCCGACGGGGTGTCCGGCGTGCGTCTTGGCGGAGGAGGAGGAAGAAAGGGGAAAGGTGCCCGACAGGCGGGGCCGCGGGTCGATGAGAGAGGGCGGAGAGGATCCGCTGGCGGCCGAGATGGCGCCGGGTGGGACGTGGCGCCATCCGGACCGGACGTGTCGGCCGGGAAGAGGGAGGCGGATCCGGCGGCGTGGGCGGATCCGATCGTCCCACGCGTCGGCCGGGGTTTTAGTATTGATTTTTAATTTTCAGAAAAGCTAGAGGGCTTAATATAACTCGGAAAAATATGAAATTACCTCCAAAAATTCTGAAAAAATTCACAGAAGTTCCCAGACATATTTTGGGTTTAGCAAAATTATTTCCCACTGAGATGACCATTATATTTACAATCCTTGGGCCCACAACTGGATCCTTTTCTCATTCTTTTTATTTTTCTCCTCTTTTCTTTTGTAAGGTTTGTGATATTACTATTTTGTGTACAAATATTCCTTGGCACTGTGACCAACTTATTTATGTTACTTTTGTAAATCTTTATCATGGATCATCTTTTCAGATTCGAATTCAAATTTAGAATTTCCTATTAATTAAACAGGTGGGTTCCTCCTTCAAGTTTTTCAAAAAAAAATATTTTTAAAACCCAACCCAACACGATGTGTCACAGAATATCTCACAACCTTTTATTATACAGTTCTTCTAAGTTTTTCAGGATGTTACACATACCAAACCGTCTCTGATATTAATATCATAGACGGTTTGTATAACAAACCATCTCTGATATGTGCCTTATCACAGACATTTCGTATAACAGACTATCTCTGATACGTGCATTATCACAGACGGTTCGTATAACAAAACGTCTCTGATAATGACACGTCACCGATCCGTGGCGTATCCCCCAGGATTTCGATCTCACCCGTCCATTCTCTCCACATCGAATGGCAGGCACCGGTTCCTCCCACCGCTCGGCCCTTATTAATTACTCCCCTCTACATTTTCACTGGCAGTCACGCGTGAGTTCATCCACTAGCTTTCTGCATCCTTCCCTCGACGACGTCGACTACCATCGTGAGCTAGCGCCTCCGTTGTGACACCACGGTTGACTGCACAACACACTCTTGTCGTAAGTGTTGTAAAAGTGTCTTGTGCAGTCTCACCGTCGTGCCACAAAGGTGGCTCTACCGTCGCCTCTCCATTGCCGGTGATATCCGGCCGTCATCTGATGCCCTCCCCTCTCTTCCTTGATGGCAGGCGTAAAGGACATCGTGCACTGCATCCAGCTTCTACTCTCTGCTAGGATCTCTGTTTCTTATATATTCTTGCCGTGGATGTCTAAAGTGATCAAATAGCCATGGTCGGATGGCTGAAGTAGACGAATGGTCAAGGTGGTCGATTGAGCGTGGTCGGATTGCTGAAGTGGTTGAATGACTGTGGTCGGACGGCTGAAGTGGTCGAATGATCAAGGTGGTCGAATGGCCGTGGTCGGACGACTGAAGTGGTCGAATGGATGAGGTGGTCGAATCTACAGTAGTCAGAGATACAATAGCTGGTCGATAGGCTTTAGGTGGTCGAAAGCTATAGAGTGCAAAGAGTAGTCGGGACTCAAGAGTGACCGGGATCGGACCATGG
Source organism: Bonia amplexicaulis (assembly GCA_036346245.1). Classification (NCBI taxonomy): domain Eukaryota; kingdom Viridiplantae; phylum Streptophyta; class Magnoliopsida; order Poales; family Poaceae; genus Bonia; species Bonia amplexicaulis. The sequence goes on from CM070768.1 coordinate 6,491,093, forward strand.
TCGAATACGGCAGTGGTCAGGAAAACGTGGTCGGTGGGCGAAGGTTGAAAAAGTGGCTGCGATCGAAACAACTAATTAAGACACGTAATTAAGCCAGTTTAATTATCGTCGATGCGGTGGCGGCGGCAAACAAGGCGACAAGATCGAAAGATGAGTCGGTCGGAACCGTCGTGATCGTAGCCAATGGCATGGTCGCACGATCAACATGGTCGAAGACCGACTTGCACCTATAACCGATCGCGGTCGCGAGACACCTCATGAGACCGTGGGGGCACACGACTACGAGATCTCGACCATCAAGCACTCGGAAACGGTGCAAAAGCGGATGATCTATGTCTTGGTGGTCGAAAATCGAGAGAAGAGCGAAGGCCAAGACTTCGTGATCGCAAGCGTGGTCAAATCTCAAAGGAAAGCCGGTCGACCGATGAAACCCGAGAAGACCGTGGCTTCACACTAAGTCTTTTCGTGATCGATACCGGCCGGGGATGAGTCCTTGACAACAGAGAACCGAAAATAGAATCGGTCGTGAGGTCTTAGCGGTGGCGATCGCCAACTTGTGGTCGATAACCAAAGCGAGAAGATATCTGCGATCGAATCCATTGTTGCTCGACCCACAACCGAAAGACTCGATTCATGACCTTGGTCGTAAAACCGAAAATCGGATGACGAGCAGTGAATACTCTATTTTGTCGTATACGACCATGAGCAAAATTTGAGGAATCTTTTGCACGAGGTCGAAACCAAGCGAGACTTGAACTCTAACTTGTATATGATCTCTAGAAGTGAATTTACCAAGAAAAAGGAAAGTCTTTGTTTCGACCAAAGAAAATTGATGCGATCGAAAAATAGAGCAGAGACTCATGGCGGCAGACCAAGAAGACAGGATTTTTCCAAATCAACGCTCTCGGGAATGGCGGCCAACTAGCCTTGAGGCAGATTCGATTACGAGCAAAACAAATATAAGCCAACTCTCAAAGAAATCTGAAGGAACTAAGAATGAAGAGATGGCAAATAAATCAATGAAAACATCTCAAAACGACCTCTCAACCCGGATCACAAACACGGACCCATCTCATAGATAAACTCTAACAAATGCAGAGATGAGTCCTCTCAAATCATAACACGGAGGTTTCGCAACACTTTGCGGCCAGGTAGGTCATGACATGAAGGCAGAAAATAGAATCGGTCGTGAGGTCTTGGCGGTGGCGATCGCCAACTATGTGGATAACCAAAGCCGAGAAGATATCTGCGGTCGATGTTGCTGACCTGGCCAAGACTCGATTCAACGACCTTGGTTGTAAAAACAAAATCGGATGACGAGCACTCTATTTGTCGTATACGACAGCGAGCAAAATTTGATCTTTTTGCCGAGGTGAAACCAGCGAGACTTGAACTCTAACATATGATCTCTAGAGTGAATTTACCAAGAAAAAGGAAAGTCTTTGTTTGACCTGATCGATCGAAAATAGAGCAGAGACTCAGCGGCGGAGACCGAAGACACGGTTTCAATCAAACGCTCTCGAGAAGGCGGCCAACTAGCCTTGAGGCAGATTCCGATTACGAAAAAAACAAATATAAGCCAACTCTCAAAATCCCAATGAAAACATCTTGCGGAGAGATGAGTCCCTCAAATCATAACACGGAGGTTTGCAACCACTCAGGGAGGACAAGCTCTAGCCCTAGAGCACACACACCTGAATACACTCCCAAGGGAGGGAGGCGGCGCCTCAAGGCCTAACCGAGCCAACTCAAACATTCTGTGCCTCCCTCTCCCTTTATAGCCTCACAGAGACTAACCCTAATGGATCCATCCATTAGTCCATGAGGATAACGGTAAACCCTAACACGGGTTTATCACTCACTTTGCTAACTCATGCTTTGCTTGCTATCCCAAGACCGCACTTTGCCCGTGGCCAACACTCCCACAGGAGGACAAGCTCTAGCCCTAGAGCACACACACACTCGGATACACTCCCAAGGGAGGGAGGCGGGCGCCTCCAAGGCCTAGCCGACCAACTCAAACATTCTCGTGCCTCCCTCTCCCTTTTATAGCCTCACACCGAGACTAACCCTAATGGATCCATCCATTAGTCCACACGATGAGGATAACAGTAAACCCCACCTAACACAAAGGGTTTTATCACTCACTTTGCCCGCTAACTCAAATGCTTTGTCCACAAGGTCCTGACAACCGCTATCCCAACAGACCGCACTTTGCCCTAGCGCCAACAACTCCACTTGCAAGTAGAGAGCCATACAGTGGCCGGGCGACAAGCCAACGTGTCAGCTCCACGCTATTGCCACTCGGTGATCAGATAACAAAAATGTTATTTTTATAAATACTAGTTTAAAACATGTCAAAATGCTAAAAACTCGTTAAAAATTACAACGCTCATGCGGTCATGCCGGAGACGTTGCTTGACGCCACCGAATAAGTAATTGACATCCACACCGCCGGGATACACACACCAAATCCCTCGTGCGCTCACAAACGTCTCTGCTACTAGTGCCCGGCACATGGGCCCCAGCTACCGACCCATCCGTGTGTCCCACACGTCAGTGACTAAGCAGCAATTCCACGACACGAACACGAAGACAGGGTCGCTGCAGTTTGCTCTCCCCTTCGCCTTTGCCCCCACACTCCGACACCTCGTCCCACACACCAAGAACCAACCGACGAAAGACGAAAGACGAAAGCCGAAAGCAATTCAGAGATACACGCAGTTCCCCACCGAAACAGCAACCTCCCCTCCTCTCCTTGCTTCCCTCCCCACATCGTTATTGGAGAGTCGTCTCAGTCCGTCGCCTCTCCCTCCCCCTCCCCCTCCCCTTCCCCCTCCGTTTCTCGGTTAGATTCACGCTTCTCCATCCTCAGGATCCCCAATTGGTTGACTGGCCGATGGTGTCCGTGGATACGTGCCCCTTGATCCTCGCCCTGAAAGCCCAATTCTTGTCCTAAGTCCCGACTCCGCGAACGGGGGCAATTTGGGGGTAAGGATTTCATGGATTCTTGGGGGAGTTAGGAAATTCTCTGTGGTTCTTGGGCGTTTGCTTGGATGATCCCAGCCGATCATGATTATCATGGGGATGGATCTTGGCGCTGTTTTGTTGTTCTGATTGGTGAATTATGCTTAGAGATGAAATATTTGTCTCAATTCTGGTGTCTCTTTACCATAATCCAAGCAAATAGCATGAATCCTTTGTTGTTTGGTCCAATTGAGGTCCTTCTTTGTTGCTAGACTGTTAGTTGGTGTCATCTTTTTGCCGCCGATGATGCAGTTGGAATCTTGCTTGTGTGCAGTGTTGGTGAACTGAGGATTGTTGATAATTGTTGGATAGGACAAGAAAGGTAGTCTTTTGGGGGTGGAGTTGGGGCGAATATGCTTTCTTTGTGAGGGGTTGCAGTGGCACCTTTTCCTTGGCCATTTCCATGGTCCTCTTCTGCATCAAGCTTCCTGCAATCTCTTCTTGGTGCAAGCCTCACAACAGGTTCTAGTGCTCTTGATTGGGTCTGAGTACTGTTTGATATTTGAGTTGCTCTCTTCCTTCTTTTCCTTGATTTGTGCAGCTTGTTTTGCATCTGATTTAGTGCCTGTTTGTGTGCCAGAAGAACATGGTATCTCTGTCTGTTTGATTAGATGGACTTTTGGAATGCTTTCAATAATACAATTCCTTTAGTTGTTTGTTTACATGTGTTGGAAGGGTTCTTGCTCATCCACTTTTCTGGTTTGGGTGAATAATATAACAAACTCTTGTTTAATTGTGCTAAACAAAACTGAGGTGTGTTGATGAGCTTGTTAGGGAAGTAACCCACAATCAATGATTGTAGTTACATGTCATGGTTATCTTAATGCATTTCACATTGCAGAATGGTCGTGTATTTTAATGCACTCTGGTGTAGAGGCTTGAAGCTAGGGCACCACAAGTTTGAGTTAAAAGCACAGGGCAGTGCAAGTCCCAGACGTGGCGGATGGACGCCACGACGAGCAGTGGAGCTTCCTCTTCTCCCCCCTTCCATCTCATCGTGGATGAGACGCTTGCCCTTGTTTCTCCCTTGCAGCAGTCATTTCAACGGTCACAGCGTCATTGCTTTGGTGACTCTGCTCCTGGGGAATTCCCCTTGGCTGCAAACCCGTCAATTGTCCTCCATGTCCTCACATCATGCAATCTAGAACCTGAGGACCTCGCTCACTTGGAGGCAAGTAGTGTTTTATTGTTTTTCTCCAATGTAGAATTGATATTGCCGCTCATGTTCTTTGTGCTTGTGATAGGCAACATGCGCGTTTTTCAGGAAACCTGCCAATTTTCCTCCAGACTTCCAATTGTCAATGTCAGAGCTTGCAGCGTTGGATATGTGCCAGAAACGGGCAATATTTAAGCCTATGACTGCACAAGAAAGAGAACTGTTTAAGCAACGCTGCGGCGGGAGTTGGAAGCTAGTTCTTAGGTTTATAATGGCAGGCGAAGCATGTTGCCGGAGAGAAAAATCTCAGGCTATTGCTGGACCTGGTCACAGCATCGCTGTGACAACAAGCGGTGCTGTGTATACTTTTGGGTCCAACAACTCTGGTCAACTTGGACATGGCAGTTTAGAAGAGGAGTGGAGACCACGGTTCATCAGGTGCTTCTCGAATCTACATTTATTATAACTTTAATCATGACACAAATGTCGCTGAACAGCCTGCTAAACATCTATCTATTGGTGCTCCTGTAGATCATTTCAGGGGATTAGAATTATTCAAGCGGCAGCAGGAGCAGGACGGACAATGCTCGTCAGTGATGCTGGTAGGGTGTATACATTTGGAAAGGATTCCTTTGGAGAAGTTGAATATGGGGTTCAAGGTTCTAGGGCTGTGACTACACCACAGATGGTAGAATCACTGAAGGACATATACATTGTCCAGGCAGCAATTGGGAACTTCTTTACTGCAGTGTTATCTCGGGAGGGTTGCGTATATACATTTTCTTGGGGGGACGACATGAAACTTGGTCATCAGACAGAGCCAAATGATGTGCGGCCACATCTTCTCACAGGTCCTCTTGAGAACATTCCAGTTGTGCAGATAGCTGCAGGCTACTGCTATCTCCTTGCTCTGGCATGCCAACCAAGTGGCATGTAAGATTTTTCACCCAAACATGCAACTTGTGATAAACTCTGTGATGTCTGACATAGTGACATGCTATTTTTTTCAAGAGAAAACTTATTTATCTGCATTTAGCCACACACTTTAGCTTTTGTTAAATTTATGACGATGAAGCCAATAGGTGAATTAAGGTTGAGAAAGTAAATTTCTGCGGAATGCAATCCCTTGGACAAGGGGAGGCCATGAAATAGGCCGATCCTCCTATGGGGGAAAACCCTGACAGAAATAGACAAAGCAAAGGTCGCTGTCTACATTTCGCAAGTAGCATAACTGCTGAATTGGAGTACATAAGAAAGCTTGGTTCACTCTTTTTAAATACTATTTTTTAATAACATTTAAATACTATCAATAACCCTTGAAGAAAAGGTTCTAGATTGATCAGCTGAACTTAGTAAAACAACTAATCTCTCTTATTAATGTAACTAATATTTATTGTCTTTTGACGTTTTCGTTGAATTGTTGTGCTTGGATAGGACAGGTGAAATAGTAGGCAAGTTTTGATTTTCTTAATCACAGCTTTTGCTAGATAGGACTAACTTGATATTATTCCAATGTTTTGGTCTCAAATTATATTGTAGGTCTGTTTATTCTGTTGGTTGTGGTTTAGGAGGGAAGCTTGGCCATGGTTTGCGAACTGATGAGAAATACCCTAGATTGATTGAGCAGTTCCAGATTTTGAATATACAGCCAGTGGTCGTTGCTGCTGGTGCTTGGCATGCTGCTGTTGTAGGCAAGGATGGACGTGTTTGCACTTGGGGATGGGGGCGTTATGGCTGCTTGGGTCATGGTAATGAGGAATGTGAGTCTGTTCCCAAGGTAGTTGAGGCCTTGAGCAGTGTGAAGGCTGTCTATGTAGCAACTGGAGATTACACCACATTTGTTGTATCTGATAAAGGTGACGTTTACTCTTTTGGATGCGGTGAATCATCAAGTCTTGGCCACAACACTATAACTGAGGTTAGGCACAATTTTGGTTTTGACTACTTGAAGTTATTTAACAGAAACATGCTATTTTATTTTCATTGTGCTTGTATATTAGCACTAGCCTGTCAATGTCTTGTGATTCTTTTTGTAGTTTCTTTTTTATGAGCTACATAAGGAATATAATTTGCCATCATGTGCATCATTCTACAAGAACTATCTAGGGTTTTGTTGATGTTAAATCCTTGGTGACAAATTCTGCTATTGAATGATACCAACAGCTGTATTGCAAATTGCAATATACCGGTGTTAAGTGTTAACTCTTTTATAGTGGTGTTGTTTCGTCAGAGTATTCACCAGAAATATCCTCTCTTTTTTCCCACAAGATTGTCCATTCCTGTGTTTCATGTTTGCTGCTTGCCTTTTCGCTCAACTTTTCTCACACAGATGATCTTCACAATGTATATATTAGTTTTACAATTAGGAACGTATCTGCTGTCATGTATGAGGAAGAAAGAAAACACATTTGCTCATATTCCTTTTAGGCTTTTACTACTTTGTAATTTTCTTCTTTGTTCTGCCAAAGTTAGAATCAATAAGCATTTTCTTTACCATCTCTGCTTCTGAATCAGAATGCAATGTTTTTTCCAGGGTAACAACAGGCATACTAACGTGCTTAGCCCGGAGTTGGTGACTTCTTTGAAGAGAACTAATGAAAGGGTGGTGCAGATCAGTCTTACGAATTCCATATATTGGAATGCACATACATTTGCATTGACAGATTCAGGGAAACTCTACGCATTTGGTGCAGGGGACAAAGGGCAGCTAGGTACTGAACTTGTTGCGCAGCAAAGTGAGTGGGCGACCCCAGAGCGGGTTGAAATTGACCTCAGTTAGGTCCAATTGCAACACCACTACCTCCTTTCACTCCAAATGCACTCTTCTAACCTTCACTTTCTAATTCTTTGCATTGCACACACGTAGTTTGTGCCCTGATCAGTCTCATCCTGCAGCGCAGCTGATCCTTGTGAAAATAGTTACCAGCAAGCAAACATTGTGTATATAGTTGTCATGTAAATATAACAATCAGGTCTCATTGCCAGTTCCTTCAAACATAAGCAGCTGGCTTGTGATTGATAATTTAACATGTTGTGAAATTTACCTTACTATGAATCTTTCATCTGTACAATTGCTCTGTGCTTTGAATCGAAGTACATATTTCTAGTTTCATGACATTCCTGGGGAAACGGTATGTGTGCAAACACGTTGCGCCAGTTAAATTCGGACGCCGTGTGCTACTTGTTAAGATCTGCATACTGATATTCACACTACTGCCCATAGGGTCAAATATTCAACTTGTTTTTAGTCTGTTGCTTGTCTTCAACCTAAAGGAAACCCATACATGCACTCCTGTGAGATCTGCCGCAACTATTCTTTATTTGCCCTTCGATATATTTCAACATAGATGTGGCGTTTGGTTTAGGGAATGGGTTGGTTCTAGCATCAACCTACCCCTCATGACGTTGTTTGGTTTGAGAAGTGGATTAATCTTGGGATGGATTGGTCCATACCAGGAGGTCATTACATAATTTTTCTGGGATGATCCTATTTCTTGTTTTTAATTGGCATTGTGCTTCCAAAGGATGAGGTGATAATTGATCAATTCATTCTATTCTTCAAACCAAACAAAAACAAGTTGATGCTAGATTGCTAGAACACTGTATGTTGGAATATATGTAAGGGCAAACGTTGTACTAGAATGAGCGAAATATGAAAACCCGTGAAAATCAAACATAATTGTCAGTGATGTAGGGTAGGATATGTTTTGTCTGTATTTCAAGATTAAACTAAACATGGATTAGTGAGGTACGGAAAAGACAAATACCAGTTGCCTCTGCTTCAATGGTGAAAGTATTTTTGGTTATAGGGTGAAAGTTGAGCACTGTTATGTATTTGGGGTCACGTTGTTGACGATCAAATACTCAACTCACAACAATGTAAAGGTAGAACAATAACACAAGATGTAGTCCTAACAGTTTTCTCTTCTTTATTGCTCTTTTGCCCGTAGATATGTGTACAACATACAACCTCTACCCACATAATTTATAGGAAGAGGTGGGGTACATTCATGATAGAATAAATCATATGGGACTAAACTACGTTAATGGACCTCATGGGCTAGCTTTTCCCTAATGTGCCTTTGTTTTGGTTAAGTGTCCACACCGTTGGGCCGTCCCGAACGGGTCAATATACAACTCCCCCTTGGACACTTTGCCAATGTCATGTTTATGCCTCGTTAAGAACTTCTAAAAACCTAGTAGGAAAGACCAGTAAGAAGAAAAAGAGTATATAGCTCACATTGTTGCCATTGCATTTGCTGCCACATTAGAGACCTTCAATCACGAAAACCCATTGGTGCAAAACTCAACTAAGGAAAAAAGAGTACAACAATTTTTTTATCCAGGTGATGAACATAATGAAGATCATATATCTCCCCCGAAGACAACTCCTCTAAATGTTTTCTCGTACCGATGTCATGGACACGTCTAACACCCTGGCTTAATAACAATCCAAGATATCACCCAAACTACTATCACATCCAATTTTAAGCAATAATCAAGTATTACCAGCAGCTAGACTTCAAAAATAAACATTCAACAAAATACTAAACATAAATTTCAGCAATATGATATACCACAACTTGAACTTAAGACGAAGTAAATAATTGCCAAGATGAGTCATAAATAAATCTAAACTAAGGGCCGCATCAAGTAGCAATATTATAAACCCTAAGGAACTAAGGAAAATCATAAATTATCTAATTATTATAATGAAAGTTACTAAATTGTTCATGACCGTAAATGATGAATTGCTAGGTGGAGTGAGGAGTTACAAAAGTGAAATATTCCATGTTCTACTTTCGCCCAATAAATGTCATCTTCAACGTTCACCTAAAAACAATAATAAAATAAGAGTGAGTCCAAGACTTAGCAAGTATGCAATAAAATAATACGAACAACAATATACTCATTTCACTTTTCAATCTCCACCATTCTCTTTTCTCATTTTAATTCTTTTAGTGAAATCTAATGCTCATACTCATGTCTCATTCTATAGCTTATACCGTTATAGCAGAGGGAACACCCATTGATGTTCGTCCTCTACTTCCATTCTGTGGAGGTGCCTACTAAAGTAGGTATTTTTCCTCCAACTCGTGGAGGTGTCTACCGAAGTATATCTTCCTTTTCATCTCATGGAGGTGTCTATCTCTGTAGGTCTTACTTAAGAACACCCCAAAATGGTCAGATAGCTTTACTCATAGCTATTGACTTTCTCACCGCCATGACTTGTATGCATATGTCTTGTCATGAGTACAATCTTCTATCATTTTACCACATATCACATTTATCGTAAGATTAATATCATACTGAATAAAAGATAATCAAATATTGCATAACATGAATAAATCAACAACAACGAACAATTATCAACTATCAACTATCATTTCACTATGCACTTGCCTGCGTAGTTGCAATGACCGGTTGATTAGACGATGACACCAATCCCGAAGTTACTCCTACTACAGTAAACACACAAACTCAATACAAACCATAGCAATATAATATAATGCTTAATCGACAACGCTGCTACACACTCCCTAAATCCACAATTCCCCATTTATGGATAGTTACCCCTATTGTACCGATACTAAAATCATCATAAATTTTAACTCCCACATCGTATTATATCAAATCATACCATTGATGGAATCTATACAAAATTTTCTACAACTTCGTAGTTGATTACAAGTTCATATTAAATCATCTAAACCCCTGCTTTTAACCCAGAAGACAAATCTGTCATTCTCATGACAACAGACTTAAAAATTTCATATCTTTTAATCTATATATGCAAATATATTAGACCATGATATTTTTAGAAACTAAAGACAATTATCTATCACTTTATAGCTATACCCAAAATTCAATTCTGACGTTAAATTAGTCAAATTAATAAATTCCCATGACTGCGTCCAGCACAACCCAGTTCCAGATAGTAGTCTTCCAAAATTCATAACTTCTATTCTACTTGTCTGAAAATGATGTTTTTGGACTTTCTAGAATCTTGAGTAAATTACATAAATTTTTCATGTAGACCAAATCCCCAAGTTATTCCATCTTCTATTTTTAATCTACAGATTAATACGTGCTACCAACAGATGACACAATTACCAAATAACAAGCTTACAAAATTCATGACTCAAAATATATTCATCCGATCGACATAAATAAATATTCTACATAAATCTATCATAACTACCTACAACTTTCTACTAGATGGTATTCCCAAATTATGCCCATATATTATCCGTAATTACAATACAACAAAATGACAGATTAAACCGATCTACTACTCGATCCCTCTAACGAACACGTAGCACCCCTTGTCAAATCTAGATTTTAATCTCTAATTAAAATAATTAGCAAAATAGAGGAGAACCATACAGACCATTATGCAATTGATGGACGCCAAAACCATGATATCTTCCTTACTCTTCCTTCCCTTCTCTCCCTAATCTTTTCCCAGCCGCTACTCCAATGCTAAAACTAACCACACCGCACAGGGCTGCCGTGCTGCATGCTGATTCATCCCAGCCCCGTGTGACATCCCAAAAATTTTAAATTAATTTAATTAGATTTTTCTGGATTTTATTTTAGCCTAGGAAAAGATCTATGAAAACTTGTGACTATTTGTGCTCAAATTAAGTTGGTTTTATTTCTGTTGAGTTCCTTGTGAATTTTAGAATTTTTGAGATTTTTTCGGTATCTATTGGAGTTTTTTTTACTATTTTCTAGGCTTTTACTTAGACCGCTTCGTGGTTGAACTAATATCTCAACGACTGTCTGGTCAAAATTTGTCAGATGCTAATACTTCACTTAAATCTTTACTAGTGCATGCTTCCACTCCTGTTCGTCGTGTGCCACAGTACTAGATTCCTAAATCTTATTTCATTAATCCCAGTACTATAAGATCGACATTTTCTTTGATGTAAGACCAGTAACGTGAGATGGTGTACATGCGTTTAATTGGATCTCAATCTTTTACATCATTGCTTGACTGGAATACTTGATGGTTCTCCACTTTCTCTGATGGCTTTTAGGAGATTTCACCTTTTGGTTAGACCATGTGGAAAAGGTGATGTTGCCCTACACCTGATTGAGTTCATTTTCCAGTTTGCTCTTTTTCTCTCAAAATTGGCTAATTCTTCTTGTTTGGTCTTTTGCAAAGCGAATTGGGTGTGTTGAATCTTTTGATATTATTCTGAGGGGGAGCTTGTTGTTTAAAAATTTAGAAGTTTTGCTTATTATACTTGCCAAAATTCTCCAAGTCTAAGCCATTGAGATCAAATGAGTTGTGGAGCTTTCTTTATCATATTTAGTCATATGATGTGTGGCTTTGATCATTAATCAATTTTCTACATTTAAACTAGAGCATGACATGGTGGAATTCTTTGACTAGATCGATTATAGATATACTTTGTGATGTTTGTCTAAAAGGATTAGCTTGTTTGTGAGTCTTATTTAAATCTTGACTATGAGGCTCATATGTTCCATATTTTAATCTTTTATGTTCACTCAAGTTGGCATGTTATATAAAAAATGATGAAAATGAGAAAGAGAAGATTGAAAAGATAAGAAAGAGAATATTGAAAAGATGTATACTTGAAGCATGTCATGGTCAAACAAAAAGACGAAGCACAAAAAGTGTACAAATGAAAAGAAGTTTGCTTTAAGCATGCCACCATCTAAAATAAGTATGCTACAAAGATGACAACATGAAAAGAAGTATGCTACAAGCATGCTACATGCTTAAGAATTGAGTGTGGAGTAATAGGTTGCTATATGAGACTACTAGTTCGTCTAGATTTAAAGTTTGCTTCACTTTTGAGCTTACTCTTTTTGATGTGATATCCCTTTGTTCTCTTTATAGATCGGGTTGGTCATTGTTGAGATGCTTTTCATTTCTCCAATTTGTTTAATCATGCTAAAGATTTGTTTTGACTTGCTATATGGTATATGACTTTATATGATCTTGGGAACTCTACTAAAAAAGATGGCTTGTGTACTTTCTTAAATCAATGCAAAGTGACTTGGATAATCTACAAAGCTTATGGATGTTTACTCTCATAGCTACTTTTTATAATTATTCTCTCTGAATTTCTTGATGACTTCATTGCCAAATGGAGAGAGTTTGTAGAGATTGGGGACAAAAATTGTTGTCTTGTGTTGAAGGTGAGTTTTCTGAGCTTTCTATGTGGTCTAAGGGGGAGTTTTCTGAGCTTTTGGCTTTCTACTTTGGTCTGCTAGCTCTTCTTGCTGTGGTCTGCAGCTCTTTCTGCTGTGGTCTGTTATCTGTAGCTCTTGATTTTTTTTATTTTTGCAAATTTTCTCATTCAAGAGTTTTGAGGTGTTGTCAATGTATTCATCAAGGGGAGATTGTTAGACCATGTGAATTCGCCATAAATTTAGTGGTGATGAATAATTGATATTTGGATTTTATTAAAATTTAAGTTGTGAAAGGTTTGGTTGATGCACTATTATTGTTAAAGTTTTCAGGATAGTGAACGACCACAACAGACGAGCAAGGTTGAATGACCACGGCTGGCATTGGCCATTGTGTTTCGACCATGTCAGGCTTCGACCACGATATTTCGACTACGGTATTTCGATCATGGCATTTCGACGATCATGACAGGTCGACCATAACATCAAGAAAATACAACCAGGCAACCAGCTGATGCCTAACGACGACTACTGTAACCAATACTACAAGCACGTCGTTCTAGCTAGTAGTGGGAGACTGACCATGTTTTTTTGGGCCAACCCGAGGCTTGGTCGGCCCAACACGGCCCAAGCACACCACATGGCGGGTCATGCCGGCACGATACGAATGGTGGGCTAGGCTGGGCCTGGAAAGCTGGCCCGTTGGGCGTCATGGCACAGCCGAGCGAATCGTGCTGTGCTCGAGCCGGCCCAGCGTGGGGAGCACGGTGGGCACGCCCGTGCCATCAGACACCTCGGCCTCACCTCCCGCCTCCCATCACCATTCCATGGACACTACTCTCACGGTCATCCCCACAACCACAAACCATCACAAAGCAGAGTAGGAGTAGAGGGGAAGGACTGGAGTATATTGGAGTCCAGACGAGTCGACGACGGTCGCAGGAGGAGGAGCAGGGCAGCCAAAAGCTTGTCTCGCTCCGCATCCCCATACCGCTTGCGAGCACATTGACGGAGGGAGTGGGGCTGCGACGCTGACTCCACCAACGCCGACGCCAACACCTTTTCCTACTCCGCACCTCCCGCCACCTCGTCACCTCCCGCGGCCGCCTTGTCGGCTTCGGCGCGCCCGCATCGGCCTCACCGCCTGGTTGCGGGGTGCTACATGTACATCGCCAGCATGTGCCCATGGTACGGGCGAGGTGGATTTGTGGCCTCTGCAGGGACACCATCGACAAGGAGCTCGGCCGCGCCTCCCCGCCCATCTCGCTTGCGGAGGCGCTCGACCACCACACTTGCGTCTGTGGCACCGACCGCCGCTCTTCAGCCCCATCGTCGCCGACCGAGGCGACGATGACCTCGTGGATCTGTTCATCTGGATCGGGGGGAAGAATGGGGTACAGAGATGAAGAATGAGGGAGGCCAGAAGGGGATAAGGCCGAAAGGCCAGTGCTCAGCTGAAGAAAAGAGGAAAAGGGTGGAAAAAAGGAGAAGAAAAGAAAGGAAAGGAAAAAAAGAAAAGGGAGGAAAGAAATTAAGCGCACATCTAATAAAAGTTGTTATTCGTAGTTATTTAACTCTAAACTTTCAATTGCAGGTTAAATATGTACATGTGACTTTCTTTGGTTAAATATGTACATGTGACTTTCTTTCTCCTTTTTCTTTCTAGATGAATTTGTTTGCAGCGCTAGTTGTGTCATGTTGTCACATTCAGATGTCATTCAAATAGCTGATACATGCATCTCTTTTACTGACCATGGTAGATTGGTAGCATCATCTCAGACTCTTAGGGACTAGAGTACGAGGTGAGTCCTGAGCTACATGGGATTTTCGAATCATTAGTTCATTACACATATGCAGACACAAGATGCTTGACCGAATGGCACTATCTTTGTTCTTGCATGCAACTATTGCTAATTACATTGTCCTTCCACACTGTTTGTTTGAGGTTTAACGGATATAATAGCAGTTTCAAACTTCAGGACCTTCCTAATATCAAGGAAAGGCATACTTGCCATTTACACACTCTCTCTGGTAGACTCTTAGCATCTATATAAATATACAATATACAATATAGTTCCATTCCATATATGTCTATATTTGGCAAGCACACATGTATGCCACAAGACTAGTATATTATACGCATGTTGTTACTTTTCCCCCGAAATATTTATGTGCCTACGTTTTTATATAACTAATTCAATTTTAACTAGTTTTTAACGAGTTGGGTATGAGAGAAATAAAGATGGCAGCCGCCGTCACCATCATTGCCGCCGCGTTTATCGGTATAGTTATTTCGGGCTAAGTTTGGGCTGGCACAATGGGTTTTAGGCCATACCTGAGCCTGACTGAAGGTGAGGCGGGCTGAAATGGCACGGCACGACGAGGTGACCAGGCCAAACCGGCACAGCACGACGCGGCCCGAAGTACGGTAAACCTGGGCCGCGCTGCCGGTATGGCCCAATGCCCAACTCTAGTTCCAGCCATGCTCCACAACATTCCTTCTTGGCAACCCTATCTTGAACCTCCTGCGGGGTACTAAAATCTCTGCTGAAAACACAAGCATTTCTCTTCTTCCAATCAACCAGACCACTAGAGTGACTAAGGTATCAAACCCTCTTTTTAAGTCTCCTGAGATCATGTCTCTGGCTGAATTCCACCATTCTTCCCATTAACATAGCTACTGGCGCGAGATTGCTATGGCTGGTAGCATCAAAGATCTCATACCAGATTTGCCTCGTTACCACACAGTTTACCACGAGGTGTTTTACCGTGTCTTGCTCTTGATCACACAAAACACAGTGCCCCAGGCACGGTAATCCTCTTTGTTGCAATCGGTCAGCTGTCCAATATCATTTCTGAAATGTGTTGGGTTGATCTCAGGCTAACTGCCTGAGATTTTTCAGGGGGATCGAGTCCCCACTCGCGCCTTGATCGGAGGCGGTTCCAACTGTCATTTGGTTACGGTCCCGGTCACCAAGCGCTATACAAAAAGGGGGTTTCGGCAGAGGGGCTAGCACCGACGTTGTTCTCACCTCTACATACCCTAACACACCCGATCCATCACGAGCACTTTTGGTGAACGAAGGCCGACAACCTCGCCGCCGGTCATTTCTACTCCACCGCCGACGCCGTCTTCTTCATCACCTCCGGCCGACGACCGCTTCATCCTCTTCATCAACCGAACACCACAGCACCTTCATGTCTACATCCGGTTCCGGTATGTGTACTCAAGATTCCGCACTTCATGATTATTAGGTGTTCATGTTGATCTAGGTTTTAGATTAGACTAATGTTCGTATTTAGATTATACTAACAATGGTATCAGAGCCTAGCCTAGACTCTCATGAACCCTAGAAATTTTTCCCGAACTTTGGATCAGTTTTAGTTTTTGGAATGGCTAGCAATTAGAAGGAGACGAATTTTTATTTTCGGTACCCTATTTTTTCCCAAAATCCCACCACCCGAAAACCCCAAATCCGAATCAAAAACTTAGATCAGGGCGAAAAACTCACGTTTTTCGGGGCTCGGGCGTCGCCGGTGTCGCCGCCGTTGCTGCGGTGCCGCTTCGCTCGGTGCCGCCACGAGCCCGCCGCCGCCGAGCCCGCCGCCGACGCGCGCCATCTCGCCGGGCGTCGCCGGCACCGCGCACGCCGCCCGTGGTAGCCCATGCCGCTCGGGGCCGTGCGCGCTGTCTCCGCTCGGTAGCGCCGACGCCGCGCCGCCGCTTCCGCCTTTAGGCCACCGCTCCATGTGCGCCGCCACCCCCCCTGATGAGGACATCACTTCTTCGGATATACACAACACTCCTCCACTTGATATTCAAGGACCAATCACTAGAGCTCGCATACCGACAATTGAATTTACAGGTGAACTCGTTCCTAAGTACTTCTTTTTGTTCATTTGAGAATCGATTACTACCTAATGATTTAATTATGATTAGGAACCATGGAGAGGATCAGGAAGTACTTGGAGAAGGGGTACGAGGCGCACAAGTCCAGCAAGGGTGGTCAAATCATGTTGGATGTCCAACTCAAGCCACTTCGAATCCAATTCGGAGTCCAGGACCAGGCTACACTAAAACGGACGCCCAGATCGCATCCGGACTCCGTTTTGGACGTTCCACATATGTATGGAAAGCTGAGAAGATAACCTTTCCAATGGCTCTAGTATCATGTCAAAATTCCTTCTGTGTCAACGGGAATCGTCGAAACAAGTGGACATTCAGAATCTGTCAGGGTGGCCGACTTCGAATCCAACTCGGAGTCCAGGACCAGGCTGCACTAAAACGGACGCCCAGATCGCATCCGGACTCCGTTTTGGACGTTCCACATATGTATGGAAAGCTGAGAAGATAAACTTTCCAATGGATCTGGTCCCATGTCAAAATTCCTTCTGAGTCGACGGGAATCATCGAAACAAGTGGACGTTCAGAATCTATCAGGGTGCTGCGACACCGTCTTTTAGGCCGCTCGCTTTGTATCGTGTTGGAGTCCATTAAGGACGCGCCCAGGGTTTTACACGCCCCTTACTCCTTTATATACAGCCGCCACCCCCACCATTAGGGTGGGGTTTTGCTTAGATTAATTCTGTCTTTGAACAGTTTCGCCGTCATCGGTTTGTGAAACCCCAATTTTCGAAAGTGCTTCATCAATATATCTGCAATTTGGTTGTGTTCTTCCTTGTTCTTGCTTATGTTCTTCGATTCGCAGCGGGATTAGCCTTCTTGGCAAGGTCAACCGGGCAGCGCACGGTTGATAACCCGAGGAGACGTGGTGCTGCGATTGCGGGGTTCGAACGTGTCGCTCGAAGTCGGATCGATTTGTGTCGCGCCTCCACCAAAATCGAACTTATCCGAACTGTTGGAAGATCGGGACCCGCTCCCATCAAGTGGTAATCGAGCTTGGTGTTCCTCCGTGTTCGAGTTTACCCATCTTGTTGTTTTCGATTTCATCCTAGAGTCCAAGAAAAAGCCCTAAAAAATTTGTAGTCATAGGTTGTTTCTGTCCCGGATCGTGTTTAGCCTTTTGCACAATTTGATTCCGAGTCCGTAGTGTTGAGTTTGTGTCCTTAGTCGAGTTGTGTTGCTGGTTTAGATCGTGTTTTATTTCGGGTTGTTTTGCTTCCGCTACCTTTCATACAAACCCTAGCCGTCAATTTTTGTTTTCCCACCCATATCCCACCCTCTGTTTAAGTCACCCATCACATCTCGTGATCTCCCAGAACCATCACCCACCTTTCCCTGAGCTTCCGCCCCCAATTCCACCAATTTACTCCGCCCGATTTTCGCTTCGGCCTCCACACAAACCATAACTCAAGACCTTACTTCAAACGGCCATAACTTTCTTATACGGACTCAAATCAGCGATTTTTACATCCGAATCAAACCGACAACGTCGGTTTGGTAATTTATCTTGCCCAAATTCGGCTCGAAAGTGTAGTACTCGAGTTCAAATTTCGTCACCGACTTTTAGCACATTCATCATTTTCGTAGGCCACACCTTATATCGGATTGACGTGAAACTTTGTGTGGTTCCTATTCACGTGCTCGCTGCGAAAAAATACAAAAAAATAAAAGAAAAATTTTGGCACCTACGATAGTGTCATGAGTGCCATCCGTGGCTACAAAAAAAAGAAAAAAAAAAAAAAAACGTGATGAGCACGCTTTAGGGTGTGAGCCTCATTTGTGTTGTGTTTGTGCTGAATTAAGTTTCTGTGTCCGCCATCTTTGTTGTCGTCTTTGCTTCATTATTCGTTCTTGACTCCTTGTTCTTCATATCATACCGTTATAGGACACATTTAGACCAAAGAACTAGGACCAAGACTTTGGACATTTATTCAAGATTACTATCTCGTTATTGATTTGTGTTCCACTAATATAATTGGCCCGCCAAGCTCCATATACCTACTTTCGGATAGCACGCTTCGACCCTTGCAATCGCCGGATCACACTCTCCAGGTATCCTTTGCCTTGCTTTGGTAAGAACACTTGTAAGAGCTTGGTAAGTCACTTCCTTTGCGGGTTCCCACCGCCTTCCTTTGTAGTTGATAGGATAATCCTTTTGTTTTCCCTGTATTTCCACTAACCATGTCAGGAAACGAAGAGGACGGGACACCGGTCGATTTCAACGAGTGTGTTAGTCGCGCGCCCTACAAGCTGCGCCGACAAACAAAACGCTTCACTCACCGATCTCGGCGAGATTGGACACCATCGTCGCCGCCATTACCCGCTTGAACACAACGGAAGGCATTGAGCGGGTGGAGCGGCGGATGGTCGACCTCCGGTCGGATGGACACATTGGAGGCACGCCTACCACCTGTCAATGACGGCCATCATCATGATGACGCCACAGAGTATGATGCAGATGGCAACATTGATCGACTACGTTGTCGCCTTCAGCAAAACCGACATGGTATGAGAGGTAATAACCAGAACCATCATGGTAACGATGACCCTTTTGCTAAAGTCAAGTTTACCATCCCATCTTTTTCTGGTCTTTATGATGCTGAAATATATCTTGATTGGGAGATGACGGTTGAGCAGAAGTTTAACTCTCACTTAGTTCCTGAGCAACATAGAGTTAGACAAGCTACTAGTGAGTTTAAGGACTTTTCTATTATCTGGTGGAATGAACTAAGTACCATGCGCTTACAACCTGATACATGGGAGCGGTTAAAAGAAGCTATGCGTAATCGCTTTGTTCCTCCCTCATATAAACTTGAATTGAGAAAAATTGCAGCGCTTAGAACAAGGTGATAGTTCATTCAAGACTATTATGCTGAGCTTCAAAAGGGTATGGTGCGTTGTGGGGTTGTTGAGGACACGGAGGATAATATTTGTCGTTTCTACGGGGGGTTACGGCGTGAAATTCAGGACATTGTTGGTTATAAAGAATTTTCATCGTCAACCGCTTGTTCCACCTTGCTATGCTTGCGAAAAAGAATTGCAGGGACGCACAGAATCAGCTAAGGCACGCACCGGACGACCCTTCTACACGCCGCGAACGACTACATCGACGGAACTGCCCAAGTCTTCTTCGAGTTTTCGTTCTGCTCCACCATCTGTGAACAAGATGGCATCAGCGCCACCGAAGCCACCTTCCACGACACGCCTTGCAGATTCTACAAAAAATTCCTTGCAGGGTCCAGCTAAGAGTTGTTCTTCCGTGGCTTCAACGGGCCGCTCCTCCGGCATTCAGTGCCACCGCTGCCATGGACTTGGTCATGTGCGTAAGAATTGCCCTAGCCAATGTGCATACATCGCCACGTAAGATGGAGGCTACATCGACACCGGATGTCGAGGAGGATGATGATGTTGCCGCCGCCTCGGACGACAATGGCGGTGGTGATGACGACCTCGTCCTTGGTGGGGCATCCACAGCGATGCTACAGAGCATCATTGTGCAACGCGTCCTCAAAGACGCAGTACAACAACCCGATAAACTTCAACGCCATAATTTGTTTCGACCTTCTTTGCAATCAAGAACCGCGTGAACGTGTCATCATTGATGGAGGAAGTTGCAACAACTTGGTGAGTTTTGATTTGGTCAAGAAGCTTGGCTTGACCACGCGACCGCATCCACATCCATACCATATTCAATGGTTAAATGACTCTGGAAAAGCTAAGGTAACGCAAACATGCCGAGTCTATTTTTCCGTTGGTGCTTATGTTGATCATGTTGATTGTGATGTGGTTCCCATGCAAGCATGCTCTCTTTATTTGGTCGACCTTGGGAATTTGATAATGATGCTTTACACCATGGTAGTAGTAACACATACACTTTTATGCATAAGGAAAGAAAGTTACTTTACGCTTTGACCCCAATGAGATTATAGAGGCCGATAGGGCGAGAGCTCGCTACTAATGATCCAAAGGAACATGATAAATCTGAAAACAACAAGTACTCCATTTGAAAAATTTGTTATGCTTGCCACAAAATCAGACCTTCTGCAGCTTGATGAAGTTAATAATACATGCTATGCTTTTGTGTGCAAAGATGCTTTATTTTCTCTTGATAGCATTTTTGTTGTTGTGGATCGTTTTCTAAGATGACTCACTTTCTACCATGTCATAAAACCGATGATGCCGCTCATATTGTCGACCTCTTTTTAAAGAGATAGTTCGTTTGCATGGTATGCCTTCTACTATTGTTTCGATCGTGATGTCAAGTTCTTGAGTCACTTTTGGCATACTCTATGGAACAAGTTGGGTACAAAGTTGTTGTTCTCACCACATGTCACCCACAAATTGATGGCCAAACCGAGGTGGTGAACCGCACATTGTCTACCATGTTGAGAGCTATTTTGAAGAACAATTTGAAGTGTGGGAAGAGTGTTTGCCGCATGTTGAGTTCGCATATAATCGAGCGGAACACTCCACCACCAAGGTAAGTCCTTTTCGTGTAGTGTATGGATTCAATCCCGTGGCCCTATTGATATTTTACCTTTGCCTACTAGTGAGAGGGTTCATAATGATGCTAAGGAGCGTGCTGATTTTATTATCAAAATGCAAGAGACTACTAAGGCAAACATTGAAAAGATGAATGAAAATATAGGATTCTTGGTAGTAAAGGTAGAAAGGAAGTTAAACTTGAACCGAGTGATTTTGTTTGGTTGCACTTGCGAAAGGATAGATTTCCTGAGTTAAGAAAGTCAAAATTGATGCCTAGAGCTGCTGGTCCTTTTAAGATAGTTGAGAAGCTAAATGATAATGCATATAAACTTGAGTTTCCTCCGAGTTTGGGGTTAGTCCCACCTTTAACATTTCAGATTTGAAGCCATACTTGGGAGAAGAAAATGAGGCCGAGTTGAGGACAACTCCGCTTCAAGAGGGGGAGGATGATGAGGACATCACTTATTCGGATATACACAACACTCCTCCACTTGATATTCAAGGACCAATCACTAGAGCTCGCTACCAACAATTGAATTTCTGGTGAACTCGTTCCTAAGTACTTCTTTTTGTTCATTTGAGAATCGATTACTACCTAATGATTTAATTATGATTAGGAACCATGGAGAGGATCAGGAAGTACTTGGAGAAGGGCACGAGGCGCACAAGTCCAGCAAGGGTGGTCAAATCATGTTGGATGTCCAACTCAAGCCACTTCGAATCCAATTCGGAGTCCAGGACCAGGTTACACTAAACGGACGCCCAGATCGCATCCGGACTCCGCTTTGGACGTTCCACATATGTATGGAAAGCTGAGAAGATAACCTTTCCAATGGCTCTAGTATCATGTCAAAATTCCTTCTGTGTCAACGGAAATCGTCGAAACAAGTGGACATTCAGAATCTGTCAGGGTGGCCGACTTCGAATCCAACTCGGAGTCCAGGACCAGGCTGCACTAAAACGGACGCCCAGATCGCATCCGGACTCCGTTTTGGACGTTCCACATATGTATGGAAAGCTGAGAAGATAACCTTTCCAATGGATCTGGTCCCATATCAAAATTCCTTCTGAGTCGACGGGAATCGTCGAAACAAGTGGACGTTCAGAATCTATCAGGGTGCTGCGACACCGTCTTTTAGGCCGCTCGCTTTGTATCGTGTTGGAGTCCATTAAGGACGCGTCCAGGGGTTTTACACGCCCCTTACTCCTTTATATACAGCCGCCACCCCCACCATTAGGGTGGGGTTTTGCTTAGATTAATTTTGTCTTTGAACAGTTTCGCCGTCATCGGTTTGTGAAACCCCAATTTTCGAGTGCTTCATCAATATATCTGCAATTTGGTTGTGTTCTTCCTTGTTCTTGCTTATGTTCTTCGATTCGCAGCGGGATTAGCCTTCTTGGCAAGGTCAACCGGCAGCGACGGTTGATAACCCGAGGAGACGTGGTGCTGCGATTGCGGGGTTCTAACGTGTCGCTCGGAAGTCGGATCGATTTGTGTCGCGCCTCCACCAAAATCGAGCTTATCCGAACTCGTTGGAAGATCGGGACCCGCTCCCATCACCCCCGGGGGCGCGCCTCGCCTCCCGGACTCCTTTTTTGGTGCAAATTTGTTAGAGTTAGGGTTGGGTACTTTTATCCCGGTCGCTGATCTCTACCGTCCGATTAGATCGGACGGCCATTTCCTTTTTGGGCCGGAGGGTTTTTGGGCTGGTCGAAGAGATGGGCTGGCCGTGCGCGCATTGGGCCTTCTCGATAGGCTGCCCGCGAGACATTTTTGGGCCTTGCGCGCCATGATGGGCCGCGCCGCTTTTGGGCCCGGGTGGAATTTTTGGCCGTGGAGAGTTGTGGGCCGTGAGTCATTTTTGACCCAAATTTTATTTTTGAGGCCGAATTTTTAGCCCAAATTTTATTTTAAGGTCCAATTTTTGGCAGAATTTTATATTTCAGTGCATTTTCTTTTGTTTTACATTTATTTTCATGTACTGTTATAATTTTAATTTTCAGTGCATTTATTTTGTTTTCGGTATATTTTTATGCACTGTTTTAATTGATTAAATAGCTCAAATTATGATGTATCATTACCATATTTTAATGAATAATCTCAAATTTAAATTGAACCAACGGGATATTTAAAGTTGAGACATTATGATTAATTTTGGCATTATGTATTCATATGATTATATTCTGACCAACATTGTTTATAATCGTATGTCGTCATAGTTTTTCAGTTCTTTTTCATTTTCTGCCCAACGGTGATATGAATTAGAACTGTAATTTTATGCATGTTATTAATCGGACCAACGTAGGATTAATTAATATATATATATATATATATATATATATATATATATATATATATATATATATATATATTTTATGATGTTTCTAATTTTTCCCCAGATTTTAAATTCAAGACTTAATGCTTCAAACGTTGTCGCCACCATTGACAACATTGAGCGACTCACGGGAGCAATTTTTCCTCGTGGAGAGAACGAATTTATGCTGTCCTTGGTGTTTTGGACCTTGACTATGCCTTAAGGGTAGACGTTCCCGTTCCCCCCTCCGAGGGTGAGGAGAATTTTCTCGAGAAAAGAAGATTTATGATGATAATGCTGAAAAATGGGAACGATCTAACCGCTTATCACTTATGATTATGAAAACCTCAATTTCAGTCATGATTAGGGGAGCAATCCCCAATTCTGAGAAAGCTAAAGATCACATGGCTTCAATTGAGGAGAAATTCAAAGGTTCCACTAAAGTTTATGCCAGTACCTTAATTCAGAGGCTCTTAACCTCTAAATATGATGGGTCTGGCAGTATAAGAGAGCATATCATGATGATGACTGATATGGCAGAAAAACTCAAGGGTATGGACATGGCAATTTCTGATGGTTTTCTCGTTCATTTCATTAAGACATCACTTCCTTCTGAGTACACAGCTTTCAAAATTAATTACAACACTCAGAAAGAGAAATGGAGCATGAGCGATCTGATCGCCATGTGTGTCCAAGAGGAAGAGAGAATAAGAATAGAAAAGAAGGATTTTGCCTTTAATGTTGGTGGCTCTCATAAAAGGAAGTTCCAAGGGGACTTCAAATCTAAGAAGAAGTTGCATTTCTCCCCTAACTCAGATAAATCAGGGCCTAAAGTGCACAATGCACCAAAGCCTCATGTTGCTTCCGCTGCGACATCTAAAGGGGAATGCCATCAGAAGCACCAAGGCATTTTCGTAAAGACTGTAGGCTTTCTAAAATGGCTCGCCAAAAAGGGTAATGATACAATTACTTTTATTGATGAAACTCTTTATGCTGATTTCTATCTTAATGCTTCGTGGATTGACTCAGGTGCAACTGTGCACGTTATTAATTCTTTACAGGGATTTCTTACCGTGACAACACTAAGAAAGGGGGAGCGAAGACTTAGAGTCGCGGATGGAAAGGAAGCCGAAGTGAAATCAGTCGGATCTGTTTCATTAACTTTAGACAATGGCTTCCTGCTTCGTCTGAATAATGTAGTTTATGTTCCTTCCATCAGAAGGAATTTAATTTCAGTTTCTTTATTAGACGATGAAGGTTTTAAATGTATTTTTGGAGACAATAAATGTATCCTTAAATATAATTCCAATAATGTTGGTCTTGCTTTTAGACAAGACAAGCTCTATATGCTTTCCCTTAATGAATCTCCTGTATTGAATGTGTATGATGCTAAACGCAAAATTAATGATGAGACTTCTTCGAAACTATGGCACTGTCGTTTGGGCCACATTTCGAGGGGGAGAATGGAACGTCTCATCAAAGAAGACATTCTCCACCCATTAGATTTCTCGACTCGCACCACGCATTGATTGCATTAAAGGAAAATATGTAAAACAAATAAAGAAGGAGCTACTCGAAGACAGACCTTTAGAATTAATTCATACTGATATTTGCGGTCCTTTTCCTGTGACATCAATGGATGGTTTTGATTCGTTCATCACATTCACTGATGATTTCTCCCATTACGGCTATATTTTTCCCATTAAAGATCGATCCGAATCACTTGATAAATTTAAAATATTTAAGGCTGAAGTTGAAAATCAGCACAACCAAAAGATTAAAGTGGTTAGATCGGATCGAGAGGGAGAATATTATGGAAGACATGCCCCTTATGGGTAAATTCCTAGCCCGTTCGCTAAGTTTCTTCAGGAAAATGGCATTGTTGCCCAGTATTCTATGCCAGGCGAACCTCAGCAGAATGGCGTAGCTGAAAGACGCAACCGTACACTTATGGACATGGTACGGAGCATGCTTAGCCATTCTAGTTTACCTGTTGGTTTGTGGATGGAAGCATTAAAGACAGCTGCACACATTCTTAATCGGGTTCCCAGTAAATCAGTACCTAAAACACCTTATGAATTATGGACTGGGAGAAAACCGAGTATGAAATATTTACGAGTGTGGGGTTGTCGTGCTGAAGCTAAGTTGTTTAATCCACATGTTAAGAAATTAGATCCTAAGACAGTAAGCTGCCATTTTATCGGGTACCCTGAGAGATCCAAAGGGTATCGATTTTATTGTCCTGATAGGATAACTAACTTTGTAGAAACAAGACACGCTGTGTTCTTAGAAAATAACGAGGACCTGGAGCCCAAGAAAATAGATCTTGAGGAAAAGCGGGTTTATGTTCCTACACCGCTCATTCCAGCGCTCATTCCAGAGATCTTTATTCCTATGCCTCAAGAGGTTGCACCTCCAGTAGAAAATGCTGTCGTTGCACCCACTGTTGAGGTATCTGAAATTCCTAATGTTAAAACTAATGATGAACCTCAACAGCCTCCTGAAATAACTAATGAACCTCTTAGAAGATCACAGCGGGAGAGAAGATCTGCCATTCCTAATGATTATGTTGTTTATATGAATGAGCATATTAATGATATAGGAAAGGTAGATGATCCCACCTCTTATAAAGAAGCTATAATGAGTGAACATTCTTCTAATTGGCTTGAAGCCATGGAGGATGAACTAAAGTCTATGAGCACTAATGATGTATGGGACTTAGTAGAAATTCCTGACGGAGTCAAAACAGTAGGCTGTAAATGGGTCTACAAAACAAAACATGACTCTAAGGGAAATATCGAAAGGTTTAAAGCAAGGCTTGTAGCAAAAGGCTTCTCACAAAGAGAAGGGATTGACTATAATGATACATTTTCTCCTGTCTCAACTAAAGATTCATTCAGAATTGTTATGGCACTTGTAGCTCATTATGATTTAGAGCTGCATCAAATGGATGTTAAGACGACATTTCTTAATGGCGACTTGTAAGAAAATATTTACATGGCTCAACCAAAAGGTTTTGTCGTGGAAGGCAAGGAGCATATGGGATGCCGACTTAAGAAATCAATTTATGGCTTAAAACAAGCGTCGATGCAGTGGCACCTCAAATTTGATAAGATCATAAGAAGTTTCGACTTCAAAGAAAATGAAGTTGATAACTGTATATACGTTAAGTTCAAGGGGAGTAAATTCACCATTCTAGTACTTTATGTGGATGATATCTTATTGGCTAGCAGCGATAATGACATGTTGTTTGAGACCAAGAGATTTCTTTCATCCAATTTTGATATGAAGGATCTCGGTGATGCCTCTTATGTTCTTGGCATTGAAATTCACCGAGATAGGTCCAAAGGTATATTGGTTTATCTCAAAAGCATACGCTGACGAGCATCAAGAAATACAATGTGCATAAGTGCTCTGACTCGCCTGCTCCTATTGTTAAGGGCGATAAGTTTGGGACATTTCAATGTCCAAGGAACTAATATGAAGCTGATCAGATGAAGTCGGTTCCTTATGCTTCAGCTGTCGGAAGCATTATGTATGCTCAAGTATGTACACGCCCTGATTTAGCTTTTGTAACCGGGATGCTTGGCGATATCGCCTAATCCAGACCGCACTAATCGGAAAGCCGTTAAGAAAGCTTTGCGTTATATGCAAGGCACTAAGCATTTCATGCTCACATATAAGTCTTCGATAGCCTTGATGTTATTGGTTATTGATTCGATTTTGCGGGATGTGTTGATACTAAGAAAACCACGTCAGTTATATCTTCACACTCGCAGAGGAGCTATTTCGTGAAAAGCTCCAAACAAACCCTTACGGCATCTTCAACGATGCAAGCTGAGTTTGTGGCATGTTATGAGGCTACCGGCAGTGTATGGCTTAAGAATTTTATCCGGGACTTAGAGTGGTAGACAAGATCTCTAAACCACTCACTTTATATCGCGATAATGAACTGCAGTCTTTTATGCAAATAACAACAAGTCAAGTGGTCTTGCCAAACACATTGACATTAAGTATCATGTTGTGAAAGATAGAATCCAGGATCAAACCATAATTATCAAGCATATTAGAACTAAGTTGATGCTTGCGGATCCGCTTACTAAAGGCTTACCACCCAGTATTTTTCGTGATCATGTTGCCGGCATGAGTTTATTGGAAAGCCTCTGATTCTGGATATAAGGACCTTTAAACAAACCAACTCCCATTAAGAATAATGAATATCCATTTTAAGATAAAAATAGTACGCTATAGGTACTGTGGTTGTATAGTACTTTATTGACCATGCAACACATTGCCTTGGCGTGCTGTTTTATCAAAGGATGTGCTTATGATGTTAGCCTTACGATCAAATGGGAGAATGTTGGGTTGATCTCAGGCTAACTGCCTGAGATTTTTCAGGGGGACCGAGTCCCCACTCGCGCCTTGATCGGAGGCGGTTCCAACTGTCATTTGGTTACGGTCCCGGTCACCAAGCGTTATACAAAAAGGGGGTTTCGGCAGAGGGGCTAGCACCGACGTTGTTCTCACCTCTACATACCCTAACACACCCGATCCATCACGAGCGCTTTTGGTGAACGAAGGCCGACAACCTCGCCGCCGGCCACCTCTACTCCACGCCGGCGCCGTCTTCTTCATCACCTCCGGCCGACGACCGTTTCATCCTCTTCATCAACCGAACACCACAACACCTTCATGTCTACATCCGGTTCCGGTATGTGTACTCAAGATTCCGCACTTCATGATTATTAGGTGTTCATGTTGATCTAGGTTTTAGATTAGACTAATGTTCGTATTTAGATTATACTAACAAAATGTTCCTGCTTGTTGACTGATCTTGCGCATCTCCAATCAAGTTTTTTAAGCATTGCATGGAACCCGTGGAATATCAATGGAGTAAATGGACCGGCGCTATTGGGGTTTGTACATGGCAGTATTTATGTATTCAATGATTTATGTATAAGTAGCAGTGGTTCCATACTTTTTCCTCTAAAGCGTGTGCCTATAATAAGGGATACAAAACCTAGAACCAGGGTATTCCCGGCCAGCAGCCGGCTCCGGAAATCCTAGAAAAAAAGATGAATTTCGTGATTCCAATTTTGAATTTGTTGGTTTGAAACTTGTACGGTTATGGTAACCAATCAAAAACCGACAAAACCACTGGTAAAACTTGAAAAGGTAGAGAAAGCATAAGAGAATAATAATTGATGCGTATGTACTTCGTACAATAGATAATCTAGCACAGCATGTTAAAAATGTGGGCAATATTTTAATTCTAAGTTTTACTAAGAGACAAATACAATAAACTAATGATGCAAAACTCACAACTAATAGCAGGCTACTCATCATACTTTAGAATATACACAAGTAAATTATAGTATCAAAGTCGAACGAACGCGCGAACGACTTACAATTATGCTTGATAAAGAATAGGAAGCAGTGCAGACTGTAGATGACGCAGTGAAGTGAACGGTTGCGTAGATGTGCGCTGCCCAGAAACCTTATTTTTGCCCCATGCAGGTACTCCCTGCGGCAATGGTTCGGAGATAGCCGCTCTTCCTCCTTCCAGGTGCACGCTGGGAAGAAAGATTGGCGAAGTTCAGACAGTATAATACAAAAGTACAAAATCGCGGAGAAGAAGGAAATGGAGGTGTTGAGGTCTAGACGGTCAAGAGACACCAAAGATGATCAAGGCTGGTGAGGTGGTTGCAAGCCGGGACGACGAGGAACCGGAACTGGAGCTGCCGGAGGTGAACATGACGGGCGACGGCGAGGAGGACCAGGACTAGGCTCAGGAAGGAGTCGAGGTCAAACGATCAGGATGCCGGGTGCGGTCGTGTGCAATGAGTGGACCGGGACTAGGCTCAGGGAGGAGTCGAGGTCCAGTCGGTCGGAAGTCAGGTGCGGTCGTGTGAGAGACCATGTGGTGGTCATCCCGTATGTATGATGAGTAATTGACATCGGTTTAGGAAAGTCGAGTCTGAGTTGGTTGGTTCGAACCATGTCGTTGCGTGGTGCAACGGGCTCGGTCGGACTTGATCAAACCTGGTCAAAAGGATTAGGACGCTCATTCTGTTGATTTGATAGGTTTGGGCTTAATGTGGTTTCTTTGATGT